>CM040122.1:36219669-36819669 GCA_022559845.1 Amorphophallus konjac | reverse complement strand
GAGATATGGAAGGGTAGAAAGCCTAACTTTAAACACATTGAAGTTTGGGGCTGTCCAGCCCATGTGAAGAGACATGACGCGGATAAATTGGAATCCAGAACCGATAAGTGCAGGTTTGTTGGATACCCAAAAGAAACATTTGGGTATTACTTTTATCACCCTAATGAACAAAAGGTGTTTGTTGCCAGGAGAGCTGTCTTCTTGGAAGAGGAATACCTTATCCAAGATGATAGTGGGAGTAAAGTAGATCTGGAAGAGGTTCTAGATCAACAAACCATGCAAGCTTCATCAGATGAGCCATCGGTTCTGAAGCCCATTCAGGAACACACATTAGTACCTCGTAGGTCTGGTAGAGTACCAAAACAACCTGAAAGATATGTTGGACATGTCGATGAAAGTGCATGTTATACTGAGGATGGTGATCCTCAGACCTACATAAAGGCCATTGAGAGCCCACACTCTGGGAAATGGCAAGAAGCCATGAATTCTGAGATGGAGTCCATGTACACCAACCAAGTTTGGAACTTGGTAGACTTACCCGAAGGTATTGTACCTATTGGGTGTAAGTGGATCTTTAAGAGAAAGATTGGTGCAAATGAACAGATCGACACTTATAAGGCAAGGTTGGTGGCAAAGGGTTATCGTCAAAGGCAAGGGATTGACTATGATGAAACTTTCTCACCAGTTGCCATGATAAAGTCGATCAGAATTCTTCTTGCCATTGCGGCACACTTTGATTATGAAATTTGGCAGATGGATGTGAAGACTGCATTCCTCAGTGGAAACCTTGAGGAAGAAGTGTATATGATACAGCCCGAAGGCTTCACATCCAAAGAATTTCCAAACAAAGTATGTAAGCTTCAATAATCCATTTATGGATTGAAGCAAGCCTCCCGGAGTTGGAACATGAGGTTTGATGAGGCTATCAAATCTTATGACTTCATTAAGAATGATGATGAACCATGTGTGTATAAGAAAACTAGTGGGAGTGCAGTCACTTTCCTTGTACTTTACGTTGATGACATCCTACTCATTGGGAATGACGTGGGAATGTTATCATCAGTAAAAGTATGGTTATCAAAGAACTTCTCCATGAAGGATTTGGGAGAAGCATCCTACGTATTGGGAATACGGATCTATAGAGATAGATCTAAGAGGATGCTTGGCTTGACCCAATCCATGTACATAGATTCCATTGTCAAAAGGTTTGGCATGGAGAATTCCAAGAGAGGTCTCATACAAATGAGACATGGAATTATTCTCTCTAAGGACCAATCTCCCAACACTCTTGGAGAGAGGGCATACATGGATAGAGTTCCCTATGCCGCTGCGATAGGGTCTATCATGTATGCCATGATATGTACGAGACCTGATGTGGCATTTGCTCTAAGTGTTACGAGCAGATATCAAGCAAATCCAGGTGATGCACACTGGAACGCTGTGAAATGCATCCTTAAGTACTTGAGAAGGACTAAGGATATGTTTCTAATTTATGGAGGAGGAGACTTGAAACTACGAGCATACACTGACTCAAGTTTCCAGTCTGATCCGGATGATAGTAAATCTACTTCTGGATTTGTGTTCATATTGAATGGTGGTGCAGTGAGCTGGAAGAGTTCCAAACAAGAAACCACTGCAGATTCGACGACAGAAGCTGAGTATATAGCTGCAGCTGAATCCGCCAAGGAAGCAGTGTGGATGAAGAAGTTCATCACCGACCTTGGAGTGGTGCCAACTATCTCTGATCCTATCCCATTGTTATGTGACAACAATGGGGCTATTGCACAGGCGAAAGAGCCGCGGTCTCATCAGAAGTCGAAGCACATTCTGAGGCGATTTCATCTGATCAGGGAGATTATTCATAGAGGAGATGTATTGGTGGAAAGAGTTCCTTCCACTGATAACATAGCAGATCCACTGACGAAGCCTTTGACTCAAATTGTGTTTGAACGTCACCTAGAGTCTATGGGAATACGACATAATGGTGATTGGCTTTAGTCCAAGTGGGAGATTGTTGGTTATGTACCAATCATAACATATACAATCTTGTTCATTAATAATGATAAAGGCTTTTAACATTCATTATGTATGATTCATTTATCGTTTCATAATGAAGTCCATGAATATGCGCAATGGATATTAATTATGATGAGATCATAACAATGAGATTAGTATCCTTTAAACGCATATTCTTAATTGTTCCTAGTTGGGGATATCTGAGAAGGACATCAGATATCCAGTGAAACTAGTACAGGTTGCACCTGCTCATATAATGAGGGTGGATGGTCTCATAGACACTTGTGTGGAGACACTAAGGTGAACCTGTAGGTGCTCATTGATGAATGAGTTCACTGAATTGATCCGACATGAATCACTGGATGGTAATATTACCTGACTGTCAACCAGTTAGATTCATCGTCACAGTGGCGTGATTGGTTCTTTGACCTGAGACACCAAGGACATCTTGTCGGTAGACTTCTGGGTTTTGACCTTAGCTTATAGATCTCTGCACATGAGGTCTCAATCAGTTATGTGATCGGATCCAGTGGAATACCTTTGAAGGTGATTGTATGATCAATACGAGATCATTCGCTCTCGGTAATTGAGAGTGAATGCTCTAGGGAGTGATGCCTAGGAGTCCCTGGACAGGGCAAGACAACATATTTGAAAAGGAGTTTTCTGGTAATGCTTTTATGGCATCTAATCCAAGTGAGTATGTGTTCTTGGGTTTGACAGTTAACCATACCCACAAGCATACTCGAGAGCATTGTATGAGTGAAGGACTATAGTCACGTGGTAACTGTTGACGGAAGGGTTCCTTGAGCGGGTTGCTAAACCCCATTGCCTTCTAGGGTCATGCGGTGTTGCTTGGCACCCAACATGATCAGAAGCCCAATCAATTATCATGAGATGATAATTAGATGAAGTGTTTATTTAATATGAGATATTAAATAGACTCATTTTACCAATAAAGGGGTTATTGGGCTATTGGGCTGAAAATTGGACTGGCACTTGGGCCTAGAGGGTCACACGCATATAGGTTCTTTAGTTAGGGGATATTAAGTGGGTGTTCATATTAATCCAGGGACTTTTATGAAAAGTGGAATGGATTGATATATATATATATATGTGCCAAAGAGAAACCCTAGCCAAGCTCTAGGGTATTCCCACGTTGTGGCAGCCGCCCCTCCTCCATCTCTTCTCTTTGGTCGCCCTTTCTCTCTCCTACAGGAGCACAAGGTCGCATGCCTCCCCGAGTGCCCTTGACGAGGAGTCGAGCGAGAGATCAGCCGGTGAGAGACGAGACGAGGATGATCCCTCAACCTGAGAACCGCGTGGATACCGCTGGAGGCCGGGCACCTGCGCGGCTAGCGGCGTCGCTCGGAAGGAATCAAACCTCGGTCGCGGATCTGACTCCGCGCAAGGTGAAGATCTGATCTTCTATCGTTTAGGTTTGTAGAAACGGATCAAGGGTCACGGGGATCTGAGAAGATAAAAATTTTAAATTCCGCTGCGTTTTCTGATCACTCATTATTATCTAGTCCCATCCAAATCCTTACAGTAATAGCATGGGAATGCAATTATGAATGCAGATATGAATGCTATGCAATATGAATACTAGTAGTTATGCAAGCCCCAAGCCCCATCACATACACATATGAGATGCAAAGTGAGCAATGGATTCTCTCCCCTTGGACACATACATCCCCCAATGACAACGCGAGATAACGCATAGCTAACGCGAGAAACGCATAGCTAACGCATAGGACTCACACAAAGAATTCTCCCCCTTTGCCAACAGCAAAAAGGAGTGATAAAGTGAAAGGTCTGTGAGACCAGAGCTGAAAGGAGTGAAGAGCAAGTCATTATATGCAAAACTGAAGCATGCCGTGAGCAACATATATGGTTCAAAGCTAATGAAATCCGAGATCATCAACAGAGTTCGAAAAGCAGCTACATTCAAGATTTAATAGAAGTGAACCAAAGGTGCATATCATGGCAGTGTTTAAACTTTCCCTTGTCTTATATATCCATATTCAATAACGACAAAGGAAATAACACAAAAACTAGTATTGAAGCTAAACAATCATGATTAGAGCATGGAAGTGTTATGAGTGCAATAACTTTGAATTTCAATCTCTTTTGAATTTGAAGGCATATTACTCATATTTTACGAGCAATCAAGTCTAGTACACGCCTCCTAGCCGTAAGAATACACGTTGTTTAGACGCCAGTATTCCTAGGTATTTGGCAAGACTAACGGTTATGCTTCGGAAAGAACAGAGATAGCAAAGTCACGTCATGACATACCCAATCTCATTTCTTTGATGAGGGATATATTTCTCAGCAATTATGCCATTGCTCTGCCTAGAGTCCAAATGAATTGAGACAGAGATAACAGAGGAACATCATGACATATCATTCATCACTTGATTGGATGATGTGACATATTTCTCCGTGCAGTAATATCATCGCTCTGTCAAATTTAGTTTCAAGAATTCCAGCTCATCAAGATGTTTAGAAGCAATACTAAGCTCTAGAGTATTACCAAGAATGTCATGAAATTTGGATTGTCAGATGGCAGGATAGTCATTCAAAGCACAATATGCAATCTCTAGTTAAGGTCTATTAAAGCCAAGAACATAGATGAGTTCAGAACAAATATTTCAGAACTACAAGGAAATCATTAAATCTGAACCATTTTTATTGAGTAGACAATCATCAGTTCATATAATAGAAAGCTCTCATACTATCTGTTCGTCAGTCTCATGATCTCATATGCAGACTGTAAGCCATGGAAGCACAGATTGTAAGAGATTAAAAAAGGCAGCAAGACTCCCCCTGAGGATATGCAGTGAATGCACACAAGGAGTTATGTGTGTAAGCAAGTGTAATGAGAAGTGTCAAGAGGAGAAAGACCTGAAACATGCAGGGGTCGACATGACATGCATGACCCAACACCTAGTTGTACACTTATTAAATACAACAGAATGAAGATGAAATATATGCATGAATGTTGCACAAGGACAACTCCCCCTTACTATATGGCCTATATGCGACATTGACACATGGTACTTGGCGGAGGTGAAACCTCACGCATATTGAGTGCTTCGTGACAAGCATAGCCTGCCCTTCCATACATCAACATTTGATATACCATGGCCATACAAGAATGATGCGACACAAACCATGCAATGCATTGTGAACATATATTCAACTTGATTATGCAACTACATGCAATGCGACACCATATGCAAAAAAACATATTGACATATAAACAATGCATGAATACCAACGTGCAAAACACACAACTAATTGAACATGATCATCATTTCAAATTCTTATTGGCCTGAGGTCGACAAAGACCAAGCTCCCTTCTGAGTGTTGAAAACCTATCATTACACAAGGGCTTGGTGAAAATATCAGCAATTTGATTTAGAGTATCAACAAAATGCAGTTCAAACTTTTTCTTACTGACCTCGTCTCTAATGAAGTGATGCCTAATCTCAATATGCTTAGTCCTAGAGTGCTGGACTAGATTTTTTGCAAGGTTGATAGCACTAGTGTTATCACACAGAATCGGGACACAACCAAGATCCACCAAGTAGTCTTGGAGTTGGTGTTTAATCCACAACACTTTGGTGCCACAGCTCCCCGCAGCAACATATTCTGCCTCCGCGGTTGAGAGGGCAACTGAGTGTTGTTTCTTGGAGGCCCAAGAAACTAAACACCCGCCTAGAAACTGGCAATAGCCACTAGTACTCTTCCGATCCAGCTTGCATCCAGCGTAATCCGTATCAGAATAAGATATAAGAGATAAATCACATGATGACGGATACCACAATCCCAAATCTTGAGTGCCGGCAAGATATCGAAGGATACGTTTGACGGCAGTCAAATGAGATTCTCTAGGACTAGCTTGAAATCTAGCACAAAGGCATACACTAAACTGGATATCTGGTCGGGATGCGGTCAAATAAGGCAAAGAGCCAATCATACCTATATAGATCTTTGCATCCACTAATTTACCATTTTCATCCGAATCCAGTGATGTTGTGGTGCTCATAGGAGTTGCAATGATTTTGCTGTTTGCCATGCCAAATCTTTTTAGCAGCTCCCTGATGTATTTGGCTTGGCTTATGAAGCAACCATCTTCTCCTTGGTTGACCTACAAACCGAGAAAGAATTGAAGTTCTCCCATTAGGCTCATCTCAAATTCGCTAGTCATGAGGTTAGTAATTTCCTCACACATTTCAGATTTTGTAGAATCAAACACAATGTCATCAACATAAATTTGAACAATCAAGATGTTCTTACCTTGCTTCTTGGTGAAAAGTGTTTGATCTACCTTACCTCGTGTGTACCCTTTTTCAATGAGGAACGAGCTTAGTCTCTCATACCAAGCTCTTGGTGCTTGCTTAAGTCTATAAAGCGCCCTGTCTAGCTTGTATACAAAATCTGCATTGTTAGAATTCTCAAAGCCAAGGGGCTGCTCAACATAGACTTCTTCTTTGATCAAGCCATTCAAGAAAGCACTTTTGACATCCATTTGATACAGCTTTATACTAAGGGAGCATGTAAAGGCAAGTAAAATTCTGATGGCTTCGAGTCTAGCAACTGGGGCATAAGATTCATCAAAGTCTACCCCAAACTCTTGATTATACTCTTGAGCCACCAATCTAGCCTTATTTCTTATTATCTTGCCATCCTCACTTAGTTTGTTCCTAAAGACCCATTTAGTGCCTATGACAGATTGTGATGAAGGTCTAGGAACTATATGTCAAACTTTGTTTCTCTCAAACTGGTTTAGCTCTTCTTGCATGGAATTTATCCAGTTTTCATCTTTTAAAGCATCATCAATATTTTTTGGTTCATACTGCGAGACAAGAGCAAGTTGATCTAATTCTTCCATAATTTTAAAATGTGACCTAGTTCTAGGTGGGTCATTCAAGCTACCAATGACATTCTCCAAGGGATGATCCTTAAGAATTCTAATGTTTGTAGAATCGTTACCTTCTCCTGGAGTTTGATCCCTTGCATTGCTTGATTCAGCTAGGTCACCATCTTCTTTTATTTCTTCTTGTGGAGGATCACTCTTGTCCTTTATGCTTAAGAATTTCCCATCTTCATCATTTTTCCTGCAAGAGTTATCATTGTTAGAATCATGATATTCATCAAAGGAAACATGGGGTGATTCTTCCACAGTTTGATTTTTGATATTGTAAATTCTATAAGCCCTATATCTATCAGAATATCCAAGGAATATACCTTCATCGCTCTTGGGCTCGAATTTATCTAAGTCTCTTTTGTCATTGTTGTGAATGAAGCATTTCGATCCAAACACTTTCATATGTGAGAGAGAGGGCTTTTTACCTTTTAGTAACTCATAAGGACTCTTTTTGGTGTGTGGCCTTACCATAGAGCGGTTGATAATGTAACATGTCGAGTTTACCGCTTTAGCCCAAAACCTCCTTGGAAGTTGCCGTTCTGCAAGCATGGTTCTTGCCATCTCTACAAGTGTCCGGTTTCTCCTTTCAACCACACCGTTTTGCTCCGGCGTTCTTGGTGAAGAGAATCAGTGTGAAATGCCTTTAGCCCTATAGAGATTATAGAAATCAGCATTTTCAAATTCACCACCATGATCAGATTGAATCTTGAAAATTTTAAACTCACCGTCCTGCTTTATCTTCATGTAGAGTGCCTAAAACTCGTCAAAAGCATACTTCTTATGTGTGAGAAAGAAAACTCATGTGAACCTAGAAAAGTCATCCACCAAGACATATTCATATTTTCTACCACTTAAACTAGCAGTTCTGGTTGGACCAAACAAGTCCATATGAATTAGCTCGAGTGGTTTGGATGATGTATTTTCAGATCTTCCCTTGAATGATTTTCTAGTTTGTTTACCTAGGGCACATGCATCACACAATTTATTTTCTTGTTTAAAGGATAGTTCAGGCAAACCTTTCACAATTGAATGCTTTAACAATTTATGTAAGATATTGTAGCTAGCATGTCCTACTCTACGAAGCCATAACCGAGCAATTTCTGATTTTGGAGTAGCAAGACAAAGGTTTGAATAAGCAGATCATCTAAGTCTATCATGTAAACATTGTTGACTCTCTTACCAGAAAATTTTACCTTGTCAGATTTTGATTCAAAGATTGTACATTCGTGAGAATCAAACAACACTTTGTGACCTTTATCACACAATTGACTTATGCTTAGTAGGTTATATTTCAAACCGTCAACTAGCAGCACATTTCCAATGGAGTTGGAGAGGTTCTTACCTACATTACCTGTTCCAATGATTTTTCCTTTGTTGTTCCCTCCAAATGTGACATGTCCTCCTTCCTTTTCCTCCAAGAGATAAAATTTTGATTTGTCTCCAGTCATGTGTCTTGAACAGCCGCTGTCAAGGTACCACCTGTTATGTATGGCTGCAAGACACTCCTGCACAAGCAATTAAGCAAATGTGTTTGGAACCCAACCAAATTTAGGTCCCATCATACTCTTCAAATTTTCAAAGCATGAAACCATTTCTTTTGGAATCCAGACTTTTCTAACATTCATGTTTTATTTGCTTAGAGCAGGGATTTGGTTTTTCGTTTCATCTTTGACATTCATTTTCTGTTTTGAGGTTCTTGGTTGGAATTTGTGAAAGTTTGATGAAGTTGGCTTCTTAACCCATTGTGGCCATTGGTTATTTTAGGGTTGAGAGTGATTGTTCTGCCACCTAGGAGATTGAAAGTTATAGGATTGATGAACACATGAATCACAATTTCTCCAAAAGTATGGTGGTGTTAGCCTATATGAATGTGCAATGCAGTTTTGGTGATATCTGGAAGATTGAGCATGCAATGGCCAAGAATGTGTTGACCTATGCTACGGGGAAGGTCGACCTTTCTTAGGTCTTTGGACAGGCTTTTTGGGAATGTTGGTGACTCCCCCTTCAATCTTTTCTTTTCCTTTCTCCTTTTGTTTTTGCTAGTTTTGTGTAGGAGTTATGTTTGAGGTGGAGGCTTCGGAAGATGAGACAAATGTGACAGTTTTTAGCCCAATTGGCCTTTTGTTTGTTGGTTCAAAACCCAACCCTTCCTTGTTGAAATTCATTCTAGTACCTAGCAATGCATCTAGGTTTTCTCTTCCATCCACAAACGTTTCTAAAGATTGTTGTTTATCCTTCAACTCTTTTTGTAGGTTTTCAATATTTTGAAGAGGTTGAATGTTGACTTGTTTGACAGCTTCATACTTTTCATTGCTCAATTTACTATCTTTTTCATAGCTTTGCATTTTGAGATTCATGCTATCAATCTCATTTCTCAAATCCTCATTTTCAGTTTCAAGTCAGCCATTTCTTTTCTTCCTTCTTCCAAATCCTCGATCATTTTCTTAAGATCTTCAATTTCAGTTTCAAGTAGAGCATTCTTATCATCCTTGTCATGATTATGCATAAAAGAATTGATTTTCTTTTTAATGATTTATTCTCCTTTTTGTACATTTCATATTTTTCCATGAGTTGTATATATGCATCCTCCCAATCATCAATTGTATAATCTTCAAATGGAGAATTTACCTCAGTTTCTTCATCACCTTTGGCCATAAGACAGAAATCTTCTTTTTCTTTATCCGAGGAGCTAGTTCTGTCATCACTTTCCTCTTCGTCGCTCAATGTGGACACCATGGCCTTGTTCTTCGTCTTGCCCTTCCATTTGTCAGATTTTCTGAATCTATCGGGACAATCATTCTTGAAATGCCTTGGTTTGTTGCAAGAATAGCAAATGATTTTATTAGATTTCTTAGAATTTTCATAATTAGATCTGAAACCATTTCTTACCTTTGACCTTCCTCTCATGAAGATCTTACCTTCCTTTCTCAAGAATTTCTTGAACTTACGTGTGAGCATGGCTACATCATCCTCATCTTGCTCACTTGCTGAATCCTCACCTTTATTAGAAGAGCCTTGACCGTTGGGTCCTGCTTTAAGAGCTAGGGACATCTTCTTAGGTGCCTCAGCCTCTTTGTTCTTGAGGTTGATCTCATAGGTCATTAATGACCCAATAAGTTCATCTACCTTGGTGGTTGCGAGATCTCTTGATTCTTCAACAACGGTTGCCTTCGTGTGCCATGATGGAGTTAATGATCTGAGAATTTTTCTTACAAGTTCTTGCTCTGTATATTTCTTTCCCAAATCAGTTAAACTATTAGTAAGCACAGTTAAGCGAGCATACATATCTTGAATTGACTCATCAGGCTTCATGCGGAACATTTCATATTCAGAAACTAAAATATTAGCTTTTGTTTCTCGTACCTGAGAGGTTCCTTCGTAGATTACCTCTAGCTTATCCCACATCAATTTCTCAGTTGCGCAGGTGGCTACTCTTGAGAATTCAACTGGATGGAGTGAGCATTGCATGATATGTTTAGCACTCCAGTTGATGGTGGATTGCCGTATTAATTCTTTGGTCCACAAGTCCTCATTATCCGTAAGCTCATACGGACCTTTGTTGATCACACGCCAAAGTTCGTAGTCTTGGGCGCGAATGAACACTGCATGCGATGTTTCCAATAAGGATAGTTAGATCCAGTGAAATAAGGAGGTCTGTTCACAGAGTGTCCTTCAGGCAAATAACCCTTAGATGCTGATCCACCATTTCCCTCAATGTCGTTGGACACCATAATGAGAGATTAGGCTCTGATACCACTTGTTGTGTAGTGGACAACGGATCTAGAGGGGAGGGGTGAATAGATCTGGCCCTGTTTTCACAATGTAACCCTCTATATAGCTAGATGAGATAAATTGCAGCGGAATATAACTAGCTAAATGAAGGACACAACGATTTGCTTAGCAAGATGATTACTAATATATCGATTCGAACCTAAGCATGCATTTAGAACGAAGCAAACACACAAACAAACCACAACACACGAGATTTTAAGGTGGTTCGGACTGAATCTCTAGTCCTACGTCCACCCCTCACCAAATCCGGTGAGGCTTCACTAGTGCCACGCATTGAACCGTAAATCGGAAAGACCACCGATTGCCTTCCCACTAACCACCTGGTAGGGACGTCAACAATGTAGATCGGACAACCTCCGATTGCCTTCCTACTAACCACCGGTAGGGACGATTCTCAGATTCAATTATTTATATGAAATGAAAAAGAGAACAAATATGAAATCACTCAAACAAGATATAGAGTATGCTCAAAGAAAAGAATATTGTCTGAGTTGCAGAAGCTTGAATCGGATGCTTTGACGATGTCTTCTTTCTTGCGGGATGATCTTCCTTGAACCTCTTCTAGTTGATGAAGAAGACGATGGATGTAGCTTCAATCTTCCTTTTGATCTTCTTGAATCGATGAAGAGGATGTAGAAGATGTATGATGCAACTTAGATCACCCTTGAGAGCCTTGATTCCTTCTTCTTCCTTGGAGGTTGAGATGGCTTCAGATCTGGGCTTGAATGCCTTGGAATGGATGAAGAACTCCTTCCCAAAACACTGTTCATGGAGGTGCTACAGTGCCTCGAAAATGAGCTCCCTTGATCTCCCGTGAAGCCTTGAAGCATAGGGGTTTCCAACCCTCTTGTATTGGTTTTATAGACCTTGAATGGTCTATAGACAAGCCTCAGACCAGATCCACAATTTGTGGGTGATTAGGTGACTTTTGGATTAAAGAAATCCATGTTGAATGGCCCTTTTCGAAGTTGGAAACAAAGTCAACATTGAAGGCTCGGGGCTGGCGGTCGACCTGCAGCTCTTGGCGGTCGACCGCTACTGAAACACCTGCAAACGGATGGTCCCTGGGAAATCCGGTCGACCGCCACTGGCTGGCGGTCGACCGCTACTGAAACATCTTCGGCCTCGGATTCCCTGGCTGGGGGCTTATCCCATGTCAGACCAATTCCGTTCTAGCTCCGTCGTTCAACTCCATTAGCAGCCCGTGCATGTCGGTGGCATCTTTCTTGATAGTCTAAAAGATATCAACGGAGTTTATGGCCTTGGATTCTCTTGGCTATGTTCACTTGTGCATTGACCTTATATGGATGACGAGCCGAATATCGCGTGTCGACTTGTGCTTGTTTTCGCATCCTTGCTTGGGCGCGATCCACGAGCTTTCACTTTGCCGACTCCACTATCTTTCTTGTCCATGTAATGGTGTACCTGTCATGATCGAACCATCACGTATGTCAGTCACATGAGAGTGGGAAATATCAATGACTAATAGTGTTTAGCCATTATCAAAACCAAGAATACCACAGAATGCATATGACCATAGAATGATGTCGAATGACCCAAGTGACCACGGAATGACTCAAATGACTTCAGGGACACAACAGATTTCATCGCCAGCATGAGGGTGTGTCCGAGCCACTTTGACGAGCTGAAGCGCCATTCCTCGGCTATGAACGTGGGTTGAGTTTGGAGATCGTGGCTCGCCCGGAGGTGCATTTACGTGTACTACTTCCCCGGTGGATCCATACTCGGCGGGGTCGAGTTTTCCCCACCTCGGGGGTATGATGGGGGCATCCTTTGCCCCTCTACATTTTTTTAGGGCTCGGATTGTTCGTCGGCAAGCGCCATTATATTAGTCATGTGTTTCTGAGTCTAGTCATGTAATTTTCATATTTTCTTTAACTCATAAACTATGTAATTTTCCCTTTATTTGAGTCATGTACCTAGGTTAGTGAGTCATTTTCTTAAGTTAGTTGTCATATGGTTGGTTTGATAGGCTAATGGGCCCAACTAATGGACTAGGCCTAGGGGCGCCCCTCCCTTAGACTGCTTTGGTCATTAGTTGGTTTGTCAGGGTCACTATGGTCAAATGAAAAGTATGGAGTCTATAAATAGGCCCCCACTCCTCTCATATGTAACAACCTTTTATGATCAATTTAAATCAAGTGAGTTTTAGTGTCTTATTGGAGTGGATTCTCCAAATCTCTCTCTCTCTCTCTCTAAGGGGTGGATTCCCCTCTCTCTTTCTCTCTCTCTTCTCTCTCTCTCTCTCCAAGAGGAGGGGGCACCCCTTTCTCTCTCCTCCCCTCCCTCTCTCTCCTCTACATTATCAACACTTCCTCTCCCCTCATTACCCATCCTCCCAACTACCCCAACCCTCAATACTCCACCCCTAGTCCCAAGAGACCCTCCACCAATCCATACTCCACCACCCAACCATCAACTACCCAATCCCCTTCCCTAAGCACCCTCTCATCTCCAAAGGGAGAATTCCCCACTCCCCAAGCACCCCTTCCCTTCTCGAACACAACCATTCCCATCCCCAAAGCCCCATTAACCACCCCATTAGTCAATTTGCAAACCTTGGAGAGAGAACTCTCCTTCCCTCTCCCCCACCCATCCCAAATTCGCAGCTTCTCTCTCACCCACTGCAAACACCCCATTCCAACCCCCATTCTCTCCTTCCTACACCGTGGAACATCCCCTCCCAGACCCCCTCACATCTAGGGGTCACTCCCACACCCATCCACCCTATTTCCCCTCCCATATACCCCATTCCCCCTATCATCTTCAACCTGCAATTGTCAATTCAAAGGCAGCAGAGTACCAGCAGATTGTAGCAGCGGCCACGGCATCATCGTGAGGCTTCAGGAGGCGTACCATATATTGTTGGAATCATCGTCGAAGCAGCTTCACAACGGTGGTGGTTTCGTCCCCGTCTGAGTTCGTGACTGCCAATGAGAGCTATTCTTCTCCGACTACGCAGGATAGGCCCGGTCAGCAACCTAAAGCCATTTGCAGAGTCTGCCACGGACACCCTCTTGAGGATCTGGAAGTGGGACTTGTCTGGGATCTTCTAAAATGAGCCTACTTCGATGGACAAGAAGTGGAACCCCGTTCGGCATCCGGAGATAAGATTTATCAATTTTCTCCTCCAGGTGCGTAGTTCTGCTCCTCCTGAGACTGAACAAACCCCTGTCCACTATTCGGGCTCTCTTGATCTGCTCTGGCACCCTCTGGCATCCCCGTGGGTCTCGTTTTGAATAGAACTCGACAACCTTTCCAACGACTCTGGCCACGCCGATTCGGAGCTCGGGAGCAATCGTGACGACTCCGGCTTTCTGCTACAGTGGTGATGCGACAGTCAGAACCAGGGATCTGAGTCCATGTTCGTGGCTCTTCCCCGACCAGCACCGCCAACCAGCTAATTTCACAAAAATTGGATGTCTTCCTGATCCAATCCCTAAGATTTTGCCACTGGTCTCGTCATCAAAAAAATTTGGGAGAAGCTGCAGCGGCATCATCTTTGACTGCCTATCCCCTGTTCCAGAGGGCAGACAGAACCGTCGGTGTTCTATCAATTAGTTCCTATGTCGGTTCTCCCCTTCCCTAGCTTGGCCGGTTGAAGTCCCCTCCCGGCGTGGAGGTAGTTTTGGATGTAATAGCTTAACCCCCACCCCGAGATCCCCCCCCCTTGCAAGGGGTGTAGTTCATGTAATAATTCAAGTCGCAGGTTTGAAGCTTCATCGACGCGGCATGCGGGTGCATACTCTCGCCTCCCCGCTCTCCCCCGTCTCCGGCTGGGGTCGGCGTCTTCACGCCGACTAGGTGAGCCTCGATCCTCCTCTTGGCTGATTTAAATTCCTTGCTTAGCATAGTATTATCGTTATTGCTTCTTCGGACGGAGAGTGAGAGCTCGGCCCATAATTGCCATTGATGTGAGTGATCACCGCGGACGAGTTGTGAGTGATCCCCTACATCCCACACCCTTGGTGTGTTGGTCGCCCATGAGTTAGGCATCCCTGGCCCATTTGGGGTTCTCCCCAAGCTAGCCAACCATTGGAGCATCAAGGTCCCACCTCGGACCCTCTCCATCATCGTCGAGTCACCTACGGGCACTAGTGTGCGCCACGCGAGTGAGTTTGCTAGGGTAAGTCCGCCGCTCAAAGATACTTGCTTGCAATTGTAGGTCCAAGGACATTCGGTCTTGTGACTATCACCCATAGGTCATCTCACATCAAGTGGTATCAGAGCAAGTTCACAACTTGTCTCTATCAAGTTGGTCCTAGGGCGTGTTTATGCATTTAGAGTCCTCGATTGCATCTCTTTTGTCCACTAGCATGGCCACCTCTTACCGACCTTACCCATCGGCCCTCTCCATGAGTCTAAACCCCCAAATGATGCCTACCACTAACACAGATGACCTCCCTGGCCATGTCAACTACGTCATGAAGGCCATGACCTATGCTAATGAGCGACTTCATAACCTATCGGGTTGACTCGACCAACTAGGAGAAAATGTGTAAGACCCCAGAATTTCTATAAATTATTTTTGGAATATTTAGTTATTTTATGGAATATATAAAGGCCTAAATAAATTAATATTAGATCAATAAGTCATTATAAGGCATGATTATGTTAAATAACTAACCTAGCCTATTTAAATAGAATCCAAAATGTTAATGGACCAAGTCCATGAAGTTTGGCCAATATTCTAGAAGGTAAATTGACTTATTCACGTATTTTAAAGATAAATACTATTTTATAGATAATTATATTAGATAATTAACAAAAGAGTTTGATTAATTTGAAATTCTACACACGTGGGATTTAACGGTCTATCGTACGACCGCCACATGCATGTAATGCACCTAGGCTGATGCGTTACACTCTGCCAGTTCCGTGAAAGAAAGAACGAGCAAAAAGATTAGAACTTTGGGATCTTTTCTACAAGAGATCGACTTGGGAGAGCTTATAACATTACTAAGGACTCTTAGGGCCAGTTTGATAATGGGTTAAATTGGGTTAGGGTGGGTTAACCGGGGTCGGGTGAGTTACTCATTGTTTGATAGTTTTTTTCTTAACCCGGGTCGGATAGGGTTAAAGTGGATTAACTCATTCCTAGAAAATAGGTGGAATGAGTTAATCCACCCGGGTTAGGGTTAAGGGTGGGGTGGACTAACCCGGGTAAGCCACCCGCCCCTAACCTAACCCGTTACCAAAGTGGCCCTTAGGGATTAGGTTCTAGCAAATTAAGGACTTTAGGATCAATCTAATCTTCAAAACCCTTTAAATAGGACCTAGTTCTGAACTGAGCGACCCTTACTTTTGGCTTGTAAAGAATCAAGGTAAGGAGATATAATTTCGGGTAAGTTCTTTAGAAGATTTTATTTAGTATACATTAGACTAATAGTTCTCCAAATTTCGTGCTAGGAGATCAAGCAACCAAGGAGATTGAAGCTTCCAAAGTTGCTGGTTCGACCATAGTAACCCAGGAATTAGAGCTAAGGGCCACTTAAGATCAGGGAATTAGGACGTCTAAACAAGGTAATTAGAGTTCAGTTATTTAGAACTTTTTGTTCACCTTAGTTTCATCTTCTTACCCTCAAAATTTCACGTCCTTAGGTCAAGAGGCTGAGGAGCTAGGGCAGCGTGAAGTTGCTGAAAAGACATAAAAAAAGAGGAATTAGGGAGGTCCTTGAAAGCTCAAATTAGAAGTTTAAAGCCTAGCTAAGCGGTATGTTATCTCATGATTGGCAAAAAAACCTTGTCAGGGATAAAAGCCCTCTGATTGTGTTTAATTTCATGCATTATAGACTATGAATTTCATGTTTTAGTGGGTTCATGCATACATACATATTCTTAGCCCTAATCTAAGATCAAAAGATATAATCTTGTTAATTCACTGCAACCTATGCATCTAGATGACCTTTACTTCGTTATGTCATGATTGGAGTAGTTAAATCTTTTCAAAACATAACATGGTTTCAAATCATAGTCTTTCTATTTCATTATACTGTTAGCAGGGACTCTGACGCATCATACTAGGACCGTCAGACGACTGTAACGGTCTTACGATAAGTCGTCACACTCTCTGTTGTATTTAAATTACTCTATTGTCTCTGACGCACTAGGGCAGGAGCGTTACAATACTGTAACGGTCCTACGATAAACCGTCCCAGCCCTGTGACGCACCCATCCTCGACCGTTAGAGTAATTGTAGATAGAATTGGAAATCAGTCAAGTTAACTTATAAATAAGCCTAATTATCTAAGTTTTGACCTGATTTTCATGTCTTTAAGATTATCTACTAGTTTAGAATGGAAATTACATAATTAGGATATTTTAAGTTATTTTAAGTACATTAATTTCATGTGCCAAAATTCTATAGTTTTGTATCTAAATCATGATTTTCCAAAGATGTATTGACGGAGTTTTATCATGATTTCCTATCATTACACATTCTTTTCTATCAATAGAGTCATTTCTTTAAGTACATGGCATATATTTCGGTATATGGCCATTAGTTCACTTTACACTATAGGAACATTATTCTTGGACATGAGGACCTCTCTATTGGATATTCCTTCCAATGGACTAGGAAATCTTGTTTCAAGGCCTCCGTAATTCTCCGCAAGCCTGGGATTCCCACTAGGACGCCGAGTTGGTTGTACCATTAAAACCCAAGTGATTAGAATGCACTATTGAAGTTTTCAATTTTCGGGTATGTAACGGATCACTATTGGACCGTTAGAGTCACCTAACGGCCCAAGGTATGGCCGTCACATTTAACTGAGTTCAATTACTATTTTTGGATTTAGTCTTTCTAACGCATCAACTCTAGACCGTCACGTCAATGTAACGGCCCAATACTGGAGCGTCACATCATGTAACAGCCCAGTACACGACCGTCACACTGCTTGAGTATTTTAACTAAGTTTAACCAATGGGTTGATATTCTAAAGTTCCTAGATTGATTATTAATGATCTAGAACTTATCATATTGATCAAGAAACCTAATATGATGAATAGAAGATAAAGAATGTACCGTTATGCTGCCGATTTATTTCTGATGGGAATCGACGCCGAGCATGTACCTTTTCTTTTACATTTATGTCCTTTTAGTTTGTGTTTATATCCTTGGGAAAGTATGTACGCAATTGTACGGCTTTGTAAGCCAATGCGTCATTCCCACGGATTGTGTGGGTTTCTATGTAATTTATCAGTAGGACCAGCAAGGGGGCCCCCAGCCCTTTCCCATTGGTCCATGTCATCCATGTGGGGCTGGTCAACCATCCTAGGTGGCCATCTAGAAGGGTTGAATGCCATTTGACCACATGGGAGACAAGTGGCTTAATTAGTCCAAGGTGGGTTACCTACCTCACCTACCCATTCAACCCCATTAACCATGGTCAAGGGGGCGCCCCTCTCCCCTTAATATTTTATTATTTTTTTGTGTGTTATTCACATCCAATCTAGGCCCTCCATTCCCCACTCCTAGATCTAATGGTGTAGATTAGATTTGACACATGGCATATAAAAGGTTGTATTTTCCATTTGTTAGCATTAATGAAGAGAAAATTGTTAGAAAATCAAGAGTGTTCTTGAGCCCCTCCTCTCTCCCTCTGGTTTCTCTCCTCCAACCTCCAGTTCTAGAGTGATTTCATCTTCTATCATCCCCTCTTCACCTCCGGTGATCATCTGTGCCGCTGCCGTTCGTGCCGCCTTCGAGCCGCCACAGAATCATCTTCGGTTTTCTGTCCTGCTGGACAGAGGTGTCTTCACGAAAATCCTGCTATCAGTCACGGCCTCTTCATGGATTGAAATTTTTATGGTGTGTTCCTACCTTCTAGCCCCTCCTCCAAAAACAATTCCAGGTCCAAAATCCATCGTTTGTTATTTTTACATTTTCGGTCTTTAATCATTCCCAGATCTGTCCTGTCTCTGTCTACAGTGACAGTAGCCCAGTGTTTCCCACCTCCGGCCATCTTTTTGATTTTCACAAACCCTCCCAATTTTACTGGGAGTTCTGTCTATCACCCCCTACATTCACAAATTTTCTTAATTTTTTATCAGCCTTCTATCTATTTTTAGAAATTCGTGTTCTTCCTCAGATACAGTGTTGTCAGCCAGATTCCAGATCCGACTCACTGCTAGTGCAAAAATCATAGAAATTCGTAGCCTTCCCCAAATCCAGATCCAAAATAGTCTTGGTTTCGTAGCTTGATTTTCCACAACTTTTCTGAAGAACACAACCCCAGATTCGGACGTCTACCTCACGGTCAAAGGCAATCCACAGGAAAGTTCTCTGCTGACCTGAGATTTCAGGAAGTGTACAACAGGAGCTTGGAAATTCCATAAGTCCAGATCCATGCAGATCCAGGGCATATATTCAGGCCTAGATTGAAGGATTTGAAGTTAGCTTTCCAACGGCGCCAGTCTCGTGTCGATCCGACATCGAGGCTGATCGCAGCGCCCGTTCTAGTCAAGACACGCGCAGAAAACCAGAAGTTGCAGCCCGTGGCCGGTTATTCCGACCGGCGCCGATCGGAGCCGCCCGGCCTCCGACTGGAGAACCAGCGCGCCCCCAGTCCAGGGAGCGCTCTTCCAGGCATCCTCCACTACAGCGGTGACACCGGGTCCCACACGGCCCTTCCGGACAGCACGTGGGCCCCACCGTCACGTGTTCGGGTGTTGCCGAAATAGCGCGAGAAGCCGCCCGTCAACCTGAATTCGGTCCTCCCGGACCCCATTGTGTAGCCCTTTACCTCCCTGCGTGGAGTGGGCAGTGATTTTTATTGCTGTAATCTTGTGTATTATTGTTCCGGGAGTACGAGTTTCGGCCGGGTCCGTCGTCCCCACGCCAAGCGCGTGGAGGTATTGTTTTCGCTCCCTACACTCGGCATTTGCTTATTTTCATATATACTTGTTTATGCCACTGCTAGAGAGCATGTTTTAAAATCTAGCTCGCTATATATTGTATATCACCGCTGCTGCGAGAAAGAGCATGACCATCCCGGGACCCGATCCGGGCACACGAGAGAGCCGATCACCCTAGCTCATTGCCGGTTTCTCAACCGCGCACGTCTGACGCTTCCCTCGTTAAGGGACAGTCACAAGCTTGTCGTGTCCGTGGTCTCGTCCCGCATCAATTTGGTATCAGAGCGAGTTTGAGTCTAGGGTGTCCAAATCAAAAAAAAAAGAGTGTCATTTATGTCTAGTCATTAGTCATTGTCTAAGTCGTGTTTAGGGTCATCATTATTTTTTAAAAAAAGTGTCTTTTGCATCACATCCCAATAACCCGGTATATCAAAAGGTGTTGCCCGAACGTTAGGCTACGCCTATCGGGAAGGCCGCACACTTGCGCGAGTGGTCTTCGAATCGGTTATCTCCGCCACGTACCGAGTCGTGGTCGTCATGTCTAGGGTTGTAGTCCATTGTCTAGTTGGTTTATCTACTAGTGTCGGCATGCCCACCCACTAGTCCCCAATCACCTATGGATTCCCAAACTCCCGGATGGTGGCGATACTATCTCAAATGGAAGGACCACCCGAACCACCCCACGAGGCCCGAAACCCGGGACTTCTACGGGTCCGATGACCCGAGTGTCTACCTAGAATGGGAAGCCATTATGGACGATTACTTCGAGGTGTACATTATGTACGGGTCCATGCAAGTTGATGTTGCCAAAAGGTGACTTTTTGGTGAAGCCGCCACAACTTGGAGGAACATCAAATACTGGAGGGAGGATAGGAATCTAAGGCCCATCGAGTCATGGTGGGAAATGAAGAGAGCGCTTAGGAGGGCCTACTTGCCTCGCCCACCTACCTCCAACCACGGAGGTCATACCACTCACCCACCCCACCAACTCACCCACAACCAAGTGGGCCACACCGCTACCCAATCCCACCCCTTCACCGCCGTCCAAGCCCAACAACGCGACCCCAATCTAGTGGCCCGCCCAAGCACCTCCAACCAACCTCCCCTTGGCACCCCCATCCCAACCCACTCATGTACCTCCAACCGAGTGGAAGCCCCGCTTATAGCCGAGCCTAGGACCACACCTAGGTCGAGGGACGAGGAGCGAGTCCACCCCAAGGTCCCTACCCCAACCCGCTCCTTTGAGGAATGCAAGAAAATGATTTCGGATTTGTTGGAAAGGATAAGTGCTTCTTCACCTCTCGTAGGTGCTCCATCACCACCCGCTCCTTCCGAGCTCTATTCGGAACCTTCTTCTTTGGAGCTACCAAAGCCCGAGCCACCCGTGTTTCTTACGGGAACACTTTACATAGCCGAGCCGCTTCTTAGTTGGCTCAAGGATGGCTTGGTCCCACATCCCTTCCCGTCCATGGACCCCACCTTACCTTTAGTGCCAATCAACTCATTCCATACCACCTTTCGATCTAGTCACCATGTTGACACATTGGACGATCTTGTCATGGGATTGGATTCACAATGGGAGTTGACGCATCTTTTGGCGCGAGGCTTTGACCAACCCGCTAGTCTTAGCTTCACCCATCCGGCCTTCGGGTCCATTACCTCCGAGTGCACCGTGGGTTGTGTCACCACGGAGGTCCTCTTACTCCTCCCCTTACCGGACGAGCCCGAATTCATACCCTTTTGTCCGAGGGAGGAATCATACTTCTTGCCTACGATCCCCGTCCCACCCGTTACAATTCAAGAAGGTGACTACCCACATCTTCAAACCTTCTACACGTGGGACCGTGACTTGTGGGAACCCACCACAAGGGGTCATACCTTCTTTGACCCTTTTGACACCTTCACTATTAGGCTTCCCGAGTTACCACCCGTACTCCCCTTCTTCAAGGAAGCCCACTTTTATGCCCCTTCCCTTCGGGATGGTCCATCTACATCCACCAATCCCGACCCACCTACACCTGGCCCTTCTAAACCACCCGAGTCACCCACATACAAAAGACCATCCACGCATAACCACACCCGACGTATAGGTGTTTCCCATGCCATCCATTCCTAGTTGCATAACATGCATGCATGGCACATATTCGGGTGTCCTGGTCCGCCGTCACCCATGTACGGGTCGGACTAACATTAGGTGTGTCTAGGGTCATAGATGAGTCCGTGTGTTTTTTTTCTTCTTGTGTGGTTTGTTTTGTGTGGTTTGTTTGCATGGCTTGTGTGTCATTTGTTTGTCTGCATGTGTCTTGTGCAAGCTCGTCGATGTCAGTCCCTTATGAGTGTGAAGCGAGTCGACTCAGTCGATGAGTATGGGATAGGTTCTACATCTATACCCAGATCAGTCACCTACAAGGACTCAGCGGTGATTCCTAGTGAGTCTTCGAGCTGCTTCCTTCCTTTTGAGAGTGCCCCACCCGGAGTGTCCACCTTCGGCCCATAGCAGTCCGCGCATATCGAGTATATATGGAATGAGCAGGTGACGATCACTCGGAGTGGAGCGTAGCCGCGTTACTTGGCACGGTGACAGATCCACCGGAGTACTCGAGCATCCATACCCCTACTCGACGGGGTCGAGTTCCTCCCACCCGGGGAGAGTTGATGGGAATCGACGCCGAGCATGTACTTTTTCTTTTACATTTATGTCCTTTTAGTTTGTGTTTATATCCTTGGGAAAGTATGTACGCAATTGTACGGCTTTGTAAGCCAATGCGTCATTCCCACGGATTGTGTGGGTTTCTATGTAATTTATCAGTAGGACCAGCAAGGGGGCCCCCAGCCCTTTCCCATTGGTCCATGTCATCCATGTGGGGCTGGTCAACCATCCTAGGTAGCCATCTAGAAGGGTTGAATGTCATTTGACCACATGGGAGACAAGTGGCTTAATTAGTCCAAGGTGGGTTACCTACCTCACCTACCCATTCAACCCCATTAACCATGGTCAAGGGGGCGCCCCTCTCCCCTTAATATTTTATTATTTTTTTGTGTGTTATTCACATCCAATCTAGGCCCTCCATTCCCCACTCCTAGATCTAATGGTGTAGATTAGATTTGACACATGGCATATAAAAGGTTGTATTTTCCATTTGTTAGCATTAATGAAGAGAAAATTGTTGGAAAATCAAGAGTGTTCTTGAGCCCCTCCTCTCTCCCTCTGGTTTCTCTCCTCCAACCTCCAGTTCTAGAGTGATTTCATCTTCTATCATCCCCTCTTCACCTCCGGTGATCATCTGTGCCGCCGCCGCCGCCGTTCGTGCCGCCTTCGAGCCGCCACGGAATCGTCTTCAGTTTTCTATCTTACTGGACAGAGGTATCTTCACGAAAATACTGCTATCAGCCACGGCTTCTTCGTGGATTGAACATTTTATGGTGTGTTCCTACCTTCTAGCCCCTCCTCCACAAAAAAGTCCAGGTCCAAAATCCATCGTTTGTTATTTTTACATTTTCGGTCTTTAATCATTCCCAGATCTGTCCTGTCTCTGTCTACAGTGACAGTAGCCCAGTGTTTCCCACCTCCTGCCATCTTTTTGATTTGTCCAAACCCTCCCAATTTTACAGGAAGTTCTATCCATCACCCCCTACATCTACAAATTTTCTTAATTTTTTATCAGCCTTCTATCTATTTTTAGAAATTCGTGTTCTTCCTCAGCTACAGTATTGTCAGCCATATTTCAGATCCGACCCACTGCTAGTGCAAAAATCATAGAAATTCGTAGCCTTCCCTAAATCCAGATCCAAAAATAGTCCTGGTTTCTTAGCTTGATTTCCCACAACTGTTCGGAAGAACACAACCCCAGATTCGGACGTCTACCTCACAGTCAAAGGCAATCCACAGGAAAGTTCTCTGCTGACCTGAGATTTCAGGAACTGTACAACAGGAGCTTGGAAATTCCATAAGTCCAGATCCGTGTAGATCCAGGCCAGATCTTTAGGCCTAGATTGAAGGATTTGAAGTTAGCTTTCCAACGGCGCAGTATCGTGTCGATCCGACATCAGGGCTGATCGCAGCGCCGTTCTCGCCGAGACACGCGCTGAAAACCAGAAGTTGCAGCCCGTGGCCGGTTATTCCGACCGGTGCTGATCGGAGCCGCCCGGCCTCCGGCAGGCGAACCAGCACGCCCCCACTCCAGGGAGCGCCCTTCCAGGTATCCTCCACTATAGCGGTACCACCGGGTCCCACACGGCCCCTCCGGACAGCACGTGGGCCCCACCGTCACGTGTTCGGGTGTTGCCGAAACAGCGCGAGAAGCCGCCCGTCAACCTGAATTCGGTCCTCCCGGACCCCATTGTGTAGCCCTTTACCTCCCTACGTGGAGTGGGCAGCGATTTGTATTGCTGTAATCTTGTGTATTATTGTTCCGGGAGTACGAGTTTCGGCCGGGTCCGTCGTCCCCACGCCAAGCGCGTGGAGGTATTATTTTCGCTCCCTACACTCGGCATTTGCTTATTTTCATATATACTTGTTTATGCCACTACTAGAGAGCATGTTTTAGGATCTAGCTCGCTATATATTGTATATCACCGCTGCTGCGAGAAAGAGCATGACCATCTCGTGACCCGATCCGGGCACACGAGAGAGCCGATCACCCTAGCTCATTGCCGATTTCTCAACCGCGCACGTCCGACGCTTCCCTCATTAAGGGACAGTCACGAGGTTGTCGTGTCCGTGGTCTCGTCCCGCATCAATTTCTATAAGCATAACATAGAATAAGTCATTCTTGATTTCTCATGATTCCTATTAAAGCATTCATTCATTGAATTATTGTTATCAAGAGCTTGTTGGAATTGTACATTCTTGGCCATACTTTATTACATGCGTGGAAAAACTTGATTTATACTTGAAGATGCGATCGAGCACTGATTGTGATCAAGGGCTCTATGCTAGTCCCCTAGGCTGATTGTCGGAAACATACTATTATAAACTATGGGGTATGATGCTACTGGCGTCGCATTACGCTGGGAGTACTTTCTTTATAAATAAGTGAAAATCCACAACACAATACATCATGATTGATATTTGACTTTCTTGATATTCCACAGAAATTCACGAAGTACTTGCTCATAAGCAAAAGATACTGGAGTGATGATTATGTGGCTTGCTAGTACATTCTCGTTACATTCTTGTTCATGAAAGGCCATATCATGTTCTTATAACATTCTTGCTAGTTCATACTTACTCTCATTCTATCTTACATACTTTGGTTTAATCGCATGATTGATCGCATTCGCATGATTTTACCTTATTCCTCTAGAGCAAAAATGTTAATTACTTTAATGATGCCTTCATGTTGATGCGAAGATACCTACTAGGCAAGTGTGCTCATTACCTATTTCCATTCTTTTTCAGGAAATGGAAGTGAGTCGGGTTCGGATTCGGAATGTTCAAGTAGCGGATCCGAGAGTGATTAAAGAATGAGCGAAGACTTAGGAAGTTTACATTGTTTAGATCGAGTCTATGTAATTTCTTATTTCTTGAGTCTAGCATAATGGAAGTTGAATTAGTGGTTATATTTGAATATTGGATTTGATTATTAATGAAAATCAAAGTTGAGTAAATATTGTGCGATTGCATTCTTATGTGTGATTGTCTTGCGCTCTGATCATTCTTGCTTGCAAGAGGCTTACCATGCCGACTGTTCACGTTTCTCGAGCGAGTCTTCCGCTGTAATAAAGGCTCGGTGCGTGACAAAATGGGCCCGCCCCAAGGGCGGATGATAGTAGGGCTCCTCCCCTACCTCCCATCTTTGATGGAACTCATCCTATTGACTATTTAGATTGGGAAGTCTCAGTGGACCATTACTTCACTTGGTATCCCATGTCCGAGGATGAGAAAGTCCGATGTGCCAAATCACAACTTACCAAACGGGCTCAAACCTATTGACTACAAATTGTCGGGCTAAGGATAATTAGAAGGGAAGATCCCATCACCACTTGGGGAAACATGAAGGAACAACTTAGGGCTAGATATGTGTCCCCTTCCTACTCGGATCACCAAAGCCCAAGGAGCACTTCAACTCCACCATCCCCACCCGGCCAACCTAAGACTCCAATTACCCAATTCCCCACAATGCAACCAACACCCAATTCCACAACCCACCTTACTCAAGGCCCTTTGGCCCCCACCTCCACCTCCACCCCTCACCTTACCCCTTCTCAAAAAGGAAAAGGTCCTATGGAGATAGAAGTGAGTGAAATAACCTCGGGTAAGTGCGAGCCGAAATGTTATAGGTGCCACCACTTGGGGCACATCGCCGGACAATGCCCCATGAGGAAGCATCTTCCCATACCCCTAGTGGTTGAAACCTCTCCCACCCCGGCCACCATTACCCCTCCATCGTCCCCCAAGAAGGACACTCCTCCCAAGGACAATAATCCCAAACCCTCTTGTAGATATATATTCCTCTCCTCTCCTCACTTGGTGGATGATAGGTTATGAATAAAGCAATAATATCGGGAATAACAAACAAAGCGTAGTGAGAGGATGGAGAAAAAGACAGAGAGTGACCGTGATCACCACCAAAGTCTAGCACGTGACTAGCGTACCGTACTTTGGAAAGGAAGGGGAGACACTCGCCTTGACGCAGCACTGGGAGGATGCGCGGTCGATGCAGAACCGCCTTAAAGACACACGGCCCTACGATAGGCCGTCTAAGAGTGCTGCCGAACGCGCGGGAAGAAGAACTCCTGGAAGATGGGCGGCTTGAAGTGAACCGCAGAATGAAGAAGGGCGGTGCAGTGGATGCCGCTCGTCGTCTTGAACGGGCCTAAAGGAACCGCGCACGCCCACCACGCCAAGAGTTGCAAAAGGGTTCACCTCCACCCTCTCCAGCCGGCCAGAGGGGATGGGCCTCGTGCTGATGAAGTGCTAACCTGCAGAACAATGTGGAGACACAGAAGAGACACCTAGATTAGGACTAAATGACATAGTACGCGTTCATGTAAGAAGAATTAAGCATAAACAAATGGATAGGGGGATACCTGGGGGGTTTTAAACCCCTAGGATGACAAAAACGTAGGTGGGTGTATGCATGGGGAGAAAAACGGGGGAGACGCAGAGAGAGAACAATGCAAATCAGAGAAATGACACTATGACTCGACACACGGACTACTCCCTGAACCGGAGGCTCGTAAGGACGTAGAGAGCCTCCCTCCTTGGTGCTAGGTCGTTCGGAAATGCGGCAGGGCTTCGCCGTCGACCAAAATTCCCCCCCCCCCTTTCGACGTCCGGCCACTAGGGTCTATTTATAGAGCCTAGAAAGCCAGCCCCGAAATTAGGGTTCTTAGGTGTTTTCAGCTCGAGATTATAAAAGATAAATCATAGATATTATCATAATCTCTTATCCAGTCGAAACGGCATCAAATATGGTTAATTATCCACGGAGAAATCATAAAAACAAACTGGGGATAAAGCCATGAATAAAGGAGACAAAAGTCTGTTAAAAAACCTCATCCGACGGGATGAGCGGTCTTACGATAGACCGCGCGACATTTGGGCGGTCTAGTTCAGACCGTCCAAGCTGTCGGTGGAAATTCGGATAATCAGAAAATCAACCCAATTATCTCTCTAACTGGCCGAAACACCCGCCGTTGGACCCTCAATCGTGAACGGTTCTAGTAAGACCGTTCTAGTGTAGAGCGGCCAATCTCCAACCGTTTCACCCTGTCGGTGATAATTCGGATAATTGGATAATTATCTGAGAAGATGGGCGCGCGTAGGACTCTGAAGTATAGGCGGTTGTAATAAGCTCGTACATTGGTTTGAACGGTCCTAATGGGGCCGCATCACAGCCTGTCGGTGAATATTCAGCAAAGACCTCAGAAATTAAAAAAATGTATGAACGGTCCATATTCAACCGCTCATCTCATGAACGGCTGAGGTTGGGCCGTTTATGCTATGAAACGTTCAATTGATCAAAACCAAGGCCCATTAAGCCCTGAATCGCCACGGACTTTAACAAGGAGGGAGACGACCCATAAAATGAGCCCAAGACGTGCCACAAAAAAAATGGCCCAAGGAATGATGGACAACTCGAGGCATCAGCTAATGGGAGTAGGAGAAACGACTCAACTTATCGATGTAAAACGGGTGTCAACAGATGCCCCTCCTTAACGTCCTCTTTGCAGGGGAGCGAGCGGAGGTGAAGCGGAGGTGACACGGAACGTGGAGACGAAGCGGAAATGTAGCAGGGTGGACCGGAAAAGCGGGCATTAAGGTGAAACGACACCTGTTTCTACCAACAAGTGATGAGAATATTTCGGAAAACCTTGAACCGAACGTCAGGAGTAATTGACCAAAAGGTGACGCCGATCTGGAGGGACTAAACTAAACGAAACCAACCGACAAGACCAACCTCATGGGGGACACAATCCCGCGGTCCAATGAGGGGGCCACAAAAGAAAAAAGCTAAAGCTCCAGACAGGGACCTTTTAATCAATCGGACCAAACGAATCGACCAAAGAAGACCTTTGAATTCAGAGTGGAATTAGTTCATCTTACTCGAGCATCTGAACACACAGCTGACCATCACTTGACGGGACATTTCTTAAGCAACCATGGGGCATGAAAGCTCAAAAGGATGCGTATGATGCATGCTGGGCTAAAAATAAAGGAAATTTGTTAAAACAAATGCCAAGAAAGATTAAAATATAGAATATTCGAGAGTAGTATTGCTAAGCTGGGAATATCAGAGTCAAGATACCGTCCGCAACCACAGCGTGCGGATAGAACCATCCTCCTCGTGACATCCCAACTTAACGGCCTATTCGAAGGTTAGGTACATGAGCCTGGATCATCATCGTTTTTGTTGAAGGGGAACATCAGATCCTGGGACACGTAGGTAACCTGCCGGCTCTCGAAATAGTATAATACAATACCATATAATTAATGCAATAAGGGATTAGGGATAGAAGGCCATACCTGACTTACCTGTGCAGGCGAAAACGGCGAGACAGGCTGAAATGATGCTGCATAAGATGGTTAAGAGATGCATTTTCAAAGAAAATATCAATATTCATGATCTAAACACATCATCCAGATAAACGGCCTTATATCAACCGTGCACTATTCCAAACGGCTCTATGTTAACCGCTCTTACCTGACCTTCGAACAAATCTTACAGGGCCGGTTGCCGGTGACGAACGGCCGGGACTGCACCGTTTATAATAAGAACGGCTCTTTAAGAACCGCTAGGCCTGGAATTTCAACCGACTTGAAATTAACGGTCAAGAGAGACATACGGTTATGAATGCACCGTTCAAATGATGAACGGTCTAACAATAGACCGTTCTTCTCTGCAACCTCGAAAAAAAGAAACCCCCTCGTCTCCCTCCACCGTAACCAACGGTGGAAGGGACGAAGGGGCACAAGGCCTCAAACGCCCATCCTCTCTTTCTCTCTTCTCAACCTCCCTCCCTCTCTTGATCTCACTGCACCCCCCCATGACGAGGAGCCAATCTCACACCGCCCGGTCACCCATCACCGGCGAGGATTCAACTTCGTCGTCGCCACCGCCACCACCGCGACCGTCCGAGGAGGAGGGCACACCCGGGGTGACGATGGAGGACTTAGCCATTGTCGTCGCCGAAGAGGACGCTGCGGCCGGAGATGACGCCGTCGCCGGAGTCGGGGAAGGAGGCTCGCCGGTGAGGAGAGAGAAGAAACCTCGTGATGCCGAGGTAGGCCTCCCCGCCCCTCATTTTCTTTAATTTCGTTTAATGCATGCTAGCTTAGGGGCTTTTTTAGGGGGGAGATGCCTAGAGGCCAATTTAGGGGGCCATGGAGGTCTCCCAGCCGGTTGGGGGGCGTTCACCGTCGTCGGGGGCGGCGATGGTGAAACGGTTCAACAGAAACCGCGCGGCAAAACAATGCCGTCCACATAGGGCCGCCCCAAATAAACACGGCCTAGGGAGCGCCGTTCAAACTCACACAACCAACGGGCCACCAAAACATCAATACGGTGAGGCTATCACCGTTCAAAAGGTAGACAGACCATATAGGTCCGTTCAAACACGCAACCAAGGCAAAACAATACGGTCCTCACAGGACCGTCGTCAACCCATACGGCCAAAGGTGGGCCGTCACTCCTTAGGAAGAGGGGTAAACAGACGGTTAGAGATAGGCCGTTCAAAACGGGGAACCTTAGAAACGGAACGGTTTGGGAGAGGCCGCTCACATGTCGAGCGGTTCGTGAGTAACCGTTCTTCAAATCAAGAATTGGGCTTTGAGAATTTATGTAAATGAAACAAAACATGAAACTAAATGACTAACATAAATGAGATGGATGAATGCAGGGGAAGCGTAGGACCCATACCTCCTGGCTGCAGGTCCGTGCAGTGTACCTGGCACTGCCGGACTTCTAGAGGGAGCGGTTGACTGCCATGGGGTTCGCCCCCTTCCTGAGTATTGAGGTGTGTCGTTTCGACGCAGCTCTGCTCTATGCCTTGCACGACCGCTAGGATCCAGTGAGTCGGACGTTCCTTTTTTCATGGGGGCACATGGTCCCTACATTGGAGGACGTGGCCAGGCTTACTGGCCTACGTGTGCACGGGTCACCGATTAGCGGGACTACTTTTCCTGACTACCGGGGGATGGCTCGGGAGTTGCTCGGCCTACAGCTGGGGCGCCCCGAGAGGCAGTCGACCCTCCTTCCCCGGGCTGCTCTCCAGGACAGCCTGGGGCTATGACGAGCGGGAGTTGCGGTCGGGGAGCGACCGGAGGAGCACTTGGAGCGGCTCGTGGGGCTGGCGAGACCGAGGGTTGCTGCGGGATCGGGACCTGAGGCGGACAGAGTGCTGAGACGGTTCCTGATGCTGATGTTCGGGCGGCTTCTCTTCTCCACTCGGGCGGACGTGATGAGCTGTCGCTTCCTCCCTTTCCTCCAGGAGCTCGAGCACGTAGGTGACTATGCTTGGGGAGCGGCGGTCCTCGCCTTCCTCTTTGACACTCTCAGTTCGACAGCGCGTCGGACGATGCTTGGGGGCTTCTCCCCCTTACTCCAAGTGTGACTCTCTTCCCTAGACTCAATTATGCAACCCTATATGCTTTGCTACATGCTGACATGACCTTGTGGTACAGGTGTGGGCCTACGTGCGCCTACGTGGGTTGGGCAGAGGCGAGGAGACCCGCCCTGGGCTCCTGCCGATCGTACGGAGGTGGACAGCACCTCGAGAAATGATGGCCTTGAGGAGGCAGGTCCGGGAGCTGCAGGATGACCTGGACACTCTACCGTACACCTCGGTATGCTTCTAGACTCAGACTCTTAATTACATGCTATTCTTTCGTGATTATGATGCTGATGCAGTTTCCTATTCCTTGCAGGTACGGTGGACCCCTTACACGGAGGAGAGCCCGGAGGGCCATCCGTGGGTGACCGAGGCCTTGGCCTTCTCTGGCCGGGACGTGTGGCTTCATTGCATGAATGTGGTGGAGCCACTGTACTTCCGGTTGGTGATGAAGATCATCGGGGTCTATCAGCCGGCCGTAGAGTTCCCTGCGCCTGAGAAGGCGGGGGAACGGGTGACGAGGACGACCCGGGGACTCCGCGAGGCGTACGACTGGACAGCGAGGAACACCGAGCAGGTCGCTGACTGGGCTGCGCGAGGGCGAGTGGTGACCCCCCGGGCAGAGAGCGACGGCGTGTACTACACTACGTACGCACGGCACTACCGGGACCAGGTGTTCCGAGGCGCCCACCGACCGGTACGACTTCTACACTTAAACTTTGTCTATTATGCTTATGAATGATGCACTAACAAGGACTTTTAAATGTAGGTCGACCCTGCAGGACGAGTGGCAGAGTTGCAGGGACTCCTGCACTCCACCATCCGGGAGAGAGACGAGGCCCGGCAGGCCCTGGCCCTACTGGTGAGTTTTCTAGACCTTAGACTCTTTAAATTATGCAATTCTATATGATTATGATTATGCCTATGACTGACCTGGAGTATTTGGATGCAGCGCGCCGAGGGTGCTCAGAGGGCGGGACCAGATGCTCCTTCTTCCTCCTCCGTCCAGACTCCAGCAGACCGAGCCGAGCGGGACGCGGACTTCACTCGGATGGTAGAGCGGGCCAAGGCGGCCGAGGTGGCACTCGTGGAGAGGGTACACAACTCTAAACTTCCCCTTTGCTTATTTATGCTTATGAAATGTATGAAATGTGACCAACTGACAATGACGTGTGAATGCAGACGTCCGAGCTGTCCCGCCTGCAGGCGGAGTTGGAGCAGAGCCGAGTAGCGGCTAGGGAGGAGGCAGCCCGTGTGCGGGAGGACGTTGCACTGAGCCAGCCAGCGGGCACGGTGGAGATGGCACTCCTTCGGCATGAGCTAGAGCGACTTCGGGCGGATGCGGCGGAGTTGGTGCGAGTTCGAGCGGAGCGGGATCGTGCTCTGATTGAGATGTCCGGGCTGAACGAAGAGTTGCGGGTTTTTAGAGAGATGAGCCGGCGATCGTGCAGCGGGACTCCGAGTGGCAGTCACGGCACTCACGGCTCTGTGAGGAGTTTTTTCACGGGTTCCTCCGGCCAGCGGAGGAACAAGGAGGATGAGCGGCGCCGACGACGTCAGCGTGACGAGGCGACCTCAGCGATGCCTCCTCCAAAGAGGCATGAGGGTGAGGGGGACAGCGACGGGGGCCAGGGAGAGGGAGCTGCTTGACTTGTTGTACTGGGCCCGTCTTTTGTACATGGTGTGACATGATAGTGATGTGCCTATTCTTTTTTTTTTTCCGCTTGCTTTGTGGATGAATGTATGTATGCATGCACGAGTGGATGAAATGAGTTTGAGGAGTGTGCCTAGCCCGAGAGAGATGAGTGACGCACACGCCGACTTGAGTGAGATGAGTGACGCACACGCCGACCTGAGTGAGATGAGTGATGCACACGCCGACTCGAGTGAGATGAGTGACGCTCACGCCGACCTGAGTGAGATGAGTGACGCACGCACCGACCTGAGTGAGATGAGTGACGCACACTCCGACTTGAGTGAGATGAGTGACGCACACGCCGACTTGAGTGAGATGAGTGCCGCACACGCCGACTTGAGTGAGATGAGTGCCGCAGGGTGATTGGGGGTAGAGCATATGGGCGGTTCTTCCAAAGCCGTTCATGGGGACGAGCGGTTCTCCAAAGACCGCGTCAATTGAGTTGGAACGGTTCAATATAAACCGTAATAACAGTTGAGCGGCATATTGTAGGCCGCATAAGATGCTGGACTCGGACTTTCTTAGAGATATGAACGGTTGATGATGGGCCGTACATTCATATGGACGGTCTATCGTAAGACCGTCCAAGTGGACCTCCTATTTGCTCGAACGGGGACTCCCTGGAGAGTCCCCAACCCGTGCGTAGGATGATTTGTGCTTATCACAACCCTATCTTAGCCCGCCCTAGACTTATCCGAGCCTAATCCCAAGAGGTTTAGGCTTCCTAATGGACCCTATAAATAGTAGGGGGGCCTGGACCCTCAACCCACACATCCTTCATATCCCCAGGCTTAAAACCTTTTGATTCCTATCACCCGATCATCATGAAGAGGGCCTTTGATGGAAGTTCCGCGGAGGGAGCGCCCTTTGAAGGGCCGAGACCAGCTAGAAAGGAGCGGGAGGTGATCCAACGGCTAAACTTGATTCCTCGTCATCTCAGCGCCTCCCCTACGAGAGAGGTAAGTTAGATCAGAATATATGTAATTTCTCTCAATTCCCCTTATATTTCCTTACATCCTTAGCATTTTCCTCTTCTCAGCTTCTCCCTGGCCCGAGACGCTTTTCTAGTTTAAAGTGGGTGGCTCCCATGGTCCGTGCATTGCCCCTCGGGGTGACTCACCTTCTCAAATCCTGGCACCTACACTCCCTCTTAGTTCTGGGTCAGAATTACCCTAAACTTTCCTTAGACTGGCATAGTATCTCTGCTCTGATGGAGATTTGGCACCCTCAGACCCACACTTTCTTCTTCCCATCTTTTGAGGCCACCATCCTGTTAGAGGAGGTAGAGACCTACTTCGGGCTCCCTAGGTCCAAGGTGGGGGAGGAAGACTTGATATGCCATACCGTTGCCCCTATAGATCCAAAACTCATCCTAGGGGAATTTATACCTGATAGCGGGGATGTTCGCGCCTGTGTAGGTCCTCGTCACATTCACCTCCTTCCTCTGAGCCAGTGGGTAGTGGAGCATTGTCGGAATAAGTGCGGGTGGGTTGAAGCCATAGCCAAAGTTGTGTCCATCTGCCTATGCGGGGCCGTCCTTTTCCCTTCAGCCGACCATGTCCTAGAGATTCCCTTACTCAGCACCATTAGCGGCATTGGCGGGGACTTTCCATCTCTCAGGTTGTCTTAGCTTATTTGTATGAGGGTCTTACTTCAGCAGCCTTAGGAGGTCCTCTCTTTGGTTCGATGATCCTATTGGAGTGCTGGATGGGAGTTAGGATGAAGTTTACCCTGAGGGAGGACATTACTTCGGTTAGCCGGATCTTTGGGAGCCATCCCCTCTACTTCATAGGAGGCGCCTTCAGGTTTTCTCCGCAGGTTGAGTGCAGGACGGCTGAGCTGAAGACCAGGGATGAGTGGCGCCCGTACATCAACAGGCTGCCCCTGGACAGGTTTGTGATGCGCCCGGACTTCCTCCACGACACCACCATCATGCTACCGAGGAGAGCCGGCTTGGACTTGAGGCTCGTGAGTGACACTGCCTTAGCGATGTACAGCCCACACAGATGCTACTTGCAGATTGGACTACCCCGGACGGTGCTACCTATGCTACCCCACCTTCCCATGCTACAGGCACGGAGGATCGGGACAGAGGAGGACGAGCAGGCGGTCAGGAGTGCGCTGCTCATGTGGGAGGTGAGTAGGGTGCGTGCCCTACCAGCAGAGGTCGAGGAGGCTCCAGAGACTCGACAGGCTTACCTTAGGGAGCTGAGAGAGATACGTCCTCACGGGGATGCCCAGCGACGGACTGAGTGATTTTTTCTTATTTTTTTATGATGACATGGGATGGGATTTTGTAGCTTCACATATGAAATGAATAAGATTTGATGAGATTGAGTTTGAGCCTTGTGACTTGATTGTGATGTGATGTGATTGCATAGGCCAAAACGAGGATTGAATATTCACGTGGTCTCGAGGCAACTGCCCTTCCAACCTGCCCCTGTACACATGCAAACATGAAACAGATTAAATCTTTTTTAGGCTTAGCCCCTTGCCTATAGCAAGGTAGGAGGTGACCCTTTCTTGATTTTTGGTCAAGGGGTTGAGCCTTATTAAATAGGCGAATATCAAGATGCGAGAAATGCAGATGAATGCAAGAGGTATTTGCTTTTTGAAATATTTGATTTTTTTGTTGGATTTTGAAAATATTTAATCTTTTTGGATTTTGAAATGTTTGATTTTTTTTTTGGGGTTTTGAAATATTTGACTTTTTTGGGTTTTGAAATATTCGATTTTTTTGGGTTTTGAAATATTTGACTTTTTTGGGTTTTGACATATTCGCTTTTTTTTGGGTTTTGACATATTCGATTTTTTTTGGGTTTTGAAATATTTGACTTTTTTTGGGTTTTGACATATTCGATTTTTTTTGGGTTTTGACATATTCGATTTTTTTTGGGTTTTGAAATATTTGACTTTTTTTGGGTTTTGAAACCAGCTCGGGTCTCAATAGCAGGGACCTCATCTTGCTATGGAATTCCAAGGCTCAGCGCGTGCAAGAAGGGGGACCGCCCATGATCGGAGTCAACTTTGCTCAACGGTGCTTCTGCTAAGGCCATACCCGGGATGTGATTCATTCCTTGGGAAAGTAAAAAAGGATTGAGGAGGAAAGCTGACGATAGGTGTAGAGGTTTTAGGGCTTGAGTGCTTTCCCAGGACACCCCCCCTTTTTCAAGGAGTCCGGTCTGTTGCGCCGGGGCTTTGTATCCGTTATCGAACCTTCACCCGCTCTAGGCACGCATGCGACCGGGCTCATAACATCCCGCGGGGAAACTGTACTGCCACTCTTGCCATGCCTAGTTGCATCCTTTGGGGATTTGGAGAGCTTCGAGCTTTGTGCTTTCGGCTTTATGTTTTGATTTTGCCCCTTTTCTTTCTTTTTCTTCTTGCTTTCCTTTTCTTTCTTTTTTTTTTGCGGAGTGAGGTCTTAACGGATTGCCCCTATTTGAGACCTCGTTTAATGGGGGGATTTGGGTCGGTTCTCGCCCCCTTATTCACCACTTGCCCCTATCTTCAACCGAGAGAGAGGAAATACAAGGATCTCCACCTTCCCCGAGCATGGCCAAAGGAGAAACGGTGTCGGGTAGCATGAGGGAATGCCGAGCCACGGGGTCGTGTAGTGTGTGAGATGCTGAACCTAGGTCCTCCTTTCGCAATTTGGTGGGGGTATGCCCTGCCATCGAGATGTTCACTGGTTTTATTTTTATGGATAAAAATGTTTTAAATACAGCCCATTCCACGGGTTTGGCAATTCCTCTCCCTCCGCGTTAATTAGACGATACGCATTGCCCGGATAGGCTTCTTTGATTACGAAAGGCCCTTCCCAGTTGGGTTGCAGCTTAGACCTGGGGCCTGCTGATCTGGTGAATTTGCGTTTCAAAACCATATTACCCACTTGAAATTTCCTTTCGATGACCTTCTTTTGAAAATATCGTGAGACGCGCTTTTGATATACTGAAACATGATTGGCCGCATTCAACCTCTTCTCGTCCAAGAGTTCCAGCTGGACTAGCAACGCCTCTCGACGTTCGTCAAGATTAAGTTCCTTATCCAGCTGCACCCTTAGGGAAGGGATCAGAATTTCATACGGGAGCACCGCTTCCATTCCATAGGTGAGGGCAAAGGGAGTCTGCCCTGTGGGAGTGCGGACGGAGGTGCGATAAGCCCATAGAGCTTCTATCAATTTGTCGGCCCAATCAGCAAATTTATGTGATTCGCATGTTTTCTTGATAATTTTAAAAAGGGTTTTATTCGTGGCCTCGGCCTGGCCATTACCTTGGGGGTAGTATGGTGATTAATGATGCAAAACTATATTGAATTTCTTACAGAGGTCCTGGAGTTCTTGTGAGACGAATTGAGGCCCATTGTCGGTGACGATATCGCTTGGTACCCCGAACCGCGAGATAATGTTCTTCATGATGAAGTGGCATACTGTGGCGGCTTTGATTTCTGCATAAGCTTCAGCTTCAGCCCACTTGGTAAAGTACTCCGTAGCCGTCAGAATGAAGGATTTCTGTTTAACAGCAGAATTCGGATCACCGAGGAGTCCGATGATATCAAATGCCCACATAGAAAATGGCCAGGGGGCCGTAATAAGATGAAGAGAAGAGGCCGGAGCATGGATTTTATCGGCATGGATTTGACACTGAAGACACTTACGGACATAGGTGGAGCAATCTTCTTCTAGAGTTGGCCAGTAATAGCCCTGCCTAAGAATCTTCTTTGCCAACGCCTGTCCGTTCACATGCCCTCCACACTCGCTGGAGTGGGCTGCTTCCACAACTTTCCAAGCTTCTTTGTCATCTAGGCACCTCATTAGAACTCCATTCAGCGCCCGCCTATATAATTCACCGGCGATGATCGTGTATCTTGCGGCGACTCTTCTAATGGCTCTTCGCTGCTCAGCATTGGCCGTTTCCGGAAATGTACCATCCTTGCAGTATTGCTCGATCTCATAAAACCACGGTAGTTCTTCCTCTTCAATGATCTCCTCGAGCTCAGTTAATGAAACTTCTTTTGTCTCCTCCCTTTCTATTTTCTTCTCTACAGACATTCTAAGATTGTCGAACCAGGGATCCTGAAGAGAAGGAACATCTAACCTTTGGACCACAATAGTCTCGGTGGCGCGACTTAGGGGAAGTGATAGGGAAGAGGCGAGCGACGCAAGGGCATCGGCCAAGATATTCTGAGAACGAGGAGTGTGAATATAGACGAGTTTTCTGAATTGCCTGGCCAAGAGCGTGACCAGATCCTGGTAGGGTTTGAGCTTAGGGTCGCGGGTGCGGTAAGTCGACAAAACTTGCCGCAGCACCAGCTGAGAGTCTCCTATGATGTTAAGGTATCGCGCGCCCAAGATGTAGGCATGCTTCAGACCGGCAAGGAGAGCCTCATACTCGGCTATATTTTTGGTGGCGGGAAAAGAGAGTTGATATGCCACGGGGATAGTTACCCCTTCTGGAGTAAGGAGAACGGCACCGACTCCGCTGCCCTGGGAATTAAGAGCACCGTCGAAATGAAGAGACCAGAAAGGAAGATGGGTGATCACCGCCAGGTGCTCATCGGGGAATTCGTCCTGGATGGAATCAGTGTGAGGGATAGGAGAATGAGCCAGGTGCTCGGCAATAGCATATCCCTTGATTGCTTTCTGCACGACGAAGGTGATGTCGAACTGAGAAAGAAAGCTTTGCCAACGAGCTAGCTGACTTGAAAGGACTGGCTTTTCCAACAGATAACGAATGGGGTCCATTCTAGAGATGAGCCTAACCTCGTGGGCAAGAAAATAGTGTTTAAGCTTCTGCGCTACCCATACTAGTGCTGCACAGGTCTTCTCCATAGTAGTGTACTTGGATTCGGCGGGATTAAATAACCTTGAGAGATAGTACGCCGCCTGGTGCGGACACCCGAGCAGTTGATCGGCACGATACGCCGAGCCACCGGTACCGCACACGGAGCATGACACGAGCCACCTCAGCGTCCATCTGGCTCAGAGACAGCCTGGAGACTCCACCTTGAGCCTCCCCACTTATTATATTTTAGACTTTATGTGTGTTTAATTTGTGTTTATTTCGTTGCATTCGGTTTGACATTTGGATTGTAATAGGGGCTTATGTGCAATTCGGACCCCGTGGGCCCCACGGGCCCCCCAGGCCCCACCCCATTGGGCCACCTCAGCCTAGGGTCCCACGTGGGGTCAGTCAACATGCCACATGGGAGCATCTAGAAGTTTGAATGGGAATTGGACACATGGGGGACGATGGACTAGAAAAGTCCACATGGGAGGCCACCTACCCCCACCAACTAGTCCACCCTCTCTCCTTGGTCCAAGGGCCGCCCCCCCCCCCTTTGTTTTTTTTATATTATTTTGTGTGTGTGTGTGTCACACTCCATCCCAACCCTTCATTCCTATCCCCTAGATCCAATGGTTGTGGATGGATGTGAGATGTAACCTATTTAAGCTTGTATTTTCCATTTTAGTGGAATTAATGCATTAGAATTGGAAGAAAATCCCTTGAGCAAGGCTTAGGCCGCCCCTCCCTCTCCCCTTGAAGCTGTGAAGGCTTCCTTCTGGTGGTGAGACTCCACCCTATCAGTTCCGGTCGCCGCCGCCACCGCACCGCCATCGTCTTCATCGGAGTTCTGCTCGCGCAGTACCACAGTAACTTCCATGAAATTTGCGTCTCATCCACGAGGTCAGATCGATCTGGGAATTTTACTGGAGGTTCCAGAGGTGTCAAGGATATCCGATAAATTTTTGTTTGTCATTCAGATCCCATTTCATAATTTTGGATTTTCGTCCACCCTTCCATTTCAGTTCTGCCAGAGTTCTGTTCAGATTCATCCCCGCCCTGTGATTCATGTTTTAGGTCCGTCTTTTGATTTCTGTTAGTCCCATAAATTTTACTGGAGTTTCCTTCCATCCACCCATTCATCCATAATTTTTATAAATTTCTGGTTCGCCCATTTCATATTTTCTAAAAATCATTCTCCGTCCCATCTACAGTTCTGTCCACCTATTCCCAGATCCGACCACCAGTCACTCCAAAACTCATATCAAATCGCCACCACCTCCAAATCCAATTTCAAAAATTTTCCCCATTTCGTGTTTTGATTCCCTACAACTTTGAAGAAGAGCTCGAAGCCTGATTCTAACGGCAAGCAGGCGGTCAACGGCCATTTACAGGAAACTCATATGCTGATCTGATATTTCGGGAGCTATGCAACAGAGGATTGAAAAATAGTTAAAGCCCAGGTCCACAGAGGTTCAGAAGATTCTATTGGCTCTAGGTTGAAGGATTTTGAATCCTCTTTCCAACATCACTGGTTTCATCACATTCTGACGACGGGGCTGATCGCAGCGGCCGTTTTCGCCGGAGCGCGCGCTGCTAAAACAGCAACCTCAGCTCGTGGACAGCAACTTCAAAGCTTGGAGATCGGGACCGATCGACCCCCGATCGGTGTTCCCGGCCGACCGCTGTCCGTGGAGGCGCGCCACCAGGGGTCACCATCATAGTGGGTCCCACCCCCACAGATCCGGAGGACAGCGCCATCCGTGGGCCTCGCGGGCCCGCAGAACCCGCCATTCGGAAAGCACGAAAATGCGGAGTTCGGCACCGCCGGGCGACATCAAGATGCTGCCCGTCAACCCAATTCGCGTGATTCCCGGGCCCCGCATGTGACCTTTTACCTCCCTGCGTGGAGTGGGTCAAATTATTATACTGCTGTAAAATTATGTTAACCGGGGGTCCGTGATTGGCCAGGGTTGTCTTTGCCACGCCGGGTGCGTGGAGGTAATGGTCCGAACCTCTTGGCGTTCATTTACTTAGCTAGTATACGGTCTTTTGCCACTGCCGAGAGTGTAGGTACTAGCCCGTGTGTCCATGTCACCGCTGTGAGAGTGAGAGTGACCCGTCCCGTGACTCGATCCGAGTCCGGAAGTTGAGTAGGACTACCCTTGACCTCCGCCGGTTCCTTAACCGCGCACGGTCCGCACTTTCCCTCGCTTGGGACGACGAGTGAGCTTCCACTTCTGTTAGCGACGTTTTGCCACTAGGAGCTCGTAGTGTCGGGCTTAGTGTCTCCCTGGTGTGTGCTGCTGGTCGCGTCTTCTTCAAGAGTCTGAGGGTGGCACCTAATAGTGTCGTCTCCCGTGTCCGTCCCGCATCAGTTTGGTATCAGAGCAAGTCGAGTCTGGGGTAGTCTTACATATGTCTTGCATGCACCATGGTCTAAGTCGAGTCTAGGACCATCATTATTTTCAAAACAAAAAAAGAGTGTGTTTTAAATTGTATTTGCACCCTTTATTCGGTATCTTAAAAGGTGTTGTCCGAACGTTAGGCTACGCCTACCGGGAGGTCGCACACTTGCGGGAGTGATCTTTGGATCGATTAACTCCGCCCCGTACCGGATATTGGTTTAGGTCTAAGTGCATCAGTTAGTGTGTTTTTGCATTAGTCGGTGTCTTCTAGGTCGTGTGTCTTTGCATGCCCACCCGTCGAGGCACCCAGTACTCGCCACCACCACCTATGGCGGAGTCCCGAGCCCGTAGTTCCGATGAGTCTTCCACGGCCGAGATGTTCTGGGCCATCATGGATCGTTTAGATACGCGTATGGATGGTCTTAGTACGCGTATGGATGGCATAGGAATGCGTCTAGAAGGGTGGATGAAAGCCCTCGAGGATCGGGCCGAGCATTCGGATCAGTCCATTCAGGGCCTAGTTGGGAGAATTGCCATCCTCGAGAGGGGCCCAGTAGCGGCGCAACCCGCGGCGACGAACGGCCAACAGGAGCCGGTTCAGCAGCCTGCTGTGCCAAGGGCTCAGGCGGAGAATGTTGGGGTTCAACAGGTGCATGTGGTGGATGATTATGCATCTGATAATGATCATGGGGGTAACGGTCGTCGTCATCAACGAAGGAATCGTGATGACGAGGATGACGACCGCATTCTTAGGGGTGTGCGTGCGGACCCTCCCACTTTTAGCGGGTCCTTGGACCCTAGGGTGTATTTAGATTGGGAGGCCGGCATGGACCGGTACTTCGAGTGGTTTGAGATGACGGACCACCGAAGAGTCCGATACGCAAAAATGAAGCTGCAAGGGCAGGCCCAAACTTATTGGATCAATGTGGAGAGCCTGCTCAACCAGCGACGTCAACCCCAGATCGGTACTTGGGATGATATGAAAACCAAGTTGAGGGAGAAGTACCTTCCCGCCTCATATCGCCAACGTCTCATAGACAAGTGGCAAAGCATCTCCCAAGGGAATCGATCCGTGACCGAGTACACTGCCGAGTTCGATGAGTATTACTTGCGGTGCGGGGTCACGGAAGAGAGCACCATGACGATATCCCGCTTCCAGAGAGGTTTGCAGCCCAATTATCAATATGAACTCTTTCGCCGCAATGCCACCACTTTGGAGCAGGCATATCAGATTGCTCTCGAATTGGAGCAGTTCGAGGCCGAGTTCGAGTCACCCCACCGGTTGGGCTCTTTTCCTCTTCGTAGTGTCGAGCCCCGTGGCTCTTCTGGCACGTATCCGAGGGCCCCCATGGCTCGACCTCAGGAGCCCGCTCGTCCTGAGCCGTTTGCTCCTAGGCCTCATCCTCCACCCCCGAGGGACCTTCCTCGTCCCCAGCATCTTACAGCCCCACCCATAGCCCGTCCACCGGCACCTGCACCTCCTGCACGTCCTTTGTTGCCTACGCCTCCTATCCGTCGGGAGGATAAAGGTAAAGGACCCATGATTGGGGAGCCTAGTGGATCACGACAGCAGTGTTATCGCTGCAATGGGTTTGGCCATTTCGCCAACCAGTGTCCCACCCGCCCATCTCTTCACATCGGGGACACACAGGCCGAGGATACCACCCCTACGGGCCTCGAGTTAGTCAGCTATGAGGCAGATGAAGAGTTAGCTGACGAGTACTATGAGATGGGAGGTGAGGCCCAGGTTGTCCAGCAGTCGGACGGTACCCACGTGGGGGTCGTCAGATGTATCCTCACCCAGCCACAGGTCAGTGATGACTGGCGTCGGACCACTATCCTTCAGGTATTCTGTAGGCTGAGAAAGCAAATTTGCAAGGTGGTCATCGATAGCGAGAGTTGTATCAATGTAATCTCCACGAACGCTGTCGCTCATCTTGGTCTCACACTCGTAGACCATCCTTGTCCCTATCAGGTATCATGGGTGGATACCACTTCCATTTCGGTCAGGCTGCGGTGCTTGGTCCCGCTGCAGCTCCACTCCTACCGTGATGAGATCTGGTGTGATGTCCTCCCCATGGAAGTGGGCAGTATCATTCTTGGTAGGCCGTGGTTATTTGACCGGGATGCCACGCTCCATGGCCGGTCGAACACCTGTACCTTCGACCACGCTGGCCAGCGGGTCACCCTCCAACCCGTTCGGCCCAGGAGCCAATCAGTCAGGGGTCCTACGGGCCCTAGTACTCCGAAGCCTTCCGTCCCCGGGCCTAGTACCCCATCCCTAGCTCGGGCTATGACCGTTACCTCTGGCCCAGGAGAGCCCTCGACGAGGAGATTGATGATGATTAGCTCCCGGGAAATGGAGCAGGAGCTTAGTCAGGGCTGTCCGGTGTTTGCCATTACGGTCCGGGAGGTGGAGCGGGACTCTGAGGGTGAGCTCCCACCCGAGGTTGTTCCCATTTTGCAGGAGTATGCTGATGTCTTTCCCGATGAGCTTCCCGAGGGACTCCCACCTATGCGGGATATTCAGCATGCCATCGACCTTGTTCCGGGCTCTTCTTTGCCCAACCTTCCTCATTATCGCATGAGTCCCACGGAGCATGCCGAGCTTAAACGGCAGGTCGATGAGTTAGTGCAGAGAGGGTCTGTTCGGGACAACATGAGTCCATGTGCTGTACCCGCGTTACTCGCCCCGAAGAAGGATGGCACGTGGATAATGTGTATTGATAGTCGTGCCATCAACAAGATCACCGTGAAGTACAGGTTCCCTATTCCCCGCCTGGAAGATATGCTAGACATGATGGCAGGTGCCACTATCTTTTCGAAGATCGATCTTAAGAGTGGCTATCATCAGGTGAGGATTAGGCCAGGTGATGAGTGGAAGACCGCATTTAAGACCAAGGACGGTCTATATGAGTGGTTGGTCATGCCTTTTGGGTTGACCAATGCCCCTAGCACTTTCATGCGGCTAATGACTCAGGTCCTTCGACCTTTCATTGGAGTCTTTGTAGTGGTGTATTTTGATGATATCCTTATCTATAGCCGCACCACAGGGGACCACTTGGACCACCTTCGGCAGGTTTGTCTACTTCTTCGGCGAGAGCAGTTGTTTGCGAACCCACAGAAGTGTGCCTTCATGACACCTCAGCTTACCTTCTTGGGTTTCATTGTGTCTAGTACTGGGGTCTCCGCCGATCCGGAGAAGGTCCGGGCCATTGTTGAGTGACCGGAACCCCGTACGGTTCATGATGTCCGCAGCTTTCATGGTCTTGCGACGTTCTATCGTCGCTTTATTCGCGGATTTAGCTCCGTCACCGCCCCGATCACGGATTGCATCCGTAAGGGCACATTTGTATGGACGAAGGCTGCATCTGCCGCCTTCAAAGACATCAAGGAGCGCATGACCCAGACACCTATCCTTCGACTGCCTGATTTCTCGAAGGTGTTTGAGGTCTCTTGTGATGCGTCGGGTGTTGGGATTGGAGGAGTTTTGAGTCAGGAGTCCCACCCGATCGCATATTTCAGCGAGAAGCTGAATGACGCGAAACTGCGATATTCCACATATGATAAAGAATTCTACGCAGTTGTTCAGGCTCTTAGGTATTGGAGGCACTATCTTTTACATCAGGAGTTTGTCCTATACTCCGATCACGAGGCATTGAGGTACCTCCATTCGCAAAAGAAGCTTAACTCGCGTCATAGTCATTGGGTCGAGTATCTCCAGCAGTTCACCTTTGTGCTGAAACATAAGGCTGGAGAGGAGAACAAGGTGGCTGATGCCTTGAGTCGGCCAGCATGTTTGCTTACCACCATGAGTGCCGAGGTCATAGGGCTCGAGAAGATGAAGGAGGCCTATGTTGATTATCCTGACTTCGGTCAGATTTTTACCACCCTCCAGGCCGGGCCCTCGAGAGATCTTGATGAGTATGTGCTTCAGGAGGGTTACCTCTTTCGAGATAGCAGGCTATGTGTTCCCCGAACTTCGGTTCGAGATTTCTTAGTGTGGGAATTACATGCGGAAGGTCTAGCCGGCCACTTTGGTCGGAACAAGACTATTAAGATAGTGGAGCATCGATTTTATTGGTCGAGCTTGAAGCGCGATGTTGCTAACACCGTGGCTCAGTGCCGTACATGTGCTACGGCCAAGATGAAGAAGCAAAGCTCGGGCCTTTATACGCCTCTTCCCGTGCCTGATGCCCCGTGGCAGGATGTTAGTATAGACTTTGTTTTGGGATTGCCACGTACCTCCAGGAAGCATGATTCGGTCTATGTGGTGGTTGACCGTTTCTCGAAGATGGCCCTCTTTATTCCTTACTCTAAGACGTCGGATGCTTCTAGGGTAGCCCGCCTTTTCCTTACGCATGTGGTGTGCAAGTTCGGGTTGCCTCGCACTATAATGTCTGACCGTGATGTTAGATTCACTTCCTACTTTTGGAAGACACTATGGCATATGATGGGTACTCACCTCAAGTTTTCCACTGCCAATCACCCCCAGACAGATGGTCAGACCGAGGTGGTCAATAGGAGTCTGGGAGATCTTTCGAGGTGTCTAGTCAGGGACCGCATTGGGGATTGGGATCTCATTTTACCCATGGCTGAGCTTGCATACAATGATTCGGTGAATAGGTCTACCGGCATGAGTCCATTTGAAATTGTCACAGGTCATAGGCCTAGGAAACCCGTTGACCTTGTCCCCATGCCTATCCATGCTAGAGTGTCAGAGTCGGCCGAGTCGTTTGCTAGGCATGTTAGGAGTTTGCATGACGACATCCGTCGTCACATTGAGGCCAGCAATGCACGGTACAAGGAGTTAGCCGATGCCCACCGGCACCACCGAGAGTTCCACGAGGGCGAATACGTCATGATCAGGGTAAGACCTGAACGGTTTCCCTCTGGAACCGTTAAGAAGTTGCAAGCTCGCGGAGCCGGTCCATTCAGAGTGTTGAAACGCGTCGGATCCAATGCGTACGTTGTGGACTTGCCCGAGGAATATGGTATAAGCTCTACTTTTAATGTTTCGGATCTAGTTACATATAGGGACCCAGCGGTGATCCCTAGTGAGCCTTTCGAGCCATCTCCTCCCCTTGAGAGTGATCCCACACCTGAGTGTCCACCTCCAGCCCCGTTGTTACGGTAGCGTGAGCATATAGATCATATACTGGATGAGCAGGTGACAGTTACCAGGAGTGGATCTTACCTGCGCTACCTAGTGTGATGGAGAGGATGGCCGGCTACTGAGGACACATGGATCACACATGGCGAGTTGCAGCGGATTGATCCAGACCTTTTGGAGCGATACAGGAGCGATGCAGACCCTTACTCGACAGGGTCGAGTTTCTCCCACCCGGGGAGAATTGGTGCGGACACCCGAGCAGTTGATCGGCACGATACGCCGAGCCACCGGTACCGCACACGGAGCATGACACGAGCCACCTCAGCATCCATCTGGCTCGGAGACAGCCTGGAGACTCCGCCTTGAGCCTCCCCACTTATTATATTTTAGACTTTATGTGTGTTTAATTTGTGTTTATTTCCTTGCATTCAGTTTGACATTTTGATTGTAATAGGGGCTTATGTGCAATTCGGACCCCGTGGGCCCCACGGGCCCCCCCGGCCCCACCCCATTGGGCCACCTCAGCCTAGGGTCCCACGTGGGGTCAGTCAACATGCCACATGGGAGCATCTAGAAGTTTGAATGGGAATTGGACACATGGGGGACAATGGACTAGAAAAGTCCACATGGGAGGCCACCTACCCCCACCAACTAGTCCACCCTCTCTCCTTGGTCCAAGGGCCGCCCCCCCTTTGTTTTTTTATATTATTTTGTGTGTGTGTGTGTCACACTCTATCCCAACCCTCCATTCCCATCCCCTAGATCCAATGGTTGTGGATGGATGTGAGATGTAACCTATTTAAGCTTGTATTTTCCATTTTAGTGGAATTAATGCATTTGAATTGGAAGAAAATCCCTTGAGCAAGGCTTAGGCCGCCCCTCCCTCTCCCCTTGAAGCTATGAAGGCTTCCTTCTGGTGGTGAGACTCCACCCTATCAGTTCCGGTCGCCGCCGCCGCCGCCACCGCACCGCCATCGTCTTCATCGGAGTTCTGCCCGCGCAGTACCACAGTAACTTCCATGAAATTTGCGTCTCATCCACGAGGTCAGATTGATCTGGGAATTTTACTGGAGGTTCCAGAGGTGTCAAGGATATCCCATAAATTTTGGTTTGTCATTCAGATCCCGTTTCATAATTTTGGATTTTCGTCCACCCTTCCATTTCAGTTCTGCCAGAGTTCTGTTCAGATTCATCCCCGCCCTGTGTTTCATGTTTTAGGTCCGTCTTTTGATTTCTGTTAGTCCCATAAATTTTACTGGAGTTTCCTTCCATCCACCCCTTCATTCACAATGTTTCTAAATTTCTAGTTCGCCCATTTCATATTTTATAAAAATCATTCTCAGTCCCATCTACAGTTCTGTTCACCTGTTCCCAGATCCGATCACTAGTCACTCCAAAAATCATATCAAATCGCCACCACCTCCAAATCCAATTTCAAAAATTGTACCCGTTTCGTGTTTTGATTCCCTACATCTTTGAAGAAGAGCTCGAAGCCTGATTCTAACGGAAACTAGGCGGTCAATGGCCATTTACAGGAAACTCATATGCTGATCTGATATTTCGGGAGCTGTGCAATAGAGGATTGAAAAATAGTTAAAGCCCAGGTCCGCAGAGGTTCAGAAGATTCCATTGGCCCTAGGCTGAAGGATTTTGAATCCTCTTTCCAACGGCGCTGGTTTCATCGCATTCCGACGACGGGGCTGATCGCAGCGGCCATTTTCGCCGGAGCGCGCGCTGCTAAAACAGCAACCTCAGCTCGTGGACAGCAACTTCAAAGCTTGGAGATCGGGACCGATCGACCCCGATCGGTGTTCCCGGCCGACCGCCGTCCGTGGAGGCGCGCCACCAGGGGTCACCATCATAGTGGGTCCCACCCCCACAGATCCAGAGGACAGCGCCATCCGTGGGCCCCGCGGGCCCGCAGAACCCGCCGTTCAGAAAGCACGAAAACGCGGAGTTCGGCACCGCCGGGCGACATCAAGATGCTGCCCGTCAACCCAATTCGCGTGATTCACGGGCCCCGCATGTGACCTTTTACCTCCCTGCATGGAGTGGGTCAAATTATTGTACTGCTGTAAAATTGTGTTAACCGGGGGTCCGTGATTGGCCGGGGTTGTCTTCGCCACGCCGGGTGCGTGGAGGTAATGGTCCGAACCTCTTGGCGTTCATTTGCTTAGCTAGTATACGGTCTTTTGCCGCTGCCGAGAGTGTAGGTACTAGCCCGTGTGTCCATGTCACCGCTGTGAGAGTGAGAGTGACCCGTCCCGTGACTCGATCCGAGTCCGGAAGTTGAGTCGGACTACCCTTGACCTCCGCCAGTTCCTTAACCGCGCACGGTCCGCGCTTTCCCTCGCTTGGGACGACGAGTGAGCTTCCACTTCTGTTAGCGACGTTTTGCCACTAGGAGCTCGTAGTGTCGGGCTCAGTGTCTCCCTGGTGTGTGCTGCTGGTCGCGTGTTCTTCAAGAGTCTGAGGCTGGCACCTAATAGTGTCGTCTCCCGTGTCCGTCCCGCATCACCGCCCTTTCCTTTCCTTCATCGTCTACCTGTGCCAGAACAGCCCCTAGGGAGTCCTCAATTACAGAAATGTACAGGATCAGGGGTTTCCCGGGGACAGGTGGTTGTAGAACCAGAGGATTAGAGAGGTAGACCTTGAGTTCCTCATAGGCCTTCTGACATTGTTCATTCCATTCAAATTTCGCGCTTGCCTTTAGTAATTCATAGAACGGGCGGCATCTTTGCGAATGCTGAGATATGAATCTCCTGATAAATTGCAAGTGCCCGATCAAACCTCGAAGCTCAGTGATGTTCTTTGGCGGCGGCATTTCCATGACGGCCTTTGCCTTGTTTGGGTCGATCTGAATCCCCCGTTTACTAACTATAAACCCGAGCAATTTCCCTGATGCAACTCCGAACACACATTTCTTTGGGTTCATCTTCAACTTGTATTCCCTAGCCCTCTGCAACACCTTGGCTAGAATGGCGGGGTGCTCTTCTTGTGACCTCGATTTGACTAAAATATCATCCACATAAGCTTCTAAATAAACGTGCATCATATCATGGAAGATAGTCATCATCGCTCTTTGGTAGGTGGCACCTGCATTTTTCAACCCAAATGGCATAACGACGTAGCAGTACGTGCCCCAAGGTGTGGTGAACGAGGTCTTTTCTTGATCTTCCGGAGCCAGAAGGATTTGGTTATACCCTGAGTAACCATCCATGAAGGAGAGGGCTTCGTACCCAGCTGTATTATCGACCAAGACGTCGATGTGAGGAAGTGGAAAATCATCTTTCGGACATGCCTTGTTTAAGTCCCTGAAGTCAATACAGATTCGAATTTTACCATCCTTCTTCATTACCGGGACTATGTTCGCCACCCATTGTGGGTACAGCACAACTCTAATGAACCTGTCCTTATGCATTTTATCGACTTCTTCCTTAATCCTCAAGGCCATATGTGGGTGGAATCTCCTTGCTTTCTGTTTAACAGGCGTTGCCCCTGGTTTGAGAATCAGCCTGTGTTCGACCAAGGCGGGGTCAAGGCCCGGCATGTCTTCGTAAGACCAGGCGAAAGAATCGCTGTACTCCCTCAAGACTTTGACAAGCTCCTCTTCGACTTGAAGAGGGAGATTAGCGGAAATAAGTATGGGCCTGGGGTCCTCTTCTGTTTTCGAGGTTAATTTCCTTAGTGGATTCATCCACTGCTACGGAAAGCTCGTCGAACTTTTTCAAGCCTTGGGCATATAGGTCGGCAGTGTCATCCATTTCATCTTCCTCATCATCTACTGGGTCTTTCTCATTCACAATTTCATATACTCCTAATCCATCCTTGCTCCATACCTCATCAATTCCCTCATCATCTTCCAAGACAATCGCGGTCTCTACAAATTCCGGACACCTTAACAGAACATGACATCTTCCAACCAAATCTTGTAGAAACCTATCGGGAATGGTTTTGGGGGGGGCGCGCTACGGCGGGTGCCACAGACGTGGATGGGCTGACAAAACTCGAACTAGACTCTACCCTAACTGACTCGACCAACCTAGAAGACTCTGTACACTGTACATCCTATTTAGAGGAGAGAAACTCTACCGGAAGAGGAACAAGGGTCTCGTGCCCCTGGGGATCTGGGTAGAGCATAGCGTAATCTTCCATGGAGACCTCCGTTTTGAAATTGGCATTTTTTTATGGAGGCTGGAGGTGATCACGCAGCAGGAGGAAGAAGACGGAGGAGGAGGAAGCTGCATGGGAAACAACTCTGGGAAGATGCAGTCAAAGAAAGGATCAGAAGATGAAAACCACATTTCATGGAGCTGAGCCCCAGGGGGAGGAGAGTGAATAGGGTTGACAGATCTATGGGCGGACAGCGCCCGCAAGCACATGGAGCGAATAAAATTTTGGGTCTCTCCGCGAAGCACGGGTCGACCATGAGTGGAGGGGAACGAGGGACAGAATCCAATTGTTGAAACCAGGAAGCAAGACGGGACGGGGACATGGAATAAGTAGCGGTGGAGCTCCCTGTCTTCCGCGGCCCCTGGCGGGCTAATGGCATCGGAGGGCGCTTCACCAGCTGTGTCTCCTTCTTCTTTGGTTCACCCTCCTTTTCATAAAACATCCTCGTAAAGCAATCAGAAAGGTCTTCCAAGTCACCAGCTAGCCCTTGCGGTGATGGTGGCGGATCAGCAACAGCACAAGCTTCGTCTATCTTTTCTTCAAGGCTGGATGGCGAGGTCTTCAAGGTGCCGGGCTGCAACGGACCCTTCACAAAATGTTGTCGGTAATCCCAGGTCAACGGCCCAGAGTCCCCAAGCATCGACATGGAGGATTCATGATAGCCGAGGCCCCGGCGGCTCATCTTCCTTCCTTTGGGAACAGGGTTGGTTCGCCCCTGCAATTGTGCGCCGAGTCCTCGGCCTGGCTGATAGCCCAATTTTAGAATTAGGTGCCACCCTTTGGAGTCTCTCATTTTAGGCTTGACCTTCACATCGGTTGATACAGTGGTGGGCTTGCGTGACGCATATGCCCACGAATAGTTTAAGTCCATGACAGATAGAACAGGCCTGTTACTCGGCCACAGTGTGGGCAGAATCTTGGCGGCTATGGCGTCAACATTTTGAACCGTGGAAACACTCTTCACCTTGACCACTCGTCCTTGGAATGGGAACTTTAGACATTGATGGGCCGTCGAGGGGACGGCATTCAAACTATTCAACCACGGATGACCCAGAATGGCTTTGAACATCGGGTCTATATCCAGCACATAAAATTCCACGTCCATAACTAAGGGCCCTAGCTCGGCCTGCACAGTCACCACTCCGTGACAAGCACGTCTGGAGTTATCATAGGCTGCTATGGTAGTCGGCGTCGGCTTGAGCATGTCCTCTGATATATTGCAAGCACGAAGGGTACTCAATGGGCAGACATTTATTGACGCCCCCGTGTCTACAAGGGCGGATTCCACGGCTGTTTTGTTCAGAGAGATGGTAATGCATAACGGCATCTACCGTGCCTCGGGAGGAGCTAGCTCTGACTCAGCAAATGAAATAGTGGGCCCCTTTGTGATCGTGGCCAAGACCGAGGGTAGGCTATCCACTGCCACATCTTCGCTCACCATAACTTTCTGTAGGAAGGTCTTCAGGGCATCCTGGTGGAGTGGCGACCTCTTAATTAGTTCTAACACTGAGATTTTAGCCGGCAGCCGGTCTAAGTGCTGCAGTAAGTCATATCTTGTGCCCGGCACAGGGTCTATCTCTTCTGGCTCAACTGTAGGGGAGGAAACTGCAGGGTTTGGTGCAGACGCACCTGGAGAAGGAAAAATTCTTTGGAAAGGACGCCCGCTCCGAAGGGCGCATTGTGATGCTGGCACGGCCTAGACTGGACCCTCGCTTGGCCTGGTGGAGTAAGCGAATAGCGTGGAGATGGAGGTGAGGATGACTGAAGTGGGTTTAATAGGCCCTGGTGGAGGGGAAATGGGTGAAGGGTTAAGCTCAGGGGAAATGATGGGAGGTATGGCGGGTGGTGGTGAAAGGGCGGACGGAGCAGAGGGGAATGTAGCGGGCCTAAGAGGCGACGCGGAGGAAGTGACGAGTGGTGTAGCGGTCGGAATGGCGGGTCTAAGAATGGAGGGGATGGCAGGTGTGGGAGAGTAGTGGTGGTGGAAGGCCAAGAGACGGGCGGGGGTCTCATCATCAAACGTCCACCCAGCGTTGGGGGCTGGGCGCTGGACCATATTCACCTGCGCTGGGGCCGGCGGCTGCTGTTGTTGCGGAGGAGCGGCTTGATGTACTGGCATGGGATTTTGATGGATCCCAAGGTGTTGCTGCTGCGGTTGAGGTTGCTGTTGCTGCTGGGGTTGCTGTAGCGGGGGTTGCTGAGGTGCTGCCTGCTGCTGCCTGGCTTGCTTTTGCCTCTGTTTAATATCCTCAATTAACTGGTGCATCTGGGCCCAATCAATCCTCTGGCCCTCATGCAAATCATACACCAGGTCCCTGAACTGGTAGCATCGTTCTATCGTGTGCCCGGGTTGCCGATGGAATATACAATATCGAGATTGGTCGGCAGCCGGATTCCAGTTCGGGCGTTCAGGAGGCAACTGAAGGTCACCGGTATACATTAGAGCAGAGAAAATACCTGGCAAGGTCTCCGGAAGAGGAGGGTAATGGGCCCTTTTTGGAGCTGGTCGTGCAGAGCCATAGGCGGTGGGTGGAGGAACATTATTGTACTGTGGGGGCCGCTGAGGCTGTTGGGGTGGCGGAGGTGCTTGTTGAGGGTATTGCGGGACTTGGAAGGTGGGCTGGGGAACTTGCGGAGCGGCATACTGGGGGTTGCGCTGAGGCGGTGGGAAGCGGGGTGGCGCACCTTGTTGGGGGAATTGAACGGCCTGGACTTGCTCATTAATTTGTACTCCCTCAGTGACGGGGCCTTGGGTTCTTTTGGTGGCTTTGGGCTTCTGGGCCTCGAATAAAGAATGGATGGGGGAGTCCTTGAATTGGGTTTGAATAAACCTAGCTCTGCTGTATAGCTGGTGCATGTTTGCGATATCATTCATTGCCAGAATATTTCTGAAAGTCGGTGTAGCATTGGAAATTAACAACTTCACTTTTTCCTCTTCCGGGATCTGCCCGGGCACACGTGAGGCCATCTGCCTCCAGCGGTCTGCATAGGTTGCGAAGTCTTCTTCTGGCTTCATCTTTTCCGCCACTAGGTCAGTGAAAGAGTATTCGGGTCCAACCCGATCCTGAAATCTCTGTATAAACCTCTCATTGACTGTCTTGAAGTTCTCGGCCTCCTCCATAGGCAAGGTGTAGAACCATTCCAGAGCGACCCCTTCCAGAGACCGACGGAACAAATAGGCCATCAAGCGATCGTCCTGCTGGAACTGTGCCGATTCGTACAAGAACTCCCGGACGTGGATGAACGGGTTGCCATTCCTATCGTATTTGCGGTACACGGGGAGTTCAGACTGAGAAGGAACACGAATGTCCCTAAAGTTAGGGATAGGGACATCGGCAAGAGATTGCGGGCCGACCCGCTTATGGAGGAGATCAATTTGTTGCTGCATAGCAGCCCATTTGTCAAGGATTTCCCGTTCCCGGGAAGGAGGGGAAGGAGCAAGAGGAGTAATACCTGGATAGGTGGCCAAAGGATAGGCTGATGAAGGGGGCAACCCGTAAGAGGGATAATGGGCTGAGGAAGGGCCCATATCCGCATGAGTCAACTGGGCCGCCCCTGACTGTAACCTAGCGAAGTCCGCCGGGACTATGGGGGCTTGAGGTGATGGAGAAATCGTGGTGTACGGATCAAGGTAAGGAACAGAGGAGAGGGGGGACTTTCCTTTATCAAGCTGTTGATGGACCGAGGTAAGAAGCCTGGCCCATTTCCATATTGGGATGGCTAAAGGTCTGAGGGCGGACAGGAGTAAGGTCAATGGGAGCCACGGAGGTGGTCCCGACCACGGGGGATGTGGTGGCAACAACAATCGTGTCATGAGGCGGAATTGAGGCCGGGGCATCGCCCCCTTGCAAAGCTCGTCTGATGAGATGGAGTTGGGTGGGGTCCAGCTGGGCCATCATATCGAGGATCATACTGGCTGAATTCTGATTGGGCGGGTTTGAAAGAGAGGGTCGGGGACCCTCGCCAAGAACGGTCGGGAGCGAAGGGGCCGTCCCCTCTCCTCCCTGCAAATGGGTGACCCGAGGTGGGTCCTCAAGGAGACCACGAGGAAGGGAGTCCCCGTGGGCCGAAGAGAAGTCGTATGACGACATGGAAGAAGACGAATCGAACAAGGGGTTGGAGTAGGAATGGAAATAAGAGTCGACCCTAGGAGGTGATCGTGGGTGAAGAAGGCAACCCCACATACACCAAGACACCTAGGGCTAGAACCCACAACACCAATCAATCAGATCTACCAAGCAACTAAACGCATACAATGGAGAGAGATGAGAGCAGAATCACTCAGTAATGCAATCAAGTTCTTATAATGATGCTCATCAATTCCTTATATCTTCTTCTTCAAGTTTTAGTGGATTAATGACAATATAAATCCGCTCGACCACTAGGTGCCTAAATGGGATAGGAGATGGTGAACTGTGTGACTCTGTCAGGATCTCTCACTTGCGGATGCAACCCTAGACTGAGGTGGGTACGGTACAACCTGCCCGGCGTCCGTGTGGGAGTCCACGGCTCACGGGGGCTTACGGAGGTCCTCGGCAAGGTCCCTAGTCTGCTCCAAGGAATATGGAGACGAGAGGAAACCCTACCTCGGTAGGAATGCAACTAATATGAGAAGGGGTCGATGCTCCTACGCGCACCAGAGTGCATGCACAAACTAGCCTAGCAGCTATCAATCAATGAGCAGATATACACATGAGCAATGAAAAGCATGGTAATATAATGATGATAAGAGAACAGGGGGGAAGTCAATGAGTAGCACCAAGCATAGTAAACCCCATAGAATATGACAATCCAGGTATAACGTAAACACACTGTGGCACCAAATGAACGGCCCCTCTGCGGCCGCTCCTACAGTAGAACGGTGTATGTGAAACCGTCTAACCCAGGGAGAGCACAGAACTATAGCGTAATCACAGAACCTAAAAAACGAGGTAGCAAGGGCAGGAGAATACCTGAAAGACGGTCACTAGTCAACTGTGTCACCTATTGAACGGCCCTCAATCAGCCGTGTACCTGCAGTAAGAACAGACCCAAACGTACCTGTGCTGGAAAACTGAACGGCCAGATCTAGGCCGCTCTACAATATGAACGGTATATCTAGCACCGTGTGTAATAGGAAATACCGATGAAGCTGGCTCTGACTACAGGGGATGGACGGTAGCATATCAACCGCTCCCGTGGGTGGGCGGCCCAGAAAGAACCGCGTAGGCCCCCAGAGGACAGAAAACACATTCACCCTGCAAACCACTCTAAAGAGAAAACTTGGACAACAAATAAGGAGGGTCAGCAACTTAAAGGCACGATGGGCATTAGGGGTCCCACCGTGATCGCCACAAAAGGGGTGTAGATATATATTCCTCTCCTCTCCTCACTTGGTGGATGATAGGTTATGAATAAAGCAATAATATCGGGAATAACAAACAAAGCGCAGTGAGAGGATGGAGAAAAAGACAGAGAGTGACTGTGATCGCCACCAAAGTCTAGCACGTGACTAGCGTACCGTACTTTGGAAAGGAAGGGGAGACACTTGCCTTGACGCAGCATTGGGAGGATGCGCGGTCGATGCAGAACCGCCTTAAAGACACACGGCCCTACGATAGGCCGTCTAAGAGTGCTGCCGAATGCGCGAGAAGAAGAACTCTTGGAAGATGGGCGGCTTGAAGTGAACCGCAGAATGAAGAAGGGCGGTGCAGTGGATGCCGCTCGTCGTCTTGAACGGGCCTAAAGGAACCGCGCACGCCCACCACGCCAAGAGTTGCAAAAGGGTTCACCTCCACCCTCTCCAGCCGGCCAGAGGGGATGGGCCTCGTGCTGATGAAGTGCTGACCTGTAGAACAATGTGGAGACACAGAAGAGACACCTAGATTAGGACTAAATGATGTAGTACGCATTCATGTAAGAAGAATTAAGCATAAACAAATGGATAGGGGATACCTGGGGGGTTTTAAACCCCTAGGATGACAAAAACGTAGGTGGGTGTATGCATGGGGAGAAAAACGGGGGAGACGTAGAGAGAGAACAACGCAAATCAGAGAAATGACACTATGACTCGACACACGGACTACTCCCTGAACCGGAGGCTCGTAAGGACGTAGAGAGCCTCCCTCCTTGGTGCTAGGTCGTTTGGAAATGCGGCAGGGCTTCGCCGTCGACCAAAATTCCCCCCCCCCCTTTCGACGTCCGGCCACTAGGGTCTATTTATAGAGCCTAGAAAGCCAGCCCCGAAATTAGGGTTCTTAGGTGTTTTCAGCTCGAGATTATAAAAGATAAATCATAGATATTATCATAATCTCTTATCCAGTCAAAACGGCATCAAATATGGTTAATTATCCACGGAGAAATCATAAAAACAAACTGGGGATAAAGCCATGAATAAAGGAGACAAAAGTCTGTTAAAAAACCTCATCCGACGGGATGAGCGATCTTACGATAGACCGCGCGACATTTGGGCGGTCTAGTTCAGACCGTCCAAGCTGTCGGTGGAAATTTGGATAATCAGAAAATCAACCCAATTATCTCTCTAACTGGCCGAAACGCCCGCCGTTGGACCCTCAATCGTGAACGGTTCTAGTAAGACCGTTCTAGTGTAGAGCGGCCAATCTCCAACCGTTTCACCCTGTCGGTGATAATTCGGATAATTGGATAATTATCTGAGAAGATGGGCGCGCGTAGGACTCTGAAGTATAGGCGGTTGTAATAAGCCCGTACATTGGTTTGAACGGTCCTAATGGGGCCGCATCACAGCCTGTCGGTGAATATTCAGCAAAGACCTCATAAATTAACAAAATGTATGAACGGTCCATATTCAACCGCTCATCTCATGAACGGCTGAGGTTGGGCTGTTTATGCTATGAAACGTTCAATTGATCAAAACCAAGGCCCATTAAGCCCTGAATCGCCACAGACTTTACCAAGGAGGGAGACGACCCATAAAATGAGCCCAAGACGTGCCACAAAAAAAATGGCCCAACGAATGATGGACAACTCGAGGCATCAGCTAATGGGAGTAAGAGAAACGACTCAACTTATCGACGTAAAATGGGTGTCAACACCTCTCAACCCACCCATCTTCCACTTCCTACCCCAACCCAACCCAACCCCAACCAAGACCTCCACTATTTCCCTTACCAATCCCAACCCAAGCCCATGCTTGTTCAGCACCTCGGGTGCACCACGCATTGACTATCACCAATTCCCCCGCATTAGACCTACCCACCCCATTATCATTAGAAGTTGAGACCCACACACCCACCCGCACGAAAATGGATGCTAGTCCGGATCCGCAACCCACCATAAAGGAAATCCAAGAATCTCCACTTCCACCCACCTCTCCTAGTCCGGATCCTCAAGAGCCACACACCCTCACCGTGAATGAGTCCATATTCCAATAGCTCAAGCAAGGCCCCCCCCGTCCCTAGTTCACCCTTACACCTCTCACCCATGGGACGTTGTGGCCCTCCCCTCCTTTCACACCATGATCCAATCCTACAATGAGGTAGAGGGTTTGGATGATCTCCTCAAGGGTCTAGAGTGACAATTGACTTGTTTGTTGACTCTAGGGGCGGACCTACCCAAGAGCCTTGACCTCATCCACCCATGCGTCGGGTCTATCACCTTGGTTTGCACTATTGGTTGCTACACTAGCAACCTCCTTTTCTTTCTCCCCATAGTGGAAGAGCCCATCCCGGTCCACTCCCCTAACAGTGTGATTCCTAGAGCCTTGTCCAACCAACCCACCGCATACACCGGCCCAACCATTTCACTAGAAGAGGGCGACTCACCACCATATGAGGATCATGAGGACCTAGAGTTCCTCTCCCTAGGTGACCCTTACCATGACCCCTTCGACCCCTTCCTATACCCATGTAACCCACCTACCATACTCATCACTCACCTTTCCCTACCCCAACCAACCATGTTGGACCAAGTCCACCTCTTCGAAAACCTGGGCCACACAAAGGGAACCATAACCAATGACGTGCCCCTCACCATGCTTCCCACCTTCCTAGACCCCTTTGACCCTTTCAAATGGGAGTTCAAAGACCACTTCATGCACACACACATGGAGGTCATCTTTAGGATAGGAGTGCATAAGTCTTGGAACAACACACCACTTGGCATGATTAGAAAGTTGGGTCCATTCATTCACATCACCCGCATGTCATGTAGGAAACATGAGTGGTCCCTATTTGGGTGTAATGGTCCTCCCCAATTCAACATTGGTCTTATGTATGCTAGGAGCCTTCATGGATGTCCGGGTCCTCCGGCATCATCACACCTATGCATAAGAGAGACACCTATGGATGCCCCGGTCCTCCAAAATCATTCAAAGTCATCATAACATCAATGCACGATAGGTCTATATGTGGTTACCCTGGACCACCTTTGCATATCACACATTACCCACTCACGCCGCATCATAGTGCATGACATATGCCTCTAAGCAAGTATCAAGCAACAAGCGGTGAGATTCACAAGAAGCGGGCAAAAACACGTGAGCGCCACTTGAAATTCCAAGATGGCAACTTGGCGATAATGACTTTGGAGTGGCTCTACCCTAGGGTCACCTCCAAATCGAGGGCACGAGGACTTGGACCTTCCCAAGTTCCGAGTAGCTTTGGCATACCAGCTTATGGGTTGAACTTACTAATGGGTTTTGGGATTCACCCCACTTCTCACGTGGCGGATCTGGCACCCTCTAAGGGCACCGCGGTGGATCCTAGTGAGTGCCTTGAGCTTACACCTATCCTTGGGAGAGACACCCTCGGAGTGCCACCACAAATTAGCCTGAGACCCCGACGTGAGCACACGGCGGTAATACTAGGCAAGCAAGATTTCATCGCCAGCATGAGGGTGTGTCCGAGCCACTTTGACGAGCTGAAGCGCCATTCCCCGTCTATGAACGTGGGTTGAGTTTGGAGATCGTGGCTCGCCCGGAGCTGCATTTTGGTGTACTACATCCCCGGTGGCCCCATACTCGACGGGGTCAAGTTTTCCCCACCCCGGGGGTATGATGGGGGCATCCCTTGCCCCTCTACGTTTTTTCAGGGCTCGGATTGTTCGTCGGCAAGCGCCATTGTGTTGGTCATGTGTTTCTGAGTCTAGTCATGTAATTTTCATATTTTCTTTGAGTCATAAACTATGTAATTTTCCCTTTATTTGAGTCATGTACCAAGGTTAGTGAGTCATTTTCCTAAGTTAGTTGTCATATGGTTGATTTGATAGGCTAATGGGCCCAACTAATGGGCTAGGCCTAGGGGCGCCCCTCCCTTAGACTGCTTTGGTTATTATTTGGTTTGTCAGGGTCACTATGGTCATATGAAAAGTATGGAGTCAATAAATAGGCCCCCACTCCTGTCATTTGTAACAACCTTTGATGATCGATTTAAATCAAGTGAGTTTTAGTGTCTTATTAGAGTGGATCCTCCAAATCTCTCTCTCTCTCAAAGGGGTAGATTCCTCTCTCTCTTTCTCTCTCTCTTCTCTCGCTCTCTCCAAGAGGAGGGCGCACCTCTTTCTCTCTCCTACCCTCCCTCTCTCTCCTCCACATCATCAACCCTTCCTCTCCCCTCATTACTCATTCTCCCAACTACCCCAACCCTCATTACTCCACCCCCAATCCCAAGAGACCCTCCACCAATCCATACTCCACCACCCACCCACCAACTACCCAATCCCCTTCCCTAAGCACCCTCTCATCTCCCAAGGGAGAATTCCCCACTCCCCAAGCACCCCTTCCCTTCCCCAACACAACCATTCCCATCCCCAAAGCCCCATTAACCACCCCATTAGTCAATTTTCAAACCTTGGAGAAAGAACTATCCTTCCCTCTCCCCCACCCATCCAAAATTCGCAGCTTCTCTCTCACCCACTGCAAACACCCCATTCCAGCCCTCATTATCCCCTTCCCACACCTTGGAACACCCCCTCCTAGACCCCCTCACACCTAGGGGTGACTCCCACACCCATCCACCCCATTTACCCTCCCATATACCCCATTCCCCCTATCATCTTCAACCTACAGTTCTCAATTCGAAGGCAACAGAGCACTAGCAGATTGCAGCAGCGGCCATGGCATCATCGTGAGGCTTCAGGAGGCGTACCAAATATTGTTCAAATCATCGTCAAAGCATCTTCGCAACGGTGATGGTTTCGTCCCCGTCTGAGTTCGTGACTGCCAAGGAGAGATATTCTTCTCTGACTGCGCAAGATAGGCCCGGTCAGCAACCAGAAGCCATTTGCAGAGTCTGCCACGGCCACCCTCTTGAGGATCTGGAGGCGGGACTTGTCTGGGATCTTCTACAACGAGCCTACTTCGAGGGAAAAGAAGTGGAACCCCGTTCGGCATCCGGAGATAATATTTCTCAATTTTGTCATCCAGGTGCGCAGTTCTACTCCTCCTGGGACTAAACCGACTCCTGTCCACTATTTGGGCTCTCTCGATATGCTCCGGCACCCTCTGGCATCCTCGTGGGTCTAGTTTCGAAGATAACTCAATAACCTTTCCAACGATTCTGGCCACGTCGATTTGGAGCTCGGGAGCAATCGTGACGACTCTGGATTTCTGCTACAGTGGTGCTGAGAAAGTCAGAACCATAGATCTGAGTCCCTGTTCGAGGCTCTTCCCCGACCAGCATCGCCAACTAGCAAATTCCACAAAAATTGGACGTCTTCCTGATCCAATCCCTAAGATTTTTTCACTGGTCTCGTCATCAACAAAATTTGGGAGAGGCTGCAGCGGCATCATCTTCGACTGCCTATCCCCTGTTCCAGAGGGCGGATAGAACCGTCGATGTTCTATCAATTAGTTCCTATGTCGGTTCTCCCCTTCCCTAGCTTGGCCGGCTGAAGGCCCCTCCCTACGTGGAGGTAGTTTTGGCTATAATAACTTAACCCCCACCCTGAGATCCCCCCCTTACATGGGGTGTAGTTCATGTAATAATTCAAGTCGCAGGTTTGAAGCTTCATCGACGCGGCGTGCGGGTGCATACCCTCGCCTCCCCGCTCACCCCCGTCTCCAGCCGGGGTCGGCATCTTCACGCCGACTAGGTGAGCCTAGGTCCCCCTCTTGGCTATTTTAAATTCCTTGCTTAGCATAGTATTATCGTTATTGCTTCGTCAGATGGAGAGTGAGAGCTCGGCCCATAATTACCATTGATGTGAGTGATCACCGCGGGTGAGTTGTGAGTGATCCCCTACATCCCACACCCTTGGTGTGCTGGCTGCCCGTGAGTTGGGCATCCCTGGCCCATTTGGGGTTCTCCCCAAGCTAGCCAACCATTGGAGCATCAAGGTCCCGCCTTGGACCCTCTCCATCATCGCCGAGTTGCCTACGGGCACTAGTGTGCGCAACGCGAGTGAGTTCGCTAGGGTAAGTCCGCCGCTTAAAGATACTTGCTTGCAATTGTAGGTCCAAGGGCATTCGGTCTTGTGACTATCACCCCAAGGTGGTGTCACATCACATTCCAACAGCAGCGTGAGCATATAGAACATATACGGGATGAGCAGGTGACGATTACTAGGAGTGGAGCGTACACGCGCTACTTGGTACGGTGATGGATTCGTAGGAGCCACGTGAACAGGTGCTCCCCTTACTAGACAGGGTCGAGTTTCTCCCACCCGGGGAGAATTGATGGCGACATCAAAGTAAGACCACTAACTGATGGGGGCATCCCTTGCCCCTCCACTTTTTTGAGGCTCGAATCGTCGTCGACTTATGCCATTATGTTCATCATGTGTTTGTGAGTCTAGTCATGTAATTTTTATATTTTATTTGAGTCTTAAACCATGTAATTTTCCTATTATTTGAGTCATGTACCTAGGTTAGTAGGTTATCTACCAAAGTCATGTGTCATTATGTTGGTTTGTTAAGCTATTGGGCCCAACTAGTGGGCTAGGCCCAGGGACACCCCTCCCTTGGACTGCTTTGGTCATTAGTTAGCTTGTCAGGGTCATTATGGTCATATGAAAGTATGGAGCCTATAAATAGGCCTCCCCTCCCTCTCATTGTAACAACTTTTGATGAATCTATTTGACTAGCAATATTTCCACATCTCTTTCTCTTCTCTTACTCTCTCATTATCTCTCTCTCTAGCTCTCCTTCTCTCTCCCACAAGGAAAGGGGTGAACCTCCCCTCTCTCCTCCCCCCTCCCTCTCATTCAAATCCAACTCCCACCTACCTCCTTTAATACTCCACAACTTCCCACAACCCTCCATTAACTCCCCTCCTAGTCCCAAGGCCCCTCCACCAATCTAAGCCCTACTTCCCAACCACCACCTACCACCCTCCACTTCCCTAAGCACCTCCCCACCTCCCCAAAGCTGAAGGATCTCTTTCCTAGGCCCATTTGAATCTCCCTCCCATCTCCCCTCACCCTCTCCCCCCTAGGTCGAATCCCTCTCTCCCAGCCCCAAGGCCAAGTTCGCCCCCACCTCTACTCACACTCACCTTCTCTCTTGTGTTCACTCTCCCTCCCACCACCACCACTTGCAGCTCCAGCCCCCCTCTCCAGCCCATTTTTCCCTCCCCACCTTCTTCTCCCTAACCTCCACAACCCCTAAACATCACAAATCTCCCTCCTAGAGCCATTAGATACACTCTCCCCCATTCACTCTCTTGGCCATCCCCTTCTCCACATCTTCTTCTTCTCCTCATTCTGTCCCTGTTTCAGGCAGCAGAGTTGCAGTCACTTGCAGAGGCAGCTACAACTGTCCCTCAAAGATCCAGGTGGCAAGGCCTACATTGTTGGAATCGTCTGCGAGTTAGCTTTCCAACGGTGGTGGTCTCGCCGGCTTCCGAGGTCGGAGCTGTCCGCAGGAGCTGATATCCCTCGACTGTGCAGAAGACCCCAGGCAGAGAATCAGAGCGAGATTGGAAGCCCGACCACGACGAACCTTTTGGGATTCAGATCAAGTGTTCTTCAGCACAGTTCTTCCCTCTCACATCCTCTTTCATACTCAAGAAGCAGAGCTGCATTTGGACATCAGCATCTCAAGTTACAAATTTTCCACTCCAAGTGTGTCATGTCAGTTTACAGGAGCCAGAACCGACACCCCTCTACTCATCTGATCGTCCCGGTCTTCTCCAACATCTGCCGACCTCGCCGTCGGTGCTGACAGAAAGAAGACTTGACCATGGTTCCAACGGTTCAGGTCTCCCTTCAATCAAAGCTTGGTAGTCATCGTGGCACCCTCTGCAACCAGCCACATTGTTCTGCACCAGACAGAGGCAGAACCAATCAGTCCGGTTCCAGACTCTGCCCCGGCCAGCAACGACTGTACCAGGCTTAGTAAAAATTCACAGATCATCCTTGTTCCGTTAGAAAACTTTTGGCGCAAGTCTCATCAGGTTCTGAGCTTGGTGAAATTTTTGGCAGTGTCAACTTCGACCCCCTATCCAGAAATACAGAAGAAAGGCAGAACCGGCGGAGCTCGGAAAGTCGATCCTCTTTGCATAATTCCCCACCCCGCTTGGCCGGCTGAAGGCCCCTCCCTGCGTGGAGGTAGTTTTGGTTGTAATTAACTTAATCCCCACCCCAAGATCATCCCTCCTGCGAGAGGCGTAGTGTTGTACTCTTTACACTTTCAGGTCAAGCTACATCGCCGCGGCGATCGGGTATATACCCTCGCCTCCCGGCGCGCCCTCGTCTCCGAGCGGGATCGGTGTCTTCACACCGATCAGGTGAGCCTCTGGTACTAACCTTGATAGCCTTACTTCTGCAAGTTTAGTATTGCTTTGAATGCTCGTCGGACGGTGAGAAGAGGGCCCGTACTTGTATATTCATTTGTTAGTGCCCACCGCGGATCGGGAGAGAGTGCCACCCCAAACCCCGCCCTGCGGACCAGCCGCCCACTAAGTTGGGAATCCTAGACTCTTTGGGGTCAGCCTAAGCCCACTAAGTCCATTAGATTCATTGGGTTCCCCCTCAGACCCTTGCCATCATCCCCCGGCCCCGCCGGGTGATCGCGTGTGCCGTGTGAGTAAGACGCTATTGTGAGAATCATTGGAGAGCTTGTATGCTTGTGGATCTAGGTCCTAGGTTGTTCATTACATATTTAGTCATCCTTGGGCTGTGCCACATCAAGTGGTATCAGAGCGGTCATAAGCTTGTCCTTACAAGTCTAGTCTTGGGTCACACTAAGTCTTTCATAGGTGCATCCGCACACCCTTGCATAGCCCACCCAACTTTGCATGACCACTCGTAGTGGAGTCCATTATCAAGTCAATCCATCCTCTTCTAAATACCACCATGAATCCAAAACCCCAAGGGATACCTACCACTAACACCCATGACTTCCCTGGCCACGTCAGTTACCTCATGAAAACCTTGACCCATGCCAATGGCAAGCTTGATAACCTATCTAGACGACTTGATCAACTAGAAGAAAATTGGCCCGCCCCATGGATGAATGATAGTAGGGCTCCTCCCTCACCTCTCACCTTTGATGGGACTCATCATAATGAGTATTTAGAATGGGAGGCTTCCATGTATCATTACTTCACTTGGTATCCCATGTCCGAGGATGCGAAAGTCCGATTTGCCAAATTACAACTTACCAAACGAGCCCACACTCATTGGTTGAAAATTGAAGGCTTAAGGATAATTAGAAGGGAAGCTCCCCTCACAACATGGGGAGACATGAAGGAACAACTTAGGGCTAGATATATTTTCCCCTCCCATTCCGAACACCAAAGCCCAAAGAGCATTTCAACTCCTTCATTTCCCCTTGGCCAACCCAAGACCCCAATCACCCAATCCCCACCACTTCCCACATCTACCACCACTACATCTACACCCTACCTCCAAGTCCTCACCACAACCATAGCTCCACCAGTCCATGTGCGCTCCATGTCCACCCCTCCACCGAAGCCCATGATGGCCACCACCCCCCAATCCAAAATCCATCACCAAACCCTTACCCCACAAATCCCCTTGGCCCCCACCACTACCCCTCTATCGCCCCCTAAAAGGGACACACCTCCCAAAACCAATCAAATCAAGCCTCCACACCCACCCCACCTTCCTCTTCCAACCCCAATCTTACCCCAACCTAGGCCACCACTACTTCCACTTCCAACCCCAACCCAAATCCGACCTCGTTCACCACCCCGGATGCACCATGCGCCAATCATCATCACCCCACCCACAAAGTACCTACCCACCTCCTTGGAAGAAGAACCCATAATCCTGACACCCAGCCCTATAGTGGTGAACACCCCGGATCCAACTCCCACCTTGAAAGAAACACATGCCCAAGATGAGGACAAAGCCTTGCATCATGATCTTCACTCTATGCCCTCTCTTCTAGTAGGGAGTGAACTCATCATAAGTGGGTCCTTGGCTAGATGGTTAAAAGAGAGCCCAGCTCACCCGATCATGGCCTACCCTTCCTTGGAGCGACACCTCCCCATAGTGCCCTTCAACTCCTATTGCACCACCATCCAATCATCTTATCAAGTGGAGTCACTAGGGGACCTTCTCAAGGGCTTAGCATGGCAATTAGAGTTGACTAGCATGTTGACCCCCATGACCGAACAACCTAGGAGCCTTGACCTCCTACACCTATGTGTTGGGTCTATCACCTCAATGTGCACCATTGGTTGCTACACTAGTGACCTTCTATTATTCCTCCCCACACCCGATGAGCCCGACCATCTCCTCAAATTGGAGCTTCTTATCTCGGGTAGAAAGCCAAGCTCTTCCCTCATGGTCGATCTACCTCCCAAGAGCTTCGACCAAATTACTTCATTAGAAGAGGATGACCCACCTTGTATGGACCTTGTGGGCATGGAGTTCCTTCCTCTAGGAAGCCCAATCCATGACTCCTTTGATCCCTTCCAATGGGAGCCTAGTTACCCATGTGACCCGCCCACCTTACCCACAACCCACCTTTCTCTACCCCAACCAACCATGTTTGACCAAGACCAACTCTTCCAAGACTCAGGCCCCACAAAGGGAACCATCACCATAAACAACATATGCCTAGGAGACAAGGAAGAGCTCCTCTTCATAATGCCCACCTTCTTAGATCCCTTCAACCCATTCACATGGAAGTTCAAAGGTCATCCCACATATATGCACATGGAAGTCACCTTTGGGATAAACATGCATGTGTCTAGGCTTACCACACCACTTGACATGATTCATAAATCGGATACATTCATTCACATCACCCACATGTCAAGTAGGAAGCATAAGTGACCGTATTTGGATGTATTGGCCCACCTTCATTCATCATGAGTATTAAGCATGAGAGGAGCATACATGGATGTCCGGGTCCCCGTCTGAGTTCGTGACTGCCAAGGAGAGATATTCTTCTCCGACTGCGCAAGATAGGCCCGGTCAGCAACCAGAAGCCATTTGCAGAGTCTGCCACGGCCACCCTCTTGAGGATCTGGAGGCGGGACTTGTCTGGGATCTTCTACAAGGAGCCTACTTCGAGGGAAAAGAAGTGGAACCCCGTTCGGCATCTGGAGATAAGATTTCTCAATTTTGTCCTCCAGGTGCATAGTTCTACTCCTCCTGGGACTGAACCGACTCCTGTCCACTATTCGGGCTCTCTCGATATGCTCCGGCACCCTCTGGCATCCTCGTGGGTCTAGTTTCGAAGATAACACAATAACCTTTCCAACGATTCTGGCCATGCCGATTTGGAGCTCGGGAGCAATCGTGACGACTCTGGATTTCTGCTACAGTGGTGCTGAGACAGTCAGAACCATAGATCTGAGTCCCTGTTCGAGGCTCTTCCCCGACCAGCATCGCCAACCAGCAAATTCCACAAAAATTGGACGTCTTCCTGATCCAATCCCTAAGATTTTTTCACTGGTCTAGTCATCAACAAAATTTGGGAGAGGCTACAGCGGCATCATCTTCGACTGCCTATCCCCTGTTCCAGAGGGCGGATAGAACCGTCGATGTTCTATCAATTAGTTCCTAGGTCGGTTCTCCCCTTCCCTAGCCTGGCCGGCTGAAGGCCCCTCCCTACGTGGAGGTAGTTTTGGCTATAATAACTTAACCCCCACCCTGAGATCCCCCCCTTACATGGGGTGTAGTTCATGTAATAATTCAAGTCGCAGGTTTGAAGCTTCATCGACGCGGCGTGCGGGTGCATACCCTCGCCTCCCCGCTCACCCCGTCTCCAGTCGGGGTCGGCGTCTTCACGCCGACTAGGTGAGCCTAGGTCCCCCTCTTGGCTATTTTAAATTCCTTGCTTAGCATAGTATTGTCGTTATTGCTTCGTCAGATGGAGAGTGAGAGCTCGGCCCGTAATTACCATTGATGTGAGTGATCACCGCGGGTGAGTTGTGAGTGATCCCCTACATCCCACACCCTTGGTGTGCTGGCTGCCCGTGAGTTGGGCATCCCTGGCCCATTTGGGGTTCTCCCCAAGCTAGCCAACCATTGGAGCATCAAGGTCCCGCCTTGGACCCTCTCCATCATCGCCGAGTTGCCTACGGGCACTAGTGTGCGCAACGCGAGTGAGTTCGCTAGGGTAAGTCCGCCGCTCAAAGATACTTGCTTGCAATTGTAGGTCCAAGGGCATTCGGTCTTGTGACTATCACCCCAAGGTGGTGTCACATCACATTCCAACAGCAGCGTGAGCATATAGAACATATACGGGATGAGCAGGTGACGATTACTAGGAGTGGAGCGTACACGCGCTACTTGGTACGGTGATGGATTCGTAGGAGCCACGTGAACATGCGCTCCCCTTACTAGACAGGGTCGAGTTTCTCCCACCCGGGGAGAATTGATGGCGACATCAAAGTAAGACCACTAACTGATGGGGGCATCCCTTGCCCCTCCACTTTTTTGAGGCTCGAATCGTCGTCGACTTATGCCATTATGTTCATCATGTGTTTGTGAGTCTAGTCATGTAATTTTTATATTTTATTTGAGTCTTAAACCATGTAATTTTCCTATTATTTGAGTCATGTACCTAGGTTAGTAGGTTATCTACCAAAGTCATGTGTCATTATGTTGGTTTGTTAAGCTATTGGGCCCAACTAGTGGGCTAGGCCCAGGGACACCCCTCCCTTGGACTGCTTTGGTCATTAGTTAACTTGTCAGGGTCATTATGGTCATATGAAAGTATGGAGCCTATAAATAGGCCTCCCCTCCCTCTCATTGTAACAACTTTTGATGAATCTATTTGACTAGCAATATTTCCACATCTCTTTCTCTTCTCTTACTCTCTCATTATCTCTCTCTCTCTAGCTCTCCTTCTCTCTCCCACAAGGAAAGGGGCGAACCTCCCCTCTCTCCTCCCCCCTCCCTCTCATTCAAATCCAACTCCCACCTACCTCCTTTAATACTCCACAACTTCCCACAACCCTCCATTAACTCCCCTCCTAGTCCCAAGGCCCCTCCACCAATCTAAGCCCTACTTCCCAACCACCACCTACCACCCTCCACTTCCCTAAGCACCTCCCCACCTCCCCAAAGCTGAAGGATCTCTTTCCTAGGCCCATTTGAATCTCCCTCCCATCTCCCCTCACCCTCTCCTCCCTAGGTCAAACCCCTCTCTCCCCCCCCCAAGGCCAAGTTCGCCCCCACCTCTACTCACACTCACCTTCTCTCTTGTGTTCACTCTCCCTCCCACCACCACCACTTGCAGCTCCAGCCCCCCTCTCCAGCCCATTTCGCCCTCCCCACCTTCTTCTCCCTAACCTCCACAACCCCTAAACATCACAAATATCCCTCCTAGAGCCATTAGATACACTCTCCCCCATTCACTCTCTTGGCCATCCCCTTCTCCACATCTTCTTCTTCTCCTCATTCTGTCCCTGTTTCAGGCAGCAGAGTTGCAGTCACTTGCAGAGGCAGCTACGACTGTCCCTCAAAGATCCTGGTGGCAAGGCCTACATTGCTGGAATCGTCTGCGAGTTAGCTTTCCAACGGTGGTGGTCTCGCCGGCTTCCGAGGTCGGAGCTGTCCGCAGGAGCTGATATCCCTCGACTGCGCAGAAGACCCCAGGCAGAGAATCAGAGCGAGATTGGAAGCCCGACCACGACGAACCTTTTGGGATTCAGATCAAGTGTTCTTCAGCACAGTTCTTCCCTCTCACGTCCTCTTTCATACTCAAGAAGCAGAGATGCATTTGGACATCAGCATTTCAAGTTACAAATTTTCCACTCCAAGTATGTCAGGTCAGTTTACAGGAGCCAGAACCGACACCCCTCTACTCATCTGATCGTCCCGGTCTTCTCCGACATCTTCCGACCTCGCCATCAGTGCCGACAGAAAGAAGACGCGACCACGGTTCCAACAGTTCAGGTCTCGCTTCCATCAGAGCTTGGTAGTGATCGTGGCACCCTCTGCAACCAGCCACATTGTTCTGCACCAGATAGAGGCAGAACCAATCAGTCCGGTTCTAGACTCTGCCCCAGCCAGAAACGACTGTACCAGGCTCAGTAAACATTCAGAGATCATCCTTGGTCCGTTAGCAAACTTTTGGCCCAATTCTCATCAGGTTCTGAGCTCAGTGGAATTTTTGGCAGCATCAACTTCGACCCCCTGTCCAGAAATACAGAAGAAAGGCAGAACCGGCGGAGCTCGGAAAGTCGATCCTCTTTGCATAATTCCCCACCCCGCTTGGCCGGCTGAAGGCCCCTCCCTGCGTGGAGGTAGTTTTGGTTGTAATTAACTTAATCCTAACCCCAAGATCATCCCTCCTGCGAGAGGCGTAGTGTTGTACTCTTTACACTTTCAGGTCAAGCTACATCACCGCGGCGATCGGGTATATACCCTCGCCTCCCGGCGCGCCCTCGTCTCCGAGCGGGATCGGTGTCTTCACACCGATCAGGTGAGCCTCTGGTACTAACCTTGATAGCCTTACTTCTGCAAGTTTAGTATTGCTTTGAATGCTCGTCGGACGGTGAGAAGAGGGCCCGTACTTGTATGTTCATTTGTTAGTGCCCACCGCGGACCGGGAGAGAGTGCCACCCCAAACCCCGCCCTGCGGACCAGCCGCCCACTAAGTTGGGAATCCTAGACTCTTTGGGGTCAGCCTAAGCCCACTAAGTCCATTAGATTCATTGGGTTCCCCCTCGGACCCTTGCCATCATCCCCCGGCCCCGCCGGGTGATCGCGTGTGCCGTGTGAGTAAGACGCTATTGTGAGAATCATTGGAGAGCTTGTATGCTTGTGGATCTAGGTCCTAGGTTGTTCATTGCATATTTAGTCATCCTTGAGCTGTGCCACATCACTAACTTTTTTTATTTACATTAATATCCTTGAGTCAATTGTATGGCAATTATAAGCCAATATGTTAGTCCTTAGGAATTAGTGAGTTTCTTTGCAAAAAGGCCATGTTGGCCCGACGGGACCCCCACCCTCTCTCCCATTGGGCCACCTAGACTCTCTATGGACCATAGGGGTGGTCCATGGTCCAAGGTGGACCAAGCCACCCTTATTGACTTCCAAGAGGGGGGCGCCTCCCTCTCTTGTCCCATGTGGGATTATTATAACCCCTAGTTCCCCCTTTTTAGTTTTTTATGTTTGTATTAATTTGACCACATGGGAGAAAATTCTCCTATCCCTTATTTACCCCTCCCTAACCCTAGATCTGAGGGTAATTAGGTCTTTTGGTTAGAGTTATAAATCCATGTATTTCCATATTTTAAGGAATTAATGAGACGAAAATTAGAAATTGCTCCAAGAGCTTGGGTGCCCCTCTCTCCTCTCCCCCCTTTACAGTTAGATTGTTGTGAATTCCTATGGTGGATGTCCTAAAACTTGGTGGATTCCAAGGGGTATCTCCTACCCTGGGTGTGAAGCTCAGCCACCACCGATGTCGCCTCCGTTCGTGCCACCACAATCGAATCTTCAACCTGCTCTCCAGGATTTCGAGATCCAGGACAGAAGCTTAAAGACCAGGTTGGTTCTCCCAATCCAGCCGTCTAAATGACCTCAAATTCCCCCGTCGTCCCCTTCCTTCAGTTAAATTTTCACCATGATCAGAGCCTGTTTGCCCCCCTTCCCAGTCAAATCTTCCCACCCCTAGTAATCGGCCAGTTTGCAGATCTGCGGGATAGTGCCATGTTCTTTTATTTTTCCCACCGTATAATCACCTCAGAAAAATCTCAAAATATTTGTGTGTCATCCTCACATCCCCCTCTTCCACCCATAAAATTTCCAGAATCTAGATCCACAGTTTTCCTTTTGGTTAAAATTCATTTTCTGGCAGATCTCATTCTATCCTGTGTGATCTAGATTCTGAGCCAGAAAGGTTTGTGGAGCACAGAGTTTTGTATTTTAAACTAGACTATTGGATGGATGTAAAAATCATATATGTTGTAGTTCTTTGAGTCTAATTTCCAACGGCGCTAATCTCACCTCGATCCGACACCGGATCTGAGCGTGGCGATTGTTTTTGTGGAGGCGCGCAAATATGTTCCGTGAACAGGCCAGCAAGAGCAGACCAAGGTTAATTCTCCCATAAATCCTCGGCTCCGAACCAGCGAATGCCGCTCCCGGGTATCAACCAGCAACCCCCCAGCAGCATCCCAGCCAGTCGCCGCAGCAAGGAGACGCCCGGATGCCGCTGTCCCAGCCGCCGGACCCGCCTATTATCCCGTGGGCCCAGCAGAACCGAACCAAACCAGCAGCCCGTCAACCCGAGTTCGCTACTTCCGGGTCCCACTATAGCCCTTTACCTACTTGCGTGGAGTGGGCATAAAATTCACTACTGTAACTATCGTTTAATTACTGTACCGGGAGTACGAGTCTTGCTCAGGGTCGTCTTCCCCACGCCCAGAGCGTGGAGGTACATTCGCCTCCCTTTTTGTCTCATTTGCTTAGTTTGTATGTGTTCTTTTTATGCCGCTACTAGAGTGTTAGAATAATTAGCCCGTTCATATTAATTTAATCACTGCTGCAAGAGTGAGTGCGTGACCCGTCCCATGACTCGATCCGAGCACGGAAGAGCCAATTACCTTTGACTCATTACCGGTTTCTCAACCGTGCACATCCGCACGTTTCCCTCACTAGGGACAAGTCGCGAGTTTACCTAGAGTTTCAGGATCGCATTCAATTGGTATCGAGTCGCGTCCCATCCCGCATCAGGTGCTCTTGTATGGAAGTAACGGCTTAAATTTTTGTCTGGCTTCTGCCAGCCAGGATATGCCCCAAGGTTTTGTAATTTTCTTTTTGTTTAACTATACCTTTGAGACTTGTATATATCTAGATTGAAAATTGTATAAAATTATGTAAATCTAACGAATTACGACCACTATACAAACTTGGTTGACGAAGAGAAGAATGGGCCAAGATCGAAACATGAGTGGGCCAGGCCCAAATATGAATCGGCCAAGTAATCCAATCGAAGTAGAAGAGGAAAGAAGGGGGAAAGGAAATAAAAAAAAGGCTCCATGGGGCCTTTCCTTCTCTCGTGTTGCCCCTCCCATTTTCTTCTTCTCCCCACGTGAAGTATTGATGGTGTTGACTCCTTTCTCATGCACGCACGTTGCAGTCTCCACGCTCCCTCCTGTGGACACAAAAAAAAGGAAGAGAAAGATGGAAAAAAATCAAAACAAAAAGCCCAAGTATAAAAACGGCCAAATAAACAAATGGGCCCAATGAAGATGGGCCAAGGGAGAAAGGTGTACACGGCCATTTGCCCAAATAGAAGAAAGAGAGGGGGAGAAATGTAAGAGAGGGGGAGAAATGTAAAAGAGGGATTTTCCAAAAAAAAAGGAAAATAGAAGGAAAATCGGGGGGGGGGGGCACTGTTCCCCCGTGTTTGTCCCTCTCCTCGCGATCCCCTCTCACTATTCATCTCGACTCTCACGCGGATTTCAGCCACGCGATCATGACAACCCTTGGGTTACCGGACTCCTTACTAGGCTAGCCCTCGGGATCTCCGGCCCCAAAATGGGGGAGTCTATATGATCGCAACAACCAATGGGCCACCGGACTCCCTTGTAGGCTAACCCTCAGGATCTCCAGCCCCAAATGGGGTAATCTTACCGCTCTGTCGCTTATGTGCGCCACCGTGATGTCTGGGGGCCATCGAGTTCTCTCCGTAGGGCGCGCCCCTATTTGCATTCCCCGACGCCTCCGGGTTAAGGGGAGGTGCTATCGGGTTTTTGTCGGGCTTTCTTAAATAAAACAAATGGGCAGATGACTGAATTGGAGAGTTTAGTGGCCAGTCCCAACTCTGAAAACTGCCAGAAGTTGAATGAGCAGAACAAAAAAAATGAATTTTGAGCATGAAATTTCATGATAAAAAAAACTGAAGTTCAGTTTGGATACAAGAAAAGACAATGTTCTATATAGATGTTCTGAACATGCTAAGAAAAAGAGTCCCAAGAAAGACTGAATTCTGAGCATAGACTTTAATCCCCTGGGTTAAAATTGAAAGCTCTACACAATAGCCATAAAGCAACAACCAATTCTGTTCAAGGATATGCTGAAGCAATGGTAGAAAGTTAAAGCAAAGGGGTCTGGGGTCCAATGTTCCCCTTTAGTTCATAATAGAAATCCAATATAAAATCTGAATTAGCACCTACATTGCTGACTTCAATCCCAAAAGAAGGGAGGCAAACCAAGTAAAAGGTAAAAAAAAAATAAGGGATAGGAAGTTTGAAGGGCCCTGTGCACAGGGGTCGACCCCAGGGGAGCCCCAGAGGTCAACTCCCCCTATGCACAGCCCCTTATCTTCTTGGACCGGCCAATCAAAAAAAAACACAAAAGAAAGGCAAACAAAAAACAAATAAATAATAATGATCATTAGTCTGAGCAAAAGAGAAGCAAATGGGCATGGGGGCTGAATCAAAGAGCTCACTGTGGTGCAGGGGCCAAATAACAGTTCTGAAACCCGTTGAAAGAGAATAAGCAAAAAAAAGGGGAGTAAAGAATGCACATGGAATTGGAACTTCCTATTTAAGGACTAAAATCCAGTTTGGACTGATATACACAAAAAAAGAGAACAATGATCTGTACACAGTTTCTGGGTTTGCTAAAAAAAAAAATCAGTTTGAGCAGGCCAAGGAAGGCTGAACCCTGAACATAAAATTTAAATCTCCCTAGGCTGCAAATTTTTCCAAATTAAAAAATTACATCATGTTATTAATATTGATGCATTTGTTTAGAAAAGCTAAGAAAGATGACCGGAGCATTTGTAACAGTCGACTTATAGCAAAAGGTAAATACCTCAAAATTTCTGCTTGTGATTTCAAACTTTATCGATTTTAATTGCATATAAATGTGTTTTTAAATCCGATTTTAACAGAAATTTGATATTGATCTGACTCAAAAATGTGGATTATTTAGCTTTGATGTTCTTCATTTGAATATTTTTATAAATTGGATGTTATTTAATTTGATGTATGCATAATGATAAGTGAGATGTTATTTAATTTTAACTTATATAAATATATGGGGTATTCCTTATGAGTTGAGGTGCGTGGGTGCGACCTAACATTACACGCACCTCAGGAGAGCGTGTTAAACTCGTGTGTATGAACCTTCCCATTCAAGACTTTAGAATTGATGTGTATGTTCTCATTTTTTACGAAAATGTATATATCTACCTCAAACTCTTGAATTGTCCCGTTTGGACAGTCTGTGAGTCATTTACTATATGTGTTTGTATGGTTTGTTGAGAATTTCGGTTGGGTCTCCTCACTCTTCTCTGATATACCTTTATTGATTTTGAGTGTTTTCTTAACCACTTACTTGTAAGTGTTTAAGAAAATTTTAAAATCAATAAATATTTTTGGTATATCAGAGAAGTGTGGGGAGATGCTGTCGAAATTTTCAGCAAATCGTGCAACACATATAGTAAGTGATTATGCGATCAAACCTTCATGGATGGGTTAAAAAGTGATAATCTAAATAATAGTCCTCTTCCAACTACAAATGGTCTATGGCGAACGATGTAAGGAAAAGGTCGGGTTTATTTTCAGAAGTAATGATTTCAAAGTTATTTGTGTATTAATATTTATTGGGTGCAGGCAAAAGGTTGACAGATCGTTCATGGATGTATCGTAGAATAGTTGACCGGGTGGTGTCGGATGACTTTAAGCATGGAGTTGAGAGTTTCATTCAATTTGCATTGGCGAATCCCAATGCGGCAACAGACCGCGACGGTCACATTCGATGCCCTTGTTCAAGTTGTAGATACTTGAGGTGGTGTTCACCATGAGATGTGCAACATCATTTGTACAAGAAAGGGTTCGTGGATAGTTATACGAATTGGACGTGTCATGGTGAGGAATTCTTGAGGTATGAGCCCGACAATATTGCAGACACAAGTGGGTACGTGGATATGGTTGTAGATACTATTGGTCCTAATTTTAATGTTCATGAGGAACATGCATACATGGAAGAAGCGCCGAATAAGACAGTCGGAAGATTTTATCAACTACTTAGGGATGCTGATGAGCCGTTGTGGGATGGTTGTGAAAAGCACGCTCGGTTGTCTGCAGTGTCACAGTTGTTGAGGTTGAAATCTGAATTTCACATCAGTGAGACTTGTTTTGACCATCTCCTCCACTTGATCAAGAGTATGTTACCTCGAGACGAGAAGTTGCCAGAAATTTTTTACCGTGCAAAAAAGATGGTCAATGAGCTAGGACTAGGATATGTGAAAATAGATGCATGCCCGAATCACTGTATGTTATATTACAAAGATGATGCAGATAAGATATCATGTTCTATTTGTCACCATAACATATTCAAACCTAAGAGAGGGGATAATTCAAATCAAAAAAAAATACCTTACCAGGCATTACGATACTTTCCTCTTGTGCCTAGGCTACATCGGGTTGTATATGTCCTCAAAGACGGCTCGAATGACATGGCACACCAAAAGAGTAAGCCGTGCCGATGATATAATCAATCATCCTGCCGATGGTAAAGTTTGGACTCACTTCAGTCGTATTCATCTTGCTTTCTCAAAGGAGCCACGTAATGTTCAGTTGGGTTTATGCACAGATGGTTTTAATCCATTCTGTGGTTCAGTGGCATCTTATTCTTGTTGGCGAGTGTTCATAACACCATATAACCTTCCGCCGGACATGTGCATGAAGCGAAAAAATCTATTTTTGTCCTTAGTAATTCCTCGTCCAAAAAATCCCAGAAAAAATTTGGACATATATCTCAGGTCGTTGATTAATGAGCTCATTTTTTTATGGACTGATGGAGTTGTTACTTATGATGCATGTAGGAAGTAAAATTTTATTATGAAGGCTGCACTGATGTGGACAATAAGTGACTTCTCTGCATATGGAATGCTATCTGATTGGAGCACACATGGGAGGTTAGCATGTCTTTACTGTATGAAAGATACCAAATCATTTGTATTGAAACATGGTGGCAAAGCATGCTGGTTTGATTGCCATCGGTAGTTGCTACCAAGTGACCATCCTTTTCGAAGGCAAAAAGACTCATTTAAAAAAAATACTGTTGAAATGGATGAAGCAGACTTCCAAACGGTGTCGGGTCGACATATGGCGGCACAGGTGCAAAATTTATCAGATGTAGTACAATTGTTTGGTAGCACATGCCACCTCGCTAGATTTGGAAAGGATCACAACTGGAACAAGAAAAGCATTTTTGGGGAATTACCTTATTGGTCAACTCTTCTTGTACGACACAATCTGGATGTCATGCATATCGAGAAGAATTTTTTTGATAATGTGTTCAATACAATCATGAATGTTAAAGGCAAAACAAAGGACAAATCCAAAGCGTGTCTGGACTTAAAGATGCTTTGTAAACGTCCAGAATTGGAACTACATAACGTAAATGAAAAGCTTATGTAGCCTAAAGCAACTTACATGCTTAATGATACACATATCAAAGAAGTGTGCTAGTGGTTGAAACAGTTAAGATTTCCAGATGGATATGCATCCAACATAGCCCGCTGTGTGAATGTTAATGAGGGGAAAATATATGGATTGAAAAGTCACGAATGTCATGTGTTCATGGAGAGGATGGTGCCCATTGCATTTCGTGACTTGTTGCCAAAGCCTATATGGGGAGCACTGACCGAGCTGAGTCAATTTTTCAAGATTTTATGTTCATCCGACCTCAGACTTCAGAATGTACAAACTATCGAAGAAAATGTGGTCATAACCGTTTGCAAGCTAGAGAAGATATTTCCTCTGGAATTCTTTGATTCGATGGAGTACCTGGTCGTCCATTTGTCATACGAGGCTATTGTCAGAAGGCCAGTGCAATTTCGATGGATGTATCTATTTGAGAGGTATGTGAGAATTTTTTTTAGCATACATGTCGTCCATGGTCGCTACATGTCATTGCCATCTAAATTGTTATTGTAGGTGCATGCATGAATTAAAAATGAAAGTTCGCAACAAGGCGAAGGTGGAGGGTTCGATTATTGAGGGATATATTATTGAAGAAATTTTGAACTTCTATTCCATGTACTTTCAGCCAGATATTCAAACTCGTCGTACTCAACCTCCACGAAATGATGATGGGGGAGTTGATGATTCGTCCGATCGGCTCTCAATATTTAAGCATCCTGGACGTGCGTTCAGACATTGATCGACTCGCACGCTCAAAGATAGAGAGTTGTACGCCATAGAGATATATATTCTTTTGAATTTTATTGAGATTAAACATTATGTTAAGTAAGTTCTTAACTTACATTTCCAGTCAGGCCATAAGTTGTTCATCCTTCTTCTACAGTTCATTTAAAGTAGTACTGCATTTATATTACAGACAATTTGATTTAAAATTAGCACAAAAATGTCCAAATATCCAGGACGTGGAGATTGAAAAAGAACGCGAGAAATTTTTTACCAAATGGCTGAGATATCGAGTTAGTGTCTATCATTGAATATATATGTTTCTATTTACTTCTGTTGAGGTAATTGTTAATATTTTAACTACTCTGATTTAAACTTAGGTTGAACAAGGTCTTATTACTGATCAAAGAGTACAAGAGATAAGTTCTGGCCCCTCGAAAGTTGCGCTTGCCTATCCAGGATATATTGTGAATGGATACAGATTTCACACGAGGGATTATAGACGAAGTAAGTCTACGATGAACAACGGCATATGTGTTAAGGGAAGTGCATCCAATGAATTGGAACGGGACTACTATGGTATTCTTGAGGAAGTTATAGAATTTCAATATTTGGGATGAGACAATCATGTATACCTATTTAAGTGTCATTGGTTTGATCCTAATTCTGTTCGACATGACACAACTTATGGGATTGTCGATGTCAAACATAGGTCTAAACTTAATACATATGAACTGTTCATTTTAGTCGCACAATCCCAGCAAGTATATTATTCAAGCTATCCATCGTCCAAGAATAAAGATTGGTAGGCAATTTGCAGGGTTAAAACAAAACTTTTTCCCACTTATGAGTTAAATATGAGTGAAAATGTCTCAGAGGTTGCCAGTGTCGAATATTTTCAATCAAACGAAGTTGGCATTGTGGGTTCCACGCATATTAATCTAGACGAATCTGATGAGCCACTATCATTACGTAAGGGAGATGAAGTGGAAGAAGTTGATCTGACAGAGCTAAATGTTGATGTTAGGGAGGAGGAGGAGTCGGATGAAGAGACAGAGTTCGAATCTGATGAGGCTACTATGGGTGACGAAGATGAGGCTGAATTAGATATATCATCAGCATGAGCTAGTAAATTTTGATAATTTAGTAAGATATTCTTACATTTTTACATAGTTTTTAATAACATTTGTCTAGTCTTATATAATTGTGGAATCATATGTATTACTTATTTTGTTCTTAATAAACAAATGGTCCGAGGAGGTCGTAGTGGGAGTGGGAAGAGACATGGCAGTGAGAGGGGCTCAAGTCCGTCCTCTTTGGCGTCTTCTTCGGTTACATGTATATATATTCAAATAGATAGCTATATAAATGTTTTAATTATTTACTAGCTTTAAAGATTTTTTTTATAGGTCCAAGTGTCGGCTCACGACCACCACAGCAGACAGGTATACATGTCTATTTTCAAAATGCAATGAAATGCTGTGTGATTATATATTTTACTTATGATATTGAATTCTTACAGGTCCCAGTGCCCTCCCATCACCTGTACAGACGCCACCCCCACCACCTCTCGCTACGTGAATGTATATTTTAATTTTCAGTAAAATATTTATTTTACTTATGATATTTAATTCATACAGGTCCCAGTGCTCTCCCACCACCTATACAGGCGCCACCCCCACCACCTCTCGCTACAGGTATGTATATTTTAATTTTTCACAAAATATTTGTGTTACTTATTATATTTAATTCTTACAGATCCCAGTGCCCTCCCTCCACCTGTACAGGCACCACCACCACCACCACCTCCCGCTGCAAGTATGTATATTTTAATTTTCAGCAAAATATTCATTTTACATATGATATTTAATTCTTACAGGTCCCAGTGCCCTCCCACCAATTGTATAGGCACCACCCCCACCACCTCCCGCTGCAGGTATGTATATTTTAATTTTTAGCAAAATATTCGTTTTACTTATGATATTTAATTCTTACAGGTCCCAATGCTGTCCCACCACCTCCCGCTGCAGAACACACCCCCACCACTCAGCCGCTTCAGGATGTCAACAGTCATCACGAGAGAGGCACATCCCATGATGGACGTCGCCCGTGCTGGATCTCCGGGTAATTTATATGGTTATCACATTCATTATTTAGCCTTCAACTATGTAATGTGAATATTTTGACATTTGTAATTACAATTCTAAATTTGAACCTTCCGTTGCTGTCCGCCATGCTATGGATCTAGTAATGGCACATGTGCTTGGGCCAGCATTGTCTTTCAAAGAATTTTCGATAGGCTTCCGAGATTCATTGTTTGACATGTTCTTATTAAGCAATTACGTCATTTAATTCAACTATTTTCCAAACTCAATTCACAACAGTATACTAACTATGAAACTTAATTTATTTACAACGGACTTATCAATTCACGAGTGGACATGATGCGGCGAGATGTCTTTCTGCCTGGGAGTCTATTGTAAAGTCAAATTATCGTAGGAAAGTACATGAGGCCTGAAAAAATGCTAAAAAATGGCTGGTGGGAGTGAAAATCGACAGCTGTAGAAGGAGCACCGCCCTCCATGGATGAGGAAGGAAGATTGGGACATAGTATGTGACAAATTTGTTGACCCCAAGTGGATAGAAAAGTCCCAAAAAGCTAAAAAAAATAGGGCGTCACAACCGGACGCAAATGTGCATAGGACTGGGTCCGTCTCTTTCACGACTCATAAACAAAAAATGGTAGGTAATGTTTCAATTTATCTTCTTATATTTTATTAATATACAAGACATTTTTTTAGTATGAATTGCATAACATGCTATGAAGATTAATCTAGCTCCGTCGTTCCTCGAGGTGTCTGACAGAACACACAAAAAGAAGGGGACAGATCAATTTGTTAGTGAGAGAGCTCGCTCAGTAGCGGTAAGTTTATCTACATATGTAAGTTCTACCGTTCATTTAAATATGATTGATTCATATGAAATTAACTAGTTATTTTATTCAATTTGTAAGAAACATATAGCAGAGCTATGATAGAGAAGTACGGGGAGGGAGACGTGTAGCAGCCAGAGTTGGATCCGGCGGAATGGGTGAGAGCAGCTGGCGTACCGAAGAAAGGCCGGCTATATGGCTTTGGGGAGAGCCTGGACACTAGCGCGGTGATATCATCGTGTGCGAGTTCAGTACACCTCCACCCGACCCTAGTACTTCTACCAGTGACGTCAGAGACATCGTCCGAGCAGAGATCTCTGATTTGTAGTGGCAGATGACACAGATGAGAGTGGAGATGTCAAGCCAGCAGGCAAACATGTTGCAGGCAATCAGTGGCCTCCTCTACCAGGCAGGAATTCTCCCTCAAGGATCCACCCCCACGGCATAGGCCCATCAGGTGAGGGTTTATTATATTTTTATGTTGACAGAATTACTCAATTCTAAAATTACTCAATTCAAAAACTAAGTTAGTTTTCAAAACTAACTTAGTTTAGAAGAATTCAGATAATTAAGGGTTCGGGAGGTAAAAATATAAAATACTGGCCTGATCGGCGTGTCGATCGTTCCAACGGGACTTGGGAGGTAGACGTGACTTGTGAGAGCTGACGGAATCAAAATCGGATATCTAGTTTAAGCCCGACGCTCAAAAAACTAAGTTAGTTTTAAAACAAACTTAGTTTAGAAGAATTCAGATAATTAGGGGTTCGGGGGTCCAAAATGTAAAATACTAGCCTGATCGGCGTGCCGATCATTCCAACAGGACCTGGGAGGTAGACGTGACTTGTGAGAGCTGACGAAATCTAAATCGGATATCCAGTGTGAACCCGACGCTCAAATAACTAAGTTAGTTTTCAAAACTAACTTAGTTTAGAAGAATTCAGATAATTAGGGGTTCAGGGGTCCAAAATATAAAATACTGGCCTGATCGGCGTGTCGATCGTTCCAACAGGACATGGGAGATAGGCGTGACTTGTGAGAGCTGACGGAATCCAAATCGGATATTCGGTTTGAGCTCGACGCTCAAATAAGTCAATTAGTTTTCAAAATGAACTTAGTTTAGAAGAGTTCAGATAATTAGGGGTTCGAGGGTCCAAAATGTAAAATGCTGGCCTAATCGGCGTGCCAATCGTTTCAATAGGACTTGGGAGGTAGACGTGACTTGTGAGAGCTGACGGAATCGAAATCGGATATCCGGTGTGAGCCCGACGCTCAAAAAACTAAGTTAGTTTTCAAAACTAACTTAGTTTAGAAGAATTCAGATAATTAGGGGTTCGGGAGTCCAAAATATAAAATACTGGCCTGATCGGCGTGCCGATTATTCCAACAGGACTTGGGAGGTAGACGTGACTTGTGAGAGCTGACGGAACCTAAATTGGATATCCGTTTTAAGCCCGACGCTAAAAAAACTAAGTTAGGTTTCAAAACTAACTTAGTTTAGAAGAATTCAGATAATTAGGAATCACGGGTGCAAAATGTAAAATACTGGCCTGATCTGCGTGCCGATCATTCCAACACGACCTGAGAGATAAAAGTGACTTGTGAGAACTGACGAATTTTAAATCGGATATCCGGTGTGAGCCCGACGCTCAAAAAACTAAGTTAGTTTTCAAAACTAACTTGGTTTAGAAGAATTCAGAAAATTAGGGGTTCGGGGGTCCAAAATGTAAAATACTGACCTGATCGACGTGTCGATCATTCCAACAGGACTAGGGAGGTAGACGTGACTTGTGAGAGCTGACGGAATCTAAATCGGATATCCTGTGTGAGCCCGACGCCCAAAAAACTAAGTTAGTTTTTAAAACTAACTTAGTTTAGAAGAATTCGGATAATTTGGTGTTCGGGGGTCCAAAATGTAAAATGCTGGCCTAATCGACGTGCCGATCATTCCAACAAGACTTGGGAGGTAGACGTGACTTGTGAGAGCTGACGGAATCCAAATAGGATATCCGATGTGAGCCTGACACTCAAAAAACTAAGTTAGTTTTCAAAACTAACTTAGTTTAGAAGAATTCAGATAATTAGGGGTTCGGGCATCCAAAATGTAAAATACTGGCTTGATCGACGTGCCGATCATTCCAATAGAACTTGGGAGGTAGACGTCACTTGTGAGAGCTGACAGAATCCAAATCGGATACTCGGTTTAAGCCCGATGCTCAAAAAACAAAGTTAGGTTTCAAAACTAACTTAGTTTAGAAGAATTCAAATAATTAGGGGTTCAGGCGTCCAAAATGTAAAATACTGGCCTGATCGGCGTGCCAATCTTTCCAACACGACCTGAGAGATAAAAGTGACTTGTGACAACTGACGGATTTCAAATCGGATATCCGATGTGAGCCCGACGCTCAAAAAACTAAGTTACTTTTCAAAATTAACTTAGTTGAGAAGAATTCAGAAAATTAGGGGTTCTGGGGTCCAAAATGTAAAATACTGGCCTGCTCAACGTGCTGATCATTCCAATAGGACTTGAGAGGTTGACGAGACTTGTGAGAGCTGATGGAATCCAAATCAGATTTTCGGTGTGAGCTACATACTAAAAAAACTAAGTTAATTTTTAAAACTAACTTAGTTTAGAAAATTTCAGATAATTAGGGGTTCGGGGGTCCAAAATATAAAATGTTAGCCTCATCGGCGTGCTGCTCATTCCAACAGGACTTGGGAGGTAGACGTGACTCGTGAGAGCTGACGGAATCTAAATCAGATATCCGGTGTACGCCCGACGCTAAAAAAACTAAGTTAGTTTTTAAAACTAACTTTGTTTAGAAGAATTCAGATAATTAGGGGTTCGGGGGTCCAAAATTTAAAATACTAGCCTGATCGGCGTGTCGATCATTCCAACAGGACTTGGGAGGTAGACGTGACTTGTAAGAGTTGACAGAATCTAAATCGGATATCCGGTGTGAACACGACGGTCAAAAAACTAAGTTAGTTTTCAAAACTAACTTAGTTTGGAAGAATTCAGATAATTAGGGGTTCGGGGGTCCAAAATGTAAAATGCTGGCCTGATCGGCGTGCCGATCGTTTCAACAATACTTGGGAGGTAGACGTGACTTGTGAGAAATAACGGAATCCAAATCAGATATCCAGTGTGAGCCCGATGCTCAAAAAACTAAGTTAGTTTTTAAAACTAACTTAGTTTAGAAGAATTCATATAATTAGGGGTTCGGGGTCCAAAATGTAAAATATTCGCCTTATCGGCTTGCCGATTATTCCAACATGACTTGGGTGGTAGACATGACTTGTGAGAGCTGACGGAATCCAAATCGGATAGCCGGTTTAAGCCCTACTCTCAAAAAACTAAGTTAGGTTTCAAAACTTAGTTTAGAAGAATTCAGACAATTAGGGGTTCAGGCATCCAAAATATATAATACTGGCCTGATCAGTGTGCCGATCGTTCCAACACGACCTGAGAGATAAAAGTGACTTGTGAGAACTGACGGATTTCAAATCGGATATCCGGTGTGAGCCCGACGCTCAAAAAACTAAGTTAGTTTTCAAAACTAACTTAGTTTAGAAGAATTCAGAAAATTAGGGGTTCGGGGGTCCAAAATATTAAATACTAACCTGATCGGCATGCCGATCGTTCCAACAGTACTTGGGAGGTAGACGTGACTTCTGAGAGCTGACGAAATCCAAATCAAATTTTCGGTGTGAGCCCGACACTCAAAAAACTTAGTTAGTTTTAAAACTTAGTTTAGAAGAATTCATGTAATTAGGGGTTCAGGGGTCCAAAATGTAAAATGCTGGCCTCATCGACGTGCCGATCGTTCCAACAAGACTTGGGAGGTAGACGTGACTTGTGAGAGCTGACAGAATCCAAATCAGATTTTCGGTGTGAGCCCGATACTCAAAAACTAAGTTAATTTTTAAAACTAACTTAATTTAGAAAAATTCTGATAATTAGGGGTTCGGGGGTCCAAATTGTAAAATGCTGGCCTCTTCGGCATGCCGCTCATTCCAACAGGACTTGGGAGGTAGGCGTTGTGCCGCCCTGGGATCCGAGTACCTGAAAGGAACCGGCGCGTCTCAAATCTTGACCCGCCAACCCACGAGCCCGAAGACTCGGAAGGGTAGAAAGGGATGGTGTGGGAGTACAAGAGAAGCTGAAACAACTGCAGAGATAGCACAATAATCTAAAATAAAATGCACAGAATAATATAAATAAATTAAACTGCTACAAGGTCCAGTGTATCTCATGTCCAAAATGAAAGTACATTCAACAGAAAGAAAAGTACAACTACACGGGGCATCCCCCGGCGTACAACTACAAGGGGCATATGTGGGGACAGATTTTTGTTTATTTATTTATTTATGTATATTTTTATTATTTTCTTCATTTTGACATTTATTTATTTATGTTTTAGACGTGCCAGTCACTGTCGTGATAGTTTATTATGCGCTCGACCTGACTTGGTCAGTCGATTGTGAGTGATCGTGTCTGGACCAAAAGTCCGTCATACCATAAAGGTTATGACGTTAATTACGTCCTCCCTAAGAAGGACAACCCTTGATTAAATGCCAAAGTAAGAGGGGACCGGCGGCAAAAGCCCAAATGAGAGCATGCTAATTTATATGTAAGACATTGAATAGACTGGATGAAACGAGGGTATATCATGTGCGGAGCAAATCCGGCAGCATATCCCCATTATCTTGGACTATGCCAAATGGGAATAGGAAACCATCCATGCAGCGGCAGGATGGAATCTGTAAAAGATCAGGACCGGGTAATGTAGGGGAGGTCATTCCCCGTTAATTTATTTCCCAAGGTGTGCATGATGACCTCTGGATATCCCTCAGACGGGTGCAGTGGGGTGGTCGGGAGTTAGACTGAGGTGTAGATGGAAATCCCTGGCACAGAGCTCTGGTGGAACCTTCTTGGCACAGTTTTCATATGAAAAGGGGGTTCTCGGCGTAGTCGGTTAGAACATGTAAAGGTTCTCGGCCGGTCACTTGGTGGAAAAGGGGGTTCTCGGCGCAACAGGTTCTCAGCGCGTAAACCATCGCGCCGGGAGCTATTCACCGCGCTGGGAAGGTTTCGCACCGGGAAGGTCAATATGAGCGTAGAAGGGCTTCTGGGCATGGACACAGGTGGGTTCTCGGCACAGCTGGAGTGGGCTTCTCGGCAAGGTGGCTTCTCGGCGTGAATTAGTTCGAATGGGGAGCTTCCCGGCGCCAGGTCCAGCTTCCCGGTGCCAAACCTATGGGTTTGGGCTTTGGTGAGGAGATCCCGGCGCCACACTTATGGGCCCATTTAGGGCTTTTGACATTTTGATTCCTCTCATCAGCGGGCTTAAGCTGTCACAGCTGCCCAACCTGCCTTTTCATTTGCTAATCCATCGAGTCTGTCAGAACAGGCGAAGGCCTCTTCGTTGGTGAGTTGGTATAGTTTCATCAGGACATTTCTGGAGGTTTTCATTGGTCAATAGACTGCAATTTTCATCAGTACTGTCATCTGGGCGATGACAACACCGGACATCTGCTTGGCCGAGGAAGACTTCAGCTGGGTAGATAGCTTTAGTGACGAATCTTCTTTAGCTCTAACTTTGCAGAAATTATAAGGGTCCTCATTGCTGGTTCTGTTCTCATCCTTGTCTCGGCTCATATTTCATCTGTCAACGGGGTCTTTATTGCTGGCTCTGTTATAATCCTTGTCTCAGCTCATATTTCATCTGTCAACAAATGCCCCCTATCTGCGGACGTCGTAAGTGCAGAATAAGCGGCACGGAGTCTCTAGGTGCATCATTCAACATCTGAGAATATCTTTCTCAACGTTTTGATACTGATCTTCTTTGATCTTCAACCTGACAGCTTTCCTGTAATGGCTTCAGTACGTTCTTTTTTTCTCTATTTTCTATATTTTCTAATAATTTTCTGCTTCATTGATAGCTTTAGACGGCTTCTCGGCGCATAGGGCCTGGTTATCGGCGTACCACAGCTTCCTGGTGCAGAGATAAGAAGTTCTCGGCGCACCTAGGTTGGAAGGGCTTCTCGGCGCGCCCCTTTGAGTGTTCTCGGCGCGCCTCAACCAAGGGAAGAGGCTTTCCGGTGCGCAAGAGTCCAACTGGACTTGATTGAAAGGATCCCGGTGCCATACTCATAGGCCCATTTGGGGCTTTTTTGATGTTTACATTCCTCTCATCAGCGGGCTTAAACTATCAAAGCCGTCCACCCTGCCTTTTTATCTGTTAACCCTTCTGAGTTTATCAGAACAGGCGAAGGCCTCTTCATCAGTGAGTTAGTATAGTTATCATTAGAACATTTTGGAGGCTCTCATCAGTCGGTAGACTATAATTTTCATCAGTACTGCCACCTGGGCGATGACAACACCAGACATCAGCTTGGCTGGAGAGGGATTCAGCCAGGTAGATGACTAATAGTGATGACTCTTCTTTAGTTCTGACTCTGCAGAAATGTCAAGGGTCTTCATTGTTGATTCTGGTCTCATCTCTATCTCTGCTCATATTTCATCTGTCAACAAAATGCCCCCCACCTGCGGATGGCGTAAGCGCAGGTGCATCACTTAGCATCTGAGAGTATCTTTCTCAACCTTTCAATACTAGTTTTCTTTGATCTTCAGCCTGATAGCTTTACTGCAATGGCTTTGAAGTTACAGAAGGTAGAGTGCAAATCTGAGCTGGGGAGGATGAGCTCTATCCTTCAGGAGCGCCGAGGCCAACTGCAGTCTCTGACACATCGGGAGCAGTTTATATGCAATCGGATAGCATTCTAGAAGCAGAACTGGCTGATCTCTGAGCTGAACTGCCGCAGATAACAACCTCTCGGCCACAGTTCGCAGAGGAAGTAGCTCTGTTGGAGGGCCAGGTGGTGTCTCTTCAGAACGAGTCCGCTCGGCTACAGGAGGAGGAGGCTCGTCTACATTAGTTGGGGGCTGCTCCATATGTGGATCTTCTGGCTTTCGAAGACATCTTCCGGCGCCAGTGAACATCTCTTCTTCTTTTTTTTTCTTTTTGTAATACAATTCCCCCTCAGGGGCTCCTCTTGTACTCTTTTTCTTTTTTATATAGTGAAAAGGAATCTTTATGCTGGTCTCATATGTGGCTACTCCTCATTTATTGCATTATCATTACTTCATGATGATTCGATAGCAGTTTTAGCAATCCTCATGCGAATAGCCCGTATTTAGCAGGAGAGCATCCACCCTTTCAGAGAAAGGATGGGGAATTTGCTCCACCGCGTGACGATATCCAGAGGGTGCTTAAACCGAATTTTTTTGGTAATAGCAGATGTCCTTTTCGGCCATATGTGCTGCAAGTGAGGTTGTTTGTAGAAAAGTAAATGAAAAGGTTTAGAGCGTCATCCGGAACAGACGAATGGTTCATCCCGGGTAGGTTTCAAAGCCAGTCGGGGCAATGTGCCAATCGACCATTGAATGATTTTATCATCGATATTGGGCTTATATTGATGCAAAGAGATTTTATAGGTCTCATCAGAATAGACGTGGGTAGACTTCGTCGTAGGTGGGACATGAAAGGGTATGTGGTTTTCATCATGATAGACATACAGCCTGAACTGGACATGTTTCATCATTGATCGGGCAATGTGCCGGTCGACCAACGGTTGATTTCATCATCGATATTGGGTTTATATTGATGCAAAGAAATTTCATAGGTTTCATCAGAATAGACGTAAGGTCTAAACTGGACAAGTTTCATCATTGATCGGGCGATGTGCCTGTCGATCAATGGTTGGTTTCATCATCAATATTGGGTTTATATCGATGCAAAGAAGTTTCATAGGTTTCATCAGAATAGACGTAAGGTCTAAACTGTACAAGTTTCATCATTGATCGGGCGAGATGCCGGTCGATCAACGGTTGGTTTTGTCATCGATATTGGGTTTATATCGATGCAAAGAAATTTCATAGGTTTCATCAGAATAGACATAAGGTCTAAACTGGACAAGTTTCATCATTGATCGGGCGATGAGCCGGTCGATCAATGGTTGATTTCATCATCGATATTGGGTTTATATCGATGCAAAGGAATTTCATAGGTTTCATCAGAATAGACGTAAGGTCTAAACTGGACAGGTTTCATCATTGATCGGGCGATGTGCCGGTCGATCAACGGTTGGTTTCATCATCGATATTGGGTTTATATCGATGCAATGGAATTTCATAGGTTTCATCAGAATAGACGTAAGGTCCAGACTGGATAGTGAAGAGGCGAGATCTCGCGTTGGATCCTGAGCGGGCTATGGATCACCAGAAGATGAATCTGCAAGATAGGTAAACGTATCAGAGGGCCCAGGGGATCTCCCTGGGGCAAAACCCTCCGATGGCTAAGTCAGTAGAGCTATGGTGGAAGCAATAATGGGGGGAGGAGAGAGCTGATGCGCGAGAATCCTCTCCATCAAAGGGTGAAGCGAATCGTGCTCAGGAGCTTAGGGTGTGTGAATGCTTAGTTCATCTTACCATCTTCTGGAGAGTATCCCTTGCTTAAATAGTGTGCCGCCTTCAGGAGTCCTGTAAGCTGAGGGGTTCCCGGCGGGAGTTACGACTTTAACGGGGGCTTTCATGGCCTGATCGTGGGAACGTTATCCCCTTGGAGTCCGGCGGCTCCCCTGACTCTCCCGCTGGCGAAGGACTCTGAACGGCTGCACCTGCAGATAATCAACCGGCCTTACCGAGCCTCGGGGATGCTAGCTCATGTCCGAGCGATAGGCATGGCCCGGGTGGGGTCGGATAGGTCGGCTGGAGCCTATCTCTCTCGGACGGGGAGAGGGCTTTAGGCCGGACCTTCCTTGGGACCTGACCGTTGTCTCGGGCCCTCCGAGCCTAGAAGGCCGCCGGGGAGAGTTAGTTCCTCGAGTCTTATTTATTGGGCTTTTCTCCCTAAGTGGGTCCTGTGGGCTATCACTCGGGTGGGCTCGCCTGGTTGGACCTTGTGGGTCTTGTTGGGCAGCCTTTTTGGTGGGCTGCGGAAATCCCCCTCTCCACTTGTCCCCCTCCTACTCCCGAGCCAAGGAGGCTCGGATGAGTATTTTTTCGAGGCTTTGGACCGGCGTGGCTCAGGTGGGTGGAATTCCGTTGGTGTTATGGAGTCGTTTATAGCGGTCGCCGAGGCCCGTAATGATGATCCTGACGGATTCGAAACGAAGAGGCCCCCCTTTTTCTGGGAGCATGGAACGGCGCGTCGCCACCCTCAGGGGTTTTTAGGGGGCGCTGCTCATCGTTCTAGGCTTCCAGGGTTTTAGGCTTTCCTTGCTTCTTGATGCGCCGTGAGAGCACAGCGGAGACACGGAGCCTTGCGGCGGCGTTCGAGGAGTTGGCGAGAATAACCGCAGAGGTGGTCAGGCAACTTCCTTCTCCCCCGGAGTCTTCGAGCTCGTACGAGGGATCTTGATGGGGACATCAACGTCAGCCCGCTCACTTTGTGTTTGCATCTACGTCCTTTTGTATTTGTATGTACGCCCTTGTGGTATATGGGTACACAATAGTAGGTCTTAGTGGGTTTATTTGCAAAAGGCCATTGGGTTTCTTTGCAAATGTGCATGTAGGCCCTGCAGGGGCCCCCTCCCTCATCCTTATTGGTCCACCTGGACTTCTGGGTCCAAGGTGGCTGGTCCATGGTCCAACCTTGGACTTGGACCTAGAATTAATTAAAGAAGACAACTGCTAATTGCCTTCTTAAAGGGGGGGGCGAACCTAGTTGTTTAATGGGGTTTAATGTGGTTGTCAAACCACATCTCAACCCTTCATTGATCAACCCTTGATCCAAGGGCTTAGAATAGGTTAGACCCCTTGCATATATATACTTGTATTTTTCATATTGCATGAATTAATGAAGGAAAAAAAGGCATTTGCCCCCAATTGGATCTTGCACCCCTCCCCTCTCTCTCCCTGGTTCCTCCACCTCCAGCCCCCTTTCTAGAGTGTAATCCCCTCCCCCTTGATCCCCTCTAGCATCTGAAGCAACTCCGGTGATCGCCGCCGCCATCGTCTCGCCGCCGACGCGTCGTCGCCAACGGTTTCGGTGTTCTGTCCACTCAGGATAGACCCTTCTTCTCCGAATTCCTGCTATCACTCCCTTCGTCTTCTGAAGCTCAAAATTTCAGGGTTGGTTCCCCTCTAGAACCCTTATCCCCAAAAAAAAAATCACGTCAAAATTAGTCCTTTAGCTATTTTTTGATTTTCGTCCAATTCCAAGTTCCAGATCTGTCCTGGTTCTGTTTACTGTTCACCAGCTCTGAGTTTACCCCATTCGAACCATCTTTTGTTTTTTTTTGGGTCGCCCAAATTTACTGGGATCTCTGTCCACATCCCTCTACCACCATGAATTTTCTTAATTTTTGTTTCACCCTCTAGGTATTTTTAAAATTTCGTCCAAGTTCCCAAGAACAGTCTGCCCACAGTTTCCCAGATCCGACCCAGGTCTAGTAAAGAAATCCCAGAAAATCCATTTCGTCTCCAATCAAAAACCCAAAAATATTCCCGGATTCCCCTCTCAGAGATATTCAACTTTGCTGAAGAAATTATTTCCAGATTCGGAGGTCTTCTCCCCGGTCAACGTCAATCTTCAGAGAAGTCAGAACCTGCCCCTGCAGTTCTGGCCAGATTCCAGCAAGCTTGTAAAATGCATGATCAGAAATACAGATCTGATTATTTTTTTTGAAGACCCCTACGTCGAGGTATTCTGAGTCAGCTTTCCAACGGCGCTAACCTCGTCGCATTCCGACAACGGGGCTGATCGCAGCAGCAGTTTTCTCCGAGTCGCGCGCCTGCAAACAGAATTTTCAGATTCGTGGCCGAGTTCCCGCGAGCGTCGTCCGAGGGCCGCCCGGCGTCCGGCGGTCGTTCCAGCAGCTCACCATCCCAGGGGAACGCTTTCCAGGTGTCTCCACAGCAGAGGAGCCATCAGGCCCCACACGACCCCTCCGGTCAACACGTGGGCCCCCACTAGCACGAGTACGCGTGAAGCCGAAGCATTGCCCGAACCCGCCCGTCAACCCGAACTTGGTCCTCCCGGGCCCACTTGTGTCGCCCTTTACCTCCCTGCGTGGAGTGGGCTTATTTGTACTGCTGTAAACATAATGTACTAAGTTCCCGGGAGTACGAGCTTCGGCCGGGTGCCGTCTTCGCCACGCCGAGAGCGTGGTGGTATCGCCTTCACCCTTACACTTGGCATTAGCTTAATTCTTTATATGCTTTATATGCCGCTGCTAGAGAGCATGTGTAGGGATACCTAGCTCGCCTTCAATTTATAATATCACTGCTGCGAGAGAGAGCGAAGCCGTCCCGTGACCCGATCCGGGCGCAAAAGAGACCCGACCACCCTAGCTCATTGCCAGTTTCTCAACCGCGCACATCCGACGCTTCCCTCGTTAAGGGACGATCGCGAGCTTGTCGTGTCCGTGGTCCCGTCCCGCATCAATTTGGTATCAGAGCAAGTTGAGTCTAGGGTGTTTGCATTCAAAAAAAAAAGAGTGTCATTTACATCGAGTCATTAGTCGGTTTAAGTCGAGTCTAGGATCATCATATTTTCAAAACAACAAAAAGAGTCGTTTTTGGGTCGCATACATCCCTTTACTCGGTATATCAAAAGGTGTTGTCCGAACGTTAGGCTACGCCTATCGGGAAGGCCGCACATTTACGCGAGTGATCTTCGGATCGATTGCCTCCGCCACGTATCGAGTTTTGGTTAAGTCTAGGCGCATCATTTGCATTAGTGTGTTTTGCTTTAGTCGGCGTCTTCTAGTCGGTGTGTTTGCATGCCCACTCGTCGGGGTACTCAGTACTCACCCCCACCACCACCACCTATGGCCAACCCACGGGATACCTCGGGAGACTTCCACTCCCTACAAGAGGCGATGATGGCCATTATGGCTAGGTTGGACCAATCCGATGCTAACTTTCGGACCTTCTCCGAGAATATGGATGGTCGCCTTAGGGCCATGGAGGGACGCATGGAGACCTCCGATAGGTCGGTCCAAGACCTCGTTGGGCGGTTAGATAGGATGTCACACGGGGACCCTCCTGGGGCAGCCCAAGGTCCACCCGCACCTCCTCCCGCGGGGGCCCAAGTCCAACCCGCTCCCATGGCCCAAGTCCAGGCCGCTCCCGCGGCCCAAAACCAGCCACCACTGGTTCCTCCACCCGCCCCTCCTCGGGTTCCCCAACTACCACACCGTGACCTTGGTCTCGAGGACTATGGGTCCGACAATGCCTACGAGGGGTATGGTCAACGCCGTCGTGGTTTTCAGCCACAACGAGATGAGGATGATGATCGGGTCCTTAAGACCGTGCGAGCGGATCCTCCCGCTTTTTACGGGTCTTTGGATCCGAAAGTCTACCTAGATTGGGAGTTTGGCATGAACCGTTATTTTGAATGGTATGATATGTCGGAGCGTCGAAGGGTCCGATTTGCCACCATGAAACTTATGGGGCAGGCACAAACTTATTGGAAGAATGTGGAGAGCCTGCTACTTCAGCGGCTAGAACCCCCGATCGACACATGGGCCGAGATGAAGAATAAACTTCGGCAAAAGTACATTCCTCCCACATACCGTCAGCGACTCATCGATAGATGGCAAAGTCTTAGCCAGGGAGACCGGTCTGTCTCCGAATACATCGCGGAGTTTGATGAGTACTTTCTACGATGTGGTGTCACGGAGGAGAGTACCATGCCCGTGTCCCGCTTTCGACGTGGTTTGCGGCCACACTACCAGTATGAGCTTTTCCGCCGCAATGCCAAGACGTTGGAAGAGGCATATCAGGTTGCTCTCGAGATGGAGCAATTTGAGGGAGAGTTCGAGTCTAGCCATCGGTTGGGCCCCACCCCTCTCCGTAGTACCGAGCCCCGTCACTCTATAGGCCCACATCAGCGGCCTCCCATGGCTCGACCTCAGGAGCCCACCCGTCAGGAGCACTTCGCTCCACGGCCTCGCCCTCCTCCACCCCGGGATCTATTTCCATCCCAACCACCGGCACCCTTTGCCCGTTCCCCAGCTCCTATAGCCCGTCCTTTGGCACCGGCACCCCCTCCACTCTTGTCCAAGGCACCTACACCTCCCCCATTGTTGCCTACACCCCCTACCCAGCGGGATGATAAGGGTAAGGCCCCTCTTATCGGGGAGAGTAGTCGATCGCGAATACAGTGTTTCCACTGTCACGGGTATGGCCACATTGCTAGTGAGTGTCCCGCTCGCACCACCCTAGCCTTAGGTGTTGGCGGATCCGCACCTCCCGAGCTTGAGCATGTCGATTACGAGGCCGATGAGGCACTGGCCGATGAATACTATGCCATGGGGGAAGAGCTGGGCGACCCTTCGGCCGCCCAGGATGTCGCCACCTAGTGGGTTTGATGCTACCACCTTAGTCTAGAGTCATGCATGAGTCAGTGTGCTTTCTTTGTGTGGTTTGTTTGTGTGGTGATTTTGAGTCGATTGTTTGTGTGATTTTCATTCATGTGTCAGTGCATGGTGAGTCTGCATGTGTCTTGTGCAAGCTCGTGTCGTTCTCTTATGAGTGTGAAGCGAGTCGACTCACTCGATGAGTATGGGATCGGTTTTACTTCTATACCCGGATCAGTCACCTATAGGGACTCAGCGGTGATTCCTAGTGAGTCTTCGAGCTGTTTCCTTCCTTTTGAGAGTGCCCCTTCGGAGTGACCACCTTTAGCCATCGCAGTGCGCATATCGAGTGTATATGGAATGAGCAGGTGCCGATCACTTGGAGTGGAGCATACCTGCGCTACTTAGCACGGTGACGGATCCGCCGGAGTACCGGAGCAGCCATACCCCTACTCGACGGGGTCGAGTTCCTCCCACCCGGGGAGAATTGATGGGGACATCAACGTCAGCCAGCTCACTTTGTGTTTGCATCTACGTCCTTTTGTATTTGTATGTACGCCCTTGTGGTATATGGGTACACAATAGTAGGTCTTAGTGGGTTTATTTGCAAAAGGCCATTGGGTTTCTTTGCAAATGTGCATGTAGGCCCTGCAGGGGCCCCCTCCCTCATCCTTATTGGTCCACCTGGACTCCTGGGTCCAAGGTGGCTGGTCCATGGTCCAACCTTGGACTTGGACCTAGAATTAATTAAAGAAGACAACTGCTAATTGCCTTCTTGAAGGGGGGGGGCGAACCTAGTTGTTTAATGGGGTTTAATGTGGTTGTCAAACCACATCTCAACCCTTCATTGATCAACCCTTGATCCAAGGGCTTAGAATAGGTTAGACCCCTTGCATATATATACTTGTATTTTTCATATTGCATGAATTAATGAAGGAAAAAAAGGCATTTGCCCCCAATTGGATCTTGCACCCCTCCCCTCTCTCTCCCTGGTTCCTCCACCTCCAGCCCCCTTTCTAGAGTGTAATCCCCTCCCCCTTGATCCCCTCTAGCATCTGAAGCAACTCCGGTGATCGCCGCCGCCATCGTCTCGCCGCCGACGAGTCGTCGCCAACGGTTTCGGTGTTCTGTCCACTCAGGACAGACCCTTCTTCTCCGAATTCCTGCTATCACTCCCTTTGTCTTCTGAAGCTCAAAATTTCAGGGTTGGTTCCCCTCTAGAACCCTTATCCCCAAAAAAAAAATCACGTCAAAATTCATCCTTTAGCTATTTTTTGATTTTCGTCCAAGTCCAAGTTCCAGATCTGTCCTGGTTCTGTTTACTGTTCACCAGCTCTGAGTTTACCCCATTCGAACCATCTTTTGTTTTTTGTTGGGTCGCCCAAATTTACTGGAATCTCTGTCCACATCCCTCTACCACCATGAATTTTATTAATTTTTGTTTCACCCTCTAGATATTTTTAAAATTTCGTCCAAGTTCCCAAGAACAGTCTGCCCACAGTTTCCCAGATCCGACCCAGGTCTAGTAAAGAAATCCCAGAAAATCCATTTCGTCTCCAATCAGAAAACCAAAAATAGTCCCGGATTCCTCTCTCAGAGATCTTCAACTTTGCTGAAGAAATTATTTCCAGATTCGGAGGTCTTCTCCCCGGTCAACGTCAATCTTCAGAGAAGTCAGAACCTGCCCCTGCAGTTCTGGCCAGATTCCAGCAAGCTTGTAAAATGCATGATCAGAAATACAGATCTGATTATTTTTTTGAAGACCCCTACGTCGAGGTATTCTGAGTCAGCTTTCCAACGGCGCTAACCTCGTCGCATTCCGACAACGGGGCTGATCGCAGCAGCAGTTTTCTCCGAGTCACGCGCCTGCAAACAGAATTTTCAGATTCGTGGCCGAGTTCCCGCGAGCGTCGTCCGAGGGCCGCCCGGCGTCCGGCGGTCGTTCCAGCAGCTCGCCATCCCAGGGGAACGCTTTCCAGGTGTCTCCATAGCAGAGGAGCCATCAGGCCCCACACGACCCCTCCGGTCAACACGTGGGCCCCCACTAGCACGAGTACGCGTGAAGCCGAAGCATTGCCCGAACCCGCCCGTCAACCCGAACTTGGTCCTCCCGGGCCCACTTGTGTCGCCCTTTACCTCCCTGCGTGGAGTGGGCTTATTTGTACTGCTGTAAACATAATGTACTAAGTTCCCGGGAGTACGAGCTTCGGCCGGGTGCCGTCTTCGCCACGCCGAGAGCGTGGAGGTATCGCCTTCACCCTTACACTTGGCATTAGCTTAATTCTTTATATGCTTTATATGCCGCTGCTAGAGAGCATGTGTAGGGATACCTAGCTCGCCTTCAATTTATAATATCACTGCTGCGAGAGAGAGCGAAGCCGTCCCGTGACCCGATCCGGGCGCAAAAGAGAGCCGACCACCCTAGCTCATTGCCGGTTTCTCAACCGCGCACATCCGACGCTTCCCTCGTTAAGGGACGATCGCGAGCTTGTCGTGTCCGTGGTCCCGTCCTGCATCAGATCTCCTCCCGACGCGATGGCGGATCAGAGTCCGGAGCTTGTGCCAGTGAGGTGGGAACCCGTCCCCAACTGTAGTGAGTTGGGGGAAGCGGAGGTGCGGAGGCTGGAGCATCGTTTTCGCCTGCCTCTCAGATACAGCTTTGTTGCCGCCACTCCGTACGAGACGAGTCTGGATGATCGTGATGAGCTCATTTGCACCTTCCTTCTGGCTTGGAAGAGTGGATTTCGGCTCCCTTTCGACTCTTTCGTGCTGCAGCTTCTTAATTTTTTCCGGTTGGCGCCTATTCAGTTGGTGGCCAATTCATATCTGCTGCTCTCGGCCTTCCGGATTCTTTGTCGTCAGCACGACATTTTTCCTTCTTTGGACCTCTTCCACTTCTTTTTTGAGTTGAAAGCGCACCAGTCGGTGGGGAAAGGCTTCTACTTCATCCAGGCGCGGCGGAATAGGAGCTGCATCTCGCTTGCGGCGAAGGACTCCTCGCACAAGGGGTGGAAGAGCCAATTCTTCTGGGTGAAGGCGGTGGCGACGGACGAGATCTGGAGATGCCGGACCTCGCCCAACTTTCACCCGAATCTGCCCCCTCGCCAGGAGGAGTTCTCCCCCCACGTGGAGCAGCAGGCTGCCCGTCTGCTGGAGAACCGTCAATCGACCGAGGAGCTGGTGACGCCGGAGAACATCGAACGGTGTCTTCTCTCGCGGTTGACGTCGACAGGTACAGCTCTTGAGGCTCTTTTTCGGGGGTGGTAGTTCTTTTCCTCCTCCTGACCGGGGCTTCTTCTTATTGCAGACGTGAGGCGGGAGCCTCTGGAGGAGGCGGCCGAGGTCATCGATCTGGGAGATGACTCGGCAGCCGATGAGCCTGATGCCCCGGTGGGTCGCGTCCATGCCCGAGATAAGGGCAAGGGGGCGGCCCCCGAGGGGACTTCTCGATAGACTGGCCTGAAGCGCAAGGATCCCCTAGCGGGGAAGTTGCGGGAGGCCGCGAAGGCCAGGAAAAGGGCCAAGAAAGCCGGTTTTCCTACCGCCGTCGGGGGTGATTCTGGCTCGGCGGCGCTCCCCCCTCGGGGGCAGGATGGGGCCGACCCCTCTGGGCTGGCTCTCCCATCCGCCGGGCGAGAGGGGGCCGAGGAGACCAGGGGCCCCGCAGAGGGAGGTGATGGGTCGGCTCTCCCCTTTGTGGGGGCAGAGGGGGCCGGTGTCGGTGTGACCGGCGCTGGGACTGAGGGATTGGTCGGCACGGATGGGGGTTCGCCCGCGAGGGCGTCGCAACCCCAAGTGCCGACAGTTGCTGGTGCGGTTGATCCCGCGGCGCCGGTCGAGGGTGGGGGTTCGCCCGGGGAGGCGTTGCAACCCCAACCGACCGTGGCGTCCGGGGCGGTCAGCTTCGCTGCCCGAACAGGGTCTTCTGGCGGGGTGCCCAGGGTGGAGCAGTCCCCTTTACCGGAACCTCTGGTCAGGCTCGGTATCTCGGGCGACTTGTACCGGCTCTGTCGGTCGATCGCCGAGAGGACGAGGGGGGGAGAAAGGCGCAGCACTCCCGCCGGGGTCCTTGATATCCTGATGGAGGGCGGCCTGGTCATAGCTCGGACAGCGGCCGTGATGGCGGAGGCGCACGCCCGGACGGAGGCGGAGCGGTCGAGGCTCGCCTGGACCCTTGGTGGGTGCGAGGGGAAACTATCCCGGCTCGAGGGGGAGCATGAGGGGCTCCGGCGGGAGTTCCTCGCATTCAGGGAGTTGGTGCGGTCGAGCCGACGGGAAGCCGAGGCGCTGGCCGAGCAGCTAGCAAGGGCCCAAGAATCGCTCGAGAGGAAGAGCAAACGTCTAGAAGACGAGCGTCAACGTCACATCGAGCTGGACGGCCTCTGGGAGCTTGAGCACGGCGAGCTGCAGGATCGGGCGGAGGACGCGGAGCGCCTTCGCGCTGAGGCCGAGGCGGACCGAGCCCGGGTGGAGGGTCGGACGATCGAAGCCGAGCGGAGGATGACCGAGCTAGAGGAGCATCTGGCGAGGGCGGAAGAGCGTGCGGCCGAGGGGGAGCGGGCTCGGGATGGGCAGGTCGAGGCGGAGGCGATCGAGCGCTACAAAGGCTCGGAAGCTTACTCGGCCGACCTGATTGAAGCTGCCCTACCCTACTACGAGGTAGCGCTCCGCCGGGGTGCCCGAAAGGGATTCAGGCAGGGCTATCACCGGGGGATGAGCTATGCCAATGAGCACCTTGCCGGGGGTGATTTTCCTTACGGCCAGAGTTATGACTCGGATGAGTCAGTTTCCAGCTCCTCATCCTCGGCCGGGGAAGAACCGGAGGAGTCATCTCCAGCGGGGTCACCAACTCCGGAGGCTCCAGGAGGGCTCACGACCGGGACAGTTCTCGCACAGGCGAGGTCAGTGTCCGGGCCGGCCGTCACCGAAGGCACCGGGGGGGACGCGTCCCCTACTGCTGTTCCCGAGCTTCAAAGTGGGCCCGAGGCCTCATGTATTATGCTTTATTTTGCCCCTTCCCCTTTTTGTCTGTTTTTCCTTTTGTAAGAGGATTTCTTTATGGGAGGCAATAAAGGACTTACTTCGTTTGATCGTTATCTTTGCCGTGATTTGGCTGGCGTATCGGGGGCAGTTGGAAGGTGCCGATATTCTCTGCACCGTTCTCGCATGCCGATTCGGGAGACTTCTGGCGGGACGTCCTTTCATTCCACCATGCTTTGAAAGTCGAGGCGCTTCGCGAATCCCGCTAGGGCGGGGGCCGAGGAATTGGAGGTGACCTTCCAAGGGAGGTCCTATAGCGTGTTTTCGAGGGGGGAGTCATTTAAGGCGCGTGGCCTCCCTTGGCCTATAAAAAGGACCGAAGGGTGCTCCTTCCCTCTTAACACTTAGGACTCTCGCCGGTGGTCTGCTCTTGTTCCCTCGTTTTCGCTCTGCGTTGCGCCGCCGCGATCGGAGCATGGAGGACCCTTCAGAAGATGACGCCGCAGACGACGGGGAGCGGCCGGTTCCAGCTGTCCTGGAATATCGGTCGGGTCCCACGGTCGCCGCGCGTGCATGAGACGGGTCCGACTGTCACCGCGCGGATCTGGAGAGGGCTTCGACGTGCGGGGGTACGCCGTTTGCCTCCTCTTGGCTCCGACGAGGCTTCCGGGCGGACGCCGAGATGGAGGGCGGATGGGGGAGTTAGGGATGCCGGCCGCCATTCCCCTCCGTGGGAGGGGAGGAGGCGGCTCCAGTTCCTTCCTCACCTCTGTCCACAGCCTCTTTCTCTCTCTTTTGTTCTTCATTTCTTTCACTCTTCGGGGGCTGCTTGCTTTCTGTTCGCCTCCAAAGAGTTGGTAGTTTGGCAGAGAGGAGACCTTCACGGCGCTCCTTTTTCCAGGTTGTTGCCAACTTGGAAGGTAGCCTTCCTCGCGTGAAAGGTGACCTTCTCCTTGCTGTCCCTCTGTCACCTTTGTCACGGTCTACCCGAGCCAACTGGGTCTACCATCTCTTGTCCGAGCCAGTTTCTACGCGAGGCAGAGTCAGTGGCTGGATGCGAGAAGGTCAAGACCGGGTCGGTCGGGCGATGGCCGTTTGCCGCGGGGCTAGATGGATTTTTGCTTTTCACTATGTAATGTACTGGCAGTTGCCTTTCTGATGTACCAACAGTTATCTTGAACGAATGCAAAAAAGGGGGTTTATTTTACCCGATTTGTCGATACAGTTTTAAGAAATAAAATCTGCGTAGTGTGGTTGCGTTCCATGTCCGGGGAATGGGTTCCCCTTCCATTGTGGCTAACCTGTACGCACCTTTCCAGAGCGTCTCGATCACTCGGTAGGGGCCTTCCCAGTTGGGGGATAGCTTGCCCGCCGCCTCCAGTGGTCGAGAGGCTTCGGTTTTCCTGAGGATGAAGTCCCCTGGTTGGAATTGTCTGCCTCGGACCTTGGTGTTGTAGTACCGAGTGAGGCGGCGCTGGTATTTCGTAGCTCGGACGTTCGCGATCTCTCAGAGTTCGTCTGCCAGGTCGAGGTTCTCGAGCAACTTCTGCTCATTTGCCTCGGGCGAAAAGCTGATCACTCGGAGAGACGGATTGGCGATCTCTAACGGAACGACGGCTTCGGTGCCATATACCAGCTGAAAAGGGGTCTCACCGGTTGCCGTCCTGGGGGTCGTTCGGTGCGACCATAGTACGCTAGGCAGTTCCTCGAGCCAGCTACCCTTAGCCTTGCCGAGTCTGGTTTTTATGCCCTTCAAGATGGTCTTGTTGGCATTTTCAACCAGCCCGTTGGCCTGAGGGTGGGCGACCGAAGTGAAGTGATTGCGGATATTTAGGTCGGCGCATCTGTCTCGGAAGTACTGAGAGTCGAATTGCCGCCCGTTATCGCTCACTATCACTCGGGGGATGCCAAAGCGACAGATGATCGATTTCCATACGAAACCCCAGACGACTGTCTCGGTGATCCTAGCTGTTGCTTCAGCCTCGATCTACTTGGTGAAGTAGTCGATGGCGATGATGATGAACTTTTTCTGGGATTGAGCCATTGGGAATGGCCCAAGGATGTCGATCCCCCACCGAGTGAAAGGGTAGGACTCGGTAAGGGTGATAAGTTCCGTGGCCGGCTGATGGACCAAATGGTCGAACCGCTGGCAACGGTCGCAATGTTGTGCGTAGGCCGTGCAGTCGCGCTGCAGGGTCGGCCACCAGTACCCCTGTCTTAGCAGGATTCTGGCCAGCGATCGACCTCCTGAATGTGCTCCGCACAGGCCTTGATGAATCTCTTCAACAGCTTGGCTTGCTTCGTCGGGACCGAGACACCTCAGAAGGGGCCCGGAGAACGATCTTCGGTAGAGAGCGTTGTCGAGGATGACGAAGCGCCGGGCTTGGTACTTCATTCGGCGGGCTTCCCGAGGGTCGGAGGGCTCCCGGGAGTCCCGTAGCCAGGACAGGTAGGGGGAGCGCCAGTCGCCGGGAGTGGCCGAGTCAATGGCGAGGAGCTCCAAGTCTATGCTCGGGCGCTCGAGCTCTTCTAGGAGGACCGATCGTTTACCTTCCGGGTCTAGGGAGGAGGCCAGTCGGGAGAGAGCGTCCGCCCGAGAGTTTTGCTCTCGAGCTATTCGGACTACCTCGAACTCCTTGAACTGCTGGGCCAGGCTCCGGACCAACTGTAGGTATTTGATCATAGGTACCTCCCGAGCTTCGTACTCGCCATTGACCTGGCTTGCAACTAGCTGGGAGTCGGTGTGGATCCTGACTCGCTCTGCCCCCAATCGTCGGGCCATGCGGGCTCCCGAGATAAGGGCCTCTGATGGGGACATCAACGTCAGCCCGCTCACTTTGTGTTTGCATCTACGTCCTTTTGTATTTGTATGTACGCCCTTGTGGTATATGGGTACACAATAGTAGGTCTTAGTGGGTTTATTTGCAAAAGGTCATTGGGTTTCTTTGCAAATGTGCATGTAGGCCTTGCAGGGGCCCCCTCCCTCATCCTTATTGGTCCACCTGGACTCCTGGGTCCAAGGTGGCTGGTCCATGGTCCAACCTTGGACTTGGACCTAGAATTAATTAAAGAAGACAAATGCTAATTGCCTTCTTAAAGGGGGGGCGAACCTAGTTGTTTAATGGGGTTTAATGTGGTTGTCAAACCACATCTCAACCCTTCATTGATCAACCCTTGATCCAAGGGCTTAGAATAGGTTAGACCCCTTGCATATATATACTTGTATTTTTCATATTGCATGAATTAATGAAGAGAAAATTGGCATTTGCCCCCAAGTGAGATTTGCACTCCTCCCCTCTCTCTCCCTGGTTCCTCCACCTCCAGCCCCCTTTCTAGAGTGTAATCCCCTCCCCCTTGATCCCCTCCAGCATCTGAAGCAACTCCGGTGATCGCCGCCGCCATCGCCTCGCCGCCGACGCGTCGTCGCCAACGGTTTCGGTGTTCTGTCTACTCAGGACAGAGCCTTCTTCTCCAAATTCTTGCTATCCCTCCCTTCGTCTTCTGAAGCTCAACATTTCAGGGTTGGTTCCCCTCTAGAACCCTTATCCCCACAAAAAACATCACGTCAAAATTCATCATTTAGCTATTTTTTGATTTTCGTCCAAGTCCAAGTTCCAGATCTGTCCTGGTTCTGTTTACTGTTCACCAGCTCTGAGTTTACCCCATTCGAACCATCGTTTGATTTTTTTTGGGACGCCCAAATTTACTGGGATCTCTGTCCACATCCCTCTACCACCAGAAATTTTATTAATTTTTGGTTCACCCTCCAAGTATTTTACAAAAACCGTCCAAGTTCCCAAGAACAGTCTGCCCACAGTTTCCCAGATCCGACCCAGGTCTAGTAAATAAATCCCAGAAAATCCATTTCGTCTCTAATCAGAAAACCAAAAATATTCCCGGATTCCTCTCTCAGAGATCTTCAACTTTTCTGAAGAAATGATTTCAAGATTCGGAGGTCTTCTTTCCGGTCAACGTCGATCTTCAGAGAAGTCAGAACCTGCCCCTGCAGTTCTGGCCAGATTCCAGCAAGCTTGTAAAATACATGATCAGAAATACAGATCTGATTATTTTTTTTGAAGACCCCTACATCGAAGTATTCTGAGTCAGATTTCCAACGGTGCTAACCTCGTCGCATTCCGACGACGGGGCTGATCGCAGCAGCAGTTTTCTCCGAGTCGCGCACCTGCAAACAGAACTTTCAGGTTCGTGGCCGAGTTCCAGGCGAGCGTTGTCCGAGGGCCGTTCGGCGTCCGGCGGTCGTTCCAGCAGCTCGCCATCCCAGGGGTACGCTTTCCAGGTGTCTCCACCACAGAGGAGTCATCAGGCCCCACACGACCCCTCCGGTCAATACGTGGGCCCCCACTAGCACGAGTACGCGTGAAGCCGAAGCATTGCCTGAAACCGCCCGTCAACCCAAACTTGGTCCTCCCGGGCCCACTTGTGTCGCCCTTTACCTCCCTGCGTGGAGTGGGCTTATTTGTACTGCTGTAAACATAATGTACTAAGTTCCCGGGAGTACGAGCTTTGGCCGGGTGCCGTCTTCGCCACGCCGAGAGTGTGGAGGTATCGCCTTCACCCTTACACTTGGCATTAGCTTAATTCTTTATATGCTTTATATGCCGCTGCTAGAGAGCATGTGTAGGGATACCTAGCTCGCCTTCAATTTATAATATCACTGCTGCGAGAGAGAGCGAAGCCGTCCCGTGACCCGATCCGGGTGCAAAGAGAGCCGACCACCCTAGCTCATTGCCAGTTTCTCAACCGCGCACATCCGACGCTTCCCTCGTTAAGGGACGATCGCGAGCTTGTCGTGTCCGTGGTCCCGTCCCGCATCAATTTGGTATCAGAGCGAGTTGAGTCTAGGGTGTCAAAAAGAAAAAAAAAGGGTGTCATTTACATCGAGTCATTAGTCGGTTTAAGTCGAGTCTAAGATCATCATATTTTTAAAACAACAAAAAAGGGTCATTTTTGGGTCGCATACATCCCTTTACTCGGTATATAAAAAGGTGTTGTCCGACCGTTAGGTTACGCCTATCGGGAAGGCCGCACACTTGTGCGAGTGACCTTCGGGTCGATTGTCTCCGCCGCGTACCGAGTTTTGGTTAAGTCTAGGTGCATCATTTTGCATTAGTGTGTTTTGCTTTAGTCGGTGTCTTCTAGTCGGTGTGTTTGCATGCCCACTCGTCGGGGTACTCAGTACTCACCCCCACCCCCACCTATGGCCAACCCACGGGATCCCTCGGGAGACTTCCACTCCCTACAAGAGGCGATGATGGCCATTATGGCTAGGTTGGACCAATCCGATGCTAACTTTCGGACCTTCTCCGAGAATATGGATGGTCACCTTAGGGCCATGGAGGGACGCATGGAGAACTCCGATAGGTCGGTCCAAGACCTCGTTGGGCGGTTAGATAGGATGTCACATGGGGACCCTCCTGGGGCAGCCCAAGGTCCACCCGCACCTCCTCCCGCGGGGGCCCAAGTCCAACCCGCTCCCATGGCCCAAGTCCAGGCCGCTCCCGCGGCCCAAAACCAGCCACCACTGGTTCCTCCACCCGCCCCTCCTCGGGTTCCCCAACTACCACACCGTGACCTTGGTCTCGAGGACTATGGGTCCGACAATGCCTACGAGGGGTATGGTCAACGCCGTCGTGGTTTTCAGCCACAACGAGATGAGGATGATGATAGGGTCCTTAAGACCGTGCGAGCGGACCCTCCCGCTTTTTACGGGTCTTTGGATCCGAAAGTCTACCTAGATTGGGAGTTTGGCATGGACCGTTATTTTGAATGGTATGATATGTCGGAGCGTCGAAGGGTCCGATTTGCCACCATGAAACTCATGGGGCAGGCACAAACTTATTGGAAGAATGTGGAGAGCCTGCTACTTCAGCGGCTAGAACCCCCGATCGACACATGGGCCGAGATGAAGAATAAACTTCGGCAAAAGTACCTTCCTCCCACATACCGCCAGCGACTCATCGATAGATGGCAAAGTCTTAGCCAGGGAGACCGGTCCGTCTCCGAATACATCGCGGAGTTTGATGAGTACTTTCTACGATGTGGTGTCACGGAGGAGAGTACCATGCCCGTGTCCCGCTTTCGACGTGGTTTGCGGCCACACTACCAGTATGAGCTTTTCCGCCGCAATGCCAAGACGTTGGAAGAGGCATATCAGGTTGCTCTCGAGATGGAGCAATTTGAGGGAGGGTTCGAGTCTAGCCATCGGTTGGGCCCCACCCCTCTCCGTAGTACCGAGCCCCGTCACTCTATAGGCCCACATCAGCGGCCTCCCATGGCTCGACCTCAGGAGCCCACCCGTCAGGAGCACTTCGCTCCACGGCCTCGCCCTCCTCCACCCCGGGATCTATTTCCATCCCAACCACCGGCACCCTTTGCCCGTTCCCTAGCTCCTATAGCCCGTCCTCTGGCACCGGCACCCCCTCCACTCTTGTCCAAGGCACCTACATCTCCCCCATTGTTGCCTACACCCCCTACCCGGCGGGATGATAAGGGTAAGGCCCCTCTTATCGGGGAGAGTAGTCGATCGCGAATACAATGTTTCCACTGTCACGGGTACGGCCACATTGCTAGTGAGTGTCCCGCTCGCACCACCCTAGCCTTAGGTGTTGGAGGATCCGCACCTCCCGAGCTTGAGCATGTCGATTACGAGGCCGATGAGGCACTGGCCGATGAATACTATGCCATGGGGGAAGAGCTGGGCGACCCTTCGGTCGCCCAGGATGTCGCCACCTAGTGGGTTTGATGCTACCACCTTAGTCTAGAGTCGTGCATAAGTCAGTGTGCTTTCTTTGTGTGGTTTGTTTGTGTGGTGATTTTGAGTCGATTGTTTGTGTGATTTTCATTCATGTGTCAGTGCATGGTAAGTCTGCATGTGTCTTGTGCAAGCTCGTGTCGTTCTCTTATGAGTGTGAAGCGAGTCGACTCACTCGATGAGTATGGGATCGGTTTTACTTCTATACCCGGATCAGTCACCTATAGGGACTCAGCGGTGATTCCTAGGGAGTCTTCGAGCTGTTTCCTTCCTTTTGAGAGTGCCCCTTCGGAGTGACCACCTTTAGCCATCGCAGTGCGCATATCGAGTGTATATGGAATGAGCAGGTGCCGATCACTTGGAGTGGAGCATACCCGCGCTACTTAGCACGGTGACGGATCCGCCGGAGTACCGGAGCAGCCATACCCCTACTCGACGGGGTCGAGTTCCTCCCACCCGGGGAGAATTGATGGGGACATCAACGTCAGCCCGCTCACTTTGTGTTTGCATCTACGTCCTTTTGTATTTGTATGTACGCCCTTGTGGTATATGGGTACACAATAGTAGGTCTTAGTGGGTTTATTTGCAAAAGGCCATTGGGTTTCTTTGCAAATGTGCATGTAGGCCCTGCAGGGGCCCCCTCCCTCATCCTTATTGGTCCACCTGGACTCCTGGGTCCAAGGTGGCTGGTCCATGGTCCAACCTTGGACTTGGACCTAGAATTAATTAAAGAAGACAAATGCTAATTGCCTTCTTAAAGGGGGGGGGCGAACCTAGTTGTTTAATGGGGTTTAATGTGGTTGTCAAACCACATCTCAACCCTTCATTGATCAACCCTTGATCCAAGGGCTTAGAATAGGTTAGACCCCTTGCATATATATACTTGTATTTTTCATATTGCATGAATTAATGAAGAGAAAAATGGCATTTGCCCCCAAGTGAGATTTGCACTCCTCCCCTCTCTCTCCCTGGTTCCTCCACCTCCAGCCCCCTTTCTAGAGTGTAATCCCCTCCCCCTTGATCCCCTCCAGCATCTGAAGCAACTCCGGTGATCGCCGCCGCCATCGTCTCGCCGCCGACGCGTCGTCGCCAACGGTTTCGGTGTTCTGTCTACTCAGGACAGACCCTTCTTCTCCAAATTCCTGCTATCACTCCCTTCGTCTTCTGAAGCTCAAAATTTCAGGGCTGGTTCCCCTCTAGAACCCTTATCCCCACAAAAAACATCACGTCAAAATTCATCCTTTAGCTATTTTTTGATTTTCGTCCAAGTCCAAGTTCCAGATCTGTCCTGGTTCTGTTTACTGTTCACCAGCTCTGAGTTTACCCCATTCGAACCATCTTTTGATTTTTTTTGGGTCGCCCAAATTTACTGGGATCTCTGTCCACATCCCTCTACCACCAGAAATGTTATTAATTTTTGGTTCACCCTCCAAGTATTTTACAAAAACCGTCCAAGTTCCCAAGAACAGTCTGCCCACAGTTTCCCAGATCCGACCCAGGTCTAGTAAATAAATCCCAGAAAATCCATTTCGTCTCCAATCAGAAAACCAAAAATAGTCCTGGATTCCTCTCTCAGAGATCTTCAACTTTTCTGAAGAAATTATTTCAAGATTCGGAGGTCTTCTTTCCGGTCAACATCGATCTTCAGAGAAGTCAGAACCTGCCCCTACAGTTCTGGCCAGATTCCAGCAAGCTTGTAAAATACATGATCAGAAATACAGATCTGATTATTTTTTTTGAAGACCCCTACGTCGAAGTATTCTGAGTCAACTTTCCAATGGCGCTAACCTCGTCACATTCCGACGACGGGGCTGATCGCAGCAGCAGTTTTCTCCGAGTCGCGCACCTGCAAACAGAACTTTCAGGTTCGTGGCCGAGTTCCCGGTGAGCGTCGTCCGAGGGCCGTCCGGCGTCCGGCGGTCGTTCCAGCAGCTCGCCATCCCAGGGGTACGCTTTCCAGGTGTCTCCACCACAGAGGAGTCATCAGGCCCCACACGACCCCTCCGGTCAATACGTGGGCCCCCACTAGCACGAGTACGCGTGAAGCCGAAGCATTGCCTGAAACCGCCCGTCAACCCGAACTTGGTCCTCCCGGGCCCACTTGTGTCGCCCTTTACCTCCCTGCGTGGAGTGGGCTTATTTGTACTACTGTAAACATAATGTACTAAGTTCCCGGGAGTACGAGCTTTGGCCGGGTGCCGTCTTCGCCACGCCGAGAGTGTGGAGGTATCGCCTTCACCCTTACACTTGGCATTAGCTTAATTCTTTATATGCTTTATATGCCACTGCTAGAGAGCATGTGTAGGGATACCTAGCTCGCCTTCAATTTATAATATCACTGCTGCGAGAGAGAGCGAAGCCGTCCGTGACCCGATCCGGGCGCAAAGAGAGCCGACCACCCTAGCTCATTGCCGGTTTCTCAACCGCGCATATCCGACGCTTCCCTCGTTAAGGGACGATCGCGAGCTTGTCGTGTCCGTTGTCCCGTCGCGCATCAGCCTCGTACTCGGAAGCATTATTGGATGCCAGAAAGTTGAACTTTAGGGCGTATTGCAACTCTATTCCTTCGGGGGACTTTAGGAGGATCCCTGCGCCGCTACCGACCGAGTTGGACGATCCATCGACGAACAGCTCCCAGGTTGGCCCGGTTGCGGTCGGAGGCCTGTCCTCGACCGGAACGGTGCTCTCGGCGATGAAGTCGGCAAGTGCTTGTCCTTTGATAGCTGATCGTGGCCGATACGAGATGTCGTAGGCCCCGAGGATGATGGCCCATTTGACGAGTCGCCCCGAGGCTTCGGGATGGGCCAGAATCTTCTTCAGCGGCTCGCCGGTTAGCACGGTGATGGGATGCCCCTGGAAGTAGGGTCGGAGGCGCTTTGCGGAGGTAACCAACGCTAGCACGAGTTTCTCGGTTGCGGGGTACCTCCGCTCGGCCTCGCCGAGCACCTTGCTGGTGTAGTAGACCGGCCTCTCGACTCCTGAGTCATTTCTGACTAGGACCGAGCTGACCGTTGATGGCGTCGCCGAGGGATAGAGCAACAAGACCTCGCCCGGGACGGACTTGGAAAGCACCGGGGGCGAAGCCAGGAACTCTTTGAGCTCGGCGAACGCTGTCTGGCATTCCCCATCCCATGCGAACGTAGCAAATGCTATCTTGAGCCCCCTCATCAGCTTGAAGAAGGGCAAGCATCGTTCGGCCGCACGGGACAGGAAACGACTGAGAGCAGCGACACGCCCCGTCAGACGCTGGACGTCTTTAATGCATGTGGGCGGGCGCATGTCCAGGATGGCCTGGACCTTGTCGGGGTTGGCTTCGATCCCTCGCTGAGTGACCAGGAAACCCAGGAACTTCCCGGATCTTACTCCAAAGGCGCACTTGGCGGGGTTGAGCTTCATGCTGTACCTCAGGAGGGTGCCGAAAGTCTCGGCGAGGTCGGTGAAGTGGTCTTGGGCCCTCGGGGTCTTGGCGAGCATGTCGTCGATGTAGGCCTCGACGTTCCGACCTAACTGTCCCTCGAACATGTGGTTGACCAGTCGCTGGTATGTGGCTCCAGCATTCTTCAATCCGAAGGGCATCCGGGTGTAGCAGTACACGCCGTAGTCGGTGATGAAGGCGGTCTTCTCGACATCTTCAGGGCTCATTCGGATCTGATGATAACCCGAATAGGCATCCAGGAAACTGAGTATCTCGTTGCCCGAGGTTGAGTCAACCAATTGGTCGATGCTTGGTAGCGGATAGCAGTCCTTGGGGGTGGCCTTGTTCAGATCGGTGAAGTCTACGCACATTCGCCACTTGCCTGTAGTCTTCGGCACCAGGACGACGTTGGCTAGCCACGTTGGGTACAGGACCGGTCTGAAAAGACCAGTTTCCTGTCCCTTGGTGACCTGCGCCTTGATGATCGCCTATTTCTCAGGCGCATGCTTCCTTCTCCGCTGCTGTACGGGTCTCACGGTGGTATCGAGGTTGAGCTTGTGCATCACAGTTTCCTCTGGTATACCAGGGAGTTGATCATCGGACCAAGCGAAGACCCGAACATACTCAGAAAGAAATTCCTTGTATTGCTGTTGTTCCTCTGGTGGTAGGTCGGCGCCGATCCTTACTCCTAGGGCCGGGTCGTCGTTCAGGAATACCGTTAATAACTCGCCACCGGGCTCGGTGGTCACGGCTCTTCCTTCGACTCCCCTGGGGCCCTTATCCTTCCCGTCCGGCCTTGAGGCTTCCACCGAGATGTTGTAGCACCTTCTAGCCGTGGCCTGGTTACCTCGGACTTCCCCCAACCCATTTTTGGTGGGAAACTTCATTTTTTGGTGATAGGTAGATGGTACGGCCTTTATTCGACTGAGAATTTTTCGGCCGAAAATGGCGTTGTACGCTATCATACCTTTAATCACTATGAAGTCCACTATGACCGTAACGGTTTTGGGTGGGGTGCCGATAGTGACCGGCAGGCTTAGGGCTCCCTCGGGGTAGGTGGCCAGGCCATTAAACCCGCAAAGGGGCGTTCGGATCGGGCAGAGTTTGGATGGGTCTTCCCCCATCTTGAGAAAACAGTCATAAGATAATACATCGGGGGCGCTCCCATTATCAACCAAAATCATGTCTACATTACAGTGATTTATCGTGGCCAAGATAACGAGGGCATCGTCATGCGGGGTGCTCAGCCCTTCCAGGTCTTGGTCGGAGAAGACTATGACCTGGGGCTCCATCGGCGGGCCTCTGGGGGGCTCTAAGGCTCGGCTGGCTCGCTCGGCATGACGTTTCCTCCCTCGGCTGGTGTCGCCGCGCGATGCCGCTCCTTCGGAGATGACGTTGATGTGGACCCCTCGGGGGGCGTTGTCGATCTCCTCTGCGGCGTCTCGGTCTTCTTTGTGCCCGGTCGTGAACCGGGCTAGGTGCCCCAGACGGATGAGGCGCTCGATCTCGTCCTGGAGCTGATGGCAATCTCCGGTGTGGTGCCCGTGGTCACCGTGGAACAGGCAATGCCTGTCCCGCTTGCGGTTCTTCGACCTCATTGGCTCGGGCTGGCGGAGAAGTCCCGAGTCTTTGATGTCTTCATAGATCTCGTAGACTGGCGCGGTCAAGGGGGTGTACCGCTCGTACTTTCTTTTGCGCTCTCCTTCTCGATCGCGCTTCTTACCCGAGCCAGGGTTTGGCTCGGAGGTCCGCTTCTTGTCCCCCTCCCGACCCGAGCCGGTTGCGTCTCGGCAGGCGCTGAGTACTTCTTCGCACTCGGCGTGGCGCAGTGCCAGAGTCACTAGCTCGGCAAGGGTCGAGGGAGGGTGGAGGATAAGCTCGCGGTGGAGGTTCTCGTCCCGGGTGCCCCCGGTCAGTGCGGTTGTGGCTGAGGCCACATCTGGGCGGGGGATCCTGAGGGCTTCTGATTTAAATCGGTGGACGTAAGTCTGGAGCCTCTCCCCTTGCGCCTGTTTGAGAGCCAGGAGCCCCGCTACTGACCTTGGGGGGGCGCTACCGGCGAAACTCTCCTTGAAAATTCACCCGAATTGCCTGAAGTCTCGAATGGACCCAGGGGCGAGGGCCCGGAACCATGCCTGAGCACCTTGGACTAGGGTGGCCGCGAAGGCTCGGCATTTGATGGGATCCGGCGTTCCATGAAGGGTCACCAGGGCGTCAAAGCTATCGTAGTGGTCGGCTGGGTCACCCTGGCCGTCGTAGAGCTTGAAGGTTGGAATGGAGGCTCTGGGAGAGACCTCTGCCTTCAAGATGTACTCAGAGAAAGGGGATTTCTCCTCGTCCTCCGGGAGAGAGGTCTTCTGCAGGGCGCGGAGGGCGCGCTCTTGCTCTGTGAACCGTCTCTCGAAATCTCGCAGCCGGAGGGACAGCTCTGGCTGCAGTCGTACCGTGGGGCTGGGGGGGCGTCTTGGCGATCTCTCGGGGCACTAGTGCCCGGGCGCGGCGGCCTCGCCCCATGCTTCCCTCTCCTCGGCGTGGAGGAAGCCTCTTGCTCCGCAGGCGGAGCATGCGAGGGTCCTCCGACGTCGTTGCGGAGGAGCTGTCGGCCGCGGAGGGTGAAGCGGCCTCCGGCGGTGTGCTGCGTCGCACTCCTTCGAGGGGGACTTCCTGATGGGGCGCGGGACCTTGCGTCCCTGGCCGCCTGGGCCCTCATGAGCTCCACGAGGACGTCCATCTTTTCGTTGAGGGCCTGGAAGGCGTTGGTGCCACCGTCGAGGGGTGCCCCTGTCTCCGCCGGGGGGGGTGGTGGCCTGTTGGTGGGGATGCTGGCGTTGGAGGGGGGGCTCTGCGAGACCCTAGAGGGGGCACCTCCCTCTGCCGCCACAGCCTTACCTGCCCCACCGGCGGATCTCCTCCCTGAGCTTCTTCTCACCATCTCGACTTTTCGTGCGTTTCCCACAGACGGCGCCAGATGAAGAGGCGAGATCTCGCGCTGGATCCTGAGCGGGCTATGGATCACCAGAAGATGAATCTGTAAGATAGGGAAACGTATCAGAGGGCCCAGGGGATCTCCCTGGGGCAAAACCCTCCGATGGCTAAGTCAGTAGAGCTATGGTGGAAGCAATAATGGGGGGAGGAGAGAGCTGATGCGCGAGAATCCTCTCCACCAAAGGGTGAAGCGAATCGTGCTCAGGAGCTTAGGGTGTGTGAATGCTTAGTTCATCTTACCATCTTCTGGAGAGTATCCCTTGCTTAAATAGTGCGCGGCCTTCAGGAGTCCTGTAAGCTGAGGGGTTCCCGGCGGGAGTTACGCCTTTAACGGGGGCTTTCATGGCCTGATCGTGGGAACGTTATCCCCTTGGAGTCCGGCGGCTCCCCTGACTCTCCCGCTGGCGGAGGACTCTGAACGGCTGCACCTGCAGATAATCAACCGGCCTTACCGAGCCTCGGGGATGCTAGCTCATGTCCGAGCGATAGGCATGGCCCGGGTGGGGTCAGATAGGTCGGTTGGAGCCTATCTCTCTCGGACGGGGAGAGGGCTTTAGGCCGGACCTTCCTTGGGACCTGACCGTTGTCTCGGGCCCTCCGAGCCTAGAAGGCCACCGGGGAGAGTTAGTTCCTCGAGTCTTATTTATTGGGCTTTTCTCCCTAAGTGGGCCCTGTGGGCTATCACTCGGGTGGGCTCGCCTGGTTGGACCTTGTGGGTCTTGTTGGGCTGCCTTTGTGGTGGGCTGCGGAAATCCCCCTCTCCAGATAGGGTTTCATCATTGATCGGGTGATGTGCCGGTCGATCAACGGTCGAACCAACAAGTAATCCCACCTTCGGCCTTTGGCCACCCAATAAAAGAAAAGACATTTCACTTTGGTTCGAATCCTTTCCCAACCAAAGAATCAAAGAATAAACCTTTCACTTTTCTTCGGATCCTTTCCCGACCAGAGAAAAAAAGAATAGACATTTCACTTTGGTCCGGATCCTTTCCCGGCTAGAGAACAAAAGAATAGATCCTTTCGCTTTGGTTCAGATCCTTTCCCGGCCAGAGAATTAAAGAATAAACCTTTCACTTTAGTTCGGATCCTTTCTCAGCCAGAGAATTGAAGAATAAACCTTTCACTTTGGTTCGGATCCTTTCCCGATAAGAGAATAAAAGAATAGACCCTTTCACTCTTGTTCGGATCCTTCTCCGGCCAGAGAATTGAAGAAGAGACCTCTCACTTTGGTTCGAATCCTTTCCCGACCAAAGAATCAAAGAATAAACCTTCCACTTTGGCTCGGATCCTTTCCCGACTGGAGCACAAAAGAAAAGACCTTTCACTTTGGCTCGGATCCTTCCCTCGGCCAGAGAATAAAAAAAACCCACTTCGACTCTTTGTAGCCCGCTTTCCCCACTTCGGCTCTTTGTAGCCCGCTTCCCGATTTCGGCTTTTATAGCCTGCTTCCCAGAATTTGGCCTTCACGGCCCGCTTCCCACAACTTTGGCTCTCATAGCCTGTTTCCCCGCTTTGGCTCTTTGCAGCCCGCTTCCCGATTTTGACTTTTATAGCCTTCTTCCCAGAATTCGGCCTTCACGGCCCGCTTCCCACAATTTTGGGCTCTCGTAGCCTGCTCCCCCAACCTTTGACCTTTGTAGCATGCTTTCCCCACTTCGGCTCTCGCGGCCCGCTCCCCTAATGTCCCTTGGCTTCTATAGTCCGCTTCTCTAATATCCTCTCGGCCCTTCTCGGTCTGCTTCCATAATACCTTCACTACCACTACACTTATACGTAACACCAATATTTTCTTATGCAAAAAAACAACACAATAAAAAAAATAACAAAAAGGGGAGAAAACAAAACAAAAATGCTTGGCTGTTCTGCTTGCATGATTGCTTATAATATAGAACAATACACCTCCTTTGGAATTTTCTAGGACCATGTTTCCTTGCTAAATAATGTCGCCCCGACTCCGGATGCGCGTGCGTCACGGCATACGCTCGAAGGGAGCTCAAATTATGGCGGGTGCACACGCCAAGGGGAAGAGTCATGGCTAAATTGCTAAGTCCAACTAAAAAAATAAACCCAAGACAACATTCCTACGCTTCGCACTTAATGTGTTCAATGGTCTTCGACCATAGGGATCGCCCGACTTTCATCTTAGCACTCTACGGACGCTTGAATTTTTGCACTCGTGTGAAAGGTAATCGTGAGGGAAAAGCTGCCTGCCCCCTGTGAGCGACGTCACGCGGTTCGGGGTGCGAAGAGGACGCGGAGCGCGCGGGCTCCTTCTTTTTGTTTTGCTGCAACACAGAAATAAGAGAGAAGAGAAGGGGCCACCACGGGAGATTGCTCCGGCGGGGCGAGCGGGACAAATGTAATATAGCGAGATATGGGGGTTAAGCGGCCATAGCGGGAAGTGACTCGCCGCGACCTCGGGGGGACGGGAATGGTGCAGAAATTAAATAGCAAGAATTGAAACGGCCATTGGGGAAGTGACTAGCCGCGGCCTCGAGGATACGAGCAGATAAAAATATAACAGAATATAAGAAGAATATAAAGAGCGGGAATTTAAACGGCCATTGGGGAAGTGGCTCGCCGCGGCCTCGAGAACATGAATAGATAAGAATATAACATATAAGAACGGAAATTTAAACGGCCATTGGGGAAGACTCGCCGCGGCCTCGAGAACATGAATAGATAAAAATATAACATATAAGAACGGAAATTTAAACGGCCATTGGAGAAGTGACTCGCCGCGGCCTCGAGAACATGAATAGATAAGAATATAACATATAAGAACATAAATTTAAATGGCCATTGGGGAAGTGACTCGCCGCGGCCTCGAGAACAATATGTGATCGCCAGGGGCCAAAAGACCCCAAAAATAAGAAGGTGATTGCGCCTACCTCAAGAGCGGGAGATGGCGGGTTGCTTCTTCCTCCCCCTTCGGCCGGCCGACGGAGAGGGCTTTCCTTGGGTACCCTTGCAAAACAACGACAAACAAGTAGCGAGCGGATTAGAAAGATAAAGGTGTAGTATTCAAATCCTTGCGATAGAAATAACGAAATGATGGCAAGACACACACCTGGTTGGTGTTGCCTTTTAAACCCCTCTCGGACTCGAGTAGGAGGAAAATGAGATGATGAATGCAAGAAGTATATAAGAAGAGGCGCCCTTATGAAGGGAGATAGATGATGCGAGATGATGAATGCAAAAGAACTATGGAGAAAAAGGGGAAGAAAAGGCTTATTGGATGAGCCGAGGGTGAAATCCGGCGGAGCTTCGGTAGCGTAGGGACGACGTGGAAGCGCGGTGGATGAAGACGACCTTCCTCTCGCGAGCGTGGGCACCCGAGAAGCCGGCAGAACCTCCACCTACAAAAGACCCCACGGATTAGAAATGACTCCGGTAGCCTCTGGGCTCCGGCAGCCTATCGGATATCTTCGAAGCTCCCCCAGAACTGAGGGGGTGGGCCTTTATTTATAGAGCTACGGAGGGTGGAGGCGTCTAGGACCCTGGACACCTCCATCAGGGCCGAATTAATATTTTATTCTATTTTTATATATTTTTTTGGAATACTTTTGTGGAGGCGTCCAGGGTCCCGGACGCCTCCAACAGGTCCACCGAAAACTGACGACGGCCGCACGCGGTTTGGCACAACGCGTGGTTTTGTGAGCGGCGCCTCGTGATTCAGAAATGGGCACGTCCAGGGGCCTGGACGTCTTCAAAATTTGGATTTTTTCACACACGACAAACCGTCGTTCGGTGGCCGGCGCCCGTGAGAGAGTTGATGGAGGCGTCCAGGGGCCTGGACGCCTCCAAAAATATGTTATTTTTTATTTTGATTTTGTCTTTTATGCCAAGGCTGGCATTTTAATTTTTTATATTTATTTTTTATGGATGCGTCCAGGGGCCTGGATGCCTCCATTAATATATATATTTTTATTTATTTTTTGTTTTTTTATGCCAACTGGCATTTTACACACATTTTTTTATTTTTGTTTTTATGGAGGCGTCCAGGGGCCTGGACGCCTCCATTAAAATATATATTTTTTATATTTTTTATTTGGTTTTGGGCCCTGAGAAAAGAATAAAATAAAAGAAAAGAATGGGGGCGTCCAGGGGCCTGGACGCCCCCATTAAGACCCACCCGGGTCCTAGTCAGCGGTCGCCCGGCAGACATCCTTCTTGGTTCCGGAACCTCCTGATGCGTTCGACTGGTGTTGATGCCGTCCGAATGCCGTGACGGGACGATTCCGAATGCCGAAAAACGCAGAAGAAGACCCAAGAAAAGGAAGCACTCGAGTGATTCAAAATGCGTAAGCCGTTGCGGGGCGTTGTATAGTAATATGAGACTTTCTCAGGAGACGTCAAGAATGGCGTGTCTACAGCTGTCCCGCCTTGGCGTCTGCTTTGCAAGGGAGCGACACGTAGTGGAATGGTATCGTAGTGGAGTGAAATGAAGTGGGAGCGGACTGATAAGTTGATGCCAAGGTGTGATGAGACACGCTTTTGACGTTACTGTCTGAAATCTTTCCTGAAGTTTCAATGAGGCGACCTTGAAGAAGGTCTTTCAAATATTGACGATTGCTTGGACGGAGGTCAAATAAGGGAGGGTGAGATGTGCGCTCAGGCACGAAAAGGAGACCAACTTCTCGGTGTGGAAGTACCTGGGTCATAAACCGCAGGTTTCACCTTTGGGGAGCGGTTACCAGCCAACGTGGAAGTGCTGCGGCCAAGGTGGGTCAAACAAGGTAAAAAGGAATATCTGAGGGTCTGTCCAAACAAGGGTCTCCTTTTGGAAGAGCAACGTAGGGCCGTTTCAAGGAAACTCAGTATTTCATTCGGAGTGGAATATCTCATATTTGTAGGAATTGAAGCACAACGGCCTTCGCAATCGAATCACTTGAATGATCTTCCGTAATAAATCAAAGTCCTATATGAATGCATGCTGGGTTAAAATAAAAATTTAAAACAAACTAAAATAGAAGATAGCCAAGGATAATATTGTCAACTTGTTAAGAACGGGTCAGGATATCGATCCGGTGAGCCGACACTGGGCTGGGGCCCGTTTATCCGCGCACCAACTCACTGAATGGAACCGTCGTCCCCATGCTACCACAAGTTAACGGCTTATCCGTACAACCCAAATTCTTCCGGGATCATCACTGTTTTTGTTGAAGGGGAACTCAAATCCCAGATTTCTTCGGGTCGCAAGGTCCTTGACATGTTCTAGTAGCGTAGGTATCGTATACTATGATGCATGACATGGTGGGACCAACCATTGAAAGGTGGGACAGGAGACTGGACAAAGACGTCCGTTAGTAAAACCTGCACAGACTAGCAAAGGTTAGCAACATCAGAAAGTAGCAGAATCGCACTACAGTACAAAGGAGATCCAGACAAAATCTTGACAATGACCACTGATGTGACATATTTTGTCTTGTAGCGCCCTACCCTTCCTATAAGAACTCCCCTTAGGCTAGTTCATTCAAATGCACCAAGGTGGGTTTTGGAAGCTCAGGGGAGGAAAGAGAGGAGAATCTAGAGATTTCAGGATGGAAGGAGAGTCTTCCCGCGTTATGAAGAGGAGCAGGCCTAGCAGCGAGATCAGGCGACTCTCCGACCTCGAGGGTCATTTGAGTGGGACGATCATGTCGCATATGGTAAGCTGATTCTTTTCAAATTTCTCCACGTCAACCTTCTTCTTACTACCTTCCTTTCTTCTTCTTTCTTTTCTCTTCCAGGCATATCCACTCTTCCCAGGCCCGAGGAAGTTTTCCAAATTGCCATGGCTTTCAAAGCTAACTTTCAACATCTCCATCGGCATGAGGGCCATACTCTCGAAGTGGCATCTGCAGGGGCTCCTTATTCACGACAAACACTACGAGAAGATTCGTATGGACTGGGCGGCTATGGGCGCACTAGTGGAGATCTGACATCCCCAGACCCACACTTTTATCTTCCCGACCTTCGAGGTGACCATCCTCCTTGAGGAGGTGGAACTTCTGCTCGGATTGAAGAAATTCAAGAGTGACGGGAAGGTGAAGGGTATGCGGATGCTGACACGGGTGACTTCCGAAAGCGTTCTTGGAAGCTTCATGCCGCCCGACGCAGCCAGAAAGGTCCGTACTCAAAAGGGGATCGATCTCCAAAAGCTTGCGGAGTGGGTCATGGACGCCCTGAGAGGGTCACCAGACGATGACTATTTGGAGGGAATCATGAAGGGGTTCACCATTTGTCTGGAGGGTGCTTTTTTGTTTCCTTATACCGATAACATGGTGGAGGAAGACCAACTGAGTGCTATCTGCGGGATCTGGCGTGGAAAGAGGGTGGGACCCGCTGTCCTCGCCTACCTGTATAGTGGCCTTACTGCCTCGAGCATGGGTAAGCCTCCTTTTGGTTGCGTACTTATCCTGAGCTGTTGGCTGGATTTGCATTTCAAGTTTGATCACCGTGAGGGAATGCCAACTGCTTCGAAGCTCTTCCAACAAAGCCCGCTTCACCACATAGCCGACGTGTTAGGCTTCGGTGGTACTGTAGTGAACCGCGTTCCGTGGCTAAAGAAACGTGAAGACTGGCGGTCTCACTTCCGCACCGTGACACAAGGCTTCTTTACTTGCGCACCGGCATGTTTACTTTCGCTAGATCTCCTCATGAGGCCTTCTCCCGAAGTTGATCTTCAACTGATCGGCGCGACCGAGTTCGTCCTTTATAATGTGCATCGGTGCTGCCTCCAGATTGGCATCTCACGCCATTCCTTCCCGCCACCGACTGGCGTCGTTCCTTTGAAGAAAAGGGAGTTGGGCACTGAAGCGGACGCGAAGGAAGCGAAGGCCATTAAAGCTCCCTGGAAGAAAAGTGTTGCGGGAAAGGCCTTAGCGCATGTGGTGGAAGAATGCGAGCCGTGGAGGGCTTATGTAACCGAACTGGGGAAGTTAAGGCCTAAGGCGCCTAAGCCCCTGATGTAGCTCATTCTGCTTTTCTGATGGAAAAAAAATCTGGCATTGATATTTTGGGACCCCCGTCCTCTTAATTATTATTATTTTTTTATGATTTTTCTTTTTCTTTGTGTTTTTTCTTTTGTTTGGATTATATACATACTCTTATCTTTTTTACTTTTATTATATATATATACTTTTTTTTAAAATTTTTATTATGGGGGCGTCCAGGGGCCTGGACGCCCCTAATTTTTTATTTTTGATTTTTTTAAATTTTTTGTTTTGGGGACGCCCCTAATTTTTTATTTTTGATTTTTTAAATTTTTTGATTTGGGGGCGTCCAGGCTCCTGGACGCCCCAACTTTTTATTTATTATTTTTTTGGTTTTTTTATTTTGGGGGCGTCCAGGCGCCTGGACGCCCCTAAATTTTTGAATTTTGAAAAAAAATAAAAAAGGTGGGGGCGTCCAGGCGCCTGGACGCCCCAATAAAAGTGGATCTTATATATATTGGGGGGGCCTCACCCCCTGCTCATTTGTACTGTTCATTCTGACGACCCAGTCACCCCAGACGACCCATTCTTAGTCCCAATGGAGCGAGGAGGATCGAGCCAGGGTCCAGAGAAGCGGAAACGACGGGCTCGTCGTCCGAGGAGGCTGAGGGATGATGCCGAGGAGGCTGCTGCGGCGGAGGAGATTGCCGCGGGTGAGGAGGCTCTTCCTTTGGCCTTGGAGGCTGCAGTGGATGCTGGCGACGTGGCAGAGGACGAGCATGATCCGGTAAGCCCCTTAGACCTCCATTCTATTGGTTCACTGGGTTAAAAGGGCGGACGAGAGGCTGTGTGAAGAACGCCGGGTGGTGAGGGAAGGAGGCGTCCAGGGGCTTGGGCGCCTCCACTTTTTCTTTTTATTTTTGTTTATTTGTTTATTTACGTAAATACTAAAAATAGAATTAAAAATGAGGAGGCGTCCAGGGCCGGGGACGCCTCCATAATAATATATATTATTAAATTTTTTTTTTGGTTTTTGGGTTTTTCTAAAAATGAAATAAAGGAAATAGGAAGGAGGCGTCCAGGGTATTGGACGCCTCCAAAAAAATATAAATATTTTTTAAAAAATAAAAATAAAATAAAAAGAATAAGTAGTATATACAGTGTTATTGTTTATTACTGTTCATGATGCTGATGTGTTCTTTGTTGGTTTTGTGGTGTGCAGGGCGTGATGAAGGGCCGGATCAGCTGGTCCCTGGTGGTGGCAGCATACCGCGGGCTGCCGGACTTCCAGAGGGCGCGTGTGGACGCCATGGGCTTTGGAGCTTTCCTTAGGATCGAGCCCTTCCGGCTCGACCTTCCTCTTATCCAGGCACTGAGGGAGCGGTGGCACGCACCGAGCCGGGCGTTTCTGATGCCCTGGGGGCATATGGTGCCGACACTAGAGGACGTGGCTCGGATTACCGGGCTACGAGTTGACGGAGAGGCAGTCAGCGGGGTCACCTACCCCGACTACCGAGAGAGTGCCCTGGACCTGCTGTGGTTAGAGACGAGCGTGACTGATAGAGACAGCAGGGTAGTCGGCCGAGTGGAGATCATGGAGGCGCTCGGATTCGTCGACCCGCGCCAGCGGGTTAGCGAGACTGGAGCGGAGTTCTTGGCTCGACTAGAGGGGGATGCTCGCGCTGCTTTTACCCAGGATCCGAGTGAGCGAGAGCTGGTGGATCTAGACCTGCGGAGATTTCTTTTCTTCTTCCTGGGCCGCCTTCTGCTGGGGACGAAGGGGGATGGCATCCACTGCCGTTTCCTCGGGATCTTGGCGGATCTTGACAGAGTGGGGCACTACGCGTGGGGAGCGGATCTGCTTGCCCATTTGATTGCTGATCTCTCCCAGACTTCGGAGAAGGAGACGACAGTCAGTGGCTTCGCACCTTTTCTCCAGGTAAACATTTTATTTATGCATTCCCACAGTTAAATATGCAATTATTGTACTAATGATGTATGATGGATGCAGGTGTGGAGCTATTACTATTTCCCGATGGGGAGGGCTAGGCATGGGAACAGGAGGGCCGTGCCTCTGGCGCGGCGGTGGAGGCCGGTCGTGGTTGCAGCACCCCACGGCTACCAGCTGGCGTCGCTTCGTCGGGAGCTGAGCGAGTATCCCGAGGCCATGGTATGATGCGTATGATTTTTTTTTGTGTGTTTTTATGCATGTGACTATCATGATGTATGCATGGTGATGCAGGTGGTGTGGAGGCCCTACCTGGGCATGGGCGATGCTGGCCAGCCCTGGGTTGTAGCGGGTCTTCCTCGTTTCAGGCGGGACGTGTGGGTCCATTGCCTGAACGAGATCGAGCCGCTTCGGCTGAGGCTGGTTATGAGGACGTTGGGGCTGGCCCAAGAGTGGGTCGATGTAGATGGGCCGGCCCGCATCGGGCGGAAGACCAAGGGGAATGCGAAGATCGTGGACTGGCGCACGCGCTTCCCAGCACAGTACCAGGACTGGCAGTAGGGCGGGGTCCCAGTGGTGTCCCATGTACAGGATAGCACAGACTACATGAGACGGTACCGAGCTACGTACGGGGACCGCCTCTCCTTGGGTGGTATGGCAGGGGTAAGTGAAATGAAACTGCTTCACCTTTCTATATGTATATGCATGTGGTACTAACTTACGTGCAATGCAGGATGCTCGTGATACCATGATCGCCGACCTGCGGGCCCAGTTGATGGACGCCAGGCGACAGTTGGTGGCCATCCGACAGGAGTTGGAGATCCTGGTGAGTTTATGTGATGCATTTTTTTTGCGACCTGGATTTTTGATGCTTAGTCTTTGACTGACGTTTGCCCCGTGTTTCAGCGGGCCCACCAGACAGCGGCAGCCGGGACGGCTGGTGGAGCGGGTTCCAGTTCGCGGGGCCCTCCTCCGGAGGTTTCTGCCCTCCAGGAGCAGCTGGCGTATGCGGTGGCTCGGGCTGAGGAGGCCGAGCCTGACCGCGAGGCTCGAGTGAGCGTTTGCCTGACCTCTACTCTCCTTCTAGCTGCCCTCCTTCTATCACTGTTCTCTTACGGTGCATGCGTACTTTGACAGGTGGCCGATATTCGGGAGGCCCTGGAGCGTGCTGTTCGTGCCGAGAAGGAGCGCGACGCTCGGGTGGCGGAGTGTGACGCCCGGATTGCAGAGCTGGAGGAGGAGCTTCGACGGGAGGCAGAGGAGCTCCCTCGCGAGGTAGTGGATCTGCGGATCGCCCTTGAGCTGTCGAGGAGAGAGGCGATGAGGGAGAGAGAGGAGAGGGAGAGGGATAGGGAGAGAGAGAGGGAGGAGTGACAGCGGGATCAGACCGAGAGGAGGGCTCTAGAGGCCCAGCTGCTGGAGCTCCGATTGAGTCTCGGCACGGCGGAGGGGAGGCTTCGGGAGAGCGAGGAGCGGTACCAGAGGGCGAAGGAACGCGGGGCGCGACATCGTCAGTCTGGTTCTTTTTCCATGGGCAGCTATCTGGTTTCTTCGGCCAAGGAGCGTCGTCGCGCCTTCGAGGCTGGAGTGCCACCGCAGGGCGAGGCGAGCACGGCTTCTCAGGGTTCGCAGAGGCCCCCTAGGGATCCCCGGCAGAGGAGGGAGGAGAGAGATGACCAGGAGGGTGATGGTGAGAGTTAGAGAGTTGCTTGTACGCGTCACCCTTCTCACTGTATGATGTACTTTCGGCTATTATATGAAATGAAAATGGCTTTCTTGTGTTGTGTGTACTTTTCTCTCTCCCACACTTTCTTCTTTGCACTGAGTTGTCCTTCGAGACACGTTCCACGAGACCTTGCCCTGAACAGCGGGGAACTACGCTTTGCATGGGGGGATTCTGTTTCCTTTCTCCCCCTTTTGGGCGCGTCCAGGCGTGAGGACGCGTCTTAGTCCTTGAATTCAAATTTAAAGCGTCGGGTGGCCTTTCTTCTCCCGTGCCTTACCCGCAAACGAGCCCGCCTTCCGCCGAAACTCGCTTGCCCCTTTTTCGTCTTCCCCCTCTTTTGATTGATGGAGTTCGGTGGGCCCGATCATGATGAAGGTGGAGAGGGACGAGGAACTCCTCGCCCGAGGAGGGACGCGCCAGAGCACGGAACGGCGTCTATGGAGGAGGAAGGGCCGCTTCGGGCCCCCGAGGGACCCGAGGGGCCCGATGTCGCGGAGGGAGGTGAACACGGTCTGGTAGGTGCTTGGTTTTCCCTCTCTTTGATCCATTTTGAGTTTTGAAGCAAGCCGTGCGAGGGGGGAAAGGGTTCGGCGAGTGTTGTACTTAAATGATGGATGCGTCCTAGACAGGGGACGCGTTCTTTTTGACTGATGTGGGACCCTTTTCTTGGTGCAGGACATGGCGAGGACCCTGGGCCTGGCCGATGAGTGGGCGAGTGCGGACGAGCCGAGCCGCGTCAGGAGGGAGAGTCGCGGCAAGGCGAGGCTCGAGGACTGGCACGTACGTCTCTCTGGACAGCAAGGGAGTGTATTGGTGCAAGACAGCGCCGACTTCCTGCGGCGGCAGAGAGAGAGTTATGCGGGGCTTCCCCAAGCTGGGGACACGCGTGGGGTCGGCGGCTCGCGCGCCCAACTATCAGAGGCTAGGCGGCAGCTGGCCGTCGCTCAGCATGAGCTGTCGCTCCTGGTAAGTTACGTGCCGCACTTTTATCTTCAGATTTGGAGTTTCACTGACGGCCGTTGTTTATTTTGTTCCAGCGTGCCCAGCAGAGAGCGACGGCGGGGATGATTGGTGGCGCATCTTCTAGCTCCTCGGCCCCTTTTCTCGAGATTGCCTCCCTCCGGGAGCAACTTGCCGGTGCGGTGGCTCGGGCGACCCGGGCGGAAGAGGAGCGTGATGCCTGGGTGGCGACTGTAACGGAGCTGCGGCATCGTGGTGAGGAGAGGCCTTCTCCAGACATCCTGGAGTTAAGGGTTCTTCTGCAGATGATGAGGAGGGAGGCAGAGAGAGAGAAAACCGAGAGAAGGTCTGAGCGACAGTGGGATCAGATCGAGAGGAGGGCTTTGGAGGCCCAAGTGAGGGAGCTCCAACTGGGCCTTCAGGCCGTCGTGCAGAGGCTAGGAGGGATGGAGACGCACTACGAGAGAGCGCGAGAGTTCGGGGAGCGACTCCGCCAGTCCGGTCGCTTTGCCGCTAGTGGCTTCTTCGCCACGCCAGGGGAGGAGCAGCGAGTCACTGCTGCGGAGCAGGCGCCAAGAGGCGAGGCAGGTGCTGCTGCACGAGGATCCCGGAGACTTCTGAGGGACCCTCACCTCGGGGGAGAGGAGAGGGACGCCTAGAGGGACGAGCATGGAAATAATGGCAAGAGCTGGCGAGCTAGTGGACCCGCCACCTTTCTATGATTGTAGTGTTTGTGACAGCTTATGTAGAATTATGAATGGAATGATTTAATTTTCTGCTGCTTGTTTGTTCTCTTGTGCGTTCCTTCTTCCCTACACTTCTTCTCCTTTGCACTGTTCCCATGTGATGGGTCTGCCGAGACTCCACCCCAAGCAGAGAATCGCGTCTTGTTGTGACCATTTTCCACGGGAATCTGCCGTCGAAGTCAATAATGACGGCCCTAGTTCCTTCTCCCGGATGTTGCGTCAAATTTTGCGGACGTCCTCCAAAACATGATAGGGTATCCCTAGACAACAGAGGGTGCTAGTCGTCATATTCTTCGTCTAATCAATCACCCTGTGCGAGCGGTGAAGTGACACACGGGACCGCATGGTAGGTGCCTCATCGCGAGGGCTACCATTAACAGGTGATGGAGGCAATCTTGGCCCGCATTCCTTCCATTTCTATAAATTATTGTCCCTTTTATCCTCCCAGGTATATCGAGAGCTAACTCGAGGAGCACAAGTTTTCACGGGAGAGGAGGAGTTCAAAATTCTGAGAGTTGGATGGAGGGCGAATCTTCCCACTCCTCGAAGAGAAGCAGATCCAGTGGTAGTAGTTCCAGGAGGCTTTCGGACCTCGAAGGGCACTTCAGTGAAAGGGCTCAATCACAACTCGTAAGCCATGTTTTCCTGCCCCTCTTCTCATTCTTTCTTCCTTTCTTCTGACCAAACCTCACCTCCATTCCTTGTATGTGTAGGTTGTGATGAAATCACAAATCTTATGGGAGTTGATAGTAGCAGCGTACAGGGGCCTCCCAGATTTTCAGAAGGCGAGGCTAGACGTGATGGGATTTGGTACCTTCCTTCGGATCGAGCCGATCAAGCCCGACCTGGTTCTGATCCAAGCCTTGTGTGAGAGATGGGACCCAGTGAGTCGGGCATTCCTGATGCCCTGGAGGCACATGGTGCCCAGCTTGGAGGATGTGGTCCGGATCACAAGCCTGAAGGTGGAGGGCGAGGCAGTGACCGGAGTCACTTACGCGGACTACAGAGAAGGTGCCCAGAAGTTACTGGGTTTGGACCTAGATGGTCAGAAAAATAGGTCGGTAGCTAGGGCGTCCCTCATGGATGCATTAGGGCTCACCGACACTCGTCGGCGGGATGATGAATCCTCAGAAGAGTTCATGGAAAGGATGGAAATAGGATGCCGTGCCGTGTACTGCACAGATTTCGGCGACTGGGAAAGATGCAACATAGATTTGAGGAGATTTCTCCTCTTCCTTTTGGAGAGATTGGTACTGAGCTCGAAAGGGGACGGTATCCAATGTCACTTCCTGGAGCTGCTATCAGACCTTGAAAGAGTAGGGTACTATGCCTGGGGAGCCGCTATGCTGGCGCACTTGTTTGCAGGTCTGTTCCAAGAAGCGGACCGTGAGATGACAGTGAGTGGTTTCACACCATTCATTCAGGTATTTGGTTTTGCTTGTTTTGTATTTTTTTGTGTTTTTGCAAGGTTCTGATGACCTGCGCCGAGCAGCTGTGGAGCTATTATTACCTCCCTATGGGGAGAGCTCGACATTGGCGACCCGCGATGGTGCCGCTAGCCAGGCGGTGGGAACCCATCATGAGTGCGGCACCCCTAACCTACCAACTGATGGTGCTAAGGCGGGAGCTACAGGAGTTCCCTGCAGCGATGGTAAACTGGAGGCCCTACTCAGACATGGTCGATGCCGACCAGCCGTGGGTTCTAGCAAGTCATGCCCGGTTCGGACGGGAACTGTGGATGCACTGTCTGAATGAAATCGAGCCGCTTCGGCTACGATTAATTATGAGGACTTTAGGACTGACTCAAGAATGGGTGGATTCAGCTGCGCCACCTCGTGTCGGGAGAAAGACGTGGGGACCGGCGACCTGCATTGACTGGTGCGTGCGATTCCCCGAACAGTATGAGGACTGGCAACGGGGTGGCACGATTGTAGAATCACAGGCGCGGGATAGCGAGGACTACTTGCGTCTATATAGGACAAAGTACGCAGAGCGGTTCCAACCCCGGGGACTTGTGGAGGTAGGTTTCCCCTTTTTCTCTATTCTCCTTTTCTTGGTTTTCTGGTGAAAAAGCTGACTTGTAAGGCTGCAGGATGTCCGGGATGCCATGATAGCGAATTTACGAACTCGCTTGGCAGAGATGGAACAATAGTTGGGCGATGCCCGCGGAGCTACGAGCGCCTTGGTAGGTGTACAGTACGTTCCTAATTAAAACCCCAGATTCCAGATGTTGGCTGCTAATTCACGCGGTCGTAGCATGCCCAGATTGGCGCGGCTTCCCCAGCGATGGGAGTGGGTGGTGCCTCTTCCAGCTTGTGGATTCCCACCTCAGAACTTGACTTGCTTCATGAGCAACTTGCTCACGCCACGTAGCGTGCTACGGAGGCAGAAGGGATGCTCTATATACAGGTAAAGTTTCAGTGTTGAGTTCTCTTGGTTTACGCCTTATCGCGTATCTGAGATGGTACACTTGGCAGGAAAAGGAGACGGAAGAGGCGCTTGCCCAAGCTGCGCAGAAGGAGGCTAGGATAGCAGAACTGGAGAGGGAACTGCGGCGTCATCCTGATGACGACTCCTCTAGGGATGCTGTGGAACTGAGGATCACTCTCCAGTTGGAGAGGGAAGACCGCGAGAGAGAACGTGCAGAGAGAGAAAGAGACGCAGAGAGAGAAAGGGCCAACATATTGACTGAAAGGGAGGAACGAAGGGCCATGGAAGCCCAACTATTCGAACTCTGAATCAGCCTTGGCCTTGCTGAACAGTGGCTGAGAGATGGTGAGGAGCGTTACCGAAGAGCACGAGAGCGCGGCTTTCGTGTTGGTAGCTTCTCTGCTGTTTCCGTGGATCAAAGCCGGGGTGTGGGAATAGGAAGGGGAGTACAGAGCGGTAGGAGTACCGCTTTTCGTAGTTGGGTAGCACCTTTGAGAGCGTTTTACCCGGAGAGTAGTGGGATGAGTAATGTAGAGAGAGAGGGCGGAACTTGATGTAATTTTTTTGGTTTTTGGAATAAAATACAAGGTTCGGTTTGTTTGGTTTTCACCTTTGCTTATGTTGCCTGAATCCCTGCATACATCACTGAAACAAATAAATCAGAATTTCTGTTCTGACTTGGCCCTTTACTCAATAAGCAAGTGGTCACTGTGACTGTCCTTGATAACTGGTCAAGGGGCCAAGCCTTTATTTAACGAAGGCAAGGGAAAGAAGTGATGATAAATGCGACAGGCAAGCACACGAACGCAAGCGGTATTAAAGTGAGATGCTGCACGCAAATGCAATCATGCAAAATTGATTTGTTTTCTTTTTAATATTTGGCATTTTTTTGTTGTTTTATCATAAAAAAGATTTTTTTGTTTGCAAATATGTACATTTCTCTTTTCCATTTTTTGTTGTTTTATCATCTTAATTTTTTTTATTGCTAACGCCCGACAAGCACCCAAATGGCACCTAACCTTCGTGAGAACAAGGGTTTCTTACTAACCTCCCAGGTATCCTAAGTGCACATCTAGGTTGATTTGGGCCTCTAAACCCCTCGAATGATGATCCCGCCGGCTAAGACTTACCCTGATGACAATACCGTCATGCCATGCTTAGGCTCCCAGTCGCTTCCGACCACAGGGATTCACCCAAAAGGTGTTTGAGGTAAAAGATTTGCCCGACCCGGGTCTATTTCCTCACAACTCTAGATGGTATATGATGGAACACTCTGGAACCCTAACGACCAACCGCGCGGTGCTGACCCGGAATCAGACGCCGTCGCACCCATAGGTGACGCGCTTGCATTGGCCTAAGCCCGAGGTTTAAACAAGAAGACATCAAGGTGGTAAACAGGGGTCTTGACCAGCCAGAAACACGGAGACTCCTTCGCAGCGATAGCTTTTACTTTTCAAAGTAGGCAACCATATGTGTATATTAAAATAAGGTCGCAGACCCTGGGCAGTTTTCACCTTTCAGAAACTCCATCGAACCTTCATCTTTAGAGGAAGAAGGAAGAGCGTGGGGGATAAACCTCTTGAGAGGATCAGCAAAACCGTTAACCCGGCGAGCGAATAAGGGCCCATTAACTCTTTCCTTTCGGACAACTTCGGACCAAATCTCGAGCATTTACATTCCACGGCCCCTTTTGTGGATTCAGACTTTTGCTTTGAGGGGTTCCGTTTATCGCACCAGGCACGGTCACGACCAGGCTTTTCTCTTGATTTTGATTTTGTATTTCTTTTTGTGAGGGAGATAAAGTCGTTTGACGTTTGTGGGCTCCCTTTTCGTGTGCCTGCGGGGACACTGCCCTCTTCTCGTGCTCTGATCGATGCTCGAGAAAATGGATCCTACTCTTGCCTTTGGGGTTTGAGTTTCGATTTCTCATGCTCAGCGTTTTAAGGGCGCCGACTATCTCATTTGGTCGAAGAGAAAAGAATAAAGATTACAGCTTCCGGAGATCTTCTGGGTGGATTCCCACCGTAGGTGATGCTACCGACTTTTTTGAATGAAATACATAAGTGAGCACATGTTAGCTTCCTTCGAGCGAGCATAGGCTGACGTGGCCGGACAGGGATCTCCACGGTTCTGACAAACCAAGACCCGGTGCCTACCAAGTCTTAATGGGCCCTATCCTAACATGAAGGTTAAATGCAGGGACTTAACTATATGGTGACTGCCAGGCATCGGCATTTTTAATTTTCCATATTTTTAGTGGTTTTCAATATTTCTTTATTTTTGATGTTTTTATCTTTTCATCATTTTTTTTTGTTTTGTGCTAAGGGTAGTATTTCTTAAGATAAAGCCCATTCCAAGGGTGGGATAACTCGGTCCCTTCGGCGTTGACTAGCTTGTAGGCGTTGCCAGGGTATACGGCTTGAATTACAAATGGTCCTTCCCAATTGGGTTGGAGCTTAGAACGCGGACCTCCAGGTTTGACAAAAATTCTTTTTACGACCATCTCACCGACTTTGAATTTTCTCTCAACGACTTTCTTTTGGTAAAAGCGAGCGAGTCTATTTTGATACACACGCGCGTGTTCGGCAGCGGCCAGCCGTTTCTCATCCAAGAGTTCCAACTGGGCGAGGAGTGAATTACGACGATCGTCGAGGGGAAATTCCTCGTCCAATTGTACCCTGAGAGAAGGGATCAGAGTCTCGTACGGGACTACCGCTTCCATACCATAAGTAAGGGCAAATGGAGTCTGCCCGGTGGGGGTACGGATTGAAGTGCGATAGGCCCATAGAGCTTCGGTAAGCTTTTCTGGCCAGTCTGAAAACTTACTAGACTCGCAGGTTTTTTTGATGATTTTGAGCAATGTTTTATTGGTGGCCTCCGCTTGGCCGTTACCTTGTGGGTAATAAGGCGATGAATGATGCAATGCAATTGCGTACCTTTTGCAGAGGTCCTGTAGGTCCTGAGAAATGAACTGTGGCCCATTGTCGGTGACGATTGTGCTTGGGATGCCGAATCTGGCGAGGATGTTTTTCATGATGAACTTGCAGACTGTTGACGCCTTGATTTCCGCGTAAGCTTCGGCTTGGGCCCATTTGGTGAAGTATTCCGTCGCAGTAAGGATGAAAGATTTCTGCTTGGTGAGGGAATTGGGATCACCTAGGGGACCAATGATGTCGAATGCCCATATGGAGAAAGGCCACAGGGAAGATATTGGATGAAGTGAGGAAGATGGTGAATGGATTTTATCGGCGTGAAGTTGACACTTGACACACCTACGAACATAGACAGCACAATCTTCTTCCATAGTGGGCCAATAAAAGTCTTGGCGAATGATCTTCTTGGCGAGCATCTGACTATTTACATGGCCACCGCACACACCCGAGTGCGTCTCCTCTACACATTTCCAAACCTCATCGTCACCAAGACATCTTAACAGAATACCAGTAAGGCTCCTCCTATAGAGTAGACCTCCAACCAAAGTATATTTCTGAGCCACCCTTCTTATGACTTTCTTGTCCTCTGTGGTGGCCCCTTCAGGATAAGACTGATCTTGGCAGTATTTGACAATTTCATAGAACCATGGTTTCTCTTCATCAGCCAGTTCCTCTTCGGCCTCTGCCAACATGATTTCCCTCTTCTCAAGGATATCTTCCTGCAGGATCTTCCTTACTATCCTGTCTTTGATGTTTACGTAGGAAGCATCATCGATTGCAGGGGCGTGGAGTTTATAGATGGAAATGGACTTAAACCATCTTCCTAGAGGGAACCTTATGGATGATGCCAACGAGGCGAGGGCATCGGCTGAGAATATTCTGATGACGAGGGACATGAACAAAGATCAATTTGGCGAACAGTTTGGCAAAGGCAGCAGTGAGTTCTTGGTATGGCTTGAGTTTGGGATCGCGAGTGCGATATTTAGTGAGCACCTGGCGAAGGATGAGTTGACTATCACCTACGACTCGCAACTCAGTGATACGAAAAGAATGAGCGAGTTCTAGGCCAGCTAGAAGAGCTTCATATTCGGCTATATTGTTGGTGACTGGAAATTTGAGTTGGTATGCCAATGGGAATGTGAGGCCTTCAGGCGACAGGAGGGCGATGCCGATTCCTCTCCCTTGAGAATTCAGAGCTCCATCAAAATATAGCGTCCACATTGGCTCATCTGATTGGTTGACGGACATTAGTTCCTCATCTGGAAACTCTGATTGGACGGGATCGAACTTGGGAAGAGGATGGTGAGCGAGATGCTCGGCTATGGCATAGCCTTTAATCGCCTTTTGCTGGATGTAGGTGATGTCGAACTGAGAGAGAAAACTTTGTCAGCGTGCTAGCCTATCCGTAAGGACGGCTTTCTCCAGAAGGAATTTGATAGGATTCATTCGAGCAATCAAGTGGACCTCATGAGCCAAGAAGTAGTGCTTCAATTTCTGCACTACCCAAACGAGGGCAGCACAGGTTTTCTCCATGACGGTGTACTTCTGCTCACAGGGATTGAGAAGTTTGGACAAGTAATAGGTTGCCCGTTCCTTGCCTTCTTCATCAGCTTGTGCGAGGACGGCTCCCACGGAGTCATCCAAGACTGAGACGTAAAGGATCAGAGGTTTTTCTGGTTTGGGTGGAATGAGAACGAGTGGACTAGTCAGATATTCCTTCAACCCTTCAAAAGCTTTCTGACATTTAGAATTCCAGTGGAATTCTACTCCTGGCTTGGTCAACTCGTAGAGAGGTCTACACCTTTGTGAATGTTGGGACATAAATCGACGAATAAACTGCAACCTCCCGATTAAACCTCGGACTTCCCTTAAATTCTTGGGAGGCGGCATATCCCTGATAGCCTTAGCTTTGTCGGGATCTATCTCGATCCCTCTTTTGCTCACAATAAACCCCAGTAATTTACCCGACGACACACCAAACACACACTTCTTTGGGTTCATTTTCAATTGGAACTCCCTTGACCTCTGCAAGACCTTAGCCAAAACTTCTGGATGTTCCATCCTGGTCCTTGATTTTACCAATAAGTCATCCACATACACTTCCAGATATACGTGCATCATGTCATGAAATATGGCCATCATATCTCTTTGGTAAGTAGCTCCAGCATTCTTTAATCCGAACGACATGACCACGTAACAATATGTTCCCCAAGGGGTAGTGAATGACGTCTTTTCCTGATCCTCTTCTGCCAAACGAATTTGATTGTATCCTGAAAATCCATCCATGAATGAGAGGGTTTCGTAGCCTGCCGTGTTATCAATTAACACATCAATGTGAGGTAAGGGAAAATCATCCTTTAGACACGCGCGGTTAAGGTCCCGGAAGTCGATGCAAATCCTGACTTTCCCATCTTTCTTCATGACCGGGACAATGTTCGCCACCCATTGAGGATAAAGAACGACTCTAATGAACCTGGCTTTGTGGAGCTTATCGACCTCTTCTTTCATTTTCAAAGCCATTTGAGGGTGGAAACGCCTTAACCTTTGTTTTACCGAGACGGACCCTGGTTTTAGGGTTAAACGGTGTTCGACCAAGGTTAAATCCAGACCCGGCATATCCTCGTAGCTCCATGCAAACGTGTCCTTATATTCCTTGAGAACCTCAATTAATGCCTCTTCTTCAGAGGGTGGTAGGTTGTCACTTATGAGGATGATCCTAGGGTCTTCCTCAGTTCCCAAGTTGACTTCTTTGGTGGATTCTTCTACGGCGGTTGACGGCTCGTCGAATCTCCTCATTCCACTAGCGTATGCGCCCGCCGCATCCTCATATTCTTCACCCTCATCTTCAGTGGGACATTCTTCATCCGTGATCTCGTAGACTCCATACCCTTCATCAGATGCACGGTCGCCCTCGCATTCTATTTTGGGTAGCTGGATGGGATTTTCTAACAACTGGGGGATGGCAAGAAGGGCCTGACACCTGGCGGCCAAATCCAGAAGGAATCGACGAGGGATCTGCCTACCCTTGGATTTTTTCCTAGGTACTACCCTTGGCCTATCATTCCTAGATTGACTGACAATATTTACAGAAGAAGAGGAAGATGAAGAGGATGGTGTAGAATGTACAGGAGAAGACCCCTCAGAGGAGGGGTAGAAAAGGTCGCTCATCGGACCTTGGACGGGTGGTCCGCAAGGCGGTACGCACCCGTGGGAGATGTAGGAGGTTTCCTCAACTAAGATGTGTTGTTGGGGAGTTTGAAAATTGACGTTTTTTTTTCGTTTTTATTTTTAATGACAAAGCAGTGAAAAGAGATTGGAGGAGAGAAGAAAGTGGTTATGGCTAGAGGATTGTGAGGCTCATAGAGCAGATCATGGTTGAAGACCTGGCGCGGGTTGAAAAGCCCGCGTAGGTATGTAAGCAAAGAAGGGGACCTGGGAAGATCATCAGACAATTGTCTGGCCCAGGAAGAAGATATCAGCAAAGGCTGAGACGAGTGGATGGAGAAGATGGCGGCTAATGAGCCGTCGACGGCAATGTTGAGGACGGATGAAGATCCGTCGATGACAGGGTCCTTCTGGCGAGGACGAGGATAGTTTGGAACCTTGGCAAGAGTGATAATATTCTCTGGTATTTCGGAGATCGATGGTGGTCCTTCAAGCTGCGGAGACGAGAACATCCTTTCCAGTGCAACGGAAATGTCCCGTATGTCGAACCATTTGTCCCACTCGCATTCCGGATCTTTGATCTTGCCTCTTTTGGTGATGCTCGGATATTTTTCAGCCAAATATACAGCATGTGATCCCCCATATGCTTCTTGTGGGTGATCTCCCATCTGAACAACGGGCCCTCTGTTGAAGTGGTTTGATAGAGTCCACGTGAGGGGCTTCCAATCTGCCTTGAACGGTCCTTTGAAGCCTAGGCCAAACCTGCGGTTCGGCCTAATTTCCTTTGGCGGTTTGAGCATACCCTGTAACTGTGCGCCCAGACCTTTTCCTTGTTGATAGTCGATGTTCCTCATAATCTCCCAACCTTTGGAGTGAAAAGGGAGACATGATGTTGTGGTTGCCCTGACCGGCTCCTTTGGTGCTAGTGGAACATGAGATGGATCACGTACGTCCAGCAGTGACAATATGGGCCGATGAGACGGCCAAACAGAAGGCAGAGAGGTGTTGATAGCATCCACTGTGTGAAGGACAGGTGTACTGACCACTTTAATAATTCTCCCATTGTAAGGAAACTTCAGGCACTGATGGTTGGTGGAAGGCACATCGTCCATGGCTTCGATGTAAGGGCGACCCAGTATAGCCTTGAATGTGGGGTCCATGTCGAGGACATGGAATTCCGTGGGAATTGACATGGGGCCTAGTTCTGCCTTCAGAATAATCATCCCCTGCGGAGGCCTTTTGCTATTGTCATAAGCCGTGACCGTGATCGAGAAAGGCCTTATTTGTTCCTCGTTGACCCCACACAACTGAAGAGTGCTCATGGAGATCACATTTATGGATGCACCCGTGTCCACAAGACACGGGTTTATGGATACCCCATTAATTTTTATTGAAATGCACAATGCATATTTCCGAGCTTCCTTGGGAGCGAGCTCGTAGTTGTGAAACATGATGGCTGGTTGTGTGTCTGTTGGGGTCAGGACGGTCGAAATCTTCTCCACGGGGAGGTCTTCATTAACCATGACCTTTTGAAGATATTCCATCAAGGCCGCCTGGTGGGATGTGGATCTTTGAAGTAGCTCCAGGATGGAGATCCGGGCAGGTGTCTTGTCCAAGTGTTTCAATAGATCATACTGTGTTCCAGGGATAGCTCTTTCTGGTTGTTCTGTATCATCCTTCTCTGGCTGAGATTGCTCGGGATTCTGACTGTTGTGGGGGAAAACCCTGTGGAAAATCCTTCCACTCCGGAGCACCATTGCCTGCGGCTTTTGTACCTCTGTGGGGGTAGCAGTGGGTTTTAACAGGGGTTTGAGGGGTAGTAGTGGAGGAATGGTTGATGAAGCAGGGGTGATGACGGGAGCAGGGATTCTGATGAGGGGTTTGTTAGGTGGCGGCATGGTGGAGGTAGAGGGGATATTGCGCGGATTATGAAGGATAAGGGGTCTAGAAGGTGGCGGTGGAGATGAAGTAGGAGTGGGTAGGGCTTGAAGTGGGCAATGATTTTGAGGTGGGTGATGGTTAATGAGTGGTTTTGAAGGCATTAGTGGTGATATGGTGGAGAAAGACGGGGTTATGTATGGTTGACGGATGATAAGGGGTTTAGAAGGCATAGGGGTAAATGTGGTAGAGGTGGATGGTAAAGTGGGGGAGTGAGAGAAGATGAGAGGGTGTGAAGGCGTAGTGGAGAGTGTCGGTTGATAGGAGGTCGGGATGCGGATGAGAGGGCGTAATGGTAGTGGAAATGGTGATGGTGATACTGACGCGGGTTGATGAGAGAGAGGTGCTACCCGGGCAAGGTGGGGGGGTTGCATGACGATAGGGTTGGAGGAAGAAAGAATAGAGGTACTTTCCTGGTGCCACACCTGCTCTCTCCCGACTTCCTGGAAGGAGGAGATGGGGTTAACCTGATGATTGGGCTGTTGGTGCTCCGGTAATGGATTCTGGATTATGCCCATGTCGGGCTGTTGTTGTGGGGCCTGCTGAGGCTGTTGTTGTTGTTGCTGCTGCTGTTGTAACTGCTGCTGTGGCCTATGAGGAGGTCTCCTAGTCTTGAGAGCGGCGACGTATCGTCTCATTTCATCCCAATCTATTTGATGTTCATCATTCATATCGTGGATGTAATCTTTGAAATGGAAGCAGTAATCTACTGTGTGTCCTGGCTGCCTGTGGTAGACGCAGTATTTGGAGGTATCAACATTTGGGGGCCACACGGGCCTTTCTCTGGGTAGGGCGAGTTCTTTTGATGCCATGAGGGCATTAAAGATGTCTGCTAAGGTTTCTGGCAATGGTGGATAGTAGGCTCTCTTGGGACCGAGCGGCCTCCTTTGTTGCTGTTGGGGACCATAGTTCCCCGGGGGTGGAACTTGGTTGTACTGAAGCGGTGGTTGTTGCTGCTGAGGTTGTGGTTGTTGTTGCTGGGGTTGGCGTAATGGAGGCATATTATCCTGGGGTGGATTATTTTGGGGTGGAGGACGAAGAGGGAAAGGACCTGGTTGAAGGGGAAGTCGGGGCATTTGTGGAGGCCTTGGGTTGACCGCATAGTTGGCATTGTTGACCGCACCCACTTGCTCATTTATCACGACCCCTTCTGTGGCTCCGCCCGGGACACCAGCGCCTGTCTTTCTGACTACTTTGGGCTTCGGCGACTCAAACATGTTCATAATGGGGGAGTCTTTTAACTGGGTTTGGATGTATCGGGCCCTTTCATAGAGTTCCTCCATTGTAGTAAGTTTATTCATGGCCAGGACGTGTCTGAACTGTGGGGTTGCATTAGACACAATCATCTTCACTTGTTCGGGCTCGGAGAGGGTATCCCTTATTCTTTCCGCCAGAGACCTCCATCTATCAGCATAGCGGACAAAATCTTCGTCGGGCTTCATCTTTTCGGCCACTAGGTCGGTAATGGAGAGTGAGGGACCGACCCTATCTCTATATTTCTGCAAGAACCTTCTCTGGACTATTTCAAAATTCTCGGCCTCGCGGGGCTCTAAGGAATAGAACCACTCAAGCGCGGGACCATCCAATGATCTCCGAAAGAGGTATGCCAGGGACCTCTGATCGTTTTGCCAATAGGAGGATTCATACATGAAATCCTTGAGGTGAATGAAGGGGTTGCCGGTACCATTGTATCTGCGGTACGTGGGCATTTCGGAGGGAGGAAGATGAATGACGGGAAGGATTGGCAAAGCAACCTCCTGGGTGGCTTTCACGTCCACCATCCTTCTCAGATTTTGAAACTGCTCGTCCATGCGATTGAACCTATTGAGGTGCGATTGGGCGAGCTCCTCTGGAGGTGAAGGTGGCACTTGCCACTGGGGGAGAAACTGTCTCCCGGAGACTTGAGGGGGGAACCCGGAATGAGAGGGAGCTGTCAGACCGCCGACAGTTGGCCCTGGCTGAAGCGGTGTGTGGGGAACAACGGGAGTTTGAGATTGTGACGGGAACTGGAATGAGGGTGGTTGTTGGCTCGCTTGTCCTTGAAGCGAGGGAGACTGGATGGCTTGTGCCAACGAAGGAGATGGAATGGCCTGCACGGACTCTTGGAGAGGTGCGGTGGCCGGAGTTGATTCCTGGGGCGTGGGGGAAACAGATTTCCATTTCAGAATGGCCTGGAAGGCCCGGAGCTGTTCAGAGGTAAGCTTCGTGTTGGTGAGGACGCCTAGTAAGGAAGAGATATCCTGCGGTGGGGATGTGTCCCCGGCAATAACCTGTACCTCATGTGAGTGCTCATGAGAAGGACCCGAGTCCATAGCATAGACTCGCGGGTCGGCTGACAAACCACGACTAGGGTGGTTCTCCTCAAAAGACTCGTGAGCCATGCTCACAGTTTTCCCAGAACGCAAGAACATACACTAGCAAGCAGGTAGCACAGATTATCAAACAAGTGGATGCCTTTACGCCCTTTTTTTGTGTTTTGATTTTGATGATTTTTTTGTGTTTTTAGCGAGATTCGAAGTTCACACAAAATGGGGACCCTAGTTTATTTTTGTTTCACCGCCGTGTCAGCTAGGGTCTCTCGTCTCACCACGAATGAAATGACTAACTTCGGAGAACTTCAATGGTACAACCAGCCCAGTGAACGAAGAGGAGATTCTTCGATGTCGGGGACTTACGGAGGTTCCAGTGGAGGAGATTCTAGTCCGTTGAGAGGAATTCTCAAACGGAGAGTCCTTCCTTCACCGGGAAAGGGTGATCCTCAAAAAAAATGAAGAAAGGATAGAAAAGAGGGATGGATGCATGCAATGAAATGCTGACAGAGATATGGAGTGGAAAAATAACAGAAATAACAGACATATAATAAACAAACAACCAATCAAAACTGACAGTGCTGCCGTGAGCACAACAGGGGCGCGCGCGGGCGCCGAGGTGGAGAGGCACGGATGGTGCCGAACTTGTAAGGGTAGCCAAAAGGAAGCAGTAGAGGTCCCACCGTGATCGCCAATCTGTGAGCGACGTCACGCGGTTCGGGGTGCGAAGAGGACGCGGAGCGCGCGGGCTCCTTCTTTTTGTTTTGCTGCAACACAGAAATAAGAGAGAAGAGAAGGGGCCACCACGGGAGATTGCTCCGGCGGGGCGAGCGGGACAAATGTAATATAGCGAGATATGGGGGTTAAGCGGCCATAGCGGGAAGTGACTCGCCGCGACCTCGGGGGGACGGGAATGGTGCAGAAATTAAATAGCAAGAATTGAAACGGCCATTGGGGAAGTGACTCGCCGCGGCCTCGAGGATACGAGCAGATAAAAATATAACAGAATATAAGAAGAATATAAAGAGCGAGAATTTAAACGGCCATTGGGGAAGTGACTTGCCGCGGCCTCGAGAACATGAATAGATAAGAATATAACATATAAGAACGGAAATTTAAACGGCCATTGGGGAAGTGACTCGCCGCGGCCTCGAGAACATGAATAGATAAGAATATAACATATAAGAACGAAAATTTAAACGGCCATTGGGGAAGTGACTCGCCGCGGCCTCGAGAACAATATGTGATCGCCAGGGGCCAAAAGACCCCAAAAATAAGAAGGTGATCGCGCCTACCTCAAGAGCGGGAGATGGCGGGTTGCTTCTTCCTCCCCCTTCGGCCGGCCGACGGAGAGGGCTTTCCTTGGGTACCATTGCAAAACAACGATAAACAAGTAGCGAGCGGATTAGAAAGATAAAGGTGTAGTATTCGAATCCTTGCGATATAAATAACGAAATGATGGCAAGACACACACCTGGTTGGTGTTGCATTTTAAACCCCTCTCGGACTCGAGTAGGAGGAAAATGAGATGATGAATGCAAGTAGTATATAAGAAGAGGCGCCCTTATGAAGGGAGATAGATGATGCGAGATGATGAATGCAAAAGAACTATGGAGAAAAAGGGGAAGAAAAGGCTTATTGGATGAGCCGAGGGTGAAATCCGGCGGAGCTTCGGCAGCGTAGGGACGACGTGGAAGCGCGGTGGATGAAGACGACCTTCCTCTCGCGAGCGTGGGCACCCGAGAAGCCGGCAGAACCTCCACCTACAAAAGACCCCACGGGTTAGAAATGACTCCGGTAGCCTCTGGGCTCCGGCAGCCTATCGGATATCTTCGAAGCTCCCCCAGAACTGAGGGGGTGGGCCTTTATTTATAGAGCTACGGAGGGTGGAGGCGTCCAGGACCCTGGACACCTCCATCAGGGCCGAATTAATATTTTATTCTATTTTTATATATTTTTTTGGAATACTTTTGTGGAGGCGTCCAGGGTCCCGGACGCCTCCAACAGGTCCACCGAAAACCGACGACGGCCGCACGCGGTTTGGCACAACGCGTGGTTTTGTGAGCGGCGTCTCGTGATTCAGAAATGGGCGCGTCCAGGGGCCTGGACGTCTTCAAAATTTGGATTTTTTCACACACGACAAACCGTCGTTCGGTGGCCGGCGCCCGTGAGAGAGTTGATGGAGGCGTCCAGGGGCCTGGACGCCTCCAAAAATATGTTATTTTTTATTTTGATTTTATCTTTTATGCCAAGGCTGGCATTTTAATTTTTTATATTTATTTTTTATGGATGCGTCCAGGGGCCTGGACGCCTCCATTAATATATATATTTTTATTTATTTTTTGTTTTTTTTATGCCAACTGGCATTTTACACACATTTTTTTATTTTTGTTTTTATGGAGGCGTCCAGGGGCCTGGACGCCTCCATTAAAATATATATATTTTTATATTTTTTTATTTGGTTTTGGGCCCTGAGAAAAGAATAAAATAAAAGAAAAGAATGGGGGCGTCCAGGGGCCTGGACGCCCCCATTAAGACCCACCCGGGTCCTAGTCAGCGGCCGCCCGGCAGACATCCTTCTTGGTTCCGGAACCTCCTGATGCGTTCGACTGGTGTTGATGCCGTCCGAATGCCGTGACGGGACGATTCCGAATGCCGAAAAATGCAGAAGAAGACCCAAGAAAAGGAAGCACTCGAGTGATTCAAAATGCGTAAGCCGTTGCGGGGCGTTGTATAGTAATATGAGACTTTCTCAGGAGACGTCAAGAATGGCGTGTCTACACCCCCCCCCCCCCCTCACTTTAAAAAAAAGGAAAAATGATGCAAAAAGAAAAGAGAGAAACGTGAATCTGAGTAGCCGAGAATCCCCACTGAAATAAATGAGGAGACTTGTGCGAAATGGTGAAGCGAATGTCAATAAGGATGAAGCTTAGTAGCCGGAAATCCCCATTGAGACACATGAGGAAACTCACGTCAAACGGTGGAATCCGTAATAGAATTATAATAAGGACGAATCCAAGTAGCCGGGAATCCCCACTGAAACAAATGAGAAGACTCGTGCCGAACGGTGAAATCCGCTACCAATATAAACATATGGGGGCTGTGCGAAGCTACCGAAATCGAGAGTCTGAAACCTATGTGTAGGCACCAGAGTAATCCTTGAGTGTTACTTAGAAAACCTGCATATCCCTACGTTTAGGGCCTTTTGTTCACACGTTCACTCTCCCACTCCACAAAAAAATTATCTCAGGTGAAATGCGTGAATTTAAGCTGTGCATGCAAGACATGTGATATCCTCTTGATGGGTGCACCACCCCTTAGCCGTGCTTCGTGGCTCACATTGTACGTGTCTGTGAATCATAGGCGATGTCCCTATCCCATCCCCTATAGAGTGAGCTGCCTTATTTATATTTATGTTATGCCTACTGACGAATGCATGCATGCATGAATAAAAAAATAATAAAATAATAATAATAATAAACTCAATTTCGGCTATCGCAGCCTGCTTTCCAAGTTCTAGCTCGTACAGCCCAATCTTTGCCCTCACGGCCTACTTCCTACCCTTGCGGCTTGCTAATCTCCCAACTTCGGGTTCTGTAGTCCGCTTCCTCAATTTGGGGCTCTCATAGCCTGCTCCCCAATTTAGGCTTTTGTAGCCAGCTTCCCAATTGCAGCTCTTGTAGTCCGCTTCCTCAATTTGGGCTCTTGTAGCCTACTTCCCAGAATTCGGCCTTCACGGCCCACTTCCCACAACTTCGGCTCTTGCAGCCCGCTTCCTAATACCTTTGGGCTCTCATAGCCTGCTCCCCAATTTCGGCTCTATGTAGCCTGCTTTCCAACTTCGGCTCCCTACATCCTGCTTCACTAACCTCGACTCTCGAAGCCCGCTCCCATATTTGGGCTTTTATAGCCTGATTCCTAGTATCGCTCGGCTCTTATAGCCCGCTTTCCCAATTTTAGCTCTTGTAGCCAGCTTCCCGATTGCGGCTCTTGTAGTTCGCTGCCCCGATTTCAGCCTTCACGGCCTACTTCCGCAACACCAATTCTGGCCCTTGCAGTCCACTTTCCCGGTTCGGATTTCACAGTCGGTACTCCTAGCGCATTGAAGAACATCAAATCCCTTCACTTTGGTTCGGACCTTCCGTCTGGCTAGAGAACAAAATAAAATCCTTTCACTTTGGTTCGGGCATGTCGCCCAGCCAGAGAACAAACAGACCTCTCCACTCTAGATCGGACCTTCCGCCCGGCTGGAGAACGAAAACACCCTCTCACTTTGGTTCGGACCCTCCGTCTGACTAGAGAACAAAAGACTCTCTCCACTCTAGATCAGACCTTCTGTCCGGTTAGAGAACAAAAAGATTCTTTCCACTCTGGTTCAGACCTTCCGTCCAGCCAAAGAATTAAAAGACCCTTTCATGGCCAGTACCCCCGGTGCATCAAAGAATGAAATACTCAATCAGCCCTTTCGCCCGGCTAGAGAATAAGAAGATTCCTTTCACTTTGGTTCGGACCCACCGTCCAGCCAGAGAACAAAAAGATTATTTCCACTCTAGATCGGACCTTCCGTCCGGCTAGAGAATAAAAAGATCCCTCTCACTTTGGTTCGGGCCTGCCGTCCAGCTAGAGAACAAACAGACTACTCCACTCCAGATCGGACCTTTCACCCGGCTAGAGAATAAGAAGATTCCTTTCACTTTGGTTCGGACCTTCCGTCTGGTTAGAGAATAAACATATCCTTGTCACTTCAGCCCGGACTCTCCACACATCCGAAGAATAAAAGACTCCCTTTCTCTAATCTGGCTCGTAGACTTTCCGCCCAGTTGGAGAACTAAAAGACCTTTCTTGGCCGGTTCCCCAGCGCATTAAAAATAAAAAAAAGAAAAAAACAACTTTTCACCCTGGTCCGAGCTTGCCGTTCGGGTAAAGAATCATCCCCTTGTACTTGCGCTAACACTAGCCCGTGTCAGCGACTTGAGCATCTCTCCGTCCATTCGGGGTCATGAACAACCCCTTTTGATTTGGACCTTCCGTCCAGGTCATTGAACCAACAAACTCTTCTCTCCATCCCATCGAGTGACGAATGCCCCTTTTGATTTGGACCTTCCGTCCAAATCATGCAATCAACAAACTCTTCCCTCCGTCCCTTTCGGGTGACAAATACCCCTTTGACTTGAACCTGCCGTCCAGGGCATTGAATGAACAAACTTTTCTCTCTGTCCCTTCGGGTGACGAACATCCCTTTTGATTCGGACCTTTCATCTAGGTCACTAAATTAATAAACCCTTCTCTCCGTCCCTTCGGATGACGAATATCCCTTTTGAATCAACAAACTCCTCTCTCCGTCCCTTCAGGTGACGAGTATCCCTTTTGATTCGGACCTTCCACCCAAGTCATTGAATCAACAAACTCTTCTCTCCGTCCCTTTCGGGTGACGAATACCCCTTTTCGATTTGGACCTGCCATCCAGACATTTAAAGGAATAAACCCTTCTCATCGGCCCTCGTAGCCCGCTATCCACAACCTCGGCTTCTATAGCCCGCTTTCTAATAGCTTCGGCTTTCATAGCCCGCTTCCCGGGTTCTGGCCCACGTGGCCTGATTTCTCGACCTTAACTTCGGTCCGCGGACCCGCCCTCCTCATCATGTTGATGAATCTCTTAGTCGGTCTGCACCCGCAGGCCCCGCTCTCTCGTCCCTCTCTCGCGCCGTCTGCGGCTCGGGGGCATTTGTGGACACTAAAAATTTCTCACCCCGTGTTTACGTGTAGGGGAATAAAGAAGAGGAGAAAAGAGAAGAGAAGATGAGAAGAAGAAATGAAGAAAAGATGGCCTCGAGGGGCACACTCCTAGTTGCCCCAGCGGCACACTCCTATGCCTCCAGCGGCACACCCTCAAGGCCCCTCTAGCGGCACAATCTTTTCGGCCTCCAGTGGCACACCCTCATGAGTGCCCCAGCGGCACACTCTTTTCAGCCTCCAGCGGCACACTCATGTGCCTCCAGCGACACACCCTCAAAAGTGCCCCAGTGGCACACTCTTTTTGGCATCCAACGGCACACCCCTTTATGCCCCCTTCTAGCGGCACAGTCTCAAGTGCCCCAGTGGCACACCCCACCGTGCCCTTCAACGGCACGATCTCAGGCCTCTCAGCGACACACTCATTTTTTTTTGTGCCATTCACCGACACATCTAATCTGGGCCCCCAGTGGCACACTAGCAATGCCCTCCAGCGGCACACTATCTCAGCCCTCAGCGACACACTTCCAGCAGGCCCTCCAACGTCACAGGCATTCCACCATTTCAATGGCACATCGCCTTGGCCCCTTCCAGCGGCACAGCGTGGGATTCTTTCAAACGGTACAGAATGGCAAGATACATAATGGTCACTGGAGGAGCCCATTGGCACGCAGCGTGGCCATTTCAACGCCAGCTAACCCCATGCCTAGGTGTCATCTTCCGGTTGGATGAAGGAGACTTCTGCCTGATAAAGATGGGACTTGGGTCAACCTCGGATGGTAGTGCCATCATGAGATCCCCCCTTCAATGGCACACCTATAAAAGGCCTCTCACGAGGGAAAAAAAAAGGCGAAGCCACCCATACAAAGAGAGCAGCAGAAGAGGAAGAAGAAGAAGAGAAGAAGAAGGTAGAAGAGACATGGAGAGAAAGAGAGGAGAGTGTTGTGTATAAAGGGGAAGGGAGGAATGTGCTGAAGGGAGGCACCCTCCCTCATTCCAACTCTCCCCCAGCTTTCTTTTTTTTTCTACTCTTCCTTCCTTTTTAGTTTTATCTTCTCTTCCCTCCGTTTTGGAGTGTGTTGTAATGCAGTTGACCTTCAGGCCGTGGTCTTTGATATTTGAAGTCTTTCATGAATAAAAGTGCATGTTTGGGGTGTTAACCCTTGTTATGTTTTGATGTCTTCTTCCCACCGTTGGCCCTTGATTTCTTTCGCGTGTTTCCTCAATCTCCTAACTCTGCTTTACTGGCTTTCCCATGTCATTAGTCTGCTTAGACAGACGGCTAACGTTCCTGGGTTGATGATATAGGGCTGGCTCCCCTCCTTTTGACGGCTCCCCATGGCGTGAGTATTATCCCATTGCCTCCATCTATGGGTTTGTTAGCATCCATTTGTTAGCATCTACTACCCCTACCCAGCAGTTAGGATTCATCCACTTTTCAGGAATCTCCCCAACCTTTCCTCTAAAGTCCACAGGGTGCGTACACCCACAAGCCTCCCCGTCATCATACTGCTCAAGTCTTTCAGCGGTACACCTCATTTGGTTTGCCCAACGGCACACTCCCCCTCTTTCTTGCCCAGCGGCACACTCCCTTGGCTTCTTGGCCGGCACACTCCTTCGTGCCACTTTTTGCCGACACACTCCCCTTGACCTCTCCCCAGCCCGGCACACCCTAGCCACTTCCTATCCGGCACACCCCAGTCGTGGCTTGCTTCCCCGGTGCACCCATAGCTTGTGTCAACCCAGTGATTTCTTTCGTTCGGTGTTTTATCCGAGCTTTCCGAAGTTTTCCTCAAAGGTGGCTGCCTAGGCACACACCTCAATTTTTGGTTCATGTCACTCCCTGTGGGCATGTCCCTTTTTACTCCCTTACCATCCGGGTCAAGGGGAGATGTTGCCGAATTTTTGTCAGAAATAACAATGAGTTAAAAGACAAGAGGAAGTAACAAACAAATGGGACAGACAATAGTAAAACATTCTAATCAGACCAAAGGAACTACACAAGGCTCCGGGAACTGGACTGAACAAGACTTAGAGGACTGGACTATTAAACATGACTGGGGTGTCAATCACATGACAAAAATTGAGGGCTTGACCATTTGACACCCTCCATCAGAATTGCATGAATAAGAGACCTTCTCTCAAACTCTGCTCCATCCATCTGGACTTTGCCCTGTCTACTCTAATCCCTTATCTAACCCTTGGCCGGCACACTCTTTGGTGCCTCCTTCAGCGGTACACTATCCCTCTCGTCCCCTCTCCGGCACAGCCTTCGCCTATGCTTACCCGGTGCACCCTCAATCAAGCCTCCCCCGGTACACTTTAGTGGCATTGACATACACTTCAATGCTGTACCAGGCTTGCTCAGACTCTCACCCCAACCTGAATTGACCTCACCCCTTGGCCCCAGCGGTACACTCTCAACACATCTCCCTGGCCGGCACACTCTCGCCTACCTTCAGTGGTACACCCCAGCTCCCCCCTTGTTTTCAATGGTACACTCCTAGACCTTCCAGCGGTACACCCTAGCCCACTCCTTTCACCGGCACACTCCTCAATTCCTTTGGCCGGTACAGTCCCACCTGCCTTCAGCGGTGTAGACACGCTAAAATTGACATTACTTTGAGTATTTCTCATATTGCCTTGTAATGCCCCATTTGACCCTCAAATTAGCTTATTTGAGTGTTTTTTCCATTTTTCATGGATTTTCTCCCCTTTCCCTCTTTTTTAAAATTAACGCCCTAGAGAGGGGCGTGTTTTTAAAACGCGGCCTGATCCAGGACGTGTCTCCCCATTTTATCTATTTCTCCCCATTTTACCTATTTTATAAATTCGTGACCTGGTGAAGGGCGTTTTTTAAAACACGACCTGACATGGGGCGTTTCTTGATGAAAGGACGCCCTGAGATGAGGGCGTCAATTCCCGGCATTATCCAATTTTCGAAAAAGAATAAATGTGTGAAAAATGTTAATTAACGCCCTTCTTGGGGGCGTGTTTTAATTAACGCCTCTCCCGGAGGCGTGTTTCAGAATTTCTGAATAAAAGAAATATTTATTTCCAAAATTGATCTGGGAGTTGACGCCCTTGGCCATGTCGTGTTTTGAATTAACGCCCTATGATAGGTCGTCAATTCTTGAATTGACGCCCTGACCAAGGGCGTGTTTCATCTTCTGTCTTCGCAGCCCTTTCCCCAGAGAGTCCTTGCTTCGTTAGACACCTTCCTTGATTGGGGACTAGAGTCTTGCCTCCGTAGGGCTCTTGCCATTCTTATCTTCTCCTATATTTGATCTATTCTATTTAATAGAGCCGGTGGCTCTGTTAATCGGATTGGATCCCCTTCTTTCCGGCCCTCTGCTGCTTTTCCTTCTTCTTCTGTTTTTTTTTCTTTTTACAGGGAACGGTTGTTGCTGTTGGTGGCTAAAGGAGAAGCTCCTCTTACGATCACCTCTTCATCCAACCGAGACTCCTCCCCATCGAGCATTCAAGCCAAAGCACAGGCTCCCTTTGTTTTATTTATATTATTCCTCTTTTGTTTTAATATCATCGGTTCACATATTCATACATGCTTCATTCATCTCCTATTGATTTTTCTTCTCAACTACGTTGAGTACTCCCCACAGTGCACTCTTGCACATCCTTTTCTTTTTCATATCATCATCATATATTCCCACCCTTTTTGCATAGGGGTTTAAGGGTCACCACCCTTAAGGTGTGTTCTTGCACAATTTTCATGCTCATCTTTACATATAGAATTTGATGCTACACACCATATTCTAATCCATATTTTTTATTGGTATTTGTCTTTTTTTTGCAAGGGTAATCAAATTGAAGAACTCTCTTCATCGGCCGGCCGATTGGAAGAGAAAGGAGCACTCACATCCCCGCATTCAAGGTATTTTTCGCGATCCCTCCATGTTTATTATTTGTTATATCTTTTGAGGCCTCGTGTCTCTGGCGATCACAAACTCCATCTTAGCACCCCGTGCTTATTAATGCTATTTCATCCTTATTTATTCATTATTTCTAATTAGAATCTACAAATTGGCGATGACGGTGGGACCCTTTGTGTTCTTCTTTTTTTTATTACCCCTTTCCCCTTTGGCACCCTCGCGTGCCCTTTCCCTTTGGTACCCACGGTACCCCTCCTTTGCGCCCCTCGGGCACCCTCTATTGTGCTTTGCACTCTCCCCAAGTGATCTGTCAGCTTGTTAGATTTTCTTTTTGAAAATTCCACTTATCCAAAATTTTGATGAGCATGTTATACTCTGCTGTATTTTATTGATTGCCCTGTGACTGTGAGTGTTTGATATTGTTGGCCGTGGGGTCTTTCTGGGAATTAACGCCTCTGTCAGAGGCGCTTTTTTATTTCACGCCCTCACCCAGGGCGTTTTATGCATGTCTAACGCCTTCTGACAGGACGTCTTCTATCATACCCTGCTTATCTGTGAATTCACGCCCTTCTCTAGGGCGCCTTTTTATATTGTAACGCCTCACACTAAGGCGTTTTATTCATTCGGCCGTGCGTACCCTTGAGAGTTAACGCCCTCGACCAGAGGCGTCCATTTGATTTGTAGCGCCCCATACCAGGGCGTGTTTTTACCTTGCCTGTGTGGGCCCTCACAGTGATTCACGACAGTGACCCTGTCGTTCCTTTTCTGGATAGCGCCCCTCTCTAGGGCATTTTGTTATTTGATAACGCCTCACATCAAGGCGTTTCTTTCTCTCGGCCGTGCGCACCTCTGAGAGTTAATGCCCTGCCCCAGGGCGTGTTTTAGATTTGACGCCCTCTCTGTGAGGCGTCCTTTCCTCAGGTAGCGCCTCACACCAGGGCGTGTTTTTATTTGTAACGACCTTCCCCAGGTCGTCTCTTTCCTGTGATTTCACAGAGCCTCCACTTCTTCGTGCTTCTTTGATTTATATTGATTATCTGGCTCTATTGGTGATTTGCATATTCCCTTGCACATATTGCATTTCTTTCATTCGTTTGCATTGGTTTGGGAGACCTCCTCTCTCCTCACTAGGATTCCACACACCCTCTTGGAATCGGGACGACCCTCCATTGAGCATTCCGTCTCTTTGGACCGGAAATCCCTTTTCCAAGCCTCCATAAGTCCCCGCACCCGTGGATTCCCTCACGGACGCCTGGCAGGTTGTACCCTTTGAAGTCCCGAATTAGTTGGCCTATACGTGGTGAGAGAGTGTTCCTAGTTGGCATTGGAGTTAAATCACATTTGAAACTAGGTTCCTCCCCTTGTGTGAATCATTCCAAACTTTGCTAAAATTCATTAATTCACCAAGGTTCAAACATAAAAAATCAAGGTAACCATTCCAACTTGTGTGTTTCTTTGTAAATTGTTTGCACATTAAATTACTTGCATAATGGCTTACTTTGATAAAAAAAACAACATGTTTAATTCAATTCATGAGGATGCACAACCATGCACATCTTATTCTCCTCAATTTCAACATGTTCGTCAAAATTCTCACCATACTTTCAAGGGACCACGTCCTCATTCTTATGGTCATACCCGGCCCACGGGTAATGTCCATTCTCATGGTCCCCCTACTCAATTGCGAGCCACTATTCCTACGGGACCGTCTCGTCCTAATGATGAGAAAGTCTCCCAGATCATTCATGCATTAGATCATCTCACCCCTCAACAAATCCAAGCCCTTAAGGCCACCGTGGAGGGTGCATCTCCTTCATCTCATCCTCCTTCTAATCCTATTCGGGTGGCCCATCACCCACTTCCCTCTTCCACTCATGTTCCTCATCGGGTAGCCCATTACCCATCTCCTTCTATTCACACTCCTCCTCGGGTGGTCCGACACCCGCCTCCTTCTATTCCTCCTCCTTCAAGGCCCTGTCAGCCCTCGGTTGTTCAAGTCACACCCCTCCAACAATCTCTGCTTGATAAGATTACTTTGATGGAGGAACAAATAAAGAGGGTCACGGCTCCTCCTACTCCAGTCAATCCTCTCCATGCCGCTTTGGACGAGATTACAAAGATGGAGAGAGAATGGAAAGACAGGAGGGATGATTACGGCGTCGGCGGCTCAAGCAAGCAGGAGCCGGCATTTGAAGAATCCAAGGTAGTGTACGATGATGATGAAGCTCCGCAGGCACTCCTTCCGAGTTTCCTTAATTTCCCGCCCCCTCCACTATCATTTGACAAACCTCCTGCTCAGGATGAAACCATCCCTGATCCAAACCCCTATTTATGAGACTAATTGGTGTTACGATGATGGGTCGATACTTCAATCACCCACACCGACACATTGTAAGTCTCCTCCTATCCTTGACACCGCATACATTACACCTCTTCCAGTTACACCATTAACCTCCGCAACACTGGCCTCCCCCAAGCCTTCCACTATTAAACCTCCACCCGTTAAGCCATCTACCTCCACACCATTAGCCTCCGTCGAACCTACCATTGAACCTTTCCCAATTAACCTCCCATTACCGCCACCTCGGCCTTCCATTATCCCTTTAAAACCCACTTTGCCTATTCCACCATTTAACCCTTTACCCTTACCCATGGCTAATCCTGAGCAGGATCCACCCCTTTTTGCACCCGAGCCAATCCCAACTGCTTCCGAGCAAAGGGAGAAACTCGACGTTTTTGAACCCCCGCTTACGCTCACCCATTCGCCAACGCTTTCCATCATGCCTCCACCATTCATGGAGCCTTCCGCCTCTGCTTCACCTCCCCTTACTACTCGGAATGGGGGGCCTTCTACAAGCACAGGTGCCGAGGACGATCAAGAGCCGGGCAGCAAGGATTTGGCCGCGCTATTCAAGATTCAAGAATTCATTTGCCGGATGCCAATCCGGGTTATTGTGCCAAGCACGGTCGAAGAAGCCAAGTCGCCGACATGCCAAGCATTGATGCTGTGTAAGGGCCGGGCAGGGCACCCTTTGTTCCAATTTCCAAATTTTGAATCTTTAGGCAACATAATGCTTCCGAGCCCAACTTTCCAACTCCCTCACACCATTACTTTGCACTCTCCAAGGGAGTTGACATTCACCATTGAAGCTTCGGCAGGGGCTATTTCTCATACACTTTCACTGCCGTGGAGGGGCAGTTATCTTAATGCTAAGGGGCCATCCCTTATTTGTTCCACTTTCTATTCATCCATCTCTATCACTTTTTCTTCATGGGCCATTCCCAGGGTTAGGAGGAGGATCTCATCCTCTCGCCCTTCACATTCTTCATATTCTTTGCATTTCATGCATTCATCGCATCCATCCCATTGCATGCATTTGCACCTCCTGCTTCCCGGGTTTCCAAACCCGTATCTTCCCCGCCTTCCGGCACCTCCGGATATTCCGCACTTCCCATCTTATTCATCTTCGTCTTTTTATCCACTATCCCTGGGACATCGTGTCCCTTTTCCTGCTATCTCCCTGGAACCTCCAGGAATTTTATCCCTCCTCTTTGGGCATCTCGCCCTTTCTGATTCTATTCCTCTGGAACCTCCGGACTTTCCTCTCGGGCATCGCGCCCCTTTCCACTTTCCTCCTCCGGAACCTCCGGACCTTTCTCTCGGGCATCGCGCCCCTTTCCACCTTCCTCCTCCGGAACCTCCGGATTTTCCCCTTGGGCATCGCGCCCCTTTCCATTTGCTTCCTCCGGAACCTCCGGATTCTCCACCTGATTGTCTCCATCTTTTCCCCGGGCATCGTGCCCCTTTCCATTTGCTTCCTCCGGAACCTCCGGACTTTTCCCTCGAGCACGACGCCCCTTTCCACCTTCTCCTTCCTGATTTCATTCCTCCGGAACCTTCAGATTTTTCTCTCCTCCCTGGGCATCGCGTCCCTCGGCATTTGCTTCCTCCGAAACCTCCGGACCCTCCATCTTTCTTCCGATTCATCTTTCTGTTCTTCCAAGACATCACATCCTTCATTTTTTTCTTCCTTTTCCATCATCTTTTTCCCTATTTCGTCTCAGGGCATCACGTCCCTTCTTTTGTCATCCCTCCGGAGCCTTCGGATTTTTCCTCTCATGATTCTCCTCCGCCTCCGGACCCTCCGGATCCGCCTCTTTCTATCTACCAATTTCTTCTTCTAATTCCTCCTGATTCTGGGTCCGACCCAACTTCTTCCACATCCACTACCTTGGGCATCTGCCCTTTCTCCCATTGCTTCTGAGGCTTTAGTCCTCACCCCTCTTCTTGATTTTCTGCTTCTTCTGTAGACTGTTCCATGTGATCAGGGTCTCCGCGCCTTAGTGAGGGAGTTCTAGCCCTCGCCTCTTTTCCTTTTTTTCCTTATTCGTCTGAGTCTGGTCTTGGCACCACTCCTTCTTGTTAAGCCACTTTCAAACCCTTTGCTTTCAATCCTTTTTGACTGCCAAAGAGGAATATCCCACGATGATCAACCTCGCCTCTCGCGGCAGCTGCTTCTACAAAGGTTGCAAGGTAACATATTGGCGTAAGTAAGCATTTTTATGATATCATTCCCTCATTACTTCACGCATGATTTTCAAGATGAAGTGCTTCTTAACAAGATTAAGAGTGGTGTTTTAGACCTTTATCTTAGGCTTTTGTTTAATTAAATATTCCAAAAAGAGTCTTTAGGCTTGCTTATGCAGCACTCTTGGTTAATAAGAACCCCACGCTGGGAATTCAACATTCTCTCCCTGCTTGTTAAGAGTAACCCTTAGCTGGGCATTCCACACACTTCACGGCGTCCTTAGCCGGCTCCTTTGGTTAAAACACCGTTGCTACTTTGGCCATGCCATGAGTATATCTGAAAGTCTTTTCTCTTCTTCACTCGGCCGCATGCAGGGGCAAGTAGTTGACGGATGAGATGACCACCCTCGGTACTCCCCAATACGAGAGGAGTCTCAAATAGGGGCAGTCTTGACCCGAAATCAATTTTTAATATGAATTTCGTGATATACATCTCGCCAAAAGGGCTATTATGAAAATCAAGTCGAAATTTTGATAAAAGTAAAAGTATGAATTAAGGCATGACAAGAGTGGCAAAGTCCCCGCAGGGAAAATCCTGGTCGTATGCATGTCAAGGGTTTAAAAATCAAAGGCATAAAGCCCCGGCACAACAGACTACCTCTTTGAAGGGAACACCTTGGAAGGAATTCAAGTCCCGATATCTCCCATCCTGCACAAAGCTTGTCACAATTGTTCTTCTCTTCTCCCTCCAAGACCGAACATTTCTCGGGTATGGCCTTGGTAGGGGCACCGTTGATCAAAGACGGTCGGTTATAGGATGCCACTTTCAATGCACGTCCAGCTTTGGGCAGTTTTAGCGAAAAGGGAAGGAATAAGGACCCCTAGCCAGTGGTTCAAAACAACCCTTTGATGCTGCATTAACAATGTCTAAAGCCAAAATCCAAAAAAATTTGAATATTTCCCGATCAAAATCCCAAACAAAAATTCAAAATATATTCCAAAACTCATAAAAATTTGCATATTCCAAAACTCATAAAAGTTTGCATATTCCAAAACTCATAAAAATTTGCATATTTCCAAAATCCAAAAAATTGCATTGTATTTTCTGATGGTGTTTTGCAGGAACAGTTTTGCAGAGACCAAAAGTACGGGATGGGTCCTCTCTCTACTTATTGCTATCAATCTATTGATTCTTCCCAATATTCTCATGACGTGCCACCCTGGGCATTTTTGGTTATCACCTCCTTATATCATTTTGGTTATATCTCCTGATTATCATTCTGATTATTCATCTCCAGATCTTTCAATCAACTCCTGCTCGTTTCATCTGATTACTCCGCCGATGGGCATTATCAGATCCTGATTATTTAACTCCAAAACTTGATTAACCAGATTGTCATCCTCATGACAAAAAACAAATAATGATGCTTTGCTATGCCATGATTTGACTTATGCTATTCATGATATATACTATGATTGGTTGCTTTGATTCATGCTATGCATGTTATGATTAAATGCCTTATTCATTGCTTGTTATATCTTGGCTAATGAATTTTTGAGCGCAGGAAGAGGCTCTTGGTCCCGACGGCAGGGCATCATCACTCAAAGTCCCACGGTGCTTGCAGCTCATTTCTCAGTTCCCATGCTTATTGATATCACCATCTCCCTGTATGCATTCTACTATATGTTACATATGTTACTAGATTATATCAAGGACCTTGCGGCTTTGGTAAATCTGGGATTTGAGTTCCCCTTCATCAAAAACAATGATGATTCCAGAGAAGTCTTAGTCACACGGATAGGCCGTTGAGCCGTCTAAGACTGGGGACGATGGTTCCCTTTTACGAGTTGGTGCGCGGATAAACGGGCTTCGGCTTAGTATCAGCTCGCAGAAGTCGGTTTCTTGACTCAGTCTGGGCAGTTTAACAATATTATCCTTGATTATATTATATTTTCATTTGTTAATTTTTCCTTTTAAACCCAGCATGCATTCATGTAGGAATTTGAAACAACATTGGAAAATTATTCTGATAAGCTGATGTTGAGAGTTGAATTGATCTTAATCTTTCTCGATATGAGATTTCCATGCCGGATTGAGTCCTCAGTTCGATTTGTCGCTGTTTTGGGTCTTCTCTCGAGAGCTCCTTGTTTGGATTTTTATCATCTTATTTTTAATCATTTCCCTTTGATCCACTTTGGCTGCAGCACGTCCACTACCTGGTAACCGCTCCCCAATGGTGAAACTTACAGGTTTGTGACCTGAGGTACTTCCACCGCGCTGGAAGTTGATCATTTATTTTATCTCCTTCGTGCACCGCGTGCACATCTCCCCTTTTATCCAAACATTGTCGATTTCGTTGGATTTCCCGAGATTTGCTTCATCTCGAGCTTTTGATTTCATTTCTTATCAAGTGATGTTGATTGCGTGTCTCATCACACCTTGGCATCTACTTTTCAGTTTGCTACGCTCCCTTGCAAAGCAGACGCCAAGGCGGGGCAGCTGTAGACACGCTAAAATTGACATTACTTTGAGTATTTCTCATATTGCCTTGTAATATCCCATTTGACCCTCAAATTAGCTTATTTGAGTGTTTTTTCCATTTTTCATGGATTTTCTCCCCTTTCCCTCTTTTTTAAAATTAACGCCCTGGAGAGGGGCGTGTTTTTAAAACGCGGCCTGATCCAGGGCGTGTCTCCCCATTTTATCTATTTCTCCCCATTTTACCTATTTTATAAATTCGTGACCTGGTGAAGGGCGTTTTTTAAAACACGACCTGACCTGGGGCGTTTCTTGATGAAAGGACGCCCTGAGATGAGGGCGTCAATTCCCGGCATTATCCAATTTTCGAAAAAGAATAAATGTGTGAAAAATGTTAATTAACGCCCTTCTTGGGGGCGCGTTTTAATTAACGTCTCTCCCGGAGGCGTGTTTCAGAATTTCTGAATAAAAGAAATATTTATTTCCAAAATTGATCTGGGAGTTGACGCCCTTGGCCATGTCGTGTTTTGAATTAACGCCCTATGGTAGGTCGTCAATTCTTGAATTGACGCCCTGACCAAGGGCGTGTTTCATCTTCTGTCTTCGCAGCCCTTTCCCCAGAGAGTCCTTGCTTCGTTAGACACTTTCCTTGATTGGGGACTAGAGTCTTGCCTCCGTAGGGCTCTTGCCATTCTTATCTTCTCCTATATTTGATCTATTCTATTTAATAGAGCCGGTGGCTCTGTTAATCGGATTGGATCCCCTTCTTTCCGGCCCTCTGCTGCTTTTCCTTCTTCTTCTGTTTTTTTTTCTTTTTACAGGGAACGGCTGTTGCTGTTGGTGGCTAAAGGAGAAGCTCCTCTTACGATCACCTCTTCATCCAACCGAGACTCCTCCCCATCGAGCATTCAAGCCAAAGCACAGGCTCCCTTTGTTTTATTTATATTATTCCTCTTTTGTTTTAATATCATCGGTTCACATATTCATACATGCTTCATTCATCTCCTATTGATTTTTCTTCTCAACTACGTTGAGTACTCCCCACAGTGCACTCTTGCACATCCTTTTCTTTTTCATATCATCATCATATATTCCCACCCTTTTTGCATAGGGGTTTAAGGGTCACCACCCTTAAGGTGTGTTCTTGCACAATTTTCATGCTCATCTTTACATATAGAATTTGATGCTACACACCATATTCTAATCCATATTTTTTATTGTATTTGTCTTTTTTTTGCAAGGGTAATCAAATTGAAGAACTCTCTTCATCGGTCGGCCGATTGGAAGAGAAAGGAGCACTCACATCCCCGCATTCAAGGTATTTTTCGCGATCCCTCCATGTTTATTATTTGTTATATCTTTTGAGGCCTCGTGTCTCTGGCGATCACAAACTCCATCTTAGCACCTCGTGCTTATTAATGCTATTTCATCCTTATTTATTCATTATTTCTAATTTATTTGTTTAAGTGGATTTCTAATTAGAATCTACAAGCGGCACACCCTCAGCTCACTCCCCAGCGGTACACTCTAGTATACCTACTCCATTACACCCTGCATTCAAAGTATCGCGCCAAAGAAAAGTGGGTATAATAATAAAAAAGGGGGAAAGTTTATATGGTAATAATGATAAAACGGGGACTTTGATAAAAGAATAATAATAAAGAAATATAGAACAAAAGGGTGAGATAATGAGAAATGTAATAATAAATAAGGGAAGATCTCCATTGATCCATGGGTAATAAAAAAGGGGAACCAACAAAGAAATAGTATTACTTGGAAATAGATGACGATAATGAATAATGATGGTAATCATGAATAAAACAATATGGCCTTTGTCTCCCTCGGACCTCGGATCCGGGAATATTAATGATGTCTTCGTGAAGCGGGCTTCACCCTCGGGAGTCATCCCTCTCGTCTTGGTTATCGCTCGATCATTTTGGGCCAATATCTCACCAAAGTTCCCCCCCTTTCCACCGGGATTTGTTCCCGCTCTCGTGTCAAAATTGTCATCTCCTGGCAGACATCTGCATGGATTTATTTCCGTTTACGTCGTACCTTCAATACGAACCTTTGTCCAAACATAAAGTGGTCCATGAATGACCGACAAGATCTGAATGGAACGAAAAGGCTCTCGTCATCCCCGGACCCTTTGCATGAGAATGTTGATTAGACCTTCCTGGGTCATGCGTAGACCACGGGTCCGCCCTAATCATGGTCATTGTCTGACCCATACCCTAGGCCTACAGCCCGCTATCTTTGAACACGTCTTCATTTTAGGATCTAATCCCGGGACACTCTCCCATTGCCCCTTGGCACCAGAAATATTGACGATGCCCACGCGAGCTTGACTTCGGCTGCGGGGGGCCCACCGCAGTATGGTCGCGGCTTGATCTTGCACCGGGCCATCAAACTTACTGGTTTCCGACCGCTCTAACCGGGATGTAACTGAATGTTTCTCGTTCCTCTGAACAATAAATTTGTCGTATCCCGACATACATATGTTCCGATTTTCCCATGGCGATTACGCTATTCTCAAGCCGGACACTCATCCGAACATTAAATGGTCAACACATGACCGACATGAGCTCAAATACTTTCTTCACGCCCTCGTACGAGGACTTCAGTATTTCTTAATAGATTTTCATGCAACCAATTTTCTGGCCATGAGGCCCTTTTTCCCAACGATTAATCAAGGGTGTTTCCCTCTCCGAGGGGATGTAAATGACGTCGTGACCTTTAAGGCGCGGTGGGTTTTAGTCCCGACCTGAACTACACAATCGCCTGACTGAGTCAGATCGAACGCACCATGAGCTTCTATGAAGCCCCAATAAATCGTCTCTATGTGACTGGCACGCCCACGCACTTAATAAACCAAATAAATGAACAAAATAATTATATAAATAAAAAAGTCCGTCCACAAGTAGCTGTCGACCCGGAGGCCGATAATTGGATAGCTGTCGGCTCGGAGTCCGATAATAGAGTAGCTGTCGGCTCAGAGGCCGATGGTTGGATAGTTGTCGGCTTAGAGGCCGATGGTGGGATATCTGTCGGCTTGACGCCCCGATGGCTGAATGTTCTTCAATTTAACGCCCCGATGGCAAAATATCTATCGGATTGAAGCCCCGATGGTTGAATATCTGTCGGTTTAACACCCCGATGGCAAAATATCTGTCGCCTTGAAGCCCCGATGACTGAATATCTGTTGGATTGAAGCCCCGATGGCTGAATATATTATCGGTTTAATGCCCCGTTGGCGGAATGCTTGTCGGCTTGAAGCCCCGATGGCTGGATGCTTTGTCGGTTTAACGCCCCATTGGCGGAATGCTTTGTCGATTTAATGCCCCGTTGGTGGAATGCTTTGTCGGTTTAACGCCTTGTTGGTGGGATGCTTTGTCGGTTTAACGCCCCGTTGGCGGAATGCTTTGTCGGCTTAGACAAATGGTCGTGACACCGACCCCATGAGAAGTCTATTTGTTGGATGGCTGGAGGTAGAGGGTGAAAGACCATGTCTACCTCAAGGCTAACTTTCTTTTCTTCTCTTCTTCTTTTATGTGGAGGGGCGAGTGGAAAGACCATGATGGGAATCAACTCCGAGCATGTACATTTTATTTTTATATTTGAGTCCTTTTATTTGCTTTTATATCCTTGGGAAAGTATATGTGTAATTGTAAGACTTTATAAGCCATTGTATCATTCCCTTAGATTGTTTGGGTTTTTGTGCAAAATATCAGTAGGTCCAGCAAGGGGGCCCTCACTCCTTCTCCATTGGTCCACATAAGCCATATGGGTCCATGTGGGGCTGGTTAAAGTCCTAGGTGGCATCTAGAAGGTCAATTGGACACATGGGAGACAAGTGGTTGAAAATGTCAAAGGGAGGCCACCGACCTTACCTACCTAGTCAAAGGAGTGTCCCCTCCTTATGTAATTTATTTATTTTAGGTTTTTGACCACATGGGGGAAGAAAATGGCCTATTTCCCACGAAATTCTCATCCCCCCACCCCTTGCCATTCTCTATATAAGCCTATGTATAGTGTCATTAGAGAAATTAATGAAGAAATTATGTGAAAATTACTTGAAGGAAGAAGGGTGTGCCCTCTCTCCCTCCCTTCCTATGGTTTTCCTTCTCCATACTCTGCATTTCAGGGTTGTGAACCCTTTTATCTTAGCCGCTCCACATCTGAGTTCATTCTGTGCCGCCGCCGCCGCCATTCGTGTCACCATTGAGCCACTGCGAGCGATCTACCGAAGTGCTATCCATGTTCTATTTTTCTAGACAGAGGTCCACTCTGTGAGTTTTAACTTCCAGCTCCGACCTCATATGGAGCTAAAATTTTCAGGGTTGGTTCCTCTCTTGATTCCGAACATCCAGTAAAACAATCGCGCCATTCAGAGTTTGTTTTATATTTTTTTATTTTCGTGCTTTTCTGTCTTCTTGATATGTCCCTTTTCAGATCTGTGTAGCAGAAGCCTAGTTCTTTCCCCTTTCGACCCCCTTTTTGATTTTTTTTGGAATCCCAACATTTATTGAAGGTTCTTTCCACCATACCCTTCCTCCATAAAGGTTTGTTCAATTTCAAAGCCCCTCTACCTATTTTTAGAAATTGAGTCTTTCCCCCAAATTCAGATCTATTTCTGTTGTCCAGATCCGACCCAGAGTCAGCATACAATCCACATCTTTCATGAAGAACTCATCTTCTGAATCGAAGGTCTACCTCACGGTCAATGCCAACTCTCAGGAAAACTTGGTTCTGCCCTGAGTTTTCAGATCCTATGAGCCAGCAGCTTGTAAAATCAATTAAGGCCAGATCCAGAAAATTCAATTTTATCTCTCTGGCCCTAGATCGAAGTACTTCGAAAGAGATTTCCAATGGTACCTCTTGTGCATCGATCCGACGTTGGGAGTGACCGCAGCAACAGATCTCGCCGGGTCGCGCGCTACAAAACAGAACTGCAGATTCGTGGCCAGCAACTCTGGCGGGTGACGATTGGAGCCGCCCGGCCTCTGACCGACGAACCAGCGCGCCGCCATCCCAGGAAGTGCTTCCCTAGGTGTCCTCACTATAGTGGTGCCACCCCAGTCCCACACGACCCACCGACTAGCGCGTGGGCCCGATAACCAGCAGCATACGCCGTCCGAACCATGCCGACGGGGTGATCATGTGCAGCCCGTCAACCCGAGATCGGTCCTCCCGGGCCCACTTGTGTAGCCATTTACCTCCCAGCGTGGAGTGGGCGATATTTCATTGCTGTAATCTAACTCATTGTTGTTACTGGGAGTTACTGAATTCGGCCGGGATCGTCTTCCCCACGCCGAGAGCATGGAGGTATCGTATTCGCTCCTTGCTTGGCACTTTGCTTTATTTCATATATGCTTGTTTATGCCGCTGCTAGAGAGCATGTTAGGTTAATCTAGCTCGCTATATATTGATATTCACCGCTGCTGTGAGAGAGAGCGAGACCGTCCCATGACCCGATCCGGGCACGAAATTATGAGTTGACCACCCTAGCTCTTGCCGGTTTCTCAACCGCATACGTCCGACGCTTCCCTCGAAAAAGGACGATCATGAGCTTGTTTAGAGTCCGAGGGTTACATTCCTAATTGGATTCGAGTCCGTGGTCCATCCGCATCAATTTGGTATCAGAGAGAGTTGAGTCTAGGGTGTCTAAAATAAAAAAAAAGTGTCATTTACGTCTAGTCATTGTCTAAGTCGGTCTAGGTTGCATTTGCATACCATTAATCGGTATATCAAAAGGTGTTGTCCGAACATTAGGCTACGCCTGTCGGGAAGGCCACACACTAGCGTGAGTGATCTTTGGATCGATTATCTCTGCCACATACCGAGTTTTGGTTAAGTCTAGGTGTGTAGTCGAGTCTGCATTTCAATTTTGCATCGCATAGTAGGGTTGTGTCTACTTCACGAGAGTCTGGTCTTGTCATCGTGTGTTTGCATGTCCGCTACCCATGGCCGTTCCCCAAGACCATACGTCCGAGTGGTCATCCTTTGTGGCCCAATTCAATGCGATCATGGCCCGATCCTTTGGTTTCACCCATCTCATTACTAAAGCCACTCTACCCAATAGGTCCACAACGGAACTCCGTTTCACCGATAGGGAGTCGGATAATTGGGTTTCTCTTGATATCGTGGAGTCCCTCTCCAAGACGGGCGAGATTATCCGCGATGGTGATTTTACTTTTGTCGAGTTCGAAAGGATGATCGGCTCCGATTTTTATTGTAATGGCGCATGGTGCAATATTGGTACACTAGTAAGACCATCCATTATATTAGGGCGACCATGGTTGGAAGAGAGGAGAGCGACATTTGACCGGGATAGGAGGACCTGCACCTTATATCCACCTCACCTACCCGGCAAGTTTGTCTTCCACGACGGCATTCACCCGACCACCTTTGTGTCACCAACCACCCACCCCTATCAGTCTGCTCTGCCTACGGACTCATGTCCACTACCTTCCCCGGAGCCCAACCATGTGGGTCCTAGTCATTTCTCCGATCTGTTTCCTTCACATTCCCCTACCATAGAGGACACACATACCGAGGATGTCCCACCCGAGCTCATTCTAGTGAGTTATGAGGCTGACCAAGAGTTGGTCGAGGAGTACCACGCTGATGTTTTTGGGCGAGAGAGTGAGCCAATAGAGGGACAGGGGCTGTTAATCACCCCACTCATAGCGGTCATCCCGGACCCGTCTATTTCGTCCACCTTATCCTCGGTGGATCCTGCCATCACACTTTTCCCCGTCTCTTCTATGGTAGCGTAACCACTGGAGACTACCGTACCATTGTCGACACCCTATGTTGACACGGTATGGTTTGATTTCTGCCATGCGTACGAGAGACAATGTCCAGACTTCATTTTTGTCGTGCTTCACACTAGACGTCCGGATTATATTCCCGTCACCCACCCCCTGATCCTCCCACATTTCTATAACCGAGGACGAGTCTTCTCGAACCGGAGACGGTTGATGAGGGATGGAACTCATGGCATTAAGTTGTGGGTATTCTTTCTTTACACTTAGTGTATGTAGATGGTGACCGCCCTCCTTATCGAGTCTTCCTTCGTATGTCCCTTGTGTTTGTGTCTCTCATCGTCCGTCATAGTAGTACTAAGAGTGTCTACGTTTTCCTAGGATCATGTGTGCGAGTCTGTGTTTAGCTTGTTAGGGGTCTGCATGTGTCTTGTGCAAGCTCGTTGTCGGTCTCCTATGAGTGTGAGGCAAGTGGACTTGCTAGAAGAGTATGGGATCAGCTATACATCTATACCCGGATCTAGTCACCTATAGGGACCCATCGGTGATTCCTAGTGAGTCTTCGAGCCGCCTCCTCCCTTTGAGAGTGACCCCACCCGGAGTGTCACCTCTAGCCTCGTTCCAACAGCAGCGTGTGCATATCGAGTATATACGGAATGAGCAGGTGACGGTCACGTGGAGTGGAGCATACCCGCGTTACTTGACACGGTGATGGATCCACCGGAGCGACTCGAGCAGCCGTACCCCTACTCGACTGGGTCGAGTTCTTTCCACCCGGGGAGAATTGATGGGAATGAACTCCGAGCATGTACATTTTGTTTTTATATTTGAGTCCTATTATTTGCTTTTATATCTTTGGGAAAGTATATGTGCAATTGTAAGGCTTTATAAGCCAATGTGTCATTCCCTTGGATTGTTTGGATTTTTGTGTAAAATATCAGTAGGTCCAGCAAAGGGGCCCTCACTCCTTCTCCATTGGTCCACATAAGCTATATGGGTCCATGTGGGGCTCTAGAAGGTCAATTGGACACATGGGAGACATGTGGTTGAAAATGTCAAAGGGCTACCTACCTTACCTACCTAGTCAAAGGAGTGTCCCCTCCATATGTAATTTATTTATTTTAGGTTTTTAACCACATGGGGGAAGAAAATGGCCTATTTCCCATGAAATTCTCAGCCCCCCATGTCACGCCCCGACGTGAAATATCGGGTCGTACAGTTAGAAACTAGCTAGAAATCATATAAATATTCTAAACTAAACAATTACACAGGTGCTAAGAAAAGAGATAACTTATTGATCATGAAATATTCCAAATCTAGTACAATATCCTTAAACCAACTTAATACAAATTGAGATAATAACAACTCAATCAATAATATCATAACTGAAACTAAACACACTCTAAGGCACAACTACAAGTAAGATAACTATGCCAACTCCAACTCTAGAACTGGTGCACTCAAAGATATCACTCCTGCCCCTCCCCATCGGTATGCGCATCATCACTTGAACAGCCTGGAAAAGGGGGAAAACAACAACTATGAGATGACGTTTAGTAGGAAATAACAAGCAAGTTTACGTGATTAACAATTTAATTATATTTTCATATGCCATGCTAATAAAAGGAATAAATGACGATACAAAAAGATCTTGCAAGGTCAAGAAATATATGATGACAAGAATAAACAAGATAACAAGTACAAGAATTTACAACAGGAGATAGTAATAGAGAATTGGCCAACAAGCAAATATTTTAAACATCATTTCAAGCACGATCAAGTAACAAGAGATTTTTATGTCATAGCCGTCACACTAGTCATACACTCGGTGCAATGCCTCACCATGTCATTATAACATCCCATGGGCTCAATAATTTTTTGGACGCTCTCCCCAGGACCAGACCGGGCCCCTATGATGCGTTGGCATTGATTTATTGGATCCAAGATCCCACGTTGTCTAGACATTCAGTCAAGTTAAATGGCCAATTTAATCAGAGGAATTACTGCCAGAAGTTCAAGATTTAAAGGACTAACATGTCCTTGGATTCAAGAGCACAAAACACGATAAAACTCATCTCCGAGAGATGTGCAGTCATACAAGGGCCGCTCAAGGGTATATGCGGCTAATACAGGGTTGTGCATACAGGAACTGGACTGAAACTCAACCCGCGAGGTCAAGGATGAACGGCTAACAGTGGGCCGCTCTAAAGTATGAACGGTTAGTTCTGGGCCGCTCATGTCCAGAAGACATTAGGACCCATGAACAAGATATACGGTCCATACTGGGCCATATTACGGATACGCGGTCATAATTTGGCCGCCTAAGAGGATATGCGGTCTACTACTGGCCGCGCATGCCTCTCGTAGTCCAATTCGATACAAGACTTAAACCAGTGGTTTAGCCACGTAAATCGGTGTTTTTGGTAGTTCATTAGGTTCATAGCAGGGATATAAAGAAATCCCGTGATGCTAAGTTCGTCGGATGGAGTGTCCGGGGGTAAGTGTAAGACTAGCTCAACTAGAAAGATAATGACTTACTAGAAGTCGGTAAGTTGGTCACGCCGTTCTACTGTAGTACAGCAGCTGTCCAGTGGCTGTCCAGCAACCAAAATAATCATATTAATCCTAATTTCATGTTGAATTACCAATGATTATAATTTACATTAAGTCAAATTGCCAAAAAGATGATTCAAGATGATGAAATGAATGAACAAGATCGCGTAGGAATGTATAGCATGCAATTCACAGAAATTTACTTGCATAATTAACCAATTATCATGTGGGTTTCTAATTTACTAATTATCATTTATGACACTAAGATGAATCATTTAGAACTAGTATTAAGTCATTTACTGCATAGATAAACGGTTCGGAAAGAACCTTACATCTACTGGGCTAACAGGGGCTGAACTGGGCTGAAGGTCTGTGCTGGTAGTTTGGCGGCCAGGGGCAGACCGCCCATGGGGTTGGGCGCTTCTCTGGGAGCCGCCCATGGGGTTGGGCGGTCAGGTCAGGGCCGCCCATCGCCTGGCTTGTGTGGTTACCTGAGGGCCGTTCAGGATATGTGGTCACTCTGGGACCTTTCATCTAGATATGTGGTTAGTTTGGAACCGTTCATCCCAGGATGTGTGGTTCCTGAGAAACCATTTAACTAAGGCTATACCAGGGTCAATGTCTGGGCTTGAGTTGTGCGGTCTATCGTAAGACCGTCCATCTCTGGGTGTTTTCCGGTCATCCCTTCAACGTCCGATGAACGCCGGAAGGTTGAGGGTTGAAGGGGTTTGATCTAAAACACTAATTACTCATGAAAACGGACTTGAAACAAGGGGCTTTTGGTACCGTTGGAAAGGTCATGAAAATACTACCTAACAGCGGGGTCAATTTCATAATTACTTTCTGAAATCATGATTTATAATGGCAGGAACACTAGAAACCCTAATCTTGACATGCTGTTATTAAATCGTGAAATTCTCACATTATATACAATGAAAATTGGGGCTTTATATATCAAAAGAAAGCTTACTCGACGCTGATTCCAACCATATATGACATGCTATATGGGGATCATGATTAATAACTCGAAATCATGATTTAACTGAAAAGAGTACATCAAAAATCACGTCTAGACATGCTCTTACTCAAATCAGAAATTCTCTAAACATGATGCATAAAATTTTGGGCTTCCTACGCCAAATGAAAGATGACATGCTACTGATTACAACCATATATATTAATTAGAGTTTGGTCTGTTATAACCTACCTCAATCGAAGAGAGAACTTATGAACCTAGATTGAAGAACGAACTTGACAGCCCTTCAGAAAAACCCCGAGATCTCCCTGGATACCTAATAATAAGGCTTTTACTATCAATAGAAAGAGCTCGTCGAGAGGAACAAAATGATATACTTATTTGCAGATTTTGGTTGAGAATGCCTACCTTAATCGAAGGAATAAGGAAGAAGGAAGGAGGACGACGGGATGCCGACACACCTCCACTAATCGCCAAATATCTCCCTTGATCGATCTCCACTGCGGCCGCCGCTTCTACCAAAGGATTCTAGGGTTGCGTAGCTTCATTTTTATAGCTCATACACCTTCTGGATCCTTCGGTGCTGGGAGAATTCGACGGGGCAACTTAAGTGATTGAAACGGCGCCGCCATAGTTGCCCTCACCAAAGCTCGACCGACTACACATGTTAGGGTTATGGTTTCGATGAATTGATAGAGGGTAAATGATTCTTAGATCGTGGCCTTTCATTTGCCACTGATTTGGGGTCATTTGGTGGAGTATTAAGCTCTAATTTCGTGGTTTAAGTTAAGGTTAGGTAAGAGTTAGGTAAGTGTGAACTTTGGGCTTAATCCTCTAATTAGACCTAGTTACGGATTTTTGCTGGGTCGACCACAGAAGATAAAGTTGTTCAATAAATGGTCCTTTACCCAATTAGTATGTTTCTAGATTTTTATAAGGTAATCAAAATTTCACTTGTCCTATTTACTAAGGAATTAAATATTAAATTCTGAAATTCATGCATTAATCCATTTTATTTCAATTTTTATTTAATAAAAGCTCAATAAATAAATTGGGGTATTACACCCCACCCCTTGTCATTCTCTATATAAGTCTATGTATAGTGTCATTAGAGAAATTAATGAAGAAATTATGTGAAAATTGCTTGAAGCAAGAAGGGTGTGCCCTCTCTCCCTCTCTTCCTCTAATTTTCCTTCTCCATCCTCTGCATTTCAGGGTTGTGAACCCTTCTATCTTAGCCGCTCCACATCTGAGTTCATTCTGTGCTGCCGCCGCCACCGTTCGTGCCGCCATTGAGCCACCACGAGCGATCTACCGAAGTGCTGTCCATGTTCTATTTTTCTGGACAAAGGTCCACTCTATGAATTTTAACTTCCAGCTCTGACCTCATCTGGAGCTAACATTTTCAGGGTTGGTTCCTATCTTGATTCCAAACCTCCAGTAAAACAATCACGCCATTCAGAGTTCGTTTTATATTTTTCTATTTTCATGCCTTTCTATCTTCCTGATCTGTCCCTTTTCAGATCTGTGTAGCAGAAGCCTAGTTCTTTCCACTTTCGAACCCCTTTTTGATTTTTTTTGAAATCCAAAAATTTATTGAAGGTTCTTTCCACCATCCCCTTCCCCCAATTTTTTTTTAATTTTAAAACCTCTCTAACTATTTTTAGAAATTGAGTCTTTCCCCCAAATTCAGATCTATTTCTGTTGTCTAGATCCGACCTAGAGTCAGTATAAAATCCCCACAAAATCGAAACTTCCACCAAATCTTGCATAAGATATATCCCCGTTTTTCTCTATTTAGCCTCCACATCTTTCATGAAGAACTCATCTTCTGAATCGAAGGTCTACCTCGCAGTCAACGCCAACTCTCAGGAAAACTTGGCTCCGCCCTGAGTTTTCAGATCCTGTGAGCCAGCAGCTTCGAAAATCGACTAAGGCCAAATCCAGGAAATTCAATTTTATCTCTCTGGTCCTAGATCGAAGTATTTCGAAAGAGCTTTCCAACGGTACCTCTTTTGCATTGATCCGACATTGGGAGTGACTGCAGTAGCAGATCTTGCCGGGTCGCGCGTTGCAAAACAGAACTGCAGATCCGTGGCCAGCAACTCCGGCGGGTGACGATTGGAGCCGCCCGGCCTCCGGCCGGCGAACCAGCGCGCCGCCATCCTTGGAAGCGCTTCCTCAGGTGTCCCCACTACAGTGGTGCCACCCCGGTCCCACACGGACCCACCGACTAGCGCGTGGGCCCCACAACCAGTAGCATACACCGTCCGAACCGTGCCGACGGGGTGATCAAGTGCAGCCCGTCAACCCGAGATCGGTCCTCCCAGGCCCACTTGTGTAGCCCTTTACCTCCCAGCGTGGAGTGGGCGATATTTCATTACTGTAATCTAACTCATTGTTGTTACCGGGAGTTACTGAATTCGGCCGGGATCGTCTTCCCCACGCCGAGGGCGTGGAGGTATCGTATTCCCTCCTTGCTTGGCACTTTACTTTATTTCATATATGCTTGTTTATGCCACTGCTAGAGAGCATGTTAGGTTAATCTAGCTCGCTATATATTGATATTCACCGCTGCTACGAGAGAGAGCGAGACCGTCCCGTGACCCGATACGGGCACGAATTTGTGAGTTGGCCACCCTAGCTCTTGCCGGTTTCTCAACCGCGCACGTCCAACACTTCCTTCGAAAAGGGACGATCGCGAGCTTGTTTAGAGTCCGAGGGTTGCATTCCTAATTGGAGTCGAGTCCGTGGTCTGTCCCGCATCAGAACACGTCTGCTTGATGGCTGTTCTTTTCTTTTATGATCTTCTTTCTATTGTGAAGAGGCGGGTTCAAAGACCACGTCCACCTCATGACTGTTCTTTTGTTCTACTCTTCCTTTCTCATTAATGCCCCCGGACTGGGATGTATTTCTCTTAATGCGCCCCTAGGTTGGGGTGTAACTTTTCTTCTGTGCCCCCATGTGGGGTGTATCTTTCATGGCTTTCAGGCTCCCAAACAGGGTGTAACTTCTGCTTCTTATGCCTCGGAGCAGAGTATGTTTCTTTTCGAATGCTCCTAAGCAGGGTATAATCTTTGCTTCTCATGCCCCCATCGCGGGGTGTAGTTCTTCCTCAAATGCCCCTAAACTGGGGTAGATTTTTTTGAATACCCCTAAGCCGAGGTAAATTCTTCATGGCTTCCATGCCCCTATATCGGGGTATATTTCTTCCTCAAATACCCCTAAGTCGGGGTGTATTTTTTTATGGCTTCTATGCCCCCAGGCGGGGTGTATGTTTCTTCTTCAAATGCCCCTAGAGCGGGGGTGTATTCTTTTATGGCTTCTATGCCCCCAGACGGGGTGTATGTTTCCTCTTCAAATACCTCTAGAGCGGGGATGTGTTCTTCGTTTCTTATGCCCCTAGAGCGGGGTGCATTTTGCTTCTAATTCCCCTAGGCCGGGTTGAAGCTTTGTCTCACATGCCCCCATGCGGGGTGTGTTTGGCTTCTGATGCTCCCAAGATAGGATGTGTTGTTGTTGTTTTTTTTTGTCCCCTTAGCTCAGGGTATAACTTCTTGCTTCACATGTCCCTAAGCCGGGGTGGATTCTTGCTTCTTATGCCCCCATACCGGGGTGAATTTCACTTCTTCTACCCCTCAAGGCAGGGCGTATTCTTTTCATATGCCCCCCCGGAGCGGGGTGTAGTTTCTTTCTTCATATTCCCCCTAGCTCGGGGTGTACTCTTGCTTCTTATGCCCCTATATCGGGATAGACTTTTCTGCTTCTTATGCGCCCAGGGCGGGGGGTGTTTCTTTCTTCGTGTGCCCCCATGGCGGGGTGTGCATCTTTTTGTTTCGTATGCCCCCAAACGGGGTGTGTTTCTGGCTTCCTGTTCACCCAAGGCAGGATGTGTTTCTTCTTTACGTACCCTAAGTCGGGGTGTAACTTCATACTTCTTATGCCCCCAGGCCGGGGTAGATTCTACTTCTTTGCTGCTGTGCCCCCAGGCGAGGTGTATTTGCTTCTTGTGCATCCCGGGCGGAGTGTAGTTGGTGCGAACACCAGAACGAGCGAGTAGCACAAATCGACGAGCCTACGGTACCATACGCGGAGCACCAATCGGACTACATCGGCTTCCTTTGAAATGGAGATGGTTTGGCTTGAGTTTGGATACTTTTAGCCTTTGTTTACGTTGAATTTGGGCTTGTAATATATATGTTTACTTGGGATTTCATTTTGGGCTGATTGTAAGGCTCTTATAAGGCCATTTGGTTTAAAGCCCTTTAGAATCCATTAAGGAAGAGTGGCCATTAGGCTTCATGATGGATCCATAAGCCATGTAAGGCCCAATTGGGCCTCCTTCTTTCATGGGCCATCTAGATAGGAAAAGACCATAAGCCATGCTTGATGGAATGGGCTTAAGGGTGGCCTTGGACCAACTTGGCCCATTCTTGGCCCATGAAGGGGGCGCCCCCTTCTTTGTTCGTATTAGGCTGATTTTTTTTGTTTTCTTTTCTTCCCTCCCCATTTATCACATGGAGAAGGTTGCTGGTCCAAAAGAACGGCTGCCACCTACCCCCCTTCCCTTTGAAATTCAAAGGTAGGTGAAAGTAGGTGAGTCATGTCCCCTTGTCTCCCCCTCTCTCCCTCTATTAGTCAAAGGGGCGCAGCCCCCTCCCCTCCCCATGGTTCCATCGAACCTCCCAGCCCCCTCCCCTTGCCAAACCACTATATAAACACTTGTATTATGTTAGTGCAAAGGTTAATGAAGTTTTTGTGAGAGAAAATTGCATAGAGAGAGTGATTCTCTTGTTTCCCCGTTGGGTGTGAAGCCTTGCCCAGTCCTATGATGGGACTGATCTTGGGCGTGTGACTCGCCCCCATATCATCCCCATCCTCTTATCATCTGCCTCCACGAAAATTACATGTGATAGTTCATCGAGTCAGAAAAATTTCAGAGGTGATTTCGCGTCGATCGAAGTTCTGGATCGCCTGTAGCAATTCTTTTCGTGACAACGTAGATCTGCCCAAGCCTGTTGTCCAGATCTGGAGTTTACTGATTATGAATTTTCCCAGATCTCCTCTCAAGCTATCAGGAGTTGATTTTTGAAGCGATCGTAGGATTTTGAGTCCTCTTCGTGCTGCCCCTGATCTCGTCTCGATCCAAGATCTGTGCTGATCGTGGCGACGATTCTCGTGGGATCGCGCAAGCTAATCTGTGCAGACCCGACTCAGAACCAGAGCTGACTTCCAGAGTCTGCCCCACCTCATCCCGTCCAGATCTGTGCGAGATCTTTGGACTACTCCTTCCTCTGGACGTCGCTAACGATCTCCCACAAATGGAGCCTAGATCCAACATCGGCAACCAATTTTCCCATAATTATTTATCTTACTGTGCAGTTCTGGGTGCCCAAAACCAGAAGCTGAGTGTAATTGCTGCTGCGCCCAGATCTGAAAGAATCTATTTGCGCCCTTCGGAGTGGACAAACTACGTCCTGTCGCCGACGTTCTCCAATAAACGGCGCTCCGATCTGCCATCGGATCTTGGCCTACCAGCCTCCGCAAGTTTACTGCGCAGGGTGACCAATGTGGGCAGAACCGAGTCGACTTCCATTCGGCTCACCCGATCGGCTCCGACTCACGTCCCTCGCCTCCTGCGAGTGCGGCCCATCAACCCGGGTTCCAGCAACCCAAACATTGGTGTTTGTAGCCCTTTACCTCCCTGCGTGGAGTGGGCAAATATTTCTGAAATCATAAATTTAACAATTGTGTGTATTGGGGTTGTTTGAATTCGGCCGGCAATTCTTCCCTACGCCTAGTCGTGGAGGTATGCGCTTCGTTCCTCTCTCACTTTGCTAGTTTAGTATATGATCTATTATGCTGTGTTTGTGAGATTAGGGCCGATAGCTAGTTCTAAATCACCGTGATTGTGAGTTGTGAACGCCCGTTCCTTAGCTCCAGTCGAGCACCGAGCTCGGACTGCACCACCCTAGGCGATAGTGGTTCCTTAACCACTGCGATCCCCATGTTTCCCACGCAAGGGACGATCATCGGGATACCTAGTGTTGCTGTTGAGAGACGTCTCCACCCGGAGAAGACCACGGTGGTCAGCCGCACGGCTTGCCTTTAGCGTGCTAGTGTTGGCCGCACATCAAGTTGGTATCAGAGCCCGGTCATCATCCCCCGCATCAAATTGGTATCAGAGCGTCGGTTCAAGTCTAGGGTCATCTAAGTCTAAGGCTGCATTTGCATTCCAATATTCGGTATATTAAAAGGTGTCGTCTGATCGTTAGGCTATGCCTATCGGGAAGGCCGCACACTTGCGCAAGTGATCTTCAGATCGATTAGCTCCGCCACGTACCGAGTCTTTGGTTAAGTCTAGGTTCCTAGTTAGTGCATTCCAACATAGTCATGTCTCGGTGTTTAGTTGAGTCTCATTTCAACTTTACATCATATTTTTGGGTCGTGTCTAGTGTCGTGTCCAAGTGTCGGCATGGCCATCCATTAGCTCCCCGAGTCCCATGGGTTCCCAAACGCCTAGTTCATATGAATGGTGGCGACACCACCAAGGATGGGGAATCTAACCCCACCACATCTGTAGGCCCGAAGCCTCGACTTCTATGGAACCAAGGTCCCGAGCGACTACCTCAAGTGGGAAGCCGCCATGGACGCATATTTTGAGTGTTATACTATGTCCGAGGCAATGCAATTCTCTTTCGCCAAAGAGCGGCTTCTTCATGAGGCCGCCGAAAAGTGGGACTACATTGAACGTTTGAGAGTGGTTAGGAGGCAATGGCCCATCGAGTCATGGTGGGACATGAAGAGAGAGCTTAGGAAGGTCTATGTTCCTCAACCTGTCACTTCCAACTGACCCCACCCACTTACTTCCAACCAAGTGGGTCCAAGTCGGAAGCAAAGACCCCCACACATAGATGAGCCTATACCCAAGCCTAGGCCGATTGACTATGGGCGAGTCCACCATGATCTACCTACTCAAGCTCACACCGTTGCCGAACTTGTGCAAATGATTTCGGATCGGGTGGATAGGAGATGTACTTATATTGAATCGCTGGTCTCCCTTTGCCCACCTCTGAGATCGGTTATAGCCATAGCCCGTAGCCCTTACCCAGCCCCATCTAAGGAGTCCCTAAGCTCTCTCCCCATCTTGGAGACCCATCTTTCATCACCCGTGAGTGCTCCGTTGCCATCCTCTCCTTCCGAACTTCATCTGAAGCCATCATCATATTTGGAGCCACTTCAGTCAGAGCTACCCATGTTTTTAACGGAAAAGCTACACGTAGACGAACCACTTCTTAGCTGTCTTAGGACTGGCTTGGTCCTTACCCCACCTTACTCTCCACCCTGGGAGACAATACTCCCAATAGTCCCCATTAACTCCTATCACTCCACTTTCAAGTCCTTTTGCTTCATAGAATGTGTAAAGGATCTATTAAGGAGTTTAGAATGTCAAAGGGAGCTGACATATGCATTGGCCTTAGGGTCTAACCAACCCTATATCCATAGCTTTATGCTCCCATCTTTGGGGTCTATTACCTCGTTATACACCTTGGGTCCTATCACCACCGAGGTTCTGTTGCTCTTCCCCGTTCTCGATGAGCTTGTATTGGACCCCTCTTACGGTATTGCCGTCCCGAGGGAGGACCCATATCTACTCTATGAGACCACCGTCCCATCTACCATAACGGATGAAGGTGACAACCCACACCTTCAAGAATTTCACAATTGGGACCGTGACATCTGGGAGTCCATCTCATGGGGTCACACATTCTTTGACCCATTTTACCCCTTCTCTAGTGGGCCTCGTGATCCACCACTTCCCTTCTACTTTGTCAAGGAAGTCCCCTACCACTCTCTTCCCACTCGGGCCAATCGAACTCCACATAGCAATAGGTCCGATTATTGGGAAGCATGGCATGCCTTACCTACATGTAGTGGTGATGAACCTCTTAGCCCACCCACACCCACATCTGATAGGAAGTCCTTGCATGCATGGTGTCTTTTTGGGTGTCCAGGAGTCCATAATCCTACCTACCTTTGGGTGCATCTAGTGTATGCATGGCACACATTCGGGTGTCCTGGCCCACCTTGCATTGTTTGTTTGGTGTCTAGGTTTGTCTAAGGTCATGTGTGTGTCTGTTTGTCTCTCTAGTTTGTTTTCTTTCACGTATATGGTTTGTATTAAGTGTGTCCTAATAAAAGGCCAGCCATGCACCTATAAGAATTAGCTGATGCATGCTACATGTCCGTGAGTTCACAAGGGAGAGTACGTCAAGATCAGGGTCATACCTGAACGGTTTCCTCATGGGGCCGTAAAGCAACTCTAGGTCCTCGATACCCGCCCTTCCCGAGTCACGAAACAAGTGGGTTCGAATGCGTACGTTATTGAACTACCGGATGACTATGGTGTCAGCTCGACGTTCCATGTTTCTAATCTGGTAGCATATTGGAACCCGCGGTGATCCCTAGTGAGTTTCAAACTTTATCCTTCTGTTGTGAGTGACAAATCACCCGAGAGTCCACCTCTTCCAACCTCAACGCAAGCATATAGATTTTATACTGGATGAGCAGGTGATCATCACAAGTAATGGAGCCTACCAACACTTCTTAGTGCGTGTGCGATGATGCCCCACGATGAGCAATGCCTTGATCACATGCGGAGAGTTCAAGCCCCAGGACCCTTACTCGACGGGGTCGAGTTCCTCCCACCCGGGGAGAATTGGTGCGGACACCAGAATGAGCGAGTAGCACGAACCGGCGAGTCGACGGTACCATACGCGGAGCACCAATCGGACTACATCGGCTTTCCTTTGAAATGGAGATAGTTTGGCTTGAGTTTGGATACTTTTAGCCTTTGTTTACATTGAATTTGGGCTTGTAATATGTATGTTTACTTGGGTTTTCATTTTGGGCTGATTGTAAGGCTCTTATAAGGCCATTTGGTTTAAAGCCCTTTAGAATCCATTAAGGAGGAGTGGCCATTAGGCTTCATGATGGATCCATAAGCCATATAAGGCCCAATTGGGCCTCCTTCTTTCATGGGCCATCTAGATAGGAAAAGACCATAAGCCATGCTTGATGGAATGGGCTTAAGGGTGGCCTTGGACCAACTTGGCCCATTCTTGGTCCATGAAGGGGGCGCCCCCTTCTTTGTTTGTATTAGGCTGATTTTTTTATTTTCTTTTCTTCCCTCCCCATTTACCACATGGAGAAGGTTGCTGGTCCAAAAGAATGGCTGCCACCTACCCCCCTTCCCTTTGAAATTCAAAGGTAGGTGAAAGTAGGTGAGTCATGTCCCCTTGTCTCCCCCTCTCTCCCTCTCTTAGTCAAAGGGGCGCAGCCCCCTCCCCTCCCCATGGTTCCATCGAACCTCCCAGCCCCCTCCCCTTGCCAAACCACTATATAAACACTTGTATTATGTTAGTGCAAAGGTTAATGAAGTTTTTGTGAGAGAAAATTGCATAGACAGAGTGATTCTCTTGTTTCCCCCTTGGGTGTGAAGCCCTGCCCAGTCCTGTGATGGGACTGATCTTGGGCGTGTGACTCACCCCCATATCCTCCCCATCCTCTTATCATCTGTCTCCACAAAAATTACCTATGATACTTCATCGAGTCAAAAAGATTTCAGAGGTGGTTTCGCGTCGATCGGAGTTCTGGATCGTCAGTAGCAATTCTTTTCGTGACGGCGCACAGATCTGCCCAAGCCTGCTGTCCAGATCTAAAGTTTTCTGATTACGAATTTCCCTAGATCTCCTCTCAAGCCATCAGGAGCTGATTTTCAGAGTGATCGTAGGATTTTGAGTCCTCTTTGCGCTGCGGTCGATCTCGTCTCGATCCGAGATCTGTGCTGATCGTGACGACGATTCTCGTGGGATCGCGCAAGCTGATCTGTGCAGACCCGACTCAGAACCAGAGCCGAATTCCAGAGTCTGCCCCACCTCATCTCGTCCAGATCTGTGCGAGATCTTTGGACTACTCCTTCCTCTGGATGTCACCAACGATCTCCCACAAACGGAGCCTCGATCCGACATCGGCAACCAATTTTCCCATAATTATTTGTCTTACTGTGCAACTCTCGGTGCCCAAAACTAGAAGCCGAGTGTAATTACTACTGCGCCCAGATCTGAAAGAATCTGTTCGCGCCCTTCGGAGTGGACAAACTACGTCTTGCCGCCGACGTTCTCCATCAAACGGTGCTCCGATCCGCCATCGGATCTTGGCGTACCGGCCTCCGCAAGTTTGCTGCGCAGGGTGACCAACGCGGGCAGAACCGAGTCGACTTCCATTCAGCTCACCCGATCGGCTCCGACTCGCGTCCCTCGCCTCCTGCGAGTGTGGCCCGTCAACCCGAGTTCTAGCAACCCAAAAATTGGTGTTTGTACCCCTTTACCTCCCTGCGTGGAGTGGGCAAATATTTCTGAAATCATAAATTTAACAATTGTGTGTATTGGGGTTGTTTGAATTCGGCCGGGAATTCTTCCCCACGCCTAGTCGTGGAGGTATGTGCTTCGTTCCTCTCTCACTTTCCTGGTTTAGTATATGATCTATTATGCTGTGTTTATGAGATTAGGGCCGATAGCTAGTTCTAAATCACCGTGATTGTGAGTTGTGAGCGTCCGTTCCTTAGCTCCAGTCGAGCACCAAGCTCGGACTACACCACCCTAGGCGACAGTGGTTCCTTAACCGCTACGATCCCCACGTTTCCCTCGCAAGGGACGATCGTCGAGCTACCTAGTGTTGCTATTGAGAGACGTCTCCACCGGGAGAACACCACGGTGTCCAGCCGCACGGCTTGCCTTTAGCGTGCTAGTGCTGGTCGCACATCAAGTCCGTCGTACGTCTTAGCCCGATCGTCATCCGTCCCGCATCAGTAGTCATTGCTTCTTATGCCCCGATGGCGGGGTAGAGTCTTTACGGCCTCTATGCCCCTAGGCGGGGTGTATGTTTCTTCTTCAAATGCCCCTGAGTCGGGGTGTATCTTCTGCTTCCTATGCCTCTAGAGGGAAGTATCTTTCTCTTCATATGCCCCAGGCACGGGGCGTATCTTTGCTTCTTATGCCCCTGAGGGGGGGTGTAGCTTTATTTCACGTGCCCCCATGAGGGGTGTGTTTTGCTTCTTGTGCACCCAAGGCAGGATGTGTCTTTTATTCACGTGCCCCTAAGTGGGGTGTATCTCTTCTTAAAATGCCCCTAAGCCGGGGTTTGTTCTTTATGGCTTCTATGCCCCCAGGCGGGGTGTGTTGCTTCTTCAAATGCCCCTTGGGCGGGCTATATTTCTTCATCAAATGCCCCTAAGTCGGGGTGAGTTTCTCTCTTTGTGTGTCCCCAGGCGAGGTATAGTCTTTGCTTCTCATGCCCCCATAGCGGGGTGTAGTTCTTCTTCAAATGTCCCTAAATTGGGGTAGATTTTTTGAATACCCCTAAGCTAGGGTAAATTCTTCACGGCTTCCATGCCCCCGTGGCGGGGTATGTTGCTTTTTCAAATGTCCCTTGGGTGGGGTATACCTTTCTTCATACGCTCCCAGGTCAGGCTATATGTCTCTTAGCTTCTGTGCCCCCAGACCGAGGTGTATTGTTGCTCTCTTTTCTTTTATACGCCCCTATGGCGGGATATATTTCTCTCCATGTGCCCCTAGATCAGGGTGTAACTCTGTTGCTTGTTATGCCCCCAAGTCGGGGTAAATTCTTCTGCCTCTTCTGCCCCCGAGTGGGGTATATTTCTCTTCGTATTCCCCTAAGCCGGGGTGTATTCTTTTGTTTCATATGCCCCCATACGGGGTAGCGTCTTTGTATCTTATGCCCCCACGGCGGGGTGGAGTTTTGGCTCCTTATGCCCCCATGGCGGGGTAGAGTCTTGGCTTCTTATACCCCCATATCGGGGTGTGTCTTTTACTTCTTATGCCCCCATATCAGGGTATATTTCTTCTTCTTGTTCCCCATGGCGGGGTATATGCATGCTCTCTTCAGGAGTTGTGACCGTGCTTGGCCTTATTGCTATAAAGCATTCCCCATAGCGGGCAGTAATTCATCAAGCTACAGTTGCGGCTTGTTGGATCTTCGAACAGCCACTCAAGGGGCCGTCTTATGTCGGATAGGGGTAGCATGAAGGTGGAACAGACTAGGGCATTGCATCGCGGGTTTGGACCCTCCTAGAGCTGGGCAGGATGCCAGCCTTCTTCTTGTTCTCTTTGTCGGCAATGCTTGCCAACTTTCTTTTTGTCATTATTTTCTTCTCTTCTTTTTTTGTGTAATAGACCAAGGTAGGTGCGCAAGAGAGCGCTCACCCCCTTAGGGAGGGGATGAGTGGTTCGCTCCACCGCGTCAGTCCCACAATGGTAATCTTTATTCAGCACGGGTGTCGACGGATATGGCCGTACAACCCTCTTTCGCCAATTCTCTCTCTTCTCTTTTTTGTTCCTTTCTTTTCTCCTTTTCTTCTTTTCTTTCTTTTCTTCTTCTTAAGGACGGGAGGTTGGTTTCCCCTCCCTTCTTCTTTCTTTCTTTTTTTCTCTAGCAGCCTTCATAACTTCTGGAAGCTGTAGGTGCCTCGGAGTAGCATCTTCGAGGCCACAAAGATAATTTCACCTAGTTTGGCTTTTCTTCCCATAGGGCTGGCAAAGACAGCACTCTGTAATTCATTCAAGCAGGCAAACATCATTTATTAGGAGGCCATGAGGCCCTAAATCCCGACGAAGAGATGAATGGTGGTTTAGGTCCCACCGTGCGTGCTAGACTTGTGGACGCACTTTTCGACACGCTCATTTGTCTGTTCTTTAAGTCGGTTTATTCGGTGGGTTTATTCGTTTATTAAGTGTGTGGGCGTGCCAGTCACAAAGTGACTATTTATTTGGACTTCATGGAAGCCCATGGTGCGCTCGATCTGACTCAGTCATACGATTGTGTGGTTCGGGTTAGGACCAAGACCCGCCGTGCCATAAAGGTCACAGCGTCATTTACATCCCCTCGGAGTGGGGAACACCCTTGATTAATCGCAAAGAATCAGGGCCTCATGGCCAGGAAATTATATCACGAGAAACAAGACAATAGTGATCTGGAATCAGTCGGAAAGCCCTATGTCTAGGGAAACAAGCATTCGAAACATGTCGGTCACTCAGGGGGCCATTTAATGTTCGTACGAGTGTCCGGCTTGAGAACATCGTGATCGTCGCGGGAAAACCAGAGCATATGTATGCCGGGGTACGGCAAGTTTATTGTTCGGAGGAATGTGAAACATATGGTTGAGTCCCAGTTAGAGTGGTAGGAAATCGGTGAGTTTATTGGCCCGGTGTGAGATCAAGCCAGGACCCTTCCGAGGAATATTCCCGCGATCAAAGCGAGGCTCACGTGGGCATCGTTAATATTTTCGGTGCCAAAGGGCAGCGGAAAAATGTCCCGGGATTCGATCCCGAAACAAAGACAGGTTCAAAGATGGCGGGCTATAGGCCTAGGATAAGGGTCAGGCAATGACCATGATTAGGGTGAACCCATGGTCTAAGCATGACCCAGTAAGGTCTTATCAATATTCCCATGCAAAGGGTCCGGGGATGACGAGAGCATTCTCGTTCCATTCAGATTTTGTTGGTCATTCATGGACCACTTTATGTTCGGACAAAGGTCCGTATTGAAAGTACGACGTAAACGGAAATAAATCCGTACAAATGTATGCCGAGTTTACGATAATTTCAATGAAAGGTTGGAAACGAATCCCAATGGGAACGAATCCGGTTTGATGGACTATCGGCCCAGGGTAATGTCAGCTCACGGCCATATTGGGTTGGTTCCCAAGGTCTGAGCCTGACCTGGAGCCTGACCTGGAGGGGCGACGTTAATATTCCCTTTACAGCGGGTAATGAGGAGAAACGAGGCTGCGGAAACGATCTCATCGTTTTATTATTGCTTGAACTTTTTTATTATTTGTTTTGTTATTTCATATTTTTTTGGTGAGTTTGGTATTATTATTTTTTATTTTATTTATTATTATTATTTATTAATTTATTAATTTATTATTATTATTATTTTGAGTTTATTATTATTACTTATTATATTTATTATTATTATTATTTATTAAGTTTGTTATCATTATCATTTATCCTTTTTATTATTATTATTATTATTTTATTATTATTGTTTATCCCTTTTTTGTGAGTCTCTTATTATTATTATTATTTGTTGCATTTGGGGCGCGTATGCGAGGATGAGCCAGAAGTGCAGGAGAAGTGTTTATGCAGGCTAGGCCCTAGGTCAGTGCGAGCAGAGTGAGGTCTGTGCAAGTTTGGGATCAGGGTCGGTGCAGGTTTAGATTGGAGGTCGGTGCAGCAAGGGCTGGGGTCTGTGCGTGTTGGGTGAGGTCGGTGCATGTTTGGGCTTAGGTCTGTGCACGCTGGGGAGGTCGGTGCAGCTGGCCTGGAGGTCGGTGCCGCTGGGCTGAGGTCGATGCACATTGGGTGAGGTGGGAATTAGGTCGATGCACATGATCGGCCAGGCCGAGATGCGGTCGGTGCACATGAGCGGCCAAGCGTGCTGAGGTCGGTGCACATGCAGGCTAGGCTAGGACGAAGGTCAGTGCAGGGTTTGTTCATGCGTGAGCAAGGTCAGTGCAAGGTCTGTTCATGTGCGGAGCAAAGTCGGTGCAAGGTCTGTTCATGCGTGGAGCAAGGTCGGTGCAGGTTTCAGCTGGGCTGAATGAAGGTTGGTGCACATGCAGGTGGAGGTCTGAGCACATGAACAATTATGCTCTATAAGGTCAGTGCACATGGGTAGCTATGCGTGCCAAGGTCGGTGCAGCTATGGCAGCAGGTCGGTGCACATAGGTAGCTATGTAAGCCAAGGTCGGTGCAGTTGCAGGAGCAGGTCGGTGTACACGATGGCTAAGGTCAGTGCACATGCGGGCAAGGTCTGAGCACGTTGGGGTAGGGTATATACAAGTTAGGATTGTATGGAGGGCAAGGTCCATACACACCGGGAATGTGCAGAGGGCCAGGTCTATGCACATAGAGGCCAGGGTTGATGCATGTTTGGGTTCTGGTGAATGGAGGTCGATGCACATGAAGGCAAGGACGGTGCAGCTTGCTGGCTATAGTTTGTGCAGCCTAAGGCTGGGGGTTAAGGTCTGTGCATGTTAGCGTGCATGAAGGGTGAGGTCTATGCACCTTTGGAAGCGTAGGGTTTATGCATGCTAGGTAGGGCCGGTGCAACGGAAGTGTGCCAGGCAGGGGAGGAAGGACTAGTGTGCCGCTGAAGGATTGTGCTAGGCTGGCGCCAATTGGAGTGTACTGTTCAAGGCTGGCCAGGGGAAGTTCAGACTGGAGTGGTTTAAAGGGGGGGCAATGCAACTGGGGCAAACGAGATGCAATGCAGTGCTTAAGTGTTCGTGAGAGAGGCTCCTTTATTCATGAGATGCATGTAAGGGGTTTATTTTATTTGATTTTTTTATTCATGTAAATTATGTTTGTGGCTATGTTCGACAGTCCGTCGTAAAGATGCAATTGTTCAGTTATTCAGAATCTCTGTGGTTTCTTTGTTATTTCGATGAAGCTGTTACATTAATGTTTAGTCTGTTCATTTGTTGTTTATTTTTGCATTATTAATTTTCTTTTATTATTACTGTTATTATGTTAACTCGAACGAAAATTTGGCAGCATCTCCCTTTGACCCAGATGGTAAGGGGGGTGTAAGAGGAACACGCCCATAAGGAGTGGCATGACCCAACAACTCGAGGTGCGTGCCAAGGTAACAACACCTTTAAGAAAGCTTCGGAAAACCCAGGGAAAACAACGAACGGAAAACACCGAGCTAAAGAACAGGCTGAGGGTGCACCGGGTTAGAAGGGAGGTAAAGTGTGCCGGGGAAGGCACGTTGGGGTGTGCTGGTAGTGCGAGCTGGGCAAGGATATGCCGGGGGAGGCACAGGAGGAGGGTGTGTCGGGCTGGAGGCATTGGGGTGTGCCGGTAGGGGTAAGCCAAGGGGAGTGCACCGGGCAAAGGCCGTTTGGAGTGTGCTGGGTAAGGGATGGCCAGGATGGGGCGTGCCGAGGTAAGGTATAATGGGTGTGCCGGCAGGAACAAGCCGAGGGTGTGCCGGGATAAACCAGGTCAAGTGCACTGGCGGGGCAAGGCAGAGGGTGCACCGGACGAACGGGATGGCCACGGCTCACCGGATTAGAAGGAGATGGGTGAGAGCAGTAGCATGAAGAACCAAGGGAGATCTCACCCAATAGAGTTGATTCAGAGACGCCAGCAATTAGGTTGGCTAGGCCCTGACCTCTGGCACCGTGAAGGCTTCCCTTGATATAGGAGTGAGACGAGGTGGATGAAGATTGTTGATTTTTTCCTTCCCAAAGGATATAGAAGAATCGGTGAAGCACAGAGGAAGACCCTGGTGGTGGTGGAGAGGTAGGAGACACAGACACAAATCCATCAAAACCTAAAAGGGAAAACTTTTTCTTTATTCTTGTAAAAAGGAAAGAGCAACTCAGAGGGCTAATACATTATAAGAAAGCAAATAAAAGAACGGAGGGGACAAGATACAATGAGGGGGGGGGGGACGGAGCACTAGCTCCTTGTTTCCCAGGCTCCACTCTTCTCTCACTCACCCATCCTCTCTTCCCTCTTCTTCTCTTCTCTCTTCTTCTCTTCTCTCTTTGCACAGACAGTGGTGGATGGAGCCACAGCCTTCTTCTTCTCTTCCTATCTTCTTTGTTCTGCCTCTAGGGAGAGTCCCCCCTATGAGGGAGAGCCACTGCGGATCTCCTCTTTTCTTCTCTGTGAGAAAGTATATATGTATCTCAGGCGGTGTTGACCTCTCTCTGACTGTGGGAGTTAATTAGAGGTTGACCCCCGGTCTTGTCTTTCGGCGGGGAGTGCCTACGTGCTTGGATGAGGCTTCGACAGCTGGGCAAACCCCAGATGGCTCGAGATGACTATGCTGCGCGCCAAGGGCCCCACGCAGTGACCAGTAGTGTTTGCTACCGGCTACATCGGTTCAAAGGGTTGAACGCTGCACCTGGTGGAAGGCTGCTGGGCAGTGTGCCGCTGGGGGCTTGGCTGGGTGCACCGGGCGAGGCCCGCTCGTGGGTGTGCCGCTGGAGGGCTTAAGGAGTGTGCCGCTAGAGGGCTTAAGGAGTGTGCCACTGGAGGGCCAAGAAGTGTGCCTCTAGGGGCCTTGGCAGTGTTCCGTTGGAGGCTTCTCAAGGCGTGTCGTTGGAGGCGCTTGGCAGTGTGCCGTTGGGGGGCACGAAGAGTGTGCCACTGGAAGGGGGCACATAAGTGTGCCGTTGAAGGGCACCTTGAGGGGTGTGATGTTAAAGGGCACATTGAGGGTGTGTCACTGGTAGGGACTTGAAGTGTGCTGCTGGAGGGGCAAGCCAAGGGTGTGCCGCTGGGGGCTCCAAAGGTGCGTGTGCCGCTGGAGGGCACAGTGAGTGTGTTTCCTTTTCTTTTTTTCTCCTTCTCATCTTCTCTTCTCTTTTCTCCTCCTTTTTATTCCCCTGCACGTAAACATGGGGTGAGAATTTTTAGTGTCCACACTAGTCCAACCACGATCGGCTACTAGGATCTTTCACGGTCTCACAGAATCCCACCGAAACTCTATCATCTACGGTCTCGCGAAAATCTTGAGAAAGGCGTACATGCATACTCAAACCATCGTAAACCACGGTATAATACTACGGGCACTAAGAAAACTACCCACGACCGGATGATAGATACTAGTGGGCACCGGCCCACTAGACTCACACAAGATCTACTTACCACGATCATGGAGCTCACACGGATATGACCCTCCGTGGTCATAGGACTCACGCGATATATAACTCGCCACGGGCACCTAAGCCACGTGGAAACTAGACTAAGTAAACATGGCCAAACCCACCGTAGGAAATCTATAAACCTTGTATTAAACAAACCCATTCTCGGGTGACCACCACCCTCAGAAGGCCGAAATGGTCCAAATTTCATGAGTTTCTATGAATAAAATACTATTTTCTATGTTCCGAGGCAAAAACCAACTTACGGGACTCAAACGGGCTGAAAAGCCCTCTTCCCGGTCGCCCTAGGCCATAGGTCGGTCGACCTGGGCTGTAATACCCCAAATTATTTTGGAAATTTAATTAGAATTATTTGAATTTATTTGGAATTATTTGAATTAATGAGAATTTATTCGTAATTAATTAGATTAATTCTTTAATAAATAGTATAAGTCACTTTTCAACTATTTTATAAAAACCCATAAAAATCTTATTATTTTTTAATCCATTTCGTTTAATAATTTTATCTTCTTCGACTAAGCCTAATAAAATCATTAACTAGGCCTAATCAATGGATTAAGTCCGATTTCCACACTAACCTACCCAATAGTGAACGTAATAGTAAACCTCATCTTAAAACACCAAATTAGAGCTTAATACTCAACCAAATGAGCTCATTTTGGTGGCAAATGAAAGGCCACAATCTAAGGATCAATAGCCCTCTATCAATCGAACCTAAACCTAACCCTAACACATGGTGGCGGCCGAGTTTTGGAGTGGTCAACCTTGGCGGCGCCGTTTTCCAACACCTAACTTGCGTGGTCTATTCCTCCCAGTCCCGAAGTCTCCAGAAGCTCTATCAGCTATCAAAATGAAGCTCTACGAGTCTACTTTCATTTGGTGGCTGTGGTGTTCGCATTGGATTCAGATCTAGGAAGTTCTTGGTCGTTTAGTGGAGGTGGGTCGGCTGCCATCGTCCTCCTTCCTCTCCTCTTTGATCCTTCGATTGAGGTAGGTTTCCTTAACCAAAATCAGCTTATGAATATATCAAATTTTTCCTCTCGACGAAATCTTTCCAATGGTGGTAAAATCCCCAATTTTCATTAGGTATCCAAGGAGATATCGCGGGTTTTCTAAGGTGCTGTCCAATTCGTTCTTCAGTCTAGGGCTTTAAGTTCTCTCTTCGATTGCTCTTTGATTGAGGTAGGATCTAACATCCAAACTATAATTAATATACATGAATGTAATCAGCATCTTGTTAGCTTTAATCTGGCGTAGAAAGCCCCAAATTTCATTGAGCATGTTTAGAGAATTTTGGATCGAAGTAAGAGCATGTTTAGGCTTGATTTATGGTATGTTCTTCAAGTAGAAGCATGATTTTCGGGCTATTTTTGAGTTGGATATCTAGATCCACATATGGCATATCATACATGGTTAGAATCAGCATTAAGTTAGCTTTCTTTTGATATAAGAAGTCCCAAATTTTGTTGTATATATTGAGAGAACCATACGATTTAGTAGAAGCATGTCAAGAACTAGGTCTTCATGTGTTCATCATAGAATATGTTGTGATTCATTTGATTTCTGTTGAAATTCGTGTTTCAAAACTCTTTTTTTATGACCCTAGTATGTCTATTAAGAACCCTAGACCATGTGGTTAAGATCCCAACCCATTTAAACCCCAAATCGTGGAGTTTCTCATGATTTCTGGAAGCCCGTTCTTGTCTGGAAACCCAGGGGTCGACCCCATGGGTCGACCCATACCACCCTGCAAGCAGAGAGAATTCTGCCTTGCATGGGTCGACCCATGGGGTCGACCCACAACTGCAGGGGTCAACCCAATGGGTCGACCCACGTGCTGTATGACCCGGTTAAGTTGTCTTTTGACCCGGGGATCGATCCGGATCATTAGGGGATCGACCCATTCAACTTAGCCCAATTGAAAACTATATTTTTGAGGATCTAATGACCTATTCATGTACCCCTTTGATTTCAATTAACATTGGTCCCTACATGCAACAATAGTGTAAAAACATGCCGTATATCATCTCCATTTCAACGCATACAATGGTTAAATAGAAACCCACATAATTAGTGGTTAATTGTGTAACTAAATTTATGTTAATGCATGCTATTTCATTCCAGTACGAGCTTGTTCCTTATCTCATCATCTTGAATCCGCTTTTTGACAATTGGCTAAATGCAAATGATAATAGATAATCTTTGATATATTAACTTGGTAATTAGGATTAAATTGATTGTTAAGTTGCTGTTTTAGTCATTATTACTCCAGTAGAATGGATTGCTTACACACTTGAACGGTACACTGTCAGTCGTTCTTTCTTGACCCCGTGGACCAAGTTTTGGTCCCATTCTTGTAATGCGGCCCAAAGTGATCGTATAACCGAGTTTTTGTTTTAGTGAATCTAAGGACAAGTTAGTCCTTAAATATCATACTTGTGGCAGTAATTCCTCTGATTCAATTGACCATATAACTTGATTGAATGTCTAGACAATCGTGGGATCTTGTATCCAATAAATCGATGCCAACGCACCGTAAGGGCTCGGTCTGGTCCTGGGGAGAGCGCCCGAAAGTTAGTGAGCCCATGGGATGTTAATGACATGGTGAGGCATTGCACCGAGTACTTGACTAGCTTGTTACGTCTATGACATGAAAAATCTCTTGTTACTCTTGGAGTCAGTTATTGTATTAGAATTCAGATTGGAAGTCATGTTTGATCGTGTATTAGCAGTGTTGGTTATTGTAATGATTTGGAATCATCTTGATCAATAGAGTTGTATCTTTCCTTAGCATTGTGTAATTGTTTAGTTTAGAATATTTATTTACTTTCTAGCTAGTTTCTAACTGTACGTCCCGATATTCCGCGTCGGGGCGTGACATGGGCCATAGGTCGGTCGACCTACCCAACAAGGGTCGATCGATAGGCCAAAAATGGGTCTGTCGACCCTCCTGATGAACGCGGTCGGGAAAAGAACCACGACCAGTAGGGACGCTGTCGGTTGTCTGACCGCGTCAACCCTGAACGTGGTCGATCTGACCACCGTGTTCAGACTTACCGACTTAGCCCCCCAAATGCACTTAGGCGCGGTCTCTGGCTACACCGCAGTCAACAACCCGAAGTTAGACGCTGTCGTAAGACTGATCGTGTTCTCGCTTCGATCCAGACCCTCGTGAACTCAGCGTGAATTCGTCAATCCCACACCACATTCGTCTTGAACAAAGGGGAAACTATTCAAAAACCTTTCATATGTCTTCCACAAGCCGGGAGAACTCAAAAATACAAATTAAAGACTGAAGAAAAGGGCGATTCCTTAATTTACCCCAAATACGCACCCATGCCACACACATAGCTCATCCGGTCTCATCTCGGCCTCAAATCGCGGGAAAACTCAACCAAGGCCAAGGGAAATGCTCCTCGACATGCCATTAACCCGAAATCAAGCATTTAAATCAAGAATCACTGCCCAAATCGGTCGATTCGTCTCACACCCCAAAACATGCAATTTATCTTAAATAAAAGGAAAACCCGCTCAAACTCGCCCCATTCTTCACATAATTACAGGAAAACTAAGTACAAAGGTTAGGCATCCGTGCCCCAACCTCTTCCGAGGAACCCACGTGAATCCGACACTGATTCACGCCAAAAATACCTCAGCCCACTGCCAGTTCTTCTAAAAATTGTGAAAACTGCACGCCACGATGTTTCCTCGCTGCTCGTTGCCCGCGCTATCCTCCACCTTGCCCGCCGGTCCTCCCCGTCAGTTGTTGGAGAAGAAGAGGGAGAGAGGGAGAGAAGTGAGAGGGAGAGGGAGAGAGAGCGTGAGTGAGAGAGGGGGAGAGTGACGAGAGGGAGTGGGGAAAATGAGAGGGGAGGGGGTTTTAAAAGTAATTTTTATTTCTTTTCCTTTTTTCTTTATTTCAATTTGAAAAATTGCAATAACTCTAAGAAAACCTCAAAATATATATTCTGACCTCGAAAAATTCCAGAAAAAGTCTAGGCCACTCCATGCGGCGCCACAAACCCAAAATAATTCACATACACATCATCAAAGGGTCCGATAATCCGATATTAAAGTCTAAAATCAACACGGACACTATCTACAACCCGTAGGAACACGATTCGAAAATCCGAGGACATTAATGTTCCCCTTTGACAACACCACCATTGTTTTAAGTTGCATGGTTTCTTTGTAACTGCTCTGTGTGAAATTGCATTCCATTTATAAAGCATCTGGAATAATAGATAATGTTCTAATGGGGTCCACATGCAAGTGAGTAAAGATCATTTGCTACTTCGAGATGTTTTTGGTTAACTAGCCCTTCACCTATCATTTGAAATTATAATATCAATTAAATAATAAATTAATATAACAAGTGACAATTTTCAAGCATTTATTACTAACCTTTCGTTCAAACCATTTAGTAAAGTTGTGTTCATGTTGCTGTTGAGCATTAACCACACGTTTCCTCTCAAGTAGTTCTATATGTTCACTCTTTAAAAGATGAAATAATAAATGTTAAAATCATGAGATAAATTTTTTATGATAAAAATAATAATATTTTTGAAAGCCAATTTGAACTTACATTAGATAATCATTTATCTCATGACAATTATTCAAAACATACCGGTGGATCTTATTGTAGTCAACAAGGTTGAAAGTATCAATGCGCTTACCACCTAGTGGATGGAAATTTTGTGTAAAAATTGATAACTTATCTTTGTATTGTTCTCGATTTCCATCACAATTTCGCTCTGGTTGATTAAATCTTGTTTCAATTTGATTGAAGTACATAGAGCAAAATATGAGGCACTCATTATTGATGTTTGCTTCTGTAATATAACCTTCTGGACGAGCTTTATTCCGAACAAAGTTTTTAAGTTTACGTAAGAGCCTATTAAGAATTCAAATATTAGTCTATATACAAATGAACATACATATGATGAAAAAAATAAGTTAAATATAATTACCTCTCTATTGTATACATCCAACGGTAGTGTACTGGACCACATACATTGCTTCACGTGGTAAATGAATTGCAAGGTGGATCATTATATCAAAAAATGTTGGTGGAAATATCATCTCCAACTTGCACAAAATCAGCACAATGTCTTGTTCAAACCGTTTGAGTACTTCAATCTTTAGGGACTTTGAACATAAATCTTTAAAGAATAACCCCAACTCAATGATTGGAATGGACACATGTTTACTCAAGTAACCACGTAATGCATTTGAGAGTAGTCGTTGCATCATAACATGACGATCATGACTTTTCATTCTTGATATCTTATAATTTTCAACATTCACACATTGAGAAATGTTAGATGTATATTCATCGGGAAATTTAATATTCTTTATCAATTCACAAAAACTCTTTTGCTCCTTCTCTGACATTGCATATAATCTTAGGTCCATAACAATGAATCACCATCTTTTCTCAAGTGCAACCCTTGTCTTATGTTCATTTCTTGCATATGTAGTGGAGCCATCACGGAATCTTTTATTTTGCATTCAATATTCATGAGCGTGCCAAAAATACTTTCACATATATTCTTTTCAATATGCATTACATCCAAATTGTGTCTTAGTTTTAACCTTTTCCAATATGGCAACTCAAAAAATATGCTCTTTTTTCCAATTGAGTTCAATTGTAGAACGCTTCCTTTTTCTAGTACTTGTTGTCTTTCCAAAACTCATGTCAGGAAGTTTTTATATTTGTTCTAATATATCATCACCTAGTAAACATAGTGGGTGGGCCACGATGCTCTTATTTACCATCAAACATGTAACCTTTTCGCCAGTGATGATCCATCAGTAAAAAATATCGATGGCCCATGTAACATTGTTTTCTTCCATTTTCAGTGTTTTGGAACATGTTTCACTATTACAAGTCGGGCATGCTAACTTACCTTTAGTACTACATCCAGACAAGTTTGCATAAGTAGAAAAATCATTTATTGTCCACAAAATTGCAGCATGAAGTACAAATACTTAACCTGTGAATAAATCATATGTCTCAACTCCATTTTCCCAAAAGTCTTTTAATTCATCAATCAATGGCCTTAAGTAAACATCAATATTATTACCATGTGACTTTGGACCAGAAATAAATAAGGTCAACATAAAAATGGGTCCTTCATGTATTTCTAAGACGGCCAATTATATGGCATCAATATCACTGGCCACATACTATAAGAATTGTTCATAATATCAAATGGGTTAAAATCATCACTTGCAAGATCTAACCGTGCATTTCGAGGATCACGAGCAAACCATTCATGTTCTCTGTCAAACTCACGCCAAACTTCAGAGTATGTAGGATATTTTAGTACTTCGATCCTCATCATTTACATACTTATTCGAATGCCACCTCGTGTCTTCAACGACTTGCCTTGAAAAAAAATAACCTCTGGAGTCTTGGTTTCAATGGAAAATAGCATAAGAACTTTTGAGATACTTTCTTTTGTTTACCTTGGTTATATATGTACCTTGATTCACCACACTTTTGACACTTCTCTTCATTCTCATATTCCCTCCAAAATAGAATGCAATCCCATTTACATGAATCAATCTTCACATAGTCTAGACTTAAGTACTGCCATCTACTTTCCTGTTGAGATGTACTTTGTGCTGAGGAAGATCAGACGGTGGGAAAAGAAGTGCGTCATTCTTGAGATCTTCAGCCTTATTTACCTGATTGTGAGCATTGTGGCCCTGGTAGGATCTGTTGAGGGGCTCATCAGTGAGATGTTCAAATAGACACTGGCATCAAGAAAGATCTTGATGATCGTAAACATATCTTCTTCAATTTTTACAGTCCTACAGATTGAACCGAGAGATCTTCTAGGATGATAATGATGTGATTTGCTTCATACTATGTCACCAGCATTTCCTCATCAAAACTAGCCCAAACAGGGTAGTCGGGAATTTTTAGATCAAGCAGCAACTCTGTTCTTGAGATGAAGAGGGCTAATAACTAGAAACAGGCCTTTCAATCCAATCAATTGCCAACAAACGTGCTAGTGGCAAGTTAGCTGCCCAGTAGTTCGGCTAAAACAATAGAAGTATGACAAGAGAGGAAATGAACCGCATTTTCCCATCCATTGCTGAAAGAAGAAGCATGGCAATGATGTCTGGAACCCTGAACATCTCTCCAAAAAAGAGGACAAACATTAAATAGCAGAAGAAATTAACAACACAAATTGAGAAGATGGAAAACCTCTGCTAATGATGACGTCGGGGTCCTATTGGGTGGTGGTGCGCGGGTATCATGGTTGGTCATGTAGTCACCATTTGAGGTCCTCTATAGGTGGCTATTGACGGAGGGCATATATCAGGTGGCGTCGCGGCCCTACTGCTGGGTTCGTCTGGTGATGAGTGGAGGGCCACTACAACGGCTATTGGTGCGGTGGTGGAGGGCATCCAGAGGAGGCACACGGCCAGCTCGTGGTCGGATAGTTGGGCACCAACGTTTGGCAAGTCGAGGGTAGTGGCCAGAGGAGGGTACGTATGGCGATCCTGGGTGTCATCGGAGGTGGGTCGATCGAGGCCCTGGGCGACGATGAGTGTTGGACGAGGTGAACAGGGAGTGCGACGTGGTCACATGGTGGAGGGAGAGAGAGATGCGGATGTAGAGGAGGGAAACACATGGTTGAGGGAGAGAGAGATGAGGAGGATGTGGGGAATCGTAGGGGTGTGAATTGAGGGAGAAATAAGCGGGAATGTGGAGCGACGATAGTGGAGGGCGTGGGCACTCTAGAAAACGGTTAGTGATAGTTTACAACGATATCATATTGTTAGTTGAAATAAAGAAGTAACTAATTACAATAAATTATAATATTTTGTTATAAAATATTTTATTATTTATAACAAATTTTTTATTTGTTATTATTATTGAGGAAATGACAATCAAATTTCAACCTTTGTTACTAATGATAACCTATTTTATTCAATAACAATAATATTCAAACTTTGTTTTTATATCTCGTTTATTACGACAAACTTTTGTAGCAGGTAAAATTTTTTGTTGTTACTAATCAAATTTCTTGCAGGGGATCCAATGCAATATTTAGTGATGTAATTGCGACTGATTCCGACAGCCCATCTACCCGTAGGCACGTGGTATATTATGTACCTCTGTGTCCTTACAATCTTTATAAATTACATTTATACTTTTTCTTTTGTATAAGTCACCTTAATTAGATTGGGTCGTGAGAATTCCCTTCGCTGCATGCCCATTCTTCTCTTCCTTGCAGATAACCTACAATTCTTCTGGGAACGTTGGTCACAAGTTCATAGAAAATTTTGCTAATTGATTAGCCTGATCAAGTCAAACCCGCTGCGCTGTGAGCTGGTCTTTTCACATGAGAGATTTTCCTCCCACCCCAAAATTGTAACGCATTAATTTGGAAACGTTGATCAGAATTCCTCTACAATTTCTAGGGGAGCATTGCCGGGTTACTCCATCGATCCCTTCAGTTAGGCAAAACTAGCTAGTTGCCCAGGCCGTTCGCACTTCACTAGTGTCTGTGTGTTGGCCGATGGGATTTTTTTTTACCTTTTTTTAAGGTATTGACGATAATAATGATCACTCTAATTAATATGAAAGGAAAATTATGTCCACCATGTATGGGTCTGCCTTTTCTTTGGTATATATCTTTATTTAATTATGCGATATACCTCTCAAGTACATATTTCCAATTCCTCCTCAATGAAGAAAGTTTTAGTTAGAATATTTTCATTTGTCATTTGTAGTAACTTTGTTTCCCCGTGCGTGTAACTAAGAGTGGCTGCACCGTTTTCTAGTACTCTTCGCCGAACTCATTTTTGACGAGGACACATTAATTTCTGATCGTATCCTTTTATTTTGGACGTTTATCTCTGAGGACACGTTAATTTCTGATCATATCCTTTTATTTTAGACGTTTATCTCTGTTCGACTAGCATATATACTCTCCTTAATTTTTGTCATCCTTTACTCTGTCGATTACCTTCACTTATTTCAAATCTAAAGCACGTACGCCAATATTGGAAATGTTTGAAGAACATGCACGGACTCGCATGTCTGCCATCAGATTGGGAAGAAGATTCCACAACGTACGGCACACATTCGGCATTTAGACATTTCATATTAGTAAGCAGCACGAAAACACGGTACAAAGATAGCTGATCGAAGGCAAACGGATCCCGAGAACCATACAGCTTCAAACGGGCCTGCAGAGTGGCGCCCAGCGCACTACATCATACGCCGAGCTTATCCCATAGGACCATCTTATTCTGGATCTTATTATAGCAAGATATGCCACTTGTGAACTGTGTGATCAGTGGCTAATTACATACGCGGCTGTTCGATCCCTAGTTCTACGGCTTGGCCTCGGCCTGGGAGTCGGACACCTCCCCCGCGTTGCAGCACCTGCAGCGGCCATAGTAACAGCATCGTCTGCAGTAGCCGCCGCCTCCCCCATGGCCGGGATAGCCGCCACCTCCCCCATGGCCGGGATAGCCGCCGCCTCCCGGGTAGCCTCCTCCACGTCCGGGATAGCCGCCGCCTCCCCCATGGCCGGGATAGCCGCCGCCTCCCGGGTAGCCGCCGCCACCACCTCCATAGCCATACTTGACGTCATTGACAGGTTCTTCTGCATCAAATGGAGAGATGAAGTCTCTTCAAAACCACGCAGGACAGGCTTTCAATCCGGAAACTTACGGCTATGAGAGGTAAATAATATATAACTCGATCGATTGGTGAGAGAGGTCATGCACATGGTAACGCTAATATTGGAAGTGAAATATGTATCACCTGTACGTACTTCCTGAAGATGGTAATTCCAATCTTATCTCAACTAGTTAATGGGTTATATATATATTTACTCAGAGAAGAACATACGACTAATTATACCCTTCTGGGGACAACTTCGCCAACTATTTTAGTTTAGTACGCGGAGATGGAGGTAGTGTTCCTTCCGGTGATGACGGAAACAAAGATAAAAGCATGTGTTGAAGGCCAAGTTACTTAGTATAAGAGTAGCATTACTCGCCGAGAAATATTTCTATTACTCTTATATATCATCTTTAACAACTAATTGCGATTAAAAATACGATAATTGCACCGTTATTGCGGGGAGCGCCCTCCCATAATCGTGTCGGAAGGATGACAGAAAGGAATCCGCAGATTTGTCATCTCAGCTGAAGATGGATATGCTAGAAATTATAACAAGTATTCCTGAACTCACTTGTCTGGACTTCCTTGGCGTCCTCGGCCAACTCCCTCGCAGCCACCTCCGAGGAGATGAGCACCAGGGCAGCAACCAAGAGGAAGCCCAGCACCATGAGTGCCTTGGAAGCCATATTTCTCTCCACACAGCAGTACTGTCCCAGAGAAGGAAATCGCTGCTTATAGATGGAAGCGAAGCCCATGTGCCCTATTTATAACCTCTGAGCAGGGACACGTGGAGGAGAGGAGTGACGCTTGGCATGGCGCAGTGGTTGGGGGTTGATGGCTGTGTGGGACATGGTGCCATTAGGGAGGAAGTTGTCGTGTAGTTTCATGTGCTCTGTACGCAGAAGACCACTGTCCTCTGGCTCTGGTTCTGCTTCTGTTGGTGCTACGGGGCAGTCATGTGCGGTAATTAATGTTATCCACATGCACGGCACGCATGGGCCACTGCCTGTGATGCCTTCTCCGCAAGAGAACAGGAGATATTTCACCCCGCTAATGTGCCGGGACCATCCGTGATATCTGTAGTCTCTGCCTGCATTTTCAATACGAGTAAATTTGAGACTGTGCTCCATCACCTCATCCTTTTCTCCCAGAAAAGGAGGGTGGTAATTAAAACTGTCGGTACTGAACCAACTGGCAGCATGGCATGCACTTATTGAGTATTAGAAAGTCAAGATAAATAGGCGGGTGCCTGCGCACCTCTTATTGATGACACTCGCCCGGCAGACTCATACGTATATATGTAGCATTCATTGAGGCCACCTGCAATGGCAGATGTTGAGGGGAGGAAACCAGATGACACGATCGAACCTTAAAGACCACCACTTGTCGACCAAATCTACTGCTATAAGGGAATTTTTTTTTACAGTGATGCAGAAGTTTGTGCTCTAAACATTAGAGAACATGGAGGCGGGTGGCAAACGTAGAAGCAAAAACTGGCATTGGGGCATCTTCCGAAAGAAGTTCACATTCTTAAGGGGGGCTAAATATCCCTCTAAGGCTTCCCGCCATAAAAAATATACTGCAAAATGTAGAGGCCCAAAAGTGCCCCCCTTGCTTGACGGGGAAGAACAGCGGATGACTCTACAGGAACATGTAAACACTAGAATAAATCAGTCTTAGGAGTGATCTCAGGAGATAACCCTATGATATTTATATCATAATTGTTCGAGATGAGTAAATTAGATGAGGGAGTGAGTAGAGGAATGAGGAGAATAGCCTGGAGTCAGGAGAATGTTTGGAGAGTGCATGGAGTGCTCAGAAGGGCGTAAGAGGAGTAGAACCGTGCGGAGACCTCACTCTGTCTCTACTTTCCATTGGAGCCTCCAACGAAGGTGAGCGTGAGGGGAGCTCTCTCTCCTATCCTGGTTATAGAGAAGTCTCTGAATATGCCTGGGTGTCTGCTTATGTCTGCCTCCTCTCCTCTAGGTCCCACTATGGACTTATTTATATAGGGAACAATGGCGTGCCTAACTTTAGCAATGGCATCATCGTGGAGTGGTGTCCTAGATACTTGATCGTGAGGATCTTCCGTCGCCCTCTCGCTCGCTTGTGATGAACATCTCGACGGCGTGGGTGTAACTTGGCCCTTGCCGTGGCAAGACCCGTGATGTGACTTACAATATTCATCCATTGGCGGGCTTCGCAAGATTCATGATGCACGCTCGTGAAGATTCTGCTCCAAGGTTGGAGAAGACTTTGTGGGCCTTGGTTGGACCGTCCTTACGGGACCACGGCTAGGCGGGGTACAAATGCCATGTGCCTAACATTATCGGGCCACGTTGGACCTGGTGTTATTGGGTCGCACTGGGTCTGGCGAATTTTTCCTTCCTCACTAGTCCCCCACTCCTGAGCGTCGAGCGTGCTCGATGCTTGAGAGGAACTGTGCAAGGCCTACCAAGGGGAAAGGAAGCATGGCGAAGTCTTCGCGAACCTTCACATTCCCACGGGGAGCCCAAATCTACCACTAGCAATGAGGGATTTTTTTTACAATCATGGAGAATTTTGTGCTCTAAACATTACAGAAAATGGAGGCGGCTGGCAAAATGTAGAAGCAAAAAGTGGCATTGGGGCATATCTCCTCCTAAAGAAGTTTGCGTTCTAAATTTCCCTCTAGGGTTCTCGGTCCGCCATAAAAATATATTACAAAATATTATTTTACGGTACATTTCAATATATATATAGTTCACATCATGATATTTCAAAGCATATATATGGGCTCTCTTTCAATAAAATTGTAAATCAAAGTAGAATTAATTCACTACCAAAAAAAGCGGGATTTCAGACGGCCATTATCCGTCGTAGATCCGTCTGAAAATCCGTCACAAATCACGTTTATGATGGATTTCCGACAAATTTCAGACGGAAAACGACCGTCTGATATTCTTAGTCACAAATTTGTGACAGTTCATTTTTCCGTCTGAAAATAAAATTTCAGACGGAATTAATTCAGTCACATATTCCGTCTGAATTACATACGAGAAATTTTTCGTCTGAAATACTGCCTGTTCATAAGTCCGTCTGCATTTCAAACGGTAAAGATGCCGTCCGAAAGGTAGTCGGAAATCCGTCGGTCGTTCAGACGGAAATCCAACGGCTTTTCGGACGGCATCTAAAATTTCGGACGAAGAGTTAGGCTTAACCGTCAGCCATCCGTCCGAAAAGCCGTCGGAAATCCGTCGGTATTTCAGACGGATATTACGACGGTAATGGGTGGCCAACGGTTAAGCCCAACTCTTCGTCCGAAATTTTAGACGGAATCTATTCGTCGCAAATACCGTCTGAAAATCTGTCTGAAATGTATATTTTTTTAAATCTTAAATTATTCTAAAAAACCTATTAGATCACACACATAAACATCAAGAAATTCAACATGTTGAAAAAAATTATTAAGAACCTGCTAATCAAATAAACACCACCGAAAAAAAACTCAACATCAACGTACCATGCTGATCAAATAAATAAACACCACCGAAAAAAAAACTCATCACCATGCTGATCAAATAAACACCACCGAAAAAAAAAATTCAACACCATGCTGATCAAATAAATACCACAAAAAAAACACATTAACCCTACTGATCCGTCTGAATATCATTAAACATCAAGAAATATCCGGTACATCGTCCATATCCTCCCTGCATGCCCTGCTCATCTCCTCTGTCGCCGCCCGCAGAAGGATCCCCCTACATTAAAAAAATAATAACATTCATTCATAGATAAAAAAATTAGTGCGAAGAAATTAGCATAAATTGAAATCAAACATATCAAATTGATAACTGCAGATTTTATAGATCAACTACTAGCTTGAAACAATATTTAAATTAAGTGTATTTTCAAAATGAACTTTGAGCGCCGAGCTCAAACCGGGCATCCGATTGAGATTGCGTCAGTTATGACAAGTCACTTTCATCTCCCCAGTCGTGTTGGAACGATCGGCACAGCCATCCGACCGGTATTTCAAGTTTTAGACCCCCGGACCCGACCTGGCAGTTCATTTAAACTAAGTGTATTTTCAAAATGAACTTTGAGCGCCGAGCTTAAACCGGGCATCCGATTTGGATTCCGTCAGTTCTGACAAGTCACTTTCATCTCCCAGGTCCTGTTGGAACGATCGGCACGGCCATCCGACCGGTATTTCAAGTTTTAGACCCCCGGACCCGACCTGGCAGTTCATTTAAACTAAGTGTATTTGGAGAATGCACTTTTGAGCGCTGAGCTCAAACCGGACATCCGATTTAGATTCCGTCAGTTCTGACAAGTCACTTTCATTTCCCCGGTCATGTTGGAATGATCGGCATGGCCATCCGACCGGTATTTCAAGTTTTAGACCCCCGGACCCGACCTGGCAGTTCATTTAAACTAAGTGTATTTTCAAAATGAACTTTGAGCGCCGAGCTCAAACCGGGCATCCGATTTAGATTGCGTCAGTTCTGACAAGTCACTTCCATCTCCCCGGTCGTGTTGGAACGATCGGTACAGCCATCCGACTGGTATTTCAAGTTTTAGACCCCCGGACCCGACCTGGCAGTTCATTTAAACTAAGTGTATTTTCAAAATGAACTTTGAGCGCCGAGCTCAAACCGGGCATCCAATTTGGATTCCGTCAGTTCTGACAAGTCACTTTCATCTCCGCGATCATGTTGGAATGATCGGCACGGCCATCTGATCGGTATTTCAAGTTTTAGACCCCCGGACCCGACCTGGCAGTTCATTTAAACTAAGTGTATTTGGAGAATGCACTTTTGAGCGCCGAGCTCAAATCGGACATCCGATTTAGATTCCGTCAGTTCTGACAAGTCACTTTCATCTCCCCGGTCATGTTGGAATGATCGGCATGGCCATCCGACCGGTATTTCAAGTTTTAGACCCCCGGACCCGACCTGGCAGTTCATTTAAACTAAGTGTATTTTCAAAATGAACTTTGAGCGCCGAGCTCAAACCGGGCATCCGATTTGGATTGCGTCAGTTCTGACAAGTCACTTCCATCTCCCCGGTCGTGTTGGAACGATCGGTACGGCCATCCGATCGGTATTTCAAGTTTTAGACCCCCGGACCCGACCTGGCAGTTCATTTAAACTAAGTGTATTTTCAAAATGAACTTTGAGCGCCGAGCTCAAACCGGGCATCCGATTTGGATTCCGTCAGTTCTGACAAGTCACTTTCATCTCCGCGATCATGTTGGAACCATCGGCACGGCCATCCGACCGGTATTTCAAGTTTTAGACCCCCGGACCCGACCTGGCAGTTCATTTAAACTAAGTGTATTTTCAAAATAAACTTTGAACGCCGAGCTCAAACCGGGCATCTGATTTGGATTGCGTTAATTCTGACAAGTCACTTTCATCTCCCCGATCGTGTTGGAACAATCGGCACGGCCATCCGACTGGTATTTCAAGTTTTAGACCCCCGGACCCGACTTGGCAGTTCATTTAAACTAAGTGTATTTTCAAAAGGAACTTTGAGCGCCGAGCTCAAACCGGGCATCCGATTTGGATTCCGTCAGTTCTGACAAGTCAATTTCATCTCCCCGATCGTGTTGGAATAATCGGCACGGCCATCCGACTGATATTTCAAGTTTTAGGCCCCCGGACCCGACCTGGCAGTTCATTTAAACTAAGTGTATTTTCAAAATGAACTTTGAGCGCCGAGCTCAAACCAAGCATCCGATTTAGATTCCGTTAGTTCTGACAAGTCACTTTCATCTCCCCGGTCGTGTTGGAATGATCGACACGGCCATCCGACTGGTATTTAAAGTTTTAGACCCCCGGACCCGACCTCGCAGTTCATTTAAACTATCCGAAATTGGAGAATGCACTTTTGAGCGCCGAGCTCAAACCAGGCATCCGATTTAGATTCCGTCAGTTTTGTCAAGTCACTTCAATCTCCCCAGTCGTGTTGGAACGATCGGCACGACCATCCGACTCCCGAACCCCAGATTTTCTCAATTCTTCTAAAGTAAATGAGTTTTAAAATTTCAAATGAACATAATGGAGTAATTCCATCAAAATAAAAACATAGTAAATACTCACCTGTGCGGCCTGTGCTGTGGTGGTGGTGGATTGCTGAGGGACCATTCCCCCCTGGGAGAGGAGGCCACTGATTGCCTGCAAAATGATTGCATGTTGGTCCTGTTGGAAATGCTGATGCTGCTGCTACATATCAGAAATCTACGATCGGACCATGTCCATCATGTCGCTGGTAGAAGTGCTGGGGGCAATGGAAGGTATAGTGAAGGCACTGCTACTGGTTTGGGCATAGCTAGAACTCACACACGATGATATCACCGCGCTAGCGTCTAGGCTCTCCCCAAAATCATATAGTCTGCCTTTCTTCGGTACGCCAGCTGCTGCCACCCACTCCACTGGATCGAACTCCGGCTGCTGCGTGTCTCCCTCCCCGTACTTCTCTGTCACTGCTTTGTTATATGTTTCCTAAAAATTGAATAAAATAACTAGTCAATTTCATATGAATTACATGCTGATTTAAATGAACGGTACAAGTTACATATGTAGATAAACTTACCGCTGCTGACTTAGCTGTCTCACTCACAAAATGATTAGTCCCCTTCTTTTTGTGTGTTCTGTCGAACACCTCGAGGAACGACGGAGGTCGATTAAGCTCCACAGCATGTTATACAATTCATAGTAAAAAAAAGTTAATTATTGGGATAAATTGTAAGAAGATAAATTGTTATATTACTTACAAATTTTTGTTTATGAGCCGCATAAGAGATGGACCCACTCGTATGCAAATTTGAACCTGGTTTTGACGCCCTATTTGCTTTAGCTTTTTCGGACTTTTCTATCCACTTGGGGTCGACAAAATGGCCACAAGATATCTCCCAATCCTCCTGCCTCATCCATAGCGGGCGGTGCGCCTTCCACAATTGTCGGTCTTCACTCGCCCCACTCAATTTTTTAGCGTGTGCTTGGGCCTCATGTATTTTCCTCTTGTAACTTGACTGCATAGTAGACTCCCAGGCACGATGACATCTCGCCGCGTCATGTCCACATGTGAATTGAAAAGACCGATGTAAATCAATTACTTTTCACACTTAGTATATTGTTGTAAATTGAGTTTGGAAAATACTTGAATTAAATGACGTAATTACTTACTAAGAACATGTTGTACAATGAATCGCGGACGGCCATCGGAAATTCTCTGAAAGCGGATGCTGCCCCGAGCACATGTGCCAACATGAGTTCAGTGGAATGATGGACAACTTTGTGGGGTTCAAATTTCTTACTGCAATTGCAAATGTCAAAATATTCATATTAGACAGTTGAAGGCTAATTAATGTAATATAACCTTATAGATTTACCCGGAGATCCAACACGGGCGATGTCTATCATGGGTCGTGCCTCCCTCGTGACGACTGCTGGCATCGTCAAGTGGCTGACTGGTGGGGGTGTGCCCTGTACAAGTGGGAGGTGGTGGGAGGGCACTGGGATATGTAAGAATAGATCTTCACAAGTAAAACTAAGTGTATTACATTACAGATCTTTGAAATAACATAATTAATTTTCATAAGTGCACAACAGGTGGGAGACCACTGAGACCTGCAAGAATTAATTTTCGTAAGTAGAATAAATATTGAAGAATTTAAATTAAAATATACATACCTGCAGCGGCAGGTGGTGGGGGTGGCGTATGCACAACAGGTGGGAGGCCACTGAGACCTGCAAGAATTAATTTTCATAAGTAGAATAAATATTCAAAGAATTTAAATTAAAATATACATACCTGTAGCGGGAGGTGGTGGGGGTGGCGTCTGCACAACAGGTGGGAGGCCACTGAGACCTACAAGAATTAATTTTCATAAGTAGAACAAATATTGGAGAATTTAAATTAAAATATACATATCTGCAGCGAGAGGTGGTGGGGGTGGCGTTTGCACAACAGGTGGGAGGCCACTGAGACCTGCAAGAATTAATTTTCATGTGGAGTGATACAAATATTGTGAACTTATAATTAAAATATGCATACCTACAGCGGGAGGTGGCCGGGGTGACATCTGCACAATAGGTGGGAGGCCACTGACACCTGCAAGAATTAATTTTCATGTGGAGTGATACAAATATTGCGAACTTATAATTAAAATATACATACCTGCAACGGGAGGTGGTCGGGGTGACATCTGCACAATAGGTGGGAGGCCACTGACACCTGCAAGAATTAATTTTCATGTGGAGTGATACAAATATTGCGAACATATAATTAAAATATACATACCTGCAGCGGGAGGTGGTCGGGGTGACATCTGCACAATAGGTGGGAGGCCACTGACACCTGCAAGATTTAATTTTCATAAGTAAATGCAACATGTTACTGAAAATTAAAATAGATATACCTGTAGCGGGAGGTGGTGGGAGGACACTAGCACCTGTAAGTAGTAATTCACATTAGATAAATGAATATTTTGCTAGAAAAAATTCAAAGATGCGCCGAGGTGGGAAAGCATTAATTTTCATAAGTAAATGCAACATGTTACTGAAAATTAAAATAGATATACCTATAGCGGGAGGTGGTGGGAGGGCACTAGGACCTGTAAGTAGTGGTGGTGGCGTCTGTACAAGTGGTGGTGAGCCGACACTTGGACCTATAAAAAAAAATATTTTAAGTTAGTAAATAATTAAAATATTTATATAGCTAACTTATTGATCAAATATACCTGTGTCTGAAGAAGATGCTAGCAAGGAGGGAGTAGCGCCCCTTTCACTGCCTTGTCTCCTCCCACTCCTAGTACGACCTCCTCACACCATTTCCTTATTAATAACAAAATAATTAATACATATTAATCCACAATTATATAAGGCTAGACAAATGTTATTTAAAATTATGCTTAAAAAGTAAGAAGCAACTTACTAAATTATCAAAACATGACTCCCTCATGTTGATATATCTAGCTCATCATCATCATCTTCGTCATCCATAGTAGCCTCATCAGATTCAAACTCTTCGTCTTCATCTGATTCTTCCTCCCCTCTAACATCAACATTTAGCTCAATCGGATCGACTTCTTCCACTTCATCTCGCGTACATAATGACAGTGGCTCATCAGATTCATCCAGATTAAACCTAGAGGGACCGACAACGCCAACTTCGTCTGATTGATAATATTCAGCACTAGCAACCTTTGAGACATCTCCACTCATAGTTAACTCATAAGTGGGAAAGAGTTTTGAATTAACCCTGCAAACTGCCCACCAATCTCTATTCTTGGATGATGGATAGCTTGAATAGTACACTTACTGGGCTTGTACGGCTAAAATGAACGGTTCATAAGTCTTAAGTTTAGACCTATGCTTGACATTGACAATCCCATAATTTGTGTCATGTCGAACAGAATTAGGATTAAACCATTGACACTTAAATATGTATACATGATTGTCTTATCCCAAATACTGGAGTTCTAAGACTTCTTCAAGAATACCATAGTAGTCCAATTCCACTTCAGTGTATAAACTTCCCTTCACAGATACGCCGCTATTCATCGTAGACTTATTTCGCCCATAATCCCTTGTATGAAATTTGTATCCATTCACAATATATCATGGATAGGCACGTGTCTGGTTCGAGGGGCCATAACTTATCTGTTGTACTCTTTGATCAGTAATGAGACCTTGTTCAACCTATATTCAAATTAGAGTAGTTAAAATAATAACAATTACCTCAACATACGTAAATACAAACATATATATTCATAGTTGACACTAACTCGATTTCTCAGCCATTTGAAAAAAAACTTCTCGCGTTCTTTTTCAGTCTCCACGTCCTGGATATTTAGACATTTTTCAGCTAATTCTGAATCAAATTACCTGCAATATAAATGCACTACTACTTTAAATGAACTGCAGAAGAATGATGAACAACTTATGGACTTGCTGGAAATGTGAATTAAGAACTTATTCAACATAAGGTTCAATCTCGAGGCAATTCAGAAGAATATATATCTCAGCGGCGTGCAACTCTCTATCTTCGAGCGTGCGAGTCAAGCAACGTCTGAACGCACGTCCAGGATGTTTAAATATAGAGAGCCAATCGGACCATTCATCCACTCCCCCATCATCATTACGTGGAGGTCGAGTACGACGAGTTTGAATCTCTGGCTCAAAGTACATAGAACAAAAGTTCGAAATTTCTTCAAGAATGTATGCCTCAGCAATCGAACCCTCCACCTGTGCTTTGTTGCGAACTTTCATTTTTAATTCATGCATGCACCTACAACAACAAGTCAGATGGCAACGATATGTACCGGCTATCACTACAAGAAAAATCGCGGATAGCGACCGACCTAGCGGTCGCTATTCAGTCGTAGATCGGTCGCAAATCTGCATTGCGACCGAACAGATACTATCTAGCGACCGAATATGTCGGTCGCTATATAATAGTCGCTATATAGCGACCGACATAATTCGGTCGCAGTATCAGTCGTTATCAGAGACCGATTATAATCGGTCGCCTGACCGGTCGCTAATAATTCGGTCGCAATTCGGTCGCTATTCGGTCTCTAATTATGTTGTATTTTTAAAATAAAATTAACCTATCGGATTTATTCGGTGGCTAGTCGGTCGCCAGTCGGTCGCCAAGTATATTTATTTAATAAAAGAAATATAACGTATAGTCGCTATTCGGTCGCAATTCAGTCTCCATGCGGTCGCTAATTTTGCATTATTTTTTTTTAAAAAATTTATTTAAACTGATAAATAAATTACCTGATAAATAACAAATTCATAACATAAATATAAAATCAACTACACAGACAACAATATCGACAAATCTCAAATTCATCACATACAAACACCTGATAAATAACAATTTCATAAAACAATAATAAATCAACTACACGGATCACAATCTCCACGAACCTCAAATTACACACAATTAAAATAAAATCATAAATTAATCATACATCCATAATAATAAAATGACAACATACACAACTAAAATAAAATCACAAATCCTCCACATATGTCTCATCCTGGTCGTCGTCTCGTCCAACATCATCCTGGTCGTCGTCTCGTCCAACATCTCGCGACGGATGATCCTGTATATCATTTAAAAAAATTATAATCAAATCCTTAATAAAGAAATCAAGCATTAACAAGACTTAATAAAGAAATCAAGCATTAACAAGAGTATGCCAATAGTTTAAGCCAGCTCATTTTCATATATATAAATACACACACACAATATAAGTTCAAATTTCATCTTGTATTTTAAAAATGAAGTTTGAGCGCCGAGCTCAAACCGGGCATCCGATTTGGATTCCGTCAGTTCTGACAAGTCACTTTCATCTCCCCGGTCGTATTGGAATGATCGGCACGGCCATCCGACCGGTATTTCGAATTTTAGACCCCCGGACCCGTCCTAACAGTTCATTTGAACTAAGTGTATTTTAAAAATGAAGTTTGAGCGCCGAGCTCAAACCGGGCATCCGATTTGGATTCCGTCAGTTCTGACAAGTCACTTTCATCTCCCCGGTCGTATTGGAATGATCGGCACGGCCATCCGACCGGTATTTCAGATTTTAGAACCAAATGCCCCGTCCTAACAGTTCATTTGAACTAAGTGTATTTTAAAAATGAAGTTTGAGCGCCGAGCTCAAACCGGGCATCCGATTTGGATTCCGTCAGTTCTGACAAGTCACTTTCATCTCCCCGGTCGTATTGGAATGACCGGCACGGCCATCCGACCGGTATTTCAGATTTTAGACCCCCGGACCCGTCCTAACAGTTCATTTGAAATAAGTGTATTTTAAAAATGAAGTTTGAGCGCCGAGCTCAAACCGGGCATCCGATTTGGATTCCGTCAGTTCTGACAAGTCACTTTCATCTCCCCGGTCGTATTGGAATGACCGGCACGGCCATCCGACCGGTATTTCAGATTTTAGAACCAAATGCATAAGTTGCTGCTTCTCGCTGCCTCCATTCAGGTTTGTTAATGTTTTCTTCTATGAATGGCATAACAAGAGGCACAATGTCATCTCCCACGGTCCGTGCAACCAAACCCAAGCATGTTCCTCCAGCCATTGCAAGATTCCAAACTCCTTCATCCTGATCTTGGTCGTCTTCTTGCTTAAGGAGTGTCTCCAACAGCATAGGGACAAGCGCAGGTAGTGCCTGCTTGATAAAATAAAAGCAAGGGGTGTCAGAATCAGCAGAAAAATCCCCTCCATATTCATCTAAGATGTCAATCTCTTCATCGCATATTGAGCTCCAGAATTCAATAGCTTGTAGAGCAACAGGTTCCTCATCTTCCCTCACAGCTTTTGCAGTGATGTTAAATATGTCCTGCATATACGATGCAAGCTTCTCATAATACATGGAGGATATGGAGACCAAGCATTCGAATGCAGCCTGCCGTATCTTCACCTCAGGGGACAGAGTAGCTTCACAAATGACTCTCATGATATAATCCCTCTCCATATCATTCCCGAAGTTTGCCTGAGCAAATCCCAAAGAATTATGCAGAGCTCGAGTTGCAGCCAGCCTAACATCAATGTTTCCCTCAGAAGCACTCATGCCTTGAACAACCGCTGTCAATATCTTATTGACTTGCTCTTGATCAACTTCATCAGGGGAGACTTCTTCACACATGTAACCTAGGGTGTCCAAAGTTGCTTGCTTAACATCTGGCTGAAGTTGGTGAATATTTGACAAGAGAGAACTGATAAGTTCAGGCCATTGATTTTGAGGCAACTCAATACCAGCAATCTTTGCAACAACTTGAGATGCAGTAGATCTTGCATCAATCACCGGTGAAGAGAGAGTCTGTAGTAAACATCCTTTGACCTGGGCCCTAACAGCTACATCCAATGATAACCATCTCTGCACATGCTCAAATTTTCTGTGTTGCTCCTTTGCATCCAGGGCATTTTTGAGAATCAAGCCTGCCAATTTACGGCTAACAACAGGCTTGTCATTATTTGCTAATTCACTCGAAAGAGATAGCAAGAACCCAGTAACATTTTGATCCTGAAATTGTTTTAAACTTTCCTCAGCATGCTTGCGAACCGCTGAATCTATTGACTGTGCATTCAAAAGAACTTGGGCTGGCTCTATTTTATTCCTGAAATTAAAAATATTAATACCACAATGACGAATAAATAACAAAAATAATGCATTACGTACCCTTCATTTATCCACACTGCCCGCATCGTCTCATTACAACAGCCCTCCCCCTCATGATGACTCGCCTCGTCATCAGCACGTACTATACGAATTAAATAGTATAAATAAAACAAACTATCAAAAAAACATAAATATGCAAATGAACATACCTGACTCAGCTGGGGGAGGTGTAGATCCACTCGCCATGTGTGATGGCGGTGCATAGGCCGTCAATGTACCCGTTGTCAGTGGTAACGGTGCAGAGGCCGTGGGTCCTGTAAGGATAAGAATCAGATAACACAAAAACATAAAGAATTATTTTAAACAAATACTCAAATGAATTATACATGAAAGTATACATACCTACTACCGGTGGTAGCGGTGCATCCCTCGGTGGTAACGGTGCAGAGGTCGTGGGTCCTGTGAAAATAAGAATCAGATAACACAAAAACATAAAGAATTATTTTCAACAAATACTACAATGCATTATACATGAAAGTATACATACCTACTACCGGTGGTAGCGGTGCAGAGGTCGGTCGTAACGGTGTAGAGGTCGTGGGTCCTGTGAAAATAATAATCAGATAACACAAATACATAATGAATTATTTTCAACAAATACTACAATGCATTATGAAGGGAAAGTATACATACCTACTACCGGTGGTGAAACGGAAGTAAATCTCCTCCCGCTACCCTCTCCCCTCCCACCTCTGGGAGTCCCACGCCGTCCTCGAACCATATCTTCAACTGGTAATAAAATACATGCATATTCATCAAATAGTGAAAGAAAGAAAGTTACAGAGTATTAAAATTCCCAGATAAAATTGTATACCATTAATCAAACATTCTCCATTTCTTCTTCAGATGTTGGAGATATAACAAATTCAGCATTCACATCTTCATTATCAGATTCATTTTGATCACTAATATATTCACATCCATGAACGATCTTCAGACATTTTCCCTATGCGAATGAAATGTAAACACACAAAACTTTAACATGTTTAACAAAATAAAAAGTACAACCCTTACCTCACATCGTCCATGTCTGCCATTTTAAATAGGACGGAAATATCATTTAGATCTTCACTTTTTAACCCATCTGTGAAGGTTTGATCGCACGATTAATTACTATATGTGTTGTGTTGTTTGCTAAAAATTTCGGCAGCATCTCCCCACACCTCTCCGATATACCACAAAATATTTATTGATTAAGAAATTTTCTTAAACACTTACTAATAAGTGGTTAAGAAAATAATCAAAATCAATAAAGGTATATCAGAGAGGAGTGAGAAGACGCAGCCAAAATTTTTAACAAACAACACAAACACATATAGTAATTAACCACCTAAGTGCGATCAAACATTCACAGACTGTCCAAACGGGACAATTCAAGACTTTGAGTTAGATATACACATTCTCATCATTCAAAATGAGAACGTGCATATCAATCCCAAAGTCTTGAACGGGTAGGTTGATTGGCACGGGCTTAACACGCTCTCCTAAGATGCGTGCAATGTTAGGTTGCACCCACGCATCTCAGCTCACATACAACACCCAACTAATTAAATATTGACAAGATAATAACACAATCTAAAAACATAGCAGTAACATGTGAAATTGGCAATACATGTACACAATGAAAACAGGAATTTTATTTTAACATCCAACATAAAGACAACACTTTCACTAGCTATTTAGCAGAAATAAAATATAGCATGATACTTTTTAGCTTAAAGACAACACTGTCACTAGCTATGCAGAAATCAAGTAAAGAAATTGATGGTATCATTACTGAATAAGACAATAATAAAACACACTTTACTTTTCATCCAACAATACCCTAACTATTAAAATTAACAAAACACATAACCGACTAAATAACACTAAACTAAAAATAAACCTTAATTTAATTACGAAAATACAAGAAAATAACACTAAACTCAAGGTGCATGTTTTTCTTTCTGAATCAATAACCGCACTTCTTTCTTCTAACCACTTTCTTCCTAAAATAATGAATGGGGCAGCCATTGACCCAATGTCACACCAAGCTCCATCATCATACGTGACTGTTTTGAACTTCTTAGAGAACTCCACAAATACACGGTCACCCTCAATAACAATTTCTCCGGTCTTAGCAAGTGACTTAACAATGTCAGGTGAAATCCAATTCTTATCTTCCGACTCATGTACATCAATTTCTGCTCGTTGTCCATTAGGTAAATATGCAGTAAAAATAATCGGAAGAGGAAGCATACTGATTACAAAATGTAGGACCTCAACTTATAAAAATAAGTTGATTCCCTTATGCTCTGATACCAAATCTGATGCAGGACAGAAACATTTATAACCATTAAATGACACTTTTTCACTCATCAAAACATACAATGTTACTTTTTGAACATTAGTAAATATGGTGCAATCTTAAACCCCATTTTATTACTGAGGATGGATAAGATAGTATGATAGGTCTTTAAACAAACAGATGGAGGAAGAAAAACTTTTAGAAAAACATTGTAACTAATCCTCATAGGTACCTGACAGCCTGTGGCCAGCTAGAAACTTCTTGATGTCAAGGTGACTGGAATTGTAATAATATTTGACAACTTATAGTCATAGAAGATTTATGAGAATGAATTGAGAAAAGAGATGCAAATAAGGGGCTTTACTTGAGAGAGAGGATGGGTCAATTGTAAGGCAAAGAGTATGTTATGCTGAGCGCACACATGGATATGGATGTTAGATGTTACCTATCAGATATAGCAGATCTACTCTCTTCCTTAATCTACTAAAGTAATATACCAATAATCCTATACCTGAATCTCTGATACTAGAGCATAGGGCCAAGTTATCAAATGGTTATAATTTCTTTTAGGTTTCTGTCCCTGTAACCGCTTGAAAATTATGCTTGGTATTCAGCTTATCCTGACCTAAAACATGAATATGCTTTCCATCATGCTAACAAGCATAAATACACTTCGTATACAGTTGTGGAAAAGATTATTTGACAGAAGGATAAGTGATCACACAGCAGCAAAAGAAATAAATTGGGCATTATGCCATGGAGATCAAAGATAGAAGCTATGCACATACTATGAGTGTTGATGGAGAGTTCCAGGGAGAATAAATGAATGTGCATATGGGCTGCTGATTTAGGTCAATATGATAAGGTGCAGATTCAACTATTCAAGTTAGTTTGTGGGCACACGATCCAGAAGCACAACCAGCGATAAGCAGATTGGGGTGAGTGTTGCACACGGCTAGGAGCAGACGAATTAGACGAAGCATCTGTCTGCTACAACTAGGGCACCATCGAAAGAGTTGGGATCTTGTGCATACACATTTGCAAAGATATACACGGGAAAGTAAAGTCTACATAAAAGTAAGTCCCCATATAGTATACAACGGGTCATTTGGAGAGAGAAAAAATGTGTTGTCAGTGTCCGCAAACATTAGATAATATACATTCACAACCTTACGAAGAGTTAATGGTATCTACAGTTTGCGTACAGCGAACACCGTAGCTGCCTGCAAGTCCAGGCACCTGATCCCCACTCACCCTTTATATCCATAGATGTAGTGGATCGGATTCTCACTGTGGCCACATGGCCCTCTCCCTTCCCTTCCCCAATGGCCAAGGGGGGTCCCCTCCGCAGTGCTCAAGGGGGACGGGGGCGCAGGCCGCAGGGGGGAGGGGAGGGGAGCAAGCCGGCGACGGGGCCGCAGGGGGGAGGGGAGTAGGCCGGCGGGGGAGGGGAGCAGGCCGGTGACGGAGGGGGAAGGGAGAGAGAGAGAGAGAGAGAGAGAGAGAGAGAGAGAGAGAGGTACCTGCGGAGGGCGACGACGGCAGGGCGAGCGGCGACGGCGACTCGACGCGAGCGGCGCGGCGACGGGCTCCGGCGGAGGGGGGCTCGGGCGGGAGGCAGCACGGGGAGGGGGGCTCCGGCGGAGGAGGGGGGCTCGGGCGGGAGGGCTCGGGCGGAGGGGGGGCTCCGGCGGAGGGGGCTCGGGCGGGAGCGGGGAGGGGGGCTAGGGCGGAGAGGGGGCCGCAGGGGAAGGGGGCTCGGGAGGGGGGGCTCGGGCGGGAGGGGGAGGGCTCGGGCGGGCGGGGGTCGTAGTAGGAAGTATAACGGCATCAGCGACCGAATGGAGACCGAAGTTAATTCGGTCGCAATAATAGCGACCGATTAGCGACCGATTTACATGCGGTCGCTGAAACGGTCTCGAGGGCTCGGGCGGGCGGGGGTCGTAGTAGAAGTATAACGGCATCAGCGACCGACTGGAGACCGAAGTTAATTCGGTCGCAATAATAGCGACCGATTAGCGACCGATATAATGCGGTCGCGGAAACGGTCTCGGTTATGCGACCGATTATTTCGGTCTCCGAATTGGTCTCTATTTGGGACCGACTAGCGACCTATTTAATCGGTCGCTAATTCGGTCGCTATAGCCACTTTTTCTTGTAGTGTATGGACGACTTGTAAGTTAACAAAAATTGTCACATACCTCTCAAATGGATACATCCATCGAAATTGTACTGGCCCTCCGACGATAGCCTCATATGGCAAATGAACGACCAGGTGCTCCATCGAATCAAAGAATGCCGGAGGAAATATCTTCTCTAGCTTGCAAACGGTTGTGACAACTTTTTCTTCAATAGTTTGTACATCCCGAAGTCTGAGTTCAGATGCACATAAAATCTTGAAAAATTGACTCATCTCAACTAGTGCTCCCCATATCTGCTTTGGCAACAAATCACGAAATGCAATGGACAGTAACCTCTCCATGAACACATGACAGTCGTGACTTTTCATACTATATATTTCCCCCCCATTAACATTCACACAACGGGCTATGTTGGATGCATATCCATCTGGGAATCACAATTGTTTCAACCACTGGCATACTTCCTTGATCTGTGTATCATGAAGCACGTAAGTTGCTTTAGGCTGCACAGTTTTGCCATTTACGTTCTGTAGTTCCAGTTCTGGACGTTTACAAAGCATCTTTAAATCCATACGTGCTTTGACGTTGTCCTCTGTTTTCCCTTTAACATTCATGATCGTACTGAACACATTATCAAAAAAAATTCTTCTCGGTATGCATGACATCAAGATTGTGTCGTACAAGAAGAGTTGACCAATAAGATAATTCCCAAAAAATACTTTTCTTGTTCCAGTTATGATCCTTTCCAAAACTAGGGAGTTACCGTGTGCTACCAGACAATTGAACTACATCTAGTAAATTATGCACCTGTGACACCATATGTAGACCTGACACCCGTTGCAAGTCAGCTTCATCAATTTCAACAGTATTTTTTTTAAACGAGTCTTTTTACCTTCGAAAATGATGGTCACTTGGTAGCAACCGCCGATGGCAATCAAACCAGCATGCTTTCCCACCATGTTTCAATACAAATGATTTGGTATCTTCCATACAGTAAGGACATGCTAACCTCTCATGTGCGCTCCAACCAGATAGCATTCCATATGCAAGGAAGTCACTTATTGTCCATATCAGTGCAGCCTTCATAATAAAATTTTGCTTCCTATATGCATCATAAGTAACAACTCCATCAGTCCATAAAAATTTGAGCTCATCAATCAACGGCATGAGATATATGTCCAAATTTTTCTGAGACTTTTTGGACCAGGAATTACTAAGGACAAAAACAGATTTTCTCGCTTCATGCACATGTGCGGCGGAAGGTTGTACAGTGTCATGAACTGGCCAACAAGAATAAGATGCCACTGAACCGCCGAATAGATTAAAACCATCTGTGCATAAACCCAATCGAACATTACGTGACTCCCTTGAAAAGGTAAGATGAGTACGACTAAAGTGAGTCCAAGCTTCACCATCGACAGGATGACTGATTATATCATCGGCACGACGTACTCTTTCGATGTGCCATGTCATATGTCGAGCCGTCTTTGAGGACATATACAGCCGATGCCGCCTAGGCACAAGAGGGAAGTATCGCAACGCCTTGTAAGGTACATCTTTTGCCTTTGAATTGCCCCCCCTTAGATTTGAATCTGTCATGGCCACAAATGGAACATGATATCTTATCTGCATCATCTTTGTAATATAACATACAATGATTTGGACATTAATCTATTTTCACATATCCAAGTCCTAAGTCATTGACCATCTTTTTTGCACGGTAAAAAGTTTCTGGCAACTTCTCGTCTCGAGGCAACATACTCTTGATCAAGAGGAGGAGACGGTCAAAACAAGTCTCACTGATGTGAAATTCAGATTTCAAGTTCAACAACTGTGACACTGCAGACAATCGAGTGTGATTTTCACAACCATCCCACAGCGGCTCATCAGCATCCCTAAGTAGTTCATAAAATCTTCCGGCTGTCTTATTCGGCGCTTCCTCATGAACATTAAAACTAGGACCAGCAGCATCTACAACCATATCCACGTATCCACTTGTGCCTGCAATATTGTCGGGCTCATACCTCAAGAATTGCTCACCATGACACGTCCAATTCGTATAACCATCCACGAACCCTTTCATGTACAAATGATGTTGCACATCCCATGTTGAACAACACCTCAAGTTTCTACAACTTGAACAAGGGCATCGAATGTGATCGTCGCGATCTATTGCTGCATTTGGATTCCCCAATGTAAATTGAATGAAACTCTCAACCCCAAGTTTAAAGTCATCTGACACCACCCGGTCAACTATTCTACGATACATCCATGAATGATTTATCGACATTTTACCTGCACCCAATAAATGACAATACACATCCTAACTTTCAAATCATTACTCATGATATTACACCCGACCCTTTCCTCACATCGTTCATCATAGACCATTTGCAATTGGAAGAGGAATATTAATTAGATTATCACTTTTTAACCCATCCACGAAGGTTTGATCGCACAATCACTTATTATATGTGCTGCACGATTTTCTGAAAATTTCAGCATCATCTCCCCACACTTCTCCGATATACCAAAAATATTTATTGATTTTGAAATTTTCTTAAACACTTACAAGTAAGTGGTTAAGAAAACACTCAAAATCAATAATGGTATATCAGAGAAGAGTGAGGAGACGCAACCAAAATTCTCAACAAACCATACAAACACATATAGTAAATGACTGCCTAAGTGCGATCAAACATTCACATACTGTCCAAACGGGACAATTCAAGACTTTGAGGTAGATATATACATTCTCATAAACAAATGAGAACATACACATCAATCCCAAAGTCTTGAACGGGAAGGCACATTGACACGGTTTTAACGCGCTCTCCTGAGGTGCGTGTAATGTTAGGTCGCACACACGCACCTCAGCTCACAGGGAATACCACATGCATTTATATAACAAACAATTAAATAACAACACAATTATCATTATGCATATATCAAATTAAATAACACCCGAATTATAAAATTTTTCAAATGAAGAACATCGAAGCTAAACAATCTACATTTTTGAGTCAAATTAACATCAAATTTCTATTAAAATCAGATTTAAAAATATATTTACATGCAATTAAAATCCACAAAGTTTTAAATCACAAAACGAATTTTTTGGGTATTTACCTATTGCTATAGAGAATTCCGATTTCTTTGTATTTATCCACATCTTTGTATATATGTACAACTTAAGATATGTGGTCATTCCATTTCTCTATATCTTCTTATCATCATAAGACAAGGTCATTCCATTTCTCTATATCTACTTAAGATATGTGCTTTCCCACCTTGTGTGTTCTTATTATTGATCTTTTCTTTCTCCTTTCTTCTTCATCCTCTGCTGGTTGTCCATCTCTGAAGGTATTGCGTTTCCTAACAAGGGTGCAGCTAAAATTGGAAGGCTGATAGTCAAAATTTCTATCTCAAGCTGGTAGAGCCGTATTGATTGACTCAGTCCTATATAGTATGCCGGTTTTCCTTGCCGAAGTCACTTTTATCCCAAAGAAGGTGATCAGTTTCATTGACCGGCTATGTGCAAATTTTTTTTGGTATGGAGAGAAAGGCACCAAACACAATTTTTGGTAGGTGATCACTTTTTGATTTAGTGCATTCTGATATTTGGGGTCCATCTCATTTATCTTCCATGATGAGTTTTCTCTATTGTGTTTCATTGACGATTGTACTTACTTCACTTTGGTGTTTCCTATGCACTATAGATCTGACCTCCTCTCTATTTATCGTTAGTTCTCTGAGATGGTACACACCTAGTTTCATTGTCGCATTAAAGTACTTCATACTGATGGTGCTCATGAGTACCTTTCCTCTGACTTTTGAGGCATCTTGTCTTCACATAGCACCCTACCTCAACAGTCCTACCCCTTACACTCCACAACAGAATGGAGTTGCTAAGCATAATCATCATCACATCCTTGACACTGCTCGAGCGCTTCTTCTCTTTGCCTATGTTCTTTGTGCCTTGGGTAGAAGCTATTCTTACTTTTGTTTATCTTATTAATATCACAGCACCTATGTTCTTTCCGAGTGTTCTCCCTACGAGTGCCCTTATGCTTCGTAACCTCTCTATTGGCATCTTCATACCTTCGGTTGCACATGCTTTGTTCTTCTACCTCCTCATGAGTGCACCAAACTCCCTCCGCGAGCAGTTAAGTGTGTTCTCCTTGGGTATAACATGGAATACCATGAGTATCGCTACTATGATCCTATAGCTCATCGGCTCTGTATCTCTCGTCAGGTCACTTTCTTTGAGAATATTCTGTACTTTGTCTCTTCCTCTCAGGTTTTGCTCAAGATATTTCTTTCTTATTTGATCTTGGACCTTCGCCTCCGCCCATTATTATGGGATTTCCTCTTACTGAGTCTTCTCCAGCTCCTTCCCCCTTGCCTCCTAAGCCTTCCTCACCTCTTTGGCCTCTCATTATCCATGTCTATAGTCGTCGTCCTCTTGAAACTAGAGATGTTTCTGTACCGTTGGCTGACAATGTTGGTGAAGCTTAGGGGCAAGAGGCGCCCACTTCTGCTCTTGTTCTGCCTCCTGTGGATCCTTCACGATGTAACCCTCCACATAACTAATATCCTCCTGATAGAGTTAGTCTTTTTTTGGTTGACCTCTACTCTCCACAGTTCTCTGCCTTCCTTGCAGCCCTTCACACCTATCAGGAGTCTTAGAGTTATCGCCAAAAAGTTTAGTCTCCAAGTGGTGGCAAGCTATGGACGAGGAGTTTCAAACTCTTAAGCGAACTTAGACTTGGGATCTTGCTCCACTTCCTCTGGGTATTTTTCCTATCAGTTGCAAATAGATTTACAAGATCAAGACTAAGTCTGATGGTAGCATGGAGCGTCATAAGGGTCGACTTGTGACATGGGATTTCACTCAGGGGTATGGTATTGATTATGAGGAGACTTTTGCTCGAGTGGCCAAAATGACTATTGTTCATACTCTCCTTGCTATTACGTATGTTCATCAGTGGCGTCTCTTTCAACTTGATGTGAAGAACATTTTTCTTCATGGAGACCTTTTTGAGGAAGTCCACATGCAACATCCTCCTGACCTTTCAACACTGCCACTCCATGTCTATCGACTTTGCAAGGCCATATACGGACTCAAACAAGCTCCTCGAGCTTGGTTTGAGCGGTCTGTCAAGTTGTTCTTGATACTGATTTTTAGGTATGCTCTCTATGTCTGTGCATCTCCTCTTGGTCTGACTATCCTTCTTTTCTATGTTGATGACATGATCATTACTAGAGATGATGCTGCTGTTGTTGCCTCTCTTATGCACCGCCTCCATTATCAGTTTAAGATGGCGGACCTTGGGCCTTTACAATACTTTATTGGTCTTGAGGTTGCCCACTCCTCTTGAGGTTAGCTATTGTCTCAACAGAAGTACATCAACGACATTCTTCAACGTGCTGCTATCTCTGATTCAAGTATACCTGACATTCGATGGAGCTTCATCTCAAGCTTCGACCATCTGATGGTATTCCTTTAGACGATCCTACACACTACCATCAACTTGTTAGGGCTTTAGTGTATTTAACTATTTATCATCCAAGCGTGGTGTTCATGTCTTGAGTCAGTTTGTCAGTGCACCCACTTCAGTTCATTTTTGTAACGACCCGAGAATCTGATTACCGGGAGAGACCCGATAACCCGAGACTCGAACTACCGCCCACGAACCGGGAGGGCTCGGAAGGGCTAAAAGTAGTGTGGAGGCACAAAGAAATAGGAAATAAAGCAGGACAACAATTAACAGAAATAAATAAATAATTACAGCTGGTATCAGAGCGGAGGTTGTGGACGTGCATAGGAATTTGAAATATTGCAGTGATCAGAGTCCGTAAGGTCCAGTACAGTCGGCAGCTGGCATAGGGTTTTGTGCTTGTTTTTCTGCTGAGTTTCTCGCTAGAGAGCTTGAGTGCGCTGTGCGACGCTGTGAAGGTGGTTGCTATCCGCGGCTTTCGTGCCAGCATGAGGTCTAAGGATCGAGGTCGAGAGCCTTCTCCCTCATCGGTGGTGGCCCTGGTTGTGCTACGTTGGCCAGAGGTTGCTGGCAGGCGTGAGCTCGCGGTGCTACGTTCGAGGAATCTGCAGCGTGGTCAGGTGGCCGGAGAGGATTGTTCGTGGTTAAGTGGCTGTGAGCGTGCTCTGAGGGAGCTGCTGTCGGTTTGGCCACTCCAGCTTGAGGTTTGTCCAGCTCTTGAGGTGTCCTGATCGAGAAGTGTGCTCGGGTGAGCGGAATATCTTCTCGATGAGCTGTTGTTTCGTCGAGCCTGGTGTTCTTGTCGTGCTCTGTTGCCTCAGAAATGACGTGTCGGTCCTGATTGTTCTGCGGATTTCGAGGCAGGATTTGGCAGAGATGTCCCGGTAAGTCTTTGCTCCTGCGTTTCTGTCAGTGGATGGGTTGTGTTCGCCCTGGAGTTGGCTTGAGATGTGAAGGCTCCACGGCAAGTTTGGGACTCGAGGATGAGTGTCGGCAGTTGTCGGTTATGGCTCGCGTTGCGGCTCTTGGCATGCCGTGTTGCAGTTCGAGGAATTGCGGCGGCGGTGCATCGAGAGGTACTGTGATTGTGGTCCGACGTGACACTCGCCAAGTGTGTCGGAGGCGCTGACCTGAGGGAAGCGATGGTTTTCTTTGGTGCTGGATGGTGCTGTTTCCAGCATGCGCGAGGTTTGAGGTTAGGTCGAGGCTGGAGTTCTTCCGTTGGTCGGAAGTATGTTTGGTTCCTCCTTTGGTTGGAGAGATTGTGTTTGGCTAAGGTTCGCCATCTTGCATTGCGTGTTCGGATTGGTTGGCCTTGTATGCCATGAAGTTCATGCGAGACGTGCACCTTGTCTTGGCAAGGTGGTTGCCTATGAGAAGTTGTGCCCGTTCCCTTATCGTGTAAGGGTGTTGGCGCTTTTCCAGAAGGACGAGTGCCGGTTGGGCAGTGTTTTCGAGAATTTGTGGCTGTGCGCGCGGATCAGAGTGCGCAGCGGAAGCGTGGTGGGCTTGTGACCCACTGGTTCAGGATCGTAGCGTGGGTTGCTACGGGCGGATTCCTGAGGTTGCGTTGAGCATCGGAGGATTGGTTCCTCGGTGTGAGACATGTTGTTGCTGTGCCGTTGCTTGAGGTATTATGGTTCTCGGCACTGGCAGGATGGAGTGTTGGGGAATGTGCTGGCTAGTGCGCCGCATGAGTACCATGTTCCTGTGATGGAAGCCGTGTCAGGCGTCGGTGTTGGACCTGGATGGGGTTGTTGAGGATGTCGCCTGACGATGGTCGAGGACATGTTGGTCAGAGTCGGTGGCTTGGTGCCCGACTTGTGTTCCCAGTCGTGTCCTCAGACGAGATCATTTTTGGAGAAGTGATCTTTGGCAGTTCTTCTTCCTCGAGGTTCGAGGGCGCAGTGCGGAGGTTCTCAGTTGCCAGCTTACCGGCCCGAGTGTTCACTTTGCATGTGGTACGTTTTTACTGCTTTAGACTGTACTTTCTGTTGGACTGGACTCTGTTGTAGCTGTAGTTATTTATTTATTTCTGTTAATTATTGTCCTGCTTTATTTCTTATTTCTTTGTACCTCCACACTCCTGTTAGCCCTTCCGAGCCCTCCCGGTTCGTGGGCGGCGGTTCGAGTCTCGGGTTATCGGGTCTCTCCCGGTAATCGGATTCTCGGGTCGTTACAATTTTGTTGCCCTTTTACGTGTTTTTCGACTTCTTCGTGACACTATTCGATTCTCCTTATTTATGTCGTCCATGACCACATTGGAGCTTCATGCTTGTTTGGATGCTAACTGGGCTAGTGAACGGACTGATCATCGCTCTACTACCATTTTCTGCATTTCTATCTGCTCATCTCTTATTTCCAGACAGAGCAAGAAATAAGTTATTGTCTTACTCTAGTCCTGAGGCTAAATACCGTCCCATGATGGACATCTCTATTGAGATCATTTAACTCCGTCGTCTTCTTCAAGATTTTGAGGTCCATTCCTCTACTCCTACACCTCTTTATTATGACAACCGAAGTGCTCTTTAGATCATCGACAATCCCATCTTTCATGAACGGATCAAACATATTAAGATTGATTGTCATTTTATTCGCCTACAATATCTATCTAATACCTTGTCACTTCCACCCATTTTCTCCACTTAACAACTTACTAATCTCTTCACAGAGTCTCAAACGACTCCATCTTTCATCAAACTTATTGGCAAACTCTCGGTGTATAATCTTCCGTAAATTTGAGGGAAGAGCATCAAGAGAAATGAAGAGAAAGATCATTTGGATCCTATTGGGATTGCTCCTTCCTCGTATAATCCTTCCTTCTTTCTCCTTTTTCACTTGCTATATTTTGTATCCTTCTAAAAATAAGACTCTGGCCATTGACCTTACCCTCCATTGGGAGTCCCGTGAGTGTATATGTATTGGATACATGTTATGGGAGAGGCTAAGCCCTGCAATTCCTCCCTCTCTTGTTCGTATCACCAGGAAAAGATGGATCACCATAATCGAAAGCACTAAGCTACCTTCAGTAAACAATAGAAGCCTACGAACCAGTCCCCAGAGTCACGCTGGAAGCTTAAGCACCTACTTCACCAACGGTAGAGGGAGAGGGGGGCCTACGGCCAACAGTAGAGGGAGAGGGGGGGTGAGGTGTGTGTGTGTGTGTGTGTGTGTGTGTGTGTGTGTGTGTGTGTGTGTGTGTGTGTGTGTGTGTGTGTGTGTGTGTGTGTGTGTGTGTGTGTGTGTGTGTGTGTGTGCGAGGGGGATGGGGGCCACGGACAGGGGAAGAGAGGGCGATGGAGGGGGTGGGGGAGGGCGGCCAGAGGGAGTGAGGGAGCGGGAGAGGGGAGAGGGAGAGGGAGCGGGAGAGGGATTGAGTGAGGGGGAACAGGATCGGGAGAGGGAGAGGGAGAGGGTGAGGGATTGAGTGAGGGAGGGGAACAGGATCGGGAGAGGGAGACCACTTACGGCGACAGTGATGATGGGAGGAGGCTGGCGGCGACCGTGAGAAGAGCATGATGGCGGCGACAGTTGTCGCCGCCGACCGTGAGAGGGAGGGAGGTTGGCAAATGGCGGCGACGGCGAGGATGGGGGGGCCTCCGCCGACGGCGAGGACGGGGGCTCCGGCGGCGACGGCGGCAACGACCGCAAGCAGAGGAGAAGGAGAGAGTGAGAGGGAGAGTGGGGGGGGGGTGGAAAGGGGGGTGGGAGGAAGGGGTCGATGGTGACGGGATCGATGAAATTTTGAGACGGAAATACGGACGGACCTTATTTCCGTCTGAAATTTTAGACGGATTCGTTTCCGTCTGAATATCCGTCCCAAATTTGCGACGTATAATAAAGACGGAATATATTCCGTCTATATTTATAGACGGATCTTCAGAGAGAATATAATATGTCCTTAATAGAGATGGAATTTATGACGGAAACTAATCCGTCACAAATACAGACGAATTTTAAGACGGAAAATATCCGTCTGTATTCCCACTTTTTATAGTAGTGATTATACAAGTTAATACAACTCTCTCTTTACGTTGGAGTTGATAAAACTCTGTCAAGTCTTTATTGTTAGTGGACCACCCGTGGGTTAGGCCCATTTACGGCCATGGCCTGCGTTCTTTTCAAACGATAATGATTCCTTTGAATCACATGAGATATTGTAAGGTTTTGAAAAAAAAAAAGTTATATTGACTTAGACGGTGTAGGATTTACATCCCAACATTAGCGGGAGGTCCATTAATATCTAAATGTGCTTGCAGGCAGTCTGAGCACCACACTGGCATCTCCCGGAGTTCCTTGCCCTTAGGTGCGCCCCAGGCGTCATGCACCCCGGCTCTCTCTTGTATTGTGAAGAAGCTATTTCTAGGTTAATTTGAACCCGACCTCGAGTTAACAATAATGTTTTGTCCTATGGTATTTGCCGCATCGATCATATGGGATCGATGTGATATGGTTCACTTGTACCCGATCATATATGTAAGCCATATGGAGAATGAATTATTTTAATTCATTCTAAAAAACAAAAATGATAATTGATGTGCGTGTGGACCACAAATCAGAAGATAAGAGGCGCCATATATATATATATATATATGCCTGGCGCATTGCGGGCTGATATATAGACACTGATTAGATATAGCAATCAAGGGCCAGACATCACGCCATGCACGTCTACGTACGTGCGTGACCCCCCCCCCCCACATGCAGTAGAGCATCCATCGCTTTCACACGTACCCTCTTCTTCAACGGAAACGTCGGCCACTTGGCTTTCTATGCGTGGCAACAGTACCTTCTGTGTTTGGTCGATCGGGTCATTTGGTCTTTAAACTTACATCGACCTATGTATACATGTGGCACTCTTCTTCTACCCAATTTTATTTTTAATCCAACAGTATTAAACCTAAAATCATTGAAGATGTGATAATGCCGCAAAAGGATGCAGGTGACTGAAGTGCGCAAGTAATTATATATACACTTCAATGTATGCAATATATTACTTGCCGACAGATTTTTTTTTCTTTGCTTCACTTTTTTTTTCTCTAACAATGAAAACCAAGTACCTTAATTAAAGTGTCAAACGAGACAAGAATAAAGAATCTTCTCTCCGTTTGAGGTGCCAATCAGTGATTTGGCACTGAGAGAGATGTCGAACTCTCTGGAGTTGAACAGTGGGTTTCAGCGTCAAGACCATTAATGGTTTCTCCAAAAAATTATTAAAACCATGCAGAGTGGGTCCTATTGTACGTCTCACTCTCTTGCAACTTACATTGTTCATGTCATCTGTGGTGGAGTCGATCTATATTGGATGGTTGTAAAAGAATTTTGACACTCACTTTGTTATTGTTTCACATTCATAACAATTTGAATATGATATCAAAACTTAAAAAGCACGTCATCTTATATATTTGCCATTGTTTTAGGTACTCTTAACTTATTCTATCGAACATGACTCGAGTCTTATCTCTAGAGAAGGGAATGAGAACGAAAAGCCATTCAGATGAAACAATGAAATAAGTAAATAATAATAATAAAATAATGAAAATAAATAAAGAAGATAAAATATAAATAATGAAAATAAATAAAAAATAGATAGTAATAATGAAAGGAAGAAAAGAAGGTAAACAAAACATAAAATATATATATAGTATATATAAGTAGATTAAAAAAAGGAGGCGAGGGGGTTCGGTTGACCTACCCATGGGTAGGTCGACCCGCCCCCGAGATCAGTTTGACACACCAGCGAGCTCGGTCAACCAATCTACATCTTCGATCGATCGACCTATTGGTAGGTCGACCCGCCCGTACCTCGGGTCGACCTTCTTAGTTCCAAATGGTCAGTTTTGCCTCACGAGTATCCCGACCTTTCCCCCGTTGACTCGGATTCGTGATCCTAAGTGTTCACATATGACAAAATAGTAACATTAAAAATGCATAATTAACAAAAATTGAGTGATAGAACTTGAAACAATAAAATAATGTATGATCAAACCAAAATAAAAATGATAATAACCAAGAAACCAACGGTGTTTGCTCCGGAGTCCCTCATCCCCTAGACCCTAAGTAAAAGGGAATAGAGACGATGCTCTCGCAAGTTAGTTTTGGATCTCAGAGATTACCTAGCTATGATCATAGCCTGACTTTGTCCCAAGGCCGACAACCCTCTGAACAAGACCTGTCTTCACCAGGACTCATCCCGCTCTTTTTCCATTACCAAACATCAAATTATGCCGTATTCCTAGCAAACATTTACTCAGAGGCTATTTATGCCTTCGTCGTGCTCTCGACTCAGAACGCTTTCTGAACAAAAAATGAACTATGAACAAATGGGGTGGTTTAAATACCCCTTCCCCAGCACGGAGTATCCCACTATGTTTCGAGTTATTCCTTTCATTTTTTTATTAATGTAAGTTTCAGACTATAGGGCTCTTTTTCGTGATGACTAATCAAGAATTTTCTCCTCTTCGGAGAGATGTAATTAACATCGTGACCTTTATGGTACGACGGATTCCAATCTCAACACGATATCCACTATCGTCTGACTAGTCAGACGGTGCACACAAGTGACTCCAAGCTGTCTCGATTTTTAAAATCTGAATAAACTGTCATCTCATGACTGGCACCGCCTATGCACTAATAAATAAAAAATAAATGAAATAAAATAAATAAAAATAAAAATAAAAATATATATGTGTGTGTGTGTCCCACACAACCGTATTGTGTCGTGGCTCCAAATTTTTAAGATGCCAACCGTTCCTCTCTCACTTTAGTTACCGGTAAATTGCCCCCCTTGAAGAGGCAAAATATAGCTTGTTGTCCAGGCCATTCGTAGGTCTCCGCGTTGACCAACCGTAGTGGCGATTGTAATGATCTCTCTAATATGAATGGAAATTAATGATGTCCGGCATTTGTGGCCGGTAACCCTTTTCTTTAATATCCTATTTAACCATACGATATAGCTCTAGAGCTAGTACTTCTTTTCATATCCTCATCAATAAAGGGAGTTTTAATCCGAATATCCACAATTGGCCTTTGCAATAACTTTTTCCCCCCTGTAACTAATTAACCGCGGCTCCACTGTTTTCTAGTGCTCTACGCCGAACTCCTTTTTAAGAGTATATACGTTTCTGATGGTATTCGTGAAGTTAATTAGAAGCGGAGGAAAGAATGAAATGTACAGGGGATCATCCTCCTTTTATTTCGACATGCTCCTAATATTTAAAGACTCGCATGGTAGGGCTTGTCCCTACTTAGTTCAGTTGACGGACATCGACAAAGGTTCGTGAAACTAAGTAATTCCTTTTGAATCGAATCTTAAGCAGTTTGTCGGTGATGTGAAGTGACTTAATTTATCCTTAAAGATTATACCTTAGAAAATAAAAGCGAACAGCGGTTCTGACGCGGCGGCGACGTGGGAATGGATCGACGGCACTCCGGGACGCGAACAGGATGAGAACGGATAACTGCTATCTCACACAGCTCTGCCTCACGCCGGACGGTCTCACAACGGGTGACACACTCAAATCTCACAAATGGAGAGAAGAGGGAAGGAAGGAATAAGGCAAACACCTTAGGCTCAATCTTTTTCTCATTCATATTGTGTCTCGTAACAAGCATTGGCCTCCTATTTATAGGAAATGCCCATTACATTCATACCTTCCTTATTTTTCTTATTTGTATATCTATCCTAGACTAATAAAACAAAGGCCACCAACCCACTATTGACTTAGAGGTTTTAATCAAATAAAATACAAAAATTACACACATGTTATTTTGACTTAGACTAGCCTAATAAGACGAAAGAAAAAAATACATGTAGGGATACATGTATACATACACACAAATACATATACTCAATACGCAATATACTACGTAGGCCGAGTCTTCAGGAAGGATCTCCGAGCCATAAGCTCGGTGTCGGGGCAGTGCGGCGTCGGCTCCGAGTAGTGGGCCCAGTAGTGGACCCGGTGTCCCCACCAACCCTCCCGGGACGGCTGGAACTCGACTCCGTCGAGTAAGGGGGGACACTGCTTTGGTAGTGCTCCAGCAGATCTGGATCGAGGCGCTGGAGATCTTCCCGGCTGATCCAGGAATCATCAGAAGGTGGACGGTCCCGCCAGCGGATAAGGTAGTGCTGGTACACCCTGCTCCATGTAGTGGTCACCTGCTCATCCAGTATCCTCACAATGTGCTCGCACGGTACTCTCGAGGCTGTGGGACGCACATGGGTGGGCTCACTCTTAATGGGAGGAGAAGGCTCGAAAGGGTCACTAGGAATCGCAGTGGGTTCTTTGTAGGCCACTAGGTCTGCAACATTAAAAGTCGAGCTAATCCCATATTTGGGAGGTAAGTCCACAACATACGTATTGGAGCCAATCTTCCGCAAAATTGGGAATGGTCCATCACTACGGACTTGCAACTTCTTAAAGGCTCCCGAAGGGAGTCGTTCGGGTCGAACCCGTACCATAACCATGCCACCTTCTTGGAATTCATGGTGACGCCTATGTGAATCAGCTAATTTTTTATAAGTCTCATTACTGAGGTTGATTTGCTTGCTAATTGACTAATGCAGACCTTTGACATACTGTGCAAACTCCTCAGCTGACTTAGATATCCTAGACTCGAGGGGAAGGGGAATGAGATCCACAGGTTTCCTTGGTTTGTATCCATGCACGACCTCAAATGGACTCATACCTATGGACCGATTGACCAAACTGTTGTATGCAAATTCGGCTCTGGGCAAAAGAAGATCCCAATTGCCAGAATGTTCCCCTACAAGACACCTCAACAGATTCCCTAAACTCCTATTGACGACCTCAGTCTGCCCATCAGTTTGTGGGTGATAGGCAGTGGAAAACTTCAGTTTGGTGCCAACTATGTGCCAAAGTGTCTTCCAAAAATAGCTAGTGAACCGGACATCTCGGTCAGACACGATGGTTTGGGGGAGACCATGCAAACGCACGACTTCATCAAAGAATAAATGGGCTACTCTAGATGCATCAGATGTTTTGGAGTATGCAATAAAGTGGGCCATCTTAGAGAACCTATCAACGACAACAAAGATGGAATAATGCTTGTGAGCAGTGCATGGTAACCCAAGGATAAAATCCATGCTCACATCAACCCATGGTCGTTCAGGAACGGGGAGATGAGTGTAGAGACCAGTGTTCTGTTTGACCTGCTTAGCCATCGTGCATGTCCTACACTGGGCTACAATCTTGGCCACATCTATCTTCGGGCCAGGCCAATAGAAGTGCTCCTTCACAGAATGGATGGTCTTGTTGCGGCCAAAGTGACCAGCAAGACCTCCAGCATGCATTTCCCAAATCAGAAAGTTCCGAACAGAAGTCCTCGGGACACAGAGTTGATGTCCTCGAAATAAAAAACCATCCTAGAGTAGATAGTCAGAAAAGGCTATCGAGGGTCCAGCAGACAGAGCAGAGTAGGCAGGGCCAAAATCAGGACACTCTCCATAGAGTTCCTTCATGCGGTCAAATCCCGTGACCTCTACCCGAACAGTAGAAAGAAGGGAGACCCTTCGACTCAAGGCGCCGGCCACCTTATTGTCCTTTCCAGCCTTATGCCTTAGGACAAATGTGAAAGATTGGAGAAATTCTACCCACCGACCATGCCTAGGGTTTAAACCCTTCTGAGAGCTAAGGAATTTCAAAGCCTCGTGGTCCAAGTATAAGATGAACTCTTGTGGTAAGAGATAGTGTCTCCAGTGTTTGAGAGTTTGGACCACGGCATAAAACTCCTTATCATAGGTGGAGTATCGAAGCTTTGCATCAGAAAACTTCTCGCTGAAATAAGCCACAGGGTGGCTTTCCTGACTAAGCAATCCACCAATTCCTACGCCAGATGTATCACAAGAAACCTCAAAGACTTTGGAAAAGTCTGGTAGGCGGAGGATAGGGGCTTTGGTCATAAGCTCCTTTATGACAAGAAAAGCCTTGGAGACGGCTTTGGTCCACTCAAAATTCCCCTTACAAATACAATCTGTAATGGGTGCCATAATGGTGTTAAAACCTTGAATGAAGCATCTTTAGAAGGTGGCTAGCCCGTGGAAACTACAAACGTCATGGACATTCTGGGGCTCCGGCCAGTCTACTATAGCTCGGACCTTTGATGGGTCCACAGACACTCCTTGACTAGAAACCACAAATCCAAGGAAAGTGACCCGGTCTGTCATGAATTCACATTTCTTGTGATTGGCAAACAGGGTTTCTCTCCTCAAAGTCTCGCAGACTTCCCTCAAATGATGGATGTGGTCTTGAGGGTTGTGGCTATAGATGAGAATGTCGTCAAAGCAGACGACAACAAAGCGACCAATGAGGGGTCGAAGGATTTCCATCATAAGCCGCATGAATGTGCTGGGGGCATTGGATAGCCCAAACGGCATGACGAGCCACTCATACAGACCTTCTTTGGTTTTGAAGACTGTCTTCCACTCGTCCCCTGGTCGAATCTGGACCTGGTGGTAGCCACTTTTCAAGTCAATCTTGGAAAAGATAGTGGCTCCACTCATCATGTCAAGCATGTCATCAAGACGGAGAATGGGAAACCTATACTTGACAGTGATCTTATTGATGGCGCGGCTGTCAACACACATCCGCCAGGTGCCATCCTTCTTGGGTGTGAGCAAGGCAGGGATCGCACATGGGCTCTTACTTACCTTGAGGAAACCTTTGTGGATAAGGTCCTCGACAATCCTTTGGAGCTCAGCATGCTCCTTGGGGTTTAACCTGTAGTGGGGAAGGTTGGGTAGGGTGGACCTAGGGACAAGATCAATGGCGTGTTGAACATCACGCATGGGAGGGAGTGTTGAAGGCAAGTCTTCCGGGAAGATATCTTGGAAATCCTGCAAGATTGCCTGGACTTCAGGTGGGATGGAGACTTGGGACTCCTCAGGGGTAATGGTGACGACAACAGCCCAAACAGGGGCACCCTCGGTAACCTCTCTATTCATCTCACGAACACCTATGAAGTTAAGGCACCTAATCGGGTCATGGTCAACCTTAGGGGCCTTAGGGATGGATATGACAGGTGGAGGAGAGGAGGGAATGGGAAGCTTCCCTTTGGTGGGGGTTGGGGCATTCTCCTAAATTTTGGGGGAGGCAACGGGTGTGGAGGTAGGACTCTTTCCCGTGGCCACCTTTGGGGGTGTGGGGAGCAACTGAATCCTCTTCCCATTGTGGGAGAAGGAACACTCATTGGACCGACAGAATGTAGTAAGGTCTACATCGTAGATCCATGGTCGTCCTAGGATGATGCTCCCGACCTTCATAGGCACTACATCGCATAGGATTTGTCCTTGGTAGGACTGGAACTGGATGGGAATGACACATGTAGTGGTGACTGGGATAGACGTGTCGTCAACCCAAGCCACGTTGTATGGCCTCGGATGAGGATGGATAGGTAGACCTAGACGGGATACAAAGTCTGAAGAGACTGCATTGATACAGCTCCCGTTGTCAAAGATCACCTTGCAGGGTTGAGTTTTGACCATGATGTAGGTTTGGAAGATGGAGGTTCGACGCCAGTCGTCCTCTTGTGGGTGTGCGAGGATGCAGCGAACTACACCTAGTCTTCCCTGGTTTGAACTTTCGGTAATTTCCCCCACTTGCATGTACTCAACATGCGTTCCATCATATCATGCATCTAATTCCTCAAACTGGGCAACGAGATCAGGGTCAGGCTCATATCTCTCAAGGGTTTCTCCTTCCTGAGATGGAAGCTCCATAGACTGGGGGTCGTGATGACCAATACTCGGGTGGGGCAATTGGTGGCAATATGCCCTAGGTTATGACACCTGAAGCATCGAACTCCCGAGATAGGGGCTGGTTGGGAGGTGCTAGGGACGACCCCTTTTCCCTTGTCATCTCTCCTCTCAACTGGTGGAGTATACTCCAGTCTAGGCACAGCAGCAGGTGCAGGTAAAGGGTTCCTTGGGAAAGGAGCAGTAGGGGCAATAGCCCTAAGTGGGGTAGCAGTAGGGACGTAGGAGGTGGAGGGGCCAGGTCTCTCAGAGTAGCGGACCATGGGGTTTCGGGACTCGGGTTGGCGGTAGGTGGGGACCCGAGGTGGGACCACCTTTTGAAATCGCTCGACGTCCCGAGCAACCTGATAGGCGTGCTCGAGGGTGTTAACCTCCCGCAAGAATAATTCCCACTGAATACTCTCATGTAGGCCAGCCCTAAACCGTGAGAGGGTGATAGAGACATCCTCCATGACTCGGCTCCGAAGGAAGAAGTCATCAAATTTGGCGATGTACTCGTCCACGGACTTTCCATCTTGGGTGAGTTTCTGCCATTGGTCTAAAAGACGCTGATGGTAGGAAGGTAGGAGATACTTCTCCCTCAATTTCTCCTTCATTTCTTCCCACGTGCCTATAGGCTCCTCTCGTCTCCTTGCTAGGAGATTCTCGATGTTGCACCAGTAGGTCTTGGCTTGACCCAGGAGTTTCATTTTGGCAAACCTCACCCTTGTAGCAGAGGTCATGCGGCAATGCCAATCAAAATATTAGTCCATCGCGGTCTCCCAATCAAGATATGTAGCGGGGTTGAGGGACCCATCAAAACTCGGAGCGTCAATCTTGACGTTCCGTAGGATAATATCCTCATCATCGTGGTCCCTCTCTCGAGGCGTACGGGTCTCTTGCTCTCTACCTTGGGGAGCCTGATTCGGGCGGACTTGCTCTCTCTCCTCCCTAGGATTGGCTACGGGATCGCCATGGCCATTCACTCGTCCTTCCTCTCTCTTCAGTCGATCCTCTAAGGCTCGGATCCTCTCATCTAGCTCGGCTCGAAGTTGGCCTATGGATTCTTCAAAATGGGTTAGAAGATTATGCTCGAGCTGAGCCAACATAGCACTCACGCTCTTCTGATCCATGTGGGATTGTAGAGTTGAAGGGCGCTTTAGACGGCTGGATGAATTCCTAGACCAACGTGGCATGCACGACTTCGGACCTAAATGATGCAGTCTTGGGACCGATAATTAGCAAGCTATAGACCCGAATTTTGTTGGCTAAATAGGCAAAGGGCCAAGTTGAAGGGACCGGTCAGGGAGAGTTGCTTGTCCGTAGGCAAAGTAGTTGTGGAACTACCTCCTGACAATTAGGGTGCCCTAATGTGACAGCCTAGGGCCTTAAAGGATAGGTGCATACAAACTCTCGCTCTCCGTCCACAGCGATGCACTCGGGAGACTGGCTGCATGGATCGGGCACTCTCTCACTTCGCGCGGCAATTGAAAGGATACTAAATGAGTAAGTGAGGGGAGCACGTACCTAGCTAGACTGAAAAGTCTAACTTCGACCGGAGACGAAGGCGAGTGGGGACGTGCGTGCCCGCACGGCGTCGACGAAGCTTGAGCGGTTACAAAGCATTCACTCCACGCAGGGAGGATTTAATTATTACAAATCGCTTAAAATTTCCCACGTAGGGGAACAAATCAGCCCAAATTCTCCGCGCAGGGAGACTCAGAGGTACCCTCGTCCCCTAAATTACGGCCTGTGTGTCAGTTACCCGGCGACTCGGGTACCGGACAACCGTTGTTGCGGACTTCGGATGCCACGATCAATAAGTCAAAAAGATATATATATATATATATATATATATATATATATATCTCTCTCTCTCTCTCTCTCTCTCTCAAATATATATTATATATCTAACTTTTTTTAAACCTCTTTTTTTGTAATCAAATAATATACATATATATATATATATATATATAATATTATATATATTCCACATATATATTATATACATTTAACATGTATTTTTTTTACAAACTTCACCACTCCTTTTTTGACTTTTTTCACACGTTTTCTTCTTTTCAACCTTCATTTCTTCCTTTCAAACCTTTCTGCGTGCTCTTCACGTGGCTGGTGGTCAGCCTGGGTGGCGGCCCACGCGGGAGGGCGACCAGACCGGCAAGCGCGGGGGTCTGTTGGGAGCACGCAGGAGCTTGGGCGCACAGGGGCGCTCAGGCGGGCGCAAGGGGAGCTCAGGCGGCGGGGCGGTGCACGCGCCGGGCGGGGGCGGGGCGCTCGTCGGGCGGGCGCGGGCGGTCCTCGCCGGGCGCATGCGCTCCTGTGCGAGGGTCCGGGCGCGGGTGCGGCCGGGCGGGGTGCGCTGGCGCGGGGCCGGGTGGCGCGCACGGCGGTCCGGGCGGGTGCGCCTGTGGGAGCGCGGGGCGGTGGCGATGGGCTCAGCGGGGCTGGCCAACCGTTGCGACGGTTGGCATTTTTGAAGGGGGCACGGGCGACGAGGCCGGCCCCCCGCGAACTCTTTCCCTGCCTTTTCTTTTTTTTTCCTTTGTCTGTTCTCTTCTGCTGCGTGTTGAACGAGAGAGAGGAAACAGAGAGAGAGATACAGAGAGAGAGTAACAACGAGAGAAAGAGAGGGAGATTGCGGGGGAGGAGAGAGAATAACAGAGACAGAACCGAGATAAAAAGGGACAGAGATAGAGAGTAACACAGAGGCTTCTAAATTTTTGATGCGGGACGGACCACGGACACGACAAGCTCGCGATTGTCCCTTAGCGAGGGAAGCGTCGGACGTGCGCGGTTGAGAAACCGGCAATGAGCTAGGGTGGTCGGCTCTCTCTCGTGCCCGGATCGGGTCACGGGACGGTCACGCTCTCTCTCGCAGCAGCGGTGATATGAAAAATATAGCGAGCTAGATTCTAAAGCATGCTCTCTAGCAGCGGCATAAACAAATATATATGAAGTAAGCAAAATGTCAAGTAAGGGAGCGAATGTGATACCTCCACGCGCTCGGCGTGGGGACGACGGACCCGGCCGAAACTCGTACTCCCGGAACAATAATACACAATATTACAGCAATACATGTCGCTTCCCACTCCACGCAGGGAGGTAAAGGGCTACACAATGGGGTCCGGGAGGCCCGAATCCGGGTTGACGGACGGCTTCTCGCGTAGCTTCAACCGCACACGTACTCGCGCCTGTGGGGCCCACGTACTGTCCGGAGGAGCCGTGTGGGACCCGGTGGCGCCGCTGTGGTGGTGGATGCCTGGATGAGCTCTCCCTGGAGTGGAGGCACGCTGGTTCGCTGGTTCTCCGATCGGCACCGGTCGGGATAACCGGACACGGATTTACAGCTTCTGGTTTTCAGCGCGCGTCCCGGCGAGAACGGACGTTGCGATCAGTCCCGATATTGGATCGACACGAAACTAACGCCGTTGGAAAGCTAACTTCAAATACTTCAATCTAAGATTGAATATCTGGCCTGGATCTGTACGGATCTAGGCTTTAATGAATTGTTGAGTTGCTGTTGTATAGTACCCGAGCTCTCAGATCTGCAGAGAACTTGTCTGAGAACGGCCATTGACCGCCTAGTAGACCTTGGATTCAGACTTCGACCTCTTCATGAAAGTTGTAGGAAATTGCGCTAGGAAAACGGACATAGTTTTAATGAAAGGTTTGGATGTGGTTACGATTTACTGTGAGTTTTACAGTGGAAGGTGGTCGGTTCTGGAAATTATCTGAAAGCACTGTAGCAGAGATAGAACATGAATTTTGAAAATTGGATAGAAGGTGGATCAAAATTTAAAAAAATTCTTGGAGGGAGGAGTTGATGGAAAGAACTCCCAGTAAAATTGGTAGAGTTTGGAAAAATCAAAAAGATGATCGGAGATGGGAAACTCAGAGCTGCTGTCACTGTAGATAGAGACAAGACAGATCTGTGAATGAAAGATGGACGAAAATGAAAAATTACTAAATGAAGGAGTTTGGACGTGAAAATTTAGGTGGAGGTAGGGATTCAAGGTAAGAACACACCCTCAAAATTTCAAATCGATCTGAGCCCGTGGATGATAGCAAGAATTCATGGAAGAGGCTGCTATTGGTTGAAGATAGAATTCCGACGGTGGCTCGATGGCGGCTCGATGGCGGCATGAACGGCGGCGGCGGCGCCACCGGTGAAGATCAGAGGTTGAGAGGGGGAGATAGAAACTAGATCCACTCTAGAATTGCAGAGGGGTTGAGAGGAGAACTCTAGGAGAGAGGAAAGGGGCGCAAGCTTCTTGTTCCAAATGGAATTTTCTCTTCTTTTCATTAATTTCCACATGAAAAATACACCTTTTATATGCTTCCATCCAAATCCAACCTCCACCCTTAGATCTAGGGATGTGAGATGGATGGCCTGGATTGCATGCCACAAACATAAAAAAAATAAATATAATATACAAGGGGGGCGGCCTATTGACCATGAATGGCAAGGGGGACAAGTTTGACATGGTAGGTAGCCTACCATGGAAATTCTTACCCCCTTGTCTACCCATGTGACATATGACTAGTCCAACCTTCTAGATGTCCACCTAGGATAGTTGACCAGCCCCACAAGGTGACATGGCCCAATGGGAGAGGGCTGAGGGCCCCCTTGATGGTCCTACTGACAAATTACATAGAAACTCACACAATCCGTGGGAATGACGCATTGGCTTATAAAGCCGTACAATTGCGCATATACTTTCTCAAGGATATAAACACAAACTAAAAGGACATAAATGCAAAAGTAAATGTACATGCTCGGTGTTGATTCCCATCAATTTTATTTTTTTTCTCTCCTTTTTTTGATCTTTTGTTTTCACTCTAGCAACCTAGAGAGAGAAAGAGAGAGACGTTGGAGACGTCGGGTCGTCGGAGGCGCCGTATTAGGCTCTGATACCAAATATGATGCGGCGGCGACGTGGGAATGGATCGACGGCACTCCGGGGCGCGAACATGACGGGAACGGATAACTGCTATCTCACACAGCTCGGCCTCACGCCGGACGGTCTCACACAGGACGACACACTCAAATCTCACAAATTGAGAGAAGAGGGAAGGAAGGAATAAGGCAAACACCTTAGGCTCAATCTTTTTCTCATTCATATCATGTCTCGTAACAAGCATTGGCCTCCTATTTATAGGAAAGACCCATTACATTCATACCTTCCTTATTTTCCTTATTTGCATATCTATCCTAGCCTAATAAAACAAAGGCCACCAACCCACTATTGACTTAGGGGTTTTAATCAAATAAAATACAAAAATTACACACATGTTATTTTGACTTAGACTAGCCTAATAAGACGAAAGAAAAACATACATGTAGGGATACATGTATACATGCATACAAATACATATACTCAATACGCAATATACTACGTAGGCCGAGTCTTCAGGAAGGATCTCCGAGCCATAAACTCGGTGTCGGGGCAGTGCGGCGTCGGTCCCGAGTAGTGGGCCCAGTAGTGGACCCGGTATCCCCACCAGGTTCTTCTATGAGACCTTGACTCTCCTATAACGTCGAGCTAATTTAGTCCCTTCGTAACCTTTGCGTAGCATGATTGAACGAAGACTACGCACCAACGCTCTCTTATTGCGGGTGATATGATATAGTTCTCGAGTGCATATTTTCATATCATGTTCAAGAAAGAGAGTTTTAATCCTAATATCCTCAATTGACATTTGTAGTAACTTTTTTTCCCCTTGTGACTAACATTTTTTTCTTTTATTTTTTTAATCAATAAAACTCTAGAACAAGATTTAGGAGAGCGCACATCCCTTCAGAGAGGCATGTGTTGCCCGCTCCACCAACTCTTAGCTCTAGGAGGAAATATATTAAGAGGAAAGGAAAAGGACAAATTACAGGAGCAAAAGCCGTGGATTACAGCCGTAAAGAAGGACAGCCCGTCTTATCAAGGCGGAGAGGTCCATTTACAATAGGGGGGAGCTATATCCAATATGTCCAAATGCTCAATAAAGGAAAATTACAACCCGAATTAATTAGTTAAGCTGTCAGCCACCTGATTGGCTTCTCTGTAAACATTACTAAATTGAACTGTCATGGAAGAGGTAATACGACCAATGCTATCCATGGCATAGAAAAGCTTCCAAGGGATTTTAAAACCACCATTAAGACATCCAATTAAGACAGCCGAGTTTGATTCAATCAAGAAAGTTAGGTACCCTGCGTTCCAAACAGATGCGTAGACTATCACGCAAATCCAGACCCTCAGCTTCGATGCTAGAAGATGCACAGTAGGGAGTAGCAAAGGCAAGTATGAGATTGCCAAGATGGTCATGTAGAACACCTCCCCCACCTGCAAGCCCCTGATTAGCCTTGTAAGATCCATCCACATTAAGTTTGAGAAATCCATGAGAGGGTCGAATCCAGCAGATGATAAGTGGCTGCTGTTAGAATTTAATAGGGAGATTAAAATCTCTAGAACATGAGTTGCCCAATGATCTCCATGTCAAAACACCAAAAAAAACTACAGTGGAAACATACCTGGATCCATGGGAAACGGTCTTCTAATCCAGTACAATGTTCTCCGATGTCACTCCAAGATGATGGGATGTCTAGGAGAAGGAGAAGTCTCGTGTGTGGATTGGGGACCATGACCCGGCCTCTTAAATAAGGAGACCGTTGTTGTGCGTATTGGTATAGCACCTTTTGGTGTCATTTTCTATTTTAGCCCATCATAAAAATATAAATAATACCCTGGTCTCTACACATAATTAAAATATGACCTATACTTTTCTTTAAATACTTATATCCTCAAATCCTTAATTAATCACATTAATAGGGATAAACTTTATGATAGCCCATAGTATACAATTTATTACATATATATATATATATGCCCACATTAGATTAAATCCAACAATCTCTCACTTGGGCAACATATACACGTTCACTTTTATGATTGTATACTAAAACTTTATGAGCTCAAAAGATTTACTATCATCATCAAAAGCATCTTTAATCAATTCGGTCCATTAATCATATCAACATAGGACTAAAGAGGTTTTCATTATATTTAACGTAATTTAACCCATCAATAATCACATATGTTAATATGACGAATGACATAGATCTAGTATGGATGTATAGCATGAAAATTACATACAATGTGATTCAGTCATGCGTATTTTCAACTGGTCCAACTTTATTTTTTTTATTGAGATCAACAAATAACAGAGTGAGAACAAATTGAATTCTTTATTTCTGCAAAAAATATCCATAAATATAAAATATTTTCAAAATATAAAAATAAACTCCCACTAAACTAGCACATCATCAAATGACAAGACACCCATATGAGTAATATACTCATGATAGACTTTGGGTGGAAGTCCCTTAATAAGCGGATCCGCAATCATGGAGTTTGTACCAATATGCTCTATAAATATTTGATCACTGTGTACTCTTTCTTTAACAACTAGGAAGTTGATCTTTTTGTGCTTAGACTTTGTAGAACTCTTGTTGTTGTTGGAATACAACACTGTCGACATATTGTCACAAAATATCTTAAGTGGTCTTTCAATTTCATCCACAATTCGTAACCTAGTGACAAAATTTTACAGCCATATCCCATGATTTGATGTCTCATAACATGCTATAAACTCCGCAGCCATGGTAGAAGAAGCTATAAGTGTCTGCTTAGCACTCTTCCATGAAATAGCTCCTCCAGCCAATAGGTAATATAACCTGATGTGGATCTCCTACTATCTTGGTATCCAGCAAAGTTAGAATCATAATATCCAATGATCTTTAGTTGATCTAATTTTCTCTATGTGAGCATGTAGTCATTTGTTCTTTGTAAGTACCGCATGACCCTTTTAGTTGCTTTCCAATGATCCACGCTTGGATTACTTAAGTATCTGCCCAACATTCCAATGATATATGTAATATTCGGACGCGTACAAATCTGAGCATACATAAGACTTCCTATGGCTGATACATAAGGAATCTTTTACATCTCTTTAGCTTCAAAGTCATTTTTGGGGCATTGATTGAGGCTAAACTTGTCGCCTTTAACAACAGGCGTGTCACCTGGTTTACAATTTTGCATGCCAAATCTTTTAAGAACCTTTTCGATATAGCTCTTTTGTGATAACCAAATGATATTTCGAGAGCGATCTCGGTATATCTGTATGTCTAATACAAAAGAGGCATCTCCAAGGTCTTTCATCTCAAAATTTCTTGACAGAAATTTCTTAGTTTCACATAGTAAGTCTATATCATTACTGACAAGTAATATATCATCGACATATAAAACCAAAAAAATATGTTTACTCCCACTGAACTTATGGTATATACAATCATCCACTATATTTATCTCAAAACCAAATGAGATGATAAGTTGATGAAATTTGTAATACCGTTGACAGGAAGCTTGCTTAAGTCTATAGATGGATTCCTTTAATTTACAAACCATATTCTTTGAGTCTCCTGACACAAAATTTTCTGGCTGCACCATATATATCGTCTCATCAATGTCACCATTGAGAAACATAATTTTTACATCCATCTGATGTAACTCAAGGTCAAAATGTGCCACTAATACCATTAATACTCTTAAAAGAGTCTTTAGATGAAACTGGAGAGAAAGTTTCTCTATAATCTATGCCTTCCTTCTGAGTAAAGTCCTTAGCGACAAGACGAGCTTTATATCTCTCCACATTATCTTTTGAATCCCTTTTGGTGTTAAATATTCATTTACAACCAATAGGTTTCGCACCTTCAGGTAATGGGACAAGATCCCAAACATTATTGTCTTTCATGGACTTTATTTCCTCATTCATAACATCTATCCACTTTTGAGAATTGAAACTTTGTATGACTTGATAGAAGTTGATTGGATCATCTTCCACCACCCCAATGTCAACCTCATGTTCTTGGAGAAATATGATATAATCATTCGGCATTGCACTTCTCCTTTCTCTAGTGGATCTCCTTAATGACATTGGTTCTTGATAGTGTTGAGTTTGTTCTTCTGAAATAATCTCATTATTTTGAATGGGAGATTCTTGAATATTATCTTGATGTGGACTTGCTTCTTGAACAATATCAGGCAAAGAAACCTGATCCTGATCATTGTCAATAGCAATTGGAGGAATAGTAACATACTCCTCCTCAAAGATAAAATTTCTAATCTTATCCCCCTTGGTAAACTCAACATCCTCAAAGAACTAGGCATTTCCCATCTCAAAAAAGGACTTAGTTGTGGGATCATAAAACTTGTAACCCCTTGATTTTTTAGGATATCCAACAAAATAGCTACTGACAGTTTTAGAGTCCAGTTTCCTTTCATTAGGCTTGTAAGGCCTTGCCTCAGCTAGACACCACCAATTGTGCAAATGCTTTAAATTACGCTTCTTACCAGTTCAAAGCTCATAAGGGGTTTTCACAGTTGCTTTCGTTGGAGCCCTGTTTAGCAAATAAGCTGCAGTCTTTAATGCTTCTCCCCAGAGAGATTCTGGTAAGGCAGATTGACAAATCATACTTCTTACCATATCCTTAAGCATCCCATTTCATCTTTTAGCAACACCATTCATGCTAGGGGATCCCGGCATGGTGTATTGTGGGATGATACCGCATTCCTCTAGGAATTTAGCAAAAGGTCCTAGACGTTGTTCACCTGATCCATCATATCTACCATAGTATTCTCCACCACGGTCTGATCTGATGGCCTTTATCCTTTTGTTGAGTTGGTTCTCAACTTCAGCCTTATATTTTGTAAACACATCCAATGACTGAGACTTCTCATGAATGAGATACAGGTAGCCATATCGAGAATAATCATCTATGAATGTAATAAAATATTGTTGACCATTCCAAGAAGCCATAGGAAATGGTCCACAAATATCCGCATGTATTAATTCTAAGATGTCTGAAGCTCTATTGGCTCCTGTTCTCCTTATGTTTGTTTGTTTTCCCTTTATACAACTAACACATGTGTCAAAGTCTGTAAAATCAAGGGAATCAAGAATATCGTCAGACACAAGTCTCTTTATTCTTTGTTTAGAGATATGACCTAATCGTTTGTGCCATAGTGAACCGGAATTCTCATTGGCTAATTTTTGTTTTGTACCGCGTGAACTTATATGCAAGGTTTCATTAAATGAGACTACAATATTAAGTAAATATATGTTATCAGTAAATGACAAGGAACCGGTACCAACAAGATTTGAACTTTGAAAAAGACTAAACTTACTATTTTCAAACGAATAAGAATAACCAGATTTGTCCAACATAGAAATATATATTAAATTCCGTCTAAAAGACGGTACAACATAAGTCTCATTCAAATTTAAATAATGACCAGTCCGTAACAATAACCTAAAAGTCCCTATAGCCTCAACTTCCACGGTTTGGCTATTGCCTACGTAGATGTATCTTTCACCATCATTCGACTTTCGACGGTGGAGATAACCCTACATAGATACACTTATGTGAGTGGTAGCACCAGAATCTATCCACCAAGTGTATCTAGGTACAGAAGTTAAATTAATTTCTGAACAAATCAAAGTGAAAAGTGTACCTTTCTTTGCACGCCAAGCATGATACTTGGTGCAATCTTTCTTCTTGTGTTCACCAAGTTTGTAAAAGAAACATGCATATTCCTTATTTTATTTCTTTTGTAGTGGTCCACCTGCAGCTTCATTGCTCTTTTATCTTTTCTTAAGTTTAGCCTTGTCTTTAGAGGTGGAAGCCAAATGAGCACTTTCAGTCTTCTCTTGCTTTAGCCTTTCCTCTTCTTGCACACAATGAGAGATGAGCTCATTAAGCGACCATTTATCCTTTTGACAGTTATAGCTCACTTTAAATTGACTGAATTACGTTGGAAGAGAAATTAAAACTAAATGCACAAGTAGATCCTCATATAATTCTAACTTAAGTGCCTTTAGTTTAGAGGCAAGATGAGACATCTCTATGATGTACTCCCTTATGTTTCCTTTTCCCTTATACCTCATGGAAATTAGACTTGCCAATAGTGTACTTGTTTCAGCCTTATCATTCTTGGCAAATCTTTTCTGAATTTCCTCAAGGAAACCCTTGGTTGTAATAACCTCTTCAGACATAGTGTCCCTGAATGCTTCTGGAATAGCACGTTTCATGATCATAAGACTCATGCGGTTTGAACGGTCCCATTTTTCCATGTCTCTCTTTTCCTCAGTAGAACTGGATTCTATAATCCCATTAGGCCGTTCAAGTCTTAATGCAAGGTCTAGATCCATAACACCGAGAACAATCATCACGTTCTCCTTCCATCTCTTGAAGTTAGTACCATTAAGCATAGGAATTCAATTAATGCTAGCAGAAATATTATTAGCAGAACTTGTAACTGTAATAAAATAAAGGGTTTTTTGCATATTAGTCCCTACAAACATGACGAATTATATTTTAGTCCCTCAAATCTCACTATTGTTTTAATAGTCCTTATAATCTTAATCGCTACACGTTTAAGTCCCTGCCGTTCATTCAGTTAACTAAACTATAGTTACCTTATACCCAGGGAAAGGAAAATACTAACTTACCCCTAGTTAAGTGTGAGTGTGTGAGAGAGAGACAGAGAGAGGGAGCAACTGATTCACCTACCCCTCCTTGTCTCCCTCTGGCCTCCCTCCCCCTCCCCGGCCCTCCGGCCTCCTCCTCCCCCTCCGGCCTCCCCTGTGACCTCCCCCCTCCTCCTCCCCTCCCCCTCCCCGTCCGGCCTCCCTCCCCCTCCCCTGCGACCTCCCCCCTCCCATGCCCTTCGGCCTCCTTCTCCCCCTCCAACCTCCCCTGCGACCTCCCCCCTCCCCGGCCCTTCGGCCTCCTTCTCCCCCTCCAGCCTCCCCTGCGACCTCCCCCCTCCCCGGCCCTTCGGCCTCCTTCTCCCCCTCCGGCCTCCCTCCCCCCTCCTCTGCGACCTCCCCCCTCCCCGTCTGGCCTCCCTCCCTACCCCACCCAGCTTGTTCTCTGCCTCATCCACAGCGCGACACTGTTGACCAGCCAGGGCATCTCGATGGAGGAGGTGGCATAGAGGTAGTGGGTGACGTGGTAGGACCAGTCCGGGAGGCCGACCTGGCGGCGGTCGGAGGGCTGCTTCGCCGGGTTGGAGTGGAAGGCATGGTAGGATGTCTGGACGAACTCCCCGTAGCGTATGATCTCCCGGCGGAGGTCCTCATCCAGCGGGTCGAGCAGGCCCGACCAGTCCCTGGCACCGTGGAGCTCCCGCCACCGACCGCCGATGCCGTTGCTCGGGGATGGCCGGGGCGTGCCGTTGAGCAGTCGCTGGAGCTAGTTCAGGCTTCTGGGGGACATATCCTCCACCTTCCTGGCGGTTCATACCAGTGCTTGGCAGATGGTGAAGGAGAATCAGAGCACCGAGATCTTCGACTCGGAGCTAACGGGGACCAAGTCCGGCGAGGCCGAGCTGTACCGGTACCTCAAGATCGCCTGCGAGTGCCTGGACGATAGGCCCCTCCGGCGACCCACCATGATCCAGGTGATGGCCATGTTCAAGGAGTTGCAGATGGACAGTGACAGTGACCTGCTTGATGGGCTCTCTCTTACTACCTCGGTCATCAACAAATCATCCAGAGAGAAGATCTCGTGAACTCCATTGATTGATTCATTCAAACTTCTGCAGATTAAGAATTTTATTGTGCAGAGGGCTCTGGTGACACAACTATGAGGATGCCCTTCACAGAGGTTTTGGTTTGCTGTTGTAAATAATAGCACACGGATACACACCATTGTTATTACTTGTTAGAACAAAACAAAAAGTGAATTGTAGAGAAGTTTGGGAGGGCATCAAGAGGTCGACACTTCACCCTTAGAGTGTTGACACTTCAGTTGAAGTCTGCTGGAACATAGCTTCTGTTATGCATCAAGAGGTCGACACTTCATGGTAGTGAGGTCGACACTTCACTAAAAGTCATCTCTCCTCAACTGATGGGCCTGAAGCTTAACTGCGTGGGAGAGACAAGGCCGCTTGGTGTGGTTACTGTTAGAGTGTGGAGTCAGAACTCTTCATCATGCGCCTCTGCACGGGATCACTCTCTGACTCAGGGGAGCATCCACTGCTCCAGGGGAGCAATCGCTGCTTCAGGGGAGCATGGCGAGCACATGCTATCTCCAGGGGAGCATCCACTTCTCCAGGGGAGCAATCGCTGCTTCAGGGGAGCATTCTCAGCGTCAGGTGAGCATGGCGAGCACATGCTGTCTCCAGGGGAGCATCCTTCTGTCTTCAGGGGAGCATCCTTCTGCCCCAGGGGAGCAATCGCTGCTCTAGGGGAGCATATGCTATCCGGGTTCTAGCAGGGAAGCATATACTCTTCTGTCTCCAGGGGAGCATCCTTCTGTCTCCAGGGGAGCATCCTTCTGCCCCAGGGGAGCATCCTTCAGTGCCAGGGGAGCAATCGCTGCTCCAGGGGAGCATATGTTGTCCGGTTCTAGCAGGGAAGCATATGCTGTCTCCGGAGGGCATTCATTGCCTCAGGAGAGCATCACTGGCATCAAGAGAGCATGCATTGCGGGCTCAAGGCAAGTCGACCTGCATGAAGAAGTGTCGACCTGGTTCTGGCAATGCATTAACCTGACTGATTGTAATATCCCGGACCTTTCGGATCCTTCTTCGTGGGTCCCGGATCTGGTTTTCGGAGCGTTCGGCTCTGTTGTGTCCGAAATTTCGTTTCGGACATCTTTCGTGTTCGGATCGGCGCGATCCGGAGTCGTTTCGGAGGCCCGGAGGCGTTCCGCGGCTTTTTCCGTGCGTGATTTCCGACTTCCGGCGCGGGTTTCGGCTTTTCTCTTCGGACACTCGCTGCGGGTGAACCGGGCTGTTCACACGGGCACGAGTGGTACCGTTGCGATCGGTACGTTCCGAGGATCGTGGGGGTGTAATTTCCTAATTTTTGGTATTTTTCACATTTTCTGGATTTTTCTATAAAACCCTTTTTCTTTTCTCTCTCCCCCACCATCTTCTTCTTCCTCTCTTCTTCTTCCTCCTTCCTCCTCCACCGTGTCTCCCTCCCTCTCCCTCTCTTCCTCCCGGTTGGCCACGGCGAGCTCCCCTCCGGCTGCAGACGGCGGCGGGGCGACGGCGCGGTGACGTGGGCGGCGGCGAGGCGGTCGTGGGGGCGTGCGGCGAGCGTGGGAAGCTTAAGGAAGAACGAGGGTTTTCAAGCGTTCTTCGCGATTCGTGGACGATCCGGCGGAGCATTCGCTCCATTGAGGTAGGGTGACGTTCCCTAGCTCTTCGCCGTTCTTTTCCGTGGTTTGTAGGCCGCGGGGAGGCCGAGAGAGGCATGTTTGGGCATTTTTGGGGTTTTTCCATGTTTTGGGGGTGAGCCGCCCGATCTATGGTTTTAGCCCATGATTCTATGTTTTGGTGGCTTAGATGCATGCTAGGGGTCCCCAGGGGTCTTCCCCCTTGTTTTCCCCCTCTCCGGTGGAGGTACGGGGGCGTGGTTGGTGTTTTTGGGGTTTTCCCGCCGTAGCGTGCTCTGGGGCAAGCGACGGTCACTCCAGTGACCGTCACATGCTTGTAACGCCCCTAGAGGGGTGCGTTACTTCCCTGGGTGTTGGCCTTTGGGGTCGAGGGCTGTAACGGTCCTGCGACTGGCCGCCGTTTGCTAGTGACGCCCCTGGGCTGGGCCGTCACATGCTTTTCGACCGTTGGTTTTGACCGTTGGGGGTCAGGCCATGTGACGCGCCATTCTAGGTGCGTTATATGCGTGTAACGCCCTGGGGCAGGAGCGTTACTTCCTGTGTTTACCCCAGGCGTGAGGGCCATGTAACGCGCTGGTCCAGGTGCGTTACATGTGAGTAACGCGCCCGGCAGGGCCGTTACATCCCTTTTTGAATCTGTGCCGTGGAGGGGCGTGTAACGCGCTAGGCTAAGCGCGTTACATCCGTGTAACGCGCTGGGCCTGGGCCGTTACTTCCCTTTCCCCCGTGTTGAGTGACGGTCCGCCTTAGACCGCCATTTTAAGTGACGGCCCTAGAGTGGACCGCCATTTGGCAGTGACGGTCTGAGGGTAGACCGCCACTTCCTGAGTTGCCCCATGAGGGTGGCAACCTTACTTTTCTCCGACCGTGGTCTCCGTGTGACGGGACTAGTGCGTGGGGTGATTCCCACACGTTGTCGGGCTTGGGCGTTGTTTTCCGTGACTTGAGAGTCTACTCCTTTAGCGACCCTCCACTAGTCGTAGCCCACCAGTACGCGGTGCTGGTCTCACCTGGGAGTGGTGTACGGGCACCCACCTTTCGAGACGGTTTGTGGACCGGTTACCGTAGGCCCCTCGTCGTAGCCAGAGTCCGGCTGCGGGGGAAAACCGGTCAGAGGGCCAGACCTAGGACGCGTGGTCTGTGTGTGCACACGTGGTTGGGGGCGGTTGGACCCACGTCGACGGGCGTGACCCCAGCTAGTCACTTGTTGTGAGTTACTTTTCGGTGTTTGCGCCTCGGGTAGGACCTACCACGTCAGGCGGTTCACCTGCGGTGCGGTGTAAGACGTCAGGGGACGCTACCGGCTGTGCTTCTAGTGGGTGGTACTCCTGTCGAGTACGGAGTGTCAGACTGTCAGTCGTGTGTTTCCGACCTTCGGGTTTGTCGGTGACCGTTGAGCTTCGGTCTTCTCTTCGTAGCACGTGTGTCGGTTTGCGTGCCGTAGAGTCTTGCTTTGTAGAGTACAGGGCTTTCCTTTCCGAGGTACTCTCCTACCGCTAGAGTAGTGGTTTCTCGCTTTGCGAGGTAGGGTTCGAGTGATCCCTACTGAGTCTTGTTCCGAGACTCATTCCCTGCGTGTTTTCACCGTGTTTCAGGTGAGACGCCACCTTCGGGGAGCGCGTCAGGAGCGCAGCGTGGTGCGGGTGCCCAGAGGTAGTGCCAGAGGTCTGAGCCGGGGGATGCCCCGTGTAGCTGTACTTTTCTTTCTTGTCACTGTACTAGTCGTGGACTGTTGTCGTGGTTATTTTATTTTGTGGACCATGTAAATTGTTATCTTATTTCCTGCTTAATATCATAACTGTTTAATTTCTGCAATTACTTGTGATAACTATGTAGTTTCCACACCATCCTTTTAACCCTTCCGAGTCTTCGGACTCGTGGGTGGCGGTGCGAGTCTCGGGTTATCGGGCCTTCCCGGTAATCGGATTCTCGGGTCGTTACAGCTGGTATCAGAGCGCGGTTGTGGAATTACATGGGAATCATAGGTAATTGTAGTGGTCCACTAGTCCATGGCGATGATGTACAGGTGACGCTGGCCTTGGGCACCGCGTGTTTTATTCTGACATTGCCGTTTTCGTGTTTTCTGTCTTGTGCTTCAGGAGCGAGGATGGCGCCGAGGAGGAGTTCTCGCTCTCAGCAGGGGCAGTCGGCTGGAGGTCAGGAGATCCAGCAGGGGGTCCAGAGGGACCAGGAGGAGCATAGCAGAGTTCCGGGAGCTACCGAGGCCGCGGATGCTGCGAGAGCTCCGGGGGCCGAGGATTTCTTCCGTGGCATGTACCATCTCATGTCTCAGCAGTTTGGCGGAGAGGCTGCTGAGGGCTCGTCAGTCAGGGGTGGGCCGGGCCGAGCAGTGAGGGACTTCATGCAGTTCCATCCACCTTACTTTAGCGGCCAGGCAGACCCTGATGCGGCTCGTGATTGGCTCGATGAGATGGAGCGGGTGTTCAGTTCTGCGAAAAGTACTGCCGAGGACAGAGTGGTGTTGGCCTACAACCAGTTGCAGGGTACGGCTCGGAGGTGGTGGTCTTCCGAGTGGAAGACGTCCTTTCAGCTTCGTCCACTTGAGCAGGTCGAGTGGGGTGACTTTGTCAGTGCTTTCGAGCGTACGTACTGTCCAGACGTCGTTGCTACGCAGCGGATGCGGGAGTTTCTGGAGCTGGTGCAGGGTGACATGTCCGTGTTGCAGTACAGGGCCCGATTTGTCGAGCTGGGTCGGTACGCACCTCATGTCATGGAGCATGAGAGGGTGAGGACCACGCAGTTTGTACAGGGCTTGAGGCTGGAGCTGAGGCACCATTTGATCGCGAATGGGGCCACTGATCTAGAGACAGCGTCTCGTGTTGCGATTTCCTTGGAGATGGATATGCAGAGGACTCGAGGACCGATCAGCCAGGGGCAGTCCGTGTCAGGTCGCAGCCAGCAGTCGGCTACCCAGCAGCAGGGTTTCTTCCAGCATGCGTCGGGTGGTTCAGGAGTACCGGCATCGGCAGCTTCAGTGACAGGATCTGCGTCTTTTAGCTCGAAGGTCAAGAAGTTCTTGAAGAAGGGTTTCCGTAAGAAGCCCAAGGATCAGGGACAAGCTTCATCGGGCAGTGTGCAGCAGCCGATTCCTTTGCAGCGTCAGGGATCAGGGGGTGGATCACGAGGACCTTGTCCACGGTGTGGTGGGACCCACCCAGGCAGGCAGTGCACGGCGCCGATTATCTGTTTTCGGTGTGACCAGCCAGGGCACATGGCGCGTGACTGTCCACAGAGACCGCCGCAGCAGCAGTTTCCCCAGCAGCAGAGGCAGCAGCAGCAGCAGCAGGGACAGTATCCGCCGCTACCCAGGTCAGCCAGCGTGGGAGGCAGGCAGAGGGCTCGAGGCCAGATCACGCACTTGACCAGGGCAGAGGCAGTGGCGTCGCAGCTCGTGGAAGGTACCGTTCAGATTTTGGGTTGTGCGGCTCGGGTTTTGTTTGATTCTGGCGCGTCTCATTCGTTTATTTCGGAGGATTTCGCGTCGAGCGTCGAGGAGCCGGTGACCCAGTTGTCTTGTGATTTGGCGGTGGAGTTGCCTTCGGGTGACTTTATGGTCACTCCGTATTGCTTCGACCAGGTTCCGGTGTGGATCGATGGCCGGAGTATGCCAGGCAGATTGTATGCGTTGCAGCTTCGGGATTACGATGTGATTCTAGGCATGGATTGGCTCGAGACTCATGGAGCGGTGGTGGATTGTGGGATGAAGAGGGTCTACTTCCAGCATCCGAGCAAGAGGACCTTCTATTTCCAAGGTATCCGTTCCGCCTCTTCTCGATTTCTTATCTCTGCTATTCGAGCCCGTCGGTTGCTTGATTCAGGTTGTCAGGGTTTTCTCGCGTCAGTGGTTGTGTCTGACCGGATGGAGCCGGATGTCGAGGACATCGCGGTGGTGTGCGAGTTTCCCGATGTTTTTCCTGAGGAGTTGCCTGGATTACCTCCCCAGCGGGAGATCGATTTTGTGATCGAGGTTGTACCTGGTGCGGGACCTTTGGCGAAGGCTCCCTACCGTATGGCCCCCGCTGAACTGAGGGAGTTGAGGGCGCAGTTGCAGGAGCTGCTGGCCAAGGGGTACATTCGTCCGAGTTTTTCCCCTTGGGGTGCGCCCGTGTTGTTTGTGAAGAAGAAGGACGGTAGTCTGCGGCTGTGCATTGACTATCGGCAGCTGAATGAAGTGACCGTTAAGAACAAGTATCCGTTGCCGCGGATCGATGACTTGTTCGACCAGCTTCAGTCTGCGCGAGTGTTCTCGCGGATTGATTTGCGGTCAGGTTACTATCAGCTGAGGATTCGCGAGTCCGATGTGGAGAAGACTGCATTCAGTTCGAGGTACGGGCATTATGAGTTTCTGGTGATGCCGTTTGGGCTCACCAATGCCCCAGCTGCCTTTATGGACTTGATGCAGAGGGTGTTTCATCCGTATTTGGACCAGTTTGTGGTCATTTTCGTGGATGACATCCTTGTTTATTCGCGGTCTGCTGAGGAGCACGCGTACCATTTGAGTGTGGTACTGCAGACGTTGCGAGATCACCAGTTGTATGCGAAGCTCAGCAAGTGCGAGTTTTGGCTCAGCGAGGTGCACTTTCTGGGGCACGTGATTTCTGGTGATGGCATTTCCGTGGATCCCGCCAAGGTCGAGGCTGTGATGCAATGGCCGAGGCCGAGGTCGGTGACGGAGATCCGGAGTTTCTTGGGGCTTGCGGGTTATTATCGTCGGTTTATCCAGGATTTTTCCCGCATTGCGACCCCGATGACTAGGCTCACGCGGAAGGATATACCTTTCGTTTGGTCCGAGGAGTGTGAGCAGAGCTTCAGGGAGCTGAAGAGATTGCTCACCTCGGCTCCGGTGTTGGTTTTGCCTTCTGGATCGGGAGGTTTCGTGGTGTGTACAGATGCTTCCGGCGTTGGACTGGGTGCTGTTCTGATGCAGCATGGTAGAGTGGTGGCTTATGCATCTCGGCAGCTAAAGCCTCACGAGGAGAACTACCCTACCCATGACCTTGAGTTGGCGGCTGTGATCTTCGCGCTGAAGATCTGGAGGCATTATCTGTACGGTGAGAAGTTCGAGGTGTTCACTGACCATCAGAGCTTGAGGTACGTGTTCTCGCAGAAGGACCTGAACCTCAGGCAAAGGCGTTGGATGGAGTTCATGAAGGACTATGACTTCACCCTGTCTTATCAGCCAGGCAGGATGAATGTCGTCGCCGATGCCTTGAGTCGAAAGGTTGCGGTCAGTGCCTTGATGTTGAGGAGGTGGAGGCTCTGGGAACAAGTGCCCGAGGTATCTTTCAGGCTCAAGATTCCCCAGGAGCCAGGGTTGGCTGTGCTTGCGAGTCTGACTGTCACTCCTGCTATCCGTCGTCAGGTGACAGAGGCTCAACATGCGGACCCTGAGTTGCCCCGGATTTTGGCTATGGCTGACGTAGAGCTCGGCGAGGACGGTGCTGCGAGGTTTCGTGGCAGGTTGTACGTCCCAGCTGAGGAGCAGGTTCGTCGTGCGGTGTTACGCGAGGCTCATGGGAGCAGGTACACTGTACACCCGGGTGCGACGAAGATGTATCGGAACTTGCGGAGGCAGTTCTGGTGGCCTGGCATGAAGAGAGATGTCGCAGAATTTGTGGCCAGGTGCCTGATCTGTCAGCAGGTGAAGGCGGAGCATCAGCGACCAGGCGGTACTCTCCAGCCCTTGGATGTTCCTGCTTGGAAGTGGGACCATGTGACCACGGATTTTGTGGTGGGGTTGCCAAGAACCCCGAGTGGGCAGGACAGTATTTGGTTGCTGGTGGATCGGCTGACGAAGGTGACTCGGTTGCTACCGGTCAAGGTCAGCTGGAGCGTGCCTAAGTTGGCTCGTCTTTATGTGGAGCGGATCGTTCCGTTGCATGGGGTTCCCATTTCGATCGTGTCGGATCGGGATCCGCGCTTCACTTCTGGATTCTGGAGGAGTTTCCAGCGAGCTCTTGGCACGGAGTTGGCATTTAGCTCGGCATATCATCCTCAGTCAGATGGTCAGTCTGAGAGGACCATTCAGACTTTGGAGGACATGCTGAGATCCTGCTGCCTGGAGTGGCAGGGGAGTTGGATACATCACCTACCGTTGGTGGAGTTTGCCTATAACAACAGCTATCATTCGAGCATCGGCATGGCTCCTTATGAGGCATTGTACGGGCGTCCTTGTCGGACTCCACTCGATTGGTTTGAGGTGGGTGAGCGTGTTTTGACGGGACCGGAATTGGTGCAGCAATGTGTGGATGTTGTGCACCTGGTTCGTCAGAACATGTTGGCGGCCCAGAGTCGGCAGAAGAGCTATGCTGACCGTAGGAGGCAGCCCCTCGAGTTCGCCGTGGGCGATCATGTGTTCTTGAGAGTTTCTCCGATGAAGGGGGTGATGCGTTTTGGACGGCGTGGGAAGCTGAGTCCCCGCTATATTGGTCCTTTCGCGATTGTGGAGCGCATCGGTGAGGTTGCTTACCGGTTGCAGTTGCCTCCTGAGTTGGCGTCGGTGCATGACGTGTTCCACGTCTCGATGTTGCGGAAGTATATGCCCGATGACTCTCATGTGCTCGAGTTTTCCGTTTGGCCTGAGGTGACTCCAGATCTTTCTCTCCCAGAGTTTCCGATCCGCGTGGAGGATAGGCGAGAGCAGCGCCTGCGGAACAAGGTCATTCCCTTGGTAAAGGTCGTGTGGCAGCGACACTCTGGTGGTGAGGCTTCTTGGGAACGTGAGGACGAGATGCGTCAGCAGTTCCCGTATCTGTTTGAGTGAGTCTTCCTCTTCTTTCCCCTCTGGTTGTTCTCAATTTCGAGGACGAAATTCCTTAAGGGGGGAGGGCTGTAATATCCCGGACCTTTCGGATCCTTCTTCGTGGGTCCCGGATCTGGTTTTCGGAGCGTTCGGCTCTGTTGTGTCCGAAATTTCGTTTCGGACATCTTTCGTGTTCGGATCGGCGCGATCCGGAGTCGTTTCGGAGGCCCGGAGGCGTTCCGCGGCTTTTTCCGTGCGTGATTTCCGACTTCCGGCGCGGGTTTCGGCTTTTCTCTTCGGACGCTCGCTGCGGGTGAACCGGGCTGTTCACACGGGCACGAGTGGTACCGTTGCGATCGGTACGTTCCGAGGATCGTGGGGGTGTAATTTCCTAATTTTTGGTATTTTCCGCATTTTCTGGGTTTTTCTATAAAACCCTTTTTCTTTTCTCTCTCCCCCACCATCTTCTTCTTCCTCTCTTCTTCTTCCTCCTTCCTCCTCCACCGTGTCTCCCTCCCTCTCCCTCTCTTCCTCCCGGTTGGCCACGGCGAGCTCCCCTCCGGCTGCAGACGGCGGCGGGGCGACGGCGCGGTGACGTGGGCGGCGGCGAGGCGGTCGTGGGGGCGTGCGGCGAGCGTGGGAAGCTTAAGGAAGAACGAGGGTTTTCAAGCGTTCTTCGCGATTCGTGGACGATCCGGCGGAGCATTCGCTCCATTGAGGTAGGGTGACGTTCCCTAGCTCTTCGCCGTTCTTTTCCGTGGTTTGTAGGCCGCGGGGAGGCCGAGAGAGGCATGTTTGGGCATTTTTGGGGTTTTTCCATGTTTTGGGGGTGAGCCGCCCGATCTATGGTTTTAGCCCATGATTCTATGTTTTGGTGGCTTAGATGCATGCTAGGGGTCCCCAGGGGTCTTCCCCCTTGTTTTCCCCCTCTCCGGTGGAGGTACGGGGGCGTGGTTGGTGTTTTTGGGGTTTTCCCGCCGTAGCGTGCTCTGGGCAAGCGACGGTCACTCCAGTGACCGTCACATGCTTGTAACGCCCCTAGAGGGGTGCGTTACTTCCCTGGGTGTTGGCCTTTGGGGTCGAGGGCTGTAACGGTCCTGCGACTGGCCGCCGTTTGCTAGTGACGCCCCTGGGCTGGGCCGTCACATGCTTTTCGACCGTTGGTTTTGACCGTTGGGGGTCAGGCCATGTGACGCGCCATTCTAGGTGCGTTATATGCGTGTAACGCCCTGGGGCAGGAGCGTTACTTCCTGTGTTTACCCCAGGCGTGAGGGCCATGTAACGCGCTGGTCCAGGTGCGTTACATGTGAGTAACGCGCCCGGGCAGGGCCGTTACATCCCTTTTTGAATCTGTGCCGTGGAGGGGCGTGTAACGCGCTAGGCTAAGCGCGTTACATCCGTGTAACGCGCTGGGCCTGGGCCGTTACTTCCCTTTCCCCCGTGTTGAGTGACGGTCCGCCTTAGACCGCCATTTTAAGTGACGGCCCTAGAGTGGACCGCCATTTGGCAGTGACGGTCTGAGGGTAGACCGCCACTTCCTGAGTTGCCCCATGAGGGTGGCAACCTTACTTTTCTCCGACCGTGGTCTCCGTGTGACGGGACTAGTGCGTGGGGTGATTCCCACACGTTGTCGGGCTTGGGCGTTGTTTTCCGTGACTTGAGAGTCTACTCCTTTAGCGACCCTCCACTAGTCGTAGCCCACCAGTACGCGGTGCTGGTCTCACCTGGGAGTGGTGTACGGGCACCCACCTTTCGAGACGGTTTGTGGACCGGTTACCGTAGGCCCCTCGTCGTAGCCAGAGTCCGGCTGCGGGGGAAAACCGGTCAGAGGGCCAGACCTAGGACGCGTGGTCTGTGTGTGCACACGTGGTTGGGGGCGGTTGGACCCACGTCGACGGGCGTGACCCCAGCTAGTCACTTGTTGTGAGTTACTTTTCGGTGTTTGCGCCTCGGGTAGGACCTACCACGTCAGGCGGTTCACCTGCGGTGCGGTGTAAGACGTCAGGGGACGCTACCGGCTGTGCTTCTAGTGGGTGGTACTCCTGTCGAGTACGGAGTGTCAGACTGTCAGTCGTGTGTTTCCGACCTTCGGGTTTGTCGGTGACCGTTGAGCTTCGGTCTTCTCTTCGTAGCACGTGTGTCGGTTTGCGTGCCGTAGAGTCTTGCTTTGTAGAGTACAGGGCTTTCCTTTCCGAGGTACTCTCCTACCGCTAGAGTAGTGGTTTCTCGCTTTGCGAGGTAGGGTTCGAGTGATCCCTACTGAGTCTTGTTCCGAGACTCATTCCCTGCGTGTTTTCACCGTGTTTCAGGTGAGACGCCACCTTCGGGGAGCGCGTCAGGAGCGCAGCGTGGTGCGGGTGCCCAGAGGTAGTGCCAGAGGTCTGAGCCGGGGGATGCCCCGTGTAGCTGTACTTTTCTTTCTTGTCACTGTACTAGTCGTGGACTGTTGTCGTGGTTATTTTATTTTGTGGACCATGTAAATTGTTATCTTATTTCCTGCTTAATATCATAACTGTTTAATTTCTGCAATTACTTGTGATAACTATGTAGTTTCCACACCATCCTTTTAACCCTTCCGAGTCTTCGGACTCGTGGGTGGCGGTGCGAGTCTCGGGTTATCGGGCCTTTCCGGTAATCGGATTCTCGGGTCGTTACACTGATGCTAGGGGAGCATCTGCAGCCGCTGAAGGGCATACTCGGTCCCAGGAGAGCATCCGGTGGGACAGGCGAGCATGCGCGTCTAATGTATCCAGGAAGAGGGTTTTTGTTTATCAGGGGTATTATTGTCCTTAATGCCCTGATTAATGACGCCCTAATCTCCTAGTATAAAAGGGTGGGCTCTCTCATGGTATTGTAACTCAAGTCTGTGATTATCTTAGTGGAATCCTGCTGCGGCCGTGGACGTAGGACGGCATCTTGCCTCCGAACCACGTAAAAAATCCTTGTGTGTTCTTGTGTGATTTCTCTTCTCTCCTTTCTTCTTCCTCCTCTGCTGGTTGTCCTCCTCGTCTGGGTACTCCATATCCCCAACAGTTACCATTAGCATCAACCAGGCACGCACAGTGCCCAGTCGGACCCTTCTTTATCCTCAACCTCGAGAGATCCACCCCGCTGGAGCTCATGTTGCGAACGAATTGGCGGCCCTGATGTCAGCCATTCAGAGTTTGTGCACCTGTAAGGACATATTTTTTTAGGACATCGTCAGGATGTATGGTTGTTTGAAAGAAAAGGTTACACGGTCACACACAATTCACTGAAAGGATATCACCTTTCTACGGAGATTTCCAGGTCATGTGAACAACAAGGTCCAGGATTGGGTAATGCTGAACTGGTAAAGGATAAATTGCTAACAGACTGTGGTTCAGACCAAGAATGTGTAACTGGAGGTATTGTTGCCTTGGGAAAGTTTGATGCCCTTCATATAGGTCATCTAGAACTTGCTGTACAAGCATCAAAGGCAAGGACTCCTTTCCTTCTTTCATTTGCAAGCATGGCAGAAGTATTTGGTTGGGAGAATGAATGCCCACCAGAGACAGCATGTGCTTCCCTAACAACAGTGATGCTCTCCTGAGGCAATGAATGCCCACCAGAGACAGCATGTGCTTCCCTGCTAGAACCCAGACAGCATATGCTCCCCTGGAGCAGCGAATGCTTCCCTGGTACTGAAAGATGCTCCCCTGGAGCAACGAATGCTCCCCTGGAGATGCGATATGCTCGCCATGCTCCCCTGAGCTGAGGATGCTCCCCTGGAGCAGTGGATGCTCCCCTGGGGCAGCGATTGCTCCCCTGGAGTAGCGAATGCTCCCCTGAAGATGGCATAAGCTCGCCATGCTTCCCTGATGCTGTGAATGCTCCCCTGGAGCAGTGGATGCGCTCTTGAGGCAGAGTGTGATCCCGTGCAGAGGCGCACGAACAAAAGAGTTCTGACTCCACACTCTAACATCGGCACCGTCGTGCCTTGCTGGTACCCCTCCGCCCCGCCCTAGCTGGGCCGCCTCCATGGCCGACCGCCTCCATCCTCGTGTCTCGCCGGCGACGAGGTGCTCCCTGCGGAGGTGCCGCCCTGCTCTCCCACTCGACACGCTGTTCTCCACTCGGGCACGCCACTGTTGGCGGGAGACTCCACTGCGGCTTCCCAAGGCGTTGACTGCCCCCGTTCGTTGACTGGTGACGCGGCCGTGTCCTCTCTGGATGCCCATGCGCTTGCCACATACCCCCCCCCTCGATGGGACGCACCCAAGAAACGGTGCTCTATTTCTTGGTGCGTCCGGTTCCTCTACAGTTGGCGTTCGCCCGTCGGCTTCAGGTTCTGCTGCCAGTGACCTTCCGGGAGTGGGTATCTTCGACTCGGGTTCGCCAGGCCCTTGCTGTGGGCGACGTGAAATATGCATCAGAACTTCTGGGGAGGAAGCACCGTCTTGTGCTGACAGTGAACGAGGGATGTGTGGTTGACAGTGAAATATGCATCAGAACTTCTTGATATTTCTTCTCCCAATTTGACATTCTTGTGAAGTCTGCATGCACTGGGTAAGGCACATCTGGTGTGAACGTCATATTTCGTATAAAATTTTTGGCTTCACCCAGATTACCTCCACGTCCCAGAAGATCAACCATGATAAATAATATACATCTGGTGACACATCCCCCTCTCATCCCCCTCCACCTTCGGTCCCCCTCCCCCCTCCAGTCCCCCTCCTCCCTCTCCCTCCGGTCCCCTCTCCCTCGGCCTCGGACCCCCCTCCAATCGCGGATCGCCATGAACCTCAGCCGGAGGGGAGGTCGACTCCACAGGAGGGGAGGTCGACTCCACAGGAGGGCGGTGCAACGTGTGTGTGTTTACAGTGTGAGGGGGAGAGAGGAGTGAAGGGTGTGGAGAAGGAGGCGACAGCGGCGAGGGGTGAGTGTGTGCGTGTGAGGGTTAGAGAGAAAGAGAGTGAGACGGAGGGGGAGGGCGGCCGGAGGGGGAGAAGGGAATCGGAGGGCTCCCCTCTCCTTGGACCTCCTCCGATCCCCTCTCCCTCGACCTCCCTCTGTGTGTGTGTGTGTGTGTGTGTGTGTGTGTGTGTGTGTGTGTGTGTGTGTGTGTGAGAGAGAGAGAGAGAGAGAGAGAGAGAGGGAGAGAGAGAGAGAGAGAAGGGTATTTTAGACTTTGTACAGACATTTGATGAAATATTCTATAGAATATTCTTTTCTGTGGACGGCAACAAACCACAGGGATTCATTTGTAAAATGTTAAAAATTATAGGGACTTTTAAGATAATAATCAGATTTGAGGGACTAATCGGCAATTCACTAAGTTTGTAGGGACTAATATGCAAAAAACCCTAAAATAAAACAATAGCTCACATATGTTTCATATTGTGCTGAAAATAATTTTCAAATAATGGTACAACCCATCATAAGATATCTAGCACAACATTAATATTTTATCTTTGGACAAGAATATTAACTTGTAAATGATACTCTTGGAGTAACAGTCAAATATTGATAATAAATTCTGTCAAACAATAAGCCTTTCTTTGGACCGACTTATTATTCACATGAAATACCAAATAATTATCACATATTTACTATTACAAATATGCATATATGTAATTCGGTCAAATATTAACTATTCCTTATGTTAGTAAATATTTACATGAATTACACAGATACAACCATCTTGATATTCCAAAAGAAATTAATTTTCACAAGAGATGCTACTTTAATAACACGTTGTTTTAATTAATCTACTTTAGAATATTAGACGTCTTAAATATACCAAAATTTGAAATCAAAATATTATCTAAACCTGCCATGATATAAGCCAAATACATTCTAAACATATAATTATTGAGAATTTATACGAACGAATGTAAAAAAAACTTAAATTACAATGTGTCCATCCTTACAGATGTCTAAGACAAAAGACAAAACTCCTTGCTCATTTTTCCCGTAGAAGATTTAAATATCATAAATTAGCTTTAAATCTTCAGGCATGCATGCGGACAAAAATTACTAGGAATGCTTTCTATGTTTGCATAAAATGAAAAACGTGGGCAGGCATATGACAAAAGAACTGGGAATAGCCCTTTATGTTTGCAGATAATGAATACGTTGGGGACAAAAGAGTTGGGAATGCTTTTGTGATAAGAAAAGTTGAGGGTTGACAAAGTAAAAAACAAAAAAAAGGTTTGGATCCGTAGGTAGCGATCGGGACAAAATTCATTATCTCATCTTCTCTTCTTCTATGTAGCGTCAAACCCCACGGATGTTGTTGTGCAGTATCAGCCCTTCCTGTCGTGTGCGAGCGACGCGGCCCTGCAACCCTTTGCCACCGTTCGACCCCAAGTGCCAGAGGGGGAGAATACCACGACATCGTCTTGTCTTCGTAGGAATAGGACGACGCCCTCGTAGTATTTCGATAAGAATAAAAACTCACTTTTCATAGTTCTAACATGGATTTAAGGACTCTGATACCATTGTTAGAATTTAATGGGGAGATTAAAATTTCTAGAACATGAGTTACCTAATGATCTCTATGTCAAAACATCAAAAAATTATAGCGAAAATATATCTAGATCCATGGGAAATGGTCTTCCAATCTAGTACAGTGTTCTCCGACGTCACTCCAAGATGATGGGATATCTAGGAGAAGGAGAAGTCTCGTGTGTGGATTGGGGACCATGACCCGGCCTCTTAAACAAGGAGACCGTTGTTGTGCGTACTAGTATAGCACCATTTGGTGTCATTTTCTATTTTAACACATCATAAAAATATAAATAACACCATGATCTCTACACATAATTAAAATATTACCCATACTTTTTTTTAAATATTTATATCCTCAAATCCTTAATTAATCACATTAATAGGGATAAACTTTATGATAGCCTATAGTATACAATTTATTACATATAGGGTTTTTTACATAAATACCCCTCTAAATATCGGTTATGCCAAATATACCTCTCATTTGAGTATATTATTAAAAATATCATCTATTTAATCTTAAATGTTGCAACTATACCCCTGTAGTTTACTGACGTCGACGGGAGACGAATATTCCGTGAAATATCTTATCTATCGTCATTAATTGCAGTGAAATGAGAGATATATTTGGCATAACCGATATTTAGAGGGGTATTTATGTAAAAAATCTAAATAATTTTACTGCTTAACTCATGTTTAACTCAAGTTAAATCAACGAAGGTTACGGTAAGGGCATAGTTGCAACATTAAATAGAGGATATTTTTGATAATATACTCAAATAAGGTATATTTGACATAACCGATATTTAGAGGGATATTTATATAAAAAACTCTTTTATATATATATATATATATGTCCACCTTAGATTAAATCCAACAGCTGCATCACCTGGCAGTAAGGAGGAGAGATGGACCAACGCTGCAGCTGATCCAGGTGCCTATGAGATAGTGGACTCCCACTCAGACACAAGGAAGGGACCAACGGTCTAGTATGGCCAAGAACACGCTCAATAACTACATAGACATTCATGTTGTGCCCTTCAAAAACATGATGATTTCTACTCGTCCATAATTCCCAAAGAGCACACAAAAAGATGAAGCGAGAAATGATACCGTAGGCCAATGAGAGTGGGAGCGAGCCAAAAAAGTTCACAATGTTTTCGGCGCAAGAGGAGTAAGCCTCTCTTTGGTATTGGTTTATTCTGAGGTTAGTTCTAAGTTAACTCCGGGATAAGCTTTTTTGTACTTTGGTAAGGAGTTAGTGTTAGTCGGGTTAGGTTAAGGGCTAACCCAGGGATATTCCTGGGTTTTGAAACCCACACCCAATGGTGAGTTAAGGTGGGTTAACCTCCTACCTCAATAAATGCTCAATTAAATTTGTGTCTCTCTCTCATAATAAATGATATTTCTCTCTCTCATTATTACTAGGTTAACCTACTATTTACCAAATCATACTAGATTAAAATTAGGTTAGCCCACATTCTTATTCCCCGATTAACTATCCTCCTACCAAATTAAAAATCGGTTAACTCCGAACTATTTTAATCGGGTTGAGTTAGTCCACCTTTAACCTAACTCCATACCAAAGTGAGGCTAAGGAGCCCCTAGATGCAACCAAACAAGCCGCGCTGCTTCACCACCAAAAAATAGGTGAGAGCTGGTCTCCTCAGCTGGGTGTTGGTAGCAAGGGCATCTAGGACATAATGACACTCCACAATGGCGAACTTGTTCATCGGTGGGAAGACAATTGTGGGCTGCACGCCAAGCAATGATGGACCATTTTACAGGAACATTTTTATCCCATAACCGGCACCACCAAGCAGATGAAGAGTAGGCCTGCAATAAGGCACGCGCCGACTTGGAGGAGAAATTTTCAGCTGCAGTCGGGGTCCAAATCCATTTATCACCACCATAGGAAACCGATAGAGTGCAGGAAAGCACAGACTGGGGCACGAATAGCCTAGCTAACTGTAGGTGAGGAGAGCTAGGATCCTTGACGACGTCCGATACAGAGATGACACGTTCCTGGATAGACATCCAAGTCGAAGGAGGCAGGAAGCTTTTTAGCGGGGCGGACCCAATCCAGATATCATGCCAGAATGAAACAGAGGATGATTCATTATTAATCACCACTCGATGATTCGCAGCCACAATCGCAGCCGCCTTACACCAAGAGGCGCGATCTGGTGCTTTGAGCAGAGGGAAGGTGGCTTCCGAAAAATGTGTGTTGTGAAGATGTTTAGCTTTGAAGAAGGACGCCCATGGAGTATCCAATGTGATAGCTTTTCATAAAAGCTTAGCCCTTAAGGCAGTTTGTATCGTAGGGATGCTAATGATATCCAAACCACCCGCCCCCTCTGGTTTTGAAAGCTGATCCCAAGCTAGCCAATGACGACGAGGGCCGTGTTCAGAAACCCCCCAAAACCAATTAGAGAGCACCCCGTTAATTTCCTTGATGGTAGCAGTGGGCAGAGACATTAGCTGCACAAGTGTAAATAGGTATAGAGCTCAACACATCTTTTATAAGCACCAGGCGACCACCCGAAGATAAGAAGACCGTCTTCTAAGATTGGAGACACGCACGAATATTTCCTGTAATATGGGCGAAATAGTTTCTTTTAGGCCTTCCATAAAATAGATTTATACCCAAGTACATGGCTGGAAGAGTTTTCTTGGTGAAACCGGTGATATTCTCAATAGAACAGATTTGTAGGCGATTCGGAAAGCTTTGATGCACAACGAAGCTACTTTTCCGGACATTAACCAGTTGTCTACTTTTCCGGACAGTGAAGCTACTTGTGACTAACACTGGCTCCACCGTTTTCTAGTACGTCCTCAACGCCGAACTCCTTTTTAAGAGGATACATTTCTGATGGTATCCTTGAAGTTCAGACGTTTATGATCTGTTCCACTAACATGTACAATCGTTAATTTGCCGTTGTTTACGTACTCTATCGATTACCTTCACTTCAAATCTAAAACGCGTACGCCATTAATATTGGAAATGTTTGGAGAACATGCACGGACTCGCATATTAGTAAGCAGCACGAAAACACGGTACAAAGATAGCTGATCGAAGGCAAACGGATCCCAAGAACCATACAGCTTCAAACGGGCCTGCAGAGTGGCGGCTAGCGCACTACATCATACGCCGACCTTATCCCATAGGACCATCTTATTCTGGATCTTATTATAGCAAAGATCGATATGCCACTTGTGAACTGTGATCAGTGGCTAATTACATACGCGCGCGGCTGTTCGATCCCTAGTTCTGCGGCTTGGCCTCGGCCTGGGAGTCGGCCACCTCCCCCGCGTTGCAGCACCTGCAGCGGCCATAGTGACAGCATCGTCTGCAGTAGCCGCCGCCGCCGCCTCCCCCATGGCCGGGATAGCCGCCGCCTCCCCCATGGCCGGGATAGCCGCCACCTCCCCCATGGCCGCCTCCACGTCCGGGATAGCCGCCGCCGCCGCCACCACCTCCATAGCCATCCTTGACGTCATTGACAGGTTCGTCTGCATCAAATGGAGAGATGAAGTCTCTTCAAAACCACGCAGGACAGGCTTTCAATCCGGAAACTTATGGCTATGAGAGGTAAAGAATATATAACTCGATCGATTGGTGAGAGAGGCCATGCATGGTAACGCTAATATTGGAAGTGAAGTATGTATCACCTGTACGTACCTCCTGAAGATGGTAATTCCAATCTTATCTCAACTAGTTAATGGGTTATATATATATATTTACTCAGAGAAGAACATACGACTAATTATACCATTTCTGGGGTGATTCAGGGTCAAAGGTACGAAGTTCTCACATCTTCGCCAACTATTTTAGTTTAGTACGCGGAGATGGAGGTAGTGTTCCTTCCGGTGATGACGGAAACAAAGATAAAAGCACGTGTTGAAGGCCAAGTTACTTAGTGTACTATATAAGAGTAGCATTACTGACCGAGAAATATTTCTATTACTCTTATATATCATATTTAACAACTAACTGCTGTTATATGGTGGCCAAGATATATTATTTTCTGAAAAAGAAACAAAAACTTCCAATTAAAAAAAACGATAATTGCACCATTATTGCGGGGAGCGCGCCCTCCTATAATCGTGTCCGAAGGATGACAGAAAGGAATCCGCAGATTTGTCATCTCCTCAGCTGGAGATGGGATATGCTAGAAATTATAACAACTATTCCTGAACTCACTTGTCTGGACTTCCTTGGCGTCCTCGGCCAACTCCCTCGCAGCCACCTCCGAGGAGATGAGCACCAGGGCAGCAACCAAGAGGAAGCCCAGCACCATGAGTGCCTTGGAAGCCATATTTCTCTCCACACAGCAGTACTGTCCCAGAGAAGGAAATCGCTGCTTATACACTAGTGGTGAAAAGGATGAAGATGGTGGCCAAGCCCATGTGCCCTATTTATAACGTCTGAGCAGGGGGAGACGTATGGAGGAGAGGGAGCTTAGTGACGCTCGGCATGACGGAGTGGTTGGGGGTGTGGGACATGGCGGCATTAGGGAGGAAGTCGCCGTGTAGTTTCATGTGCCCTGTACCCAGAAGACGACCACTGTCCTCTGCCTCTGATCCTGCTTCGGTCGGCCAATCAATAATTGAGGCCACCTGTAATGGCAGAAGTGTTGATCGAGGGGTGGAAACCGGCCAGATGACACGATCGAACCTTAAAGACCTCTCCATTTGTCGACCAAATCTACCGCTAGCTAGCTATAAGGGATTTTTTTTTTTTACAATCATGCATGGAGAATTTTGTGCTCTAAACATTAATTAGAGAAAATGGAGGCGGCTGGCAAACGTAGAAGCAAAAACTGGCATTGGGGCAGAACTTCCGAAAGAAGTTTACCTTCTTTTAATCAACGGGGCCTAAATTTCCCTCTACGGTTCCCCGCCATAAAAAATATATTAAAAATATTATTTTACAGTGCATTTCAATATTTATAGTTCACTTCAAGGTATTTCAAAGCATATATATATATATATGTGCTCTCTTTCAATAAAATTGAAAACTGTGTAAATCAAAGCAAAATTATACAAGTTAATACAACTCTGTTTGCGTTGGAGTTAACTCTTTAAATTAACTCGTGCATCGTAAGGTTAGAATCGCTTACATCAATATTACATATTCACTAGATTTATGGGCGGTCATGACATCTTTATGATATAGGAGAGAGAGTGAGTATTCCCTTCACAATTTGAGGCCTTGTTCACTAGAGAAGGAGAGAACCAGCTACGTAATTCAACGTTGATTGATGCCTTCTCTTTGTGATTTGAGTTCAATGGAGAAGAAGGAAAGGGAAAGAAAGCTTAACTTGAAGGCCACCAGAGTGACGTTGTCTCGAGCCACCTACTTATCGACACTCACAGTTCTACACTCTATAGTTTTTATTTCTCTTTTGCGGCCTACAAATTATCTCATGGGACGACGAAAGTTCATTAAATTTAATCTTAGACTCTTAATTTTTCTTTATTTCTTTCTGCACGTAAGAAAGAAATTAAGATTTAAAATACAGATCCTTCCAAGTTCCAGAACTTGTGTTAATACTATGTAATGATAAGGCCATAAGTGATATGATTTCAACAATGAGTACTCATCTTCTATATATATTTACATCCTAAATTAAAATCTAAACTGATGTTAAAAATTTAGAAAATATAAAATAAGTCTTGAACCTGACTTGGTCATGTTAGTTTCACCGAGTTGGGTAAGATTAGTCGAGTTCAACCGAGTTTACCATCACATGTGATTGGGTTTTAGGTCTTAATCGATATAAGTAAAATTTTAACTGAATTTTGAGATCGGATGATAAATCAATCGATCGAACGGATCGATCCGGACCAAATTTTAAGACAATGATGACATGGTCCACTGCATCCTCATCTCTAGTTTTGTAGTACTCACATCCATATTTGGAAGTAAGCGGAGAGAATAAACAATTAAAGATTTTGAAATTACTTTTTTTATCTCTACGTCTAATTTAATTTTTTAACATGTAAATTGATGCGACAGATACATCTTAAAAAAATGATGAGAGGTGAAATTTTTAATGATTAAAATTTCAAAAACTCCTCCCCCGCCATTAATTATTTCCCGACGCAACCAGTCGACTGTCAGAGCTGATCCTCTCTTCAGTCAAGTGTCACGAGGTGGCTACGCACGGAGAAGATTTCTCACTGCAATGTTGACGACCTCACCATACTTATCCACATGATGGGCCGTTGCCGGTGGTGATCTGGCTACGTGGCGCCGACAGTGACGCTTCAAGACTTTCTCCCCCAAAGATCTGTCCCCGCGTCACACAGCTCGCGACCGCGACAAGTGTCAATAAAAATGGAAGAAAAAAAAAGTGAGTCCATCTGAGAGTGATGAGGTGCTACTACACTCTTCTTTTGCTACTTTTTTTTTTCTTTTACCACATGTAAGTTATTTAATTTTTAAAGGTCTTGTCAACAATATATAATTCATCGCGCATTTCTTTGATAATTAATAACAAACCATTTATTAGTAAAGTCTTCACATTATTAAAGATTCTGATATTATAAAATTAAAAACCATTTCATGTCTTTGATTTTTCCCTATTTTTATGTGTAAAAGACTCTTTTTACGCAAATACAAATATAAGAAATCAATAATTACTATTTTAAACAGTAGTTTATATAAAAAGCAGAGTCATGTCTTGTCACTCAGCTCAAAATTGGGCATATTCGTCCACATGTTTACATATAAACGTATTCGGGGAGACCCTGGATTTTAGCGTGCATGGACGTCGGCAGATCCTACGAAGCCCCCGGAGTTACCGGCTGCTAAATATTAATTATCATCGGATGGAGGAAGGGCTGCAATAAGATCTGGCCATGCATATGCAGGTACGGGCACATCCATGCCCAGTTTATAGGTGGTCGGTCACCCGTGAATCGTAAGATTAGAATCGCTAACATCAGTATTACATATTCACCAGATTTATAGGTGGTCACGACATCTTTATGATTCAGGAGAGAGAGAGAGTGAGTCTTCCCTATACAATCTGAGGCCTTGTTTCACTAGAGAAGACCTACGGATTGTCTCGTGGGATGACCAAAGTTCACTAAATTTAATCTTAGACTCTTGATTTTTATTTATTTTTTTCTACACTTAAGAAAGAAATCAAGACTCAGAATCCATATCTTTTCAAGTTACAGAACTTGTGTTAATATCATTTAATAGTAAGGTCATAAGTGATATGATTTCAACGATGAGTACTCATCTACTATATTTATTTACAACCTAAATTAAAATTTTAAACTAATGCTAAAAGTTTAGAAAATATAAAATAAGTCTCGAACTCGGCTTTGGTCAAGTTAATTTCACCGGGTTGGACAAGATTAATCGAGTTCAGCCGAGTTTATCACATGTGACTGAGTTTTAGATCTTAATCGATATAAGTAAAATTTTAACTGTATTTTAAGATCCGGTCACGAGTCGATCGATCGATACGGACCAAGTCTTAAAATAACGATGACATGGTCCACTGCATCCTCATCTCTAATTTTATATTACTCACATCAATATTTGGAAACTATTTGAGAGAATAAATAATTAAAGATTTCGAAATTACTTTTTTATCTCTACGTCGTCTAATTTAATTTTTTAACATAAAAATTGATGTGACAAAATACATCTTAAAAAAATGATGAGAGGTGAAGTGTCACGAAGGTGGCTAGGCACAAGAAGATTTCTCCCTGCGATGCTGACAACATCACCATACTTATCCACATGCTCGGTCGTTGCCGGTGGTGCTGACGGCGACGCTTCAAGACTTCTCCCGCAAGATCTGTCCCCGCGTCACATCGCGCGACCCCTCCAAGTGTCAATAAAAATGCCCAAACACTGAGAGTGTGCACCTGAGAGTGACGAGATGCTACTGCACTCTTTTGATAATTTTTAAAGGTCTTGTCAAAAATATATAACTCATTGCGCATTTCTTTGATAATTAATAACAAACCATTTAGTAGTAAAGTCTTGCTTCAAAATCCCTCCATGCATGGGGATATATAGCGACCGATGAATGTCGTGTTAAAGGGCTTCCCTCATCAAATATCCTTGTTATATTAGACTTAGGGGAGGTTTCTATATAAATTATTATCAGAATGAAAATTATAGATTTATCATTCTTTCATTCATATTTGGATGCACATTATTAAAAATTCTGATATTATAAAAAAATCATTTCATGTCTTTAAGTTTGCTCTATTTTTATGTGTAAAAGACTCTTCTTACGCAAATACAAATATAAGAAATCTATAATTACCATTTTAAACAATAGTTTATATAAAAGCAGAGTCATGTATGTCTTGTCACTCAGCTGAAAATTGGGCATCTTCGTCAATATATTTACATGAACGTATTCGGGAAGACCCTGGATTTTAGCGTGCATGGACGCCTGCAGATCCTACGGAGGCCCCGGAGTTACCGGCTCCTAAATATTAATTATATCATCAGATGGAGAAAGGGACGTAACAAGATCTGGCCATGCATGCAGGTACGGGCGCCCGGGTCAAAAGCTGTGGGCAGATCCATGCCAGCCGCCAAAGGAGATTGCTTTCACACGGGGTTTCTTCAGCCGGTTAGCTGGCTGGCCATATCTTATCCTCTGTGTTGCAAGGACGGATCACGGAATAATTTAATAGGACATTCAGTATAATATGTGTTCTCCAAAACCACGAGTGACCACTGTTGAGCATGGTTCCCGGAGTCACTTACTCGGGTTTATTTACGCGTGTCGCATCGTTTCCGAAAAAAATTGATACAATTCGTATTAATATACATCGCTAACAGAAACGTAAGTTCACTCGTCATCTCAAACGAGGAAAACGCGGATCGTGCGCGGTTGAAGAACCGGCAGAATTCACGGGTAGTCGACTCACTTTCGGACTCGGATCGAGTCACGAGACGGGTCACTATCACACTCACAGCGGTGACATGGATACACGGGCTAGTACCTATCGCTCTCGGCAGCGACAAAAGGCCATATACTAAACTAGCAAGCGAATGCCGAGAAGTTGAGACATTTACCTCCACGCAGCCGGCGTGGCGAAGACAACCCCGGCCGAATTACGGACTCCCGGTTAACAATGATTACAGCAATACACTAAGTCGACCCACTCCACGCAGGGAGGTAAAAGGTCACATGTGGGGTCCGGGAATCACGCAACTCGGGTTGACGGGCAGCATCTTGATGTCGCCCGGCGGTGCCGAACTCCGCGTTTTCATGCTTTCCGAACGGCGGCTTCTACGGGCCCTCGGGGCCCACGGACGACGCTGTCCTCCGGATCTACGGGGGTGGGACCCACTGTGATGGGGACCCCTGGTGGCGCGCCTCCACGGACGGCGGTCGGCCGGGAACACTGATCGGGGGTCGATCGGCCCCGATTCCCAATTGTTGAACTAGCTACCCACAGATTTTGATTTCTATTTTCCGGCGCGCGTTCCGGCGAAAACGGCCACTGCGAGCAATCCCGACGTCGGATCGGGACGCATGAGCTATCGTTGGAAAGTTCTCTTCAAATGATTCGATCTAAACCGAGAGAGATCTGCTGGATCTGGTCGGATCAGAACTTTATTGAATTTACAAGTCCCTGTTGTACAGTAACCGAAATCTCAGATCTGCAGAGTACTTGTCTGAGAACTACCATTGACCGCCTAGTAAACCTCCGATTCAGCTCTTGAGCTCTTCTTAAGAGTTGTAGGGAATCAAACCACGGAACGGGGACTATTTTTAGAATTTGATTTGGAGGTGGAGGCGATTTGTTATGATTTTTGGGGTGACTGGTGGTCGGATCTGGGAACAGGTGGACAGAACTGTAGATGGGTCTGAGAACGAATTTTAGAAAATATGAGATGGGTGAATAAAAAATTGAGAAAAATTGTGGATGAAGGGGTGGATGGGTGAAACCCCCAGTAAAATTGGGTTAACTAACAGAAATCAAAAAGTGGCTCTAAGACATGAAACTCAGGGCGGCGGTGAACCTGGACAGAACTCAGGCAGAACCAAAATGAAAGAGTGGACGAAAATCAAAAATTAGCAAACGTGATCTGAATGCTGGCCTGATTTTTGTGGGTGGAGAGGAATATCCCAGGAACAACTCCTCCAATTTTGGTAGCCAAATGAGCTCGGGGACGACCTGTGAATTTCGAACAAGCTGCTGTGGTACTACGCGGGCAGAGCTCCGTTGATGGCGATGGCGGTGCGGTGGCGGCTCGTGGCGGCGGCGGCGGCGACCGGAACTGATAGGGTGGAGTCTCACCACCTGAAGGAAGCCTTCACAGCTTCAAGGGGAAGAGGGAGAGGAGAAGGGGGCGGCCTAGGCCATGCTCCAACAAATTTCACAATTCTTATGGCATTAATTCATGAAAATGGGAAAATACAAGCATATATAGGTCACCCATCTAATCCATCCTCCACCGTTGGATCTATGGGTGTGAGATGGAAGGCTGGGATGGCATGTGACCATTCCATAAAAATTAAAATAAAAAATAAGGGGAAGGGGGCGCCCTATTGACTTTGGTGGCAAGGGGAGACATGGTAGCTAGCCACCTTGGACTTTGAAGTCCACTTGTCTCTCATGTGCCTTTTACCATTCAAACTTCTAGATGCCTCCATTTGACATATTGACTGACCCCACATGGGGCCCATGGGCTGAGGTGGATCAATGGGAGGGGTCCCGTGGGGCCCAGGGGTCCCACTTTGTAAATAAGCCTCTCGAACTATCTAAATTACACACTGACGAAAGAAAATAAAATACATTACACACAAATAAAAATCTCCAAAAAATATGATAAATGCTATGACTCAGTGGGGAACCTCCAGACTGTCTCCGAGCCATAGGGATGCTGAGGCGGCTCGAGTCGTGCTCCTCGTGCGGTACCGGTGGCTCGCCGGCTCGTGTCTCGCATGCGCTCGGGTGTCCGCACCAATTCTCCCCGGGTGGGAGAAACTCGACCCTATCGAGTAAGGGTCTGTGTCGCTCCTGTATCGCTCCAAAAGGTCCGGATCAATCCGCTGCAACTCGCCATGTGTGATCCATGTGTCCTCAGTAGTGGGCCGTCCTCTCCATCGCACTAGGTAGCGCGGGTAAGATCCACTACTTGCTCGTCCAGTATACGATCTATATGCTCACGCTGCCGTGAAAAAGGGGCTGGAGGTGGAAGTGGACACTCTGGTGTGGGATCACTCTCAAGGGGAGGAGATGGCTCAAAAGGCTCACTATGGATCACCGCTGGGTCCCTATATGCAACAAGATCTGATATATTGAAGGTAGAGCTTATACCATATTCCTCGGGCAGGTCCACAACATACGCATTGGATCCAACGCCTTTCAACACTCTAAAGGGACCGGCTCCGTGAGCTTGCAACTTCTTAACGGTTCCAGAGGGAAACCGTTCAGGTCTTACCATGATCATGACGTATTCGCCCTCGTGGAACTCTCGGTGGTGTCGGTGGGCATCGGCTAACTCCTTGTACCGTGCATTGCTGGCCTCAATGTGACGACGGATGTCGTCATGCAAACTCCTAACATGCCTAGCAAACGACTCGGCCGACTCCGACACTCTAGCATGGATAGGCATGGGGACAAGGTCAACGGGTTTCCTAGGCCTACGACCTGTGACAATCTCAAATGGACTCATGCCGGTAGACCTATTCACCAAATCATTGTATGCAAACTCAGCCATGGGTAAAATGAGATCCCAATCCCCAATGCGGTCCTTGACTAGACACCTCAAAAGATCTCCCAGACTCCTATTGACTACCTCGGTCTGGCCATCTGTCTGGGGATGATATGCAGTAGAAAACTTGAGGTGAGTACCCATTATATGTCATAGTGTCTTCCAAAAATAGGAAGTGAATCTAACATCACGGTCATACACTATAGTGCGAGGCAACCCGAACTTGCACACCACATGCGTAAGGAAAAGGCGGGCTACCCTAGAAGCATCCGACGTCTTTGAGCAAGGAATAAAGAGGGCCATCTTCGAGAAACGGTCAACCACCACATAGACCGAATCATGCTTCCTGGAGGTACGTGGCAATCCCAAAATAAAGTCCATATTAACATCCTGCCACGGGGCATCAGGCACGGGTAGAGGCGTATAAAGGCCCGAGCTTTGCTTCTTCATCTTGGCCGTAGCACATGTACGGCACTGAGCCACGATGTTAGCAACATCGCGCTTCAAGCTCGGCCAATAAAATCGATGCTCCATTGCCTCAATAGTCTTGTTCCGACCAAAGTGGCCGGCTAGACCCCCCGCATGTAGTTCCCACACTAAGAAATCTCGAACCGAAGTTTGGGGAACACATAGCCTGCTACCTCGAAAGAGATAACCCTCCTGAAGCACATACTCATCAAGGTCTCTCGAGGGTCCGGCCTGGAGAGTGGTAAAAATCTGACCGAAGTCAGGACAATCAACATAGGCCTCCTTCATCTTCTCTAACCCTATGACCTCGGCACTCATGGTGGTAAGCAAACATGCTCGCAGACTCAAGGCATCAGCCACCTTGTTCTCCACTCCAGCCTTATGTTTAAGCACAAAGGTGAACTGCTGGAGATACTCGACCCAACGACTGTGACGCGAGTTAAGCTTCTTTTGGGAATGGAGGTACCTCAATGCTTCATGATCGGAGTATAGGACAAACTCCTTGATGTAAAAGATAGTGCCTCCAATGCCTAAGAGCATGAACAACTGCATAGAATTCTTTATCATATGTGGAATATCGCAGTTTTGCGTCATTCAGCTTCTCGATGAAATATGCGATCGGGTGGGACTCCTGACTCAAAACTCCTCCAATCCCAACACCTGACGCATCACAGGAGACCTCAAACACCTTCGAGAAATCAGGCAATCGAAGGATAGGTGTCTGGGTCATGCGCTCCTTGATGTCCTTGAAGGCGGCAGATGCGGCCTTCGTCCATACAAATGTGCCCTTCCGGATGCAATCCGTGATCGGGGCGGTGACGGAGCTAAATCCGCGGATGAAGCGACGGTAGAACGTCGCAAGGCCATGAAAGCTGCGGACATCATGAACCGTACGGGATTCCGGACACTCAACAATGGCCCGGACCTTCTCCGGATCGGCGGAGACCCCAGTACTAGACACAATGAAACCCAAGAAGGTAAGCTGAGGTGTCATGAAGGCACATTTCTGTGGGTTCGCAAACAGCTGCTCTCGCCGAAGAAGTAGACAGACCTGCCGAAGGTGGTCTAAGTGGTCCCCTATGGTGTGACTATAGATAAGGATATCATCAAAATACACCACTACAAAGACTCCAATGAAAGGTCGAAGGACCAGAGTCATGGGCCGCATGAAAGTGCTAGGGACATTGGTCAACCCAAAAGGCATGACCAACCACTCATATAGACCATCCTTGGTCTTAAATGCGGTCTTCCACTCATCACTTGGCCTAATCCTCACCTGATGGTAGCCACTCTTAAGATCGATCTTCGAAAAGATAGTGGCACCTGCCATCATGTCTAGCATATCATCAAGGCGGGGAATAGGGAACCTGTACTTCACAGTGATCTTGTTGATGGCACGACTATCAATACACATTCTCCACGTGCCATCCTTCTTCGGGGTGAGTAGTGCGGGTACAGCACATGGACTCATGCTGTCCCGAACAGACCCTCTCTGCACCAACTCATCGACCTGCCGTTTAAGATCGGCATGCTCCGTGGGACTCATGCGATAATGAGGAAGGTTGGGCAAAGAAGTGCCCGGAACAAGGTCGATGGCATGCTGAATATCCCGCATAGGTGGGAGTCCCTCGGGAAGCTCATCGGGAAAGACATCAGCATACTCCTGCAGAATGGGAACAACCTCGGGTGGGAGCTCACCCTCGGAGTCCCGCTCCACCTCTCGGACCGTAATGGCAAATACCGGACAGCCCTGACTAAGCTCCTGCTCCATCTCCCGGGAGCTAATCATCATCAATCTCCTCGTCGAGGGCTCTTCTGGGCCAGAGGTAACGGTCATAGCCCGAGCTGGGGATGGGGTATTAGGCCCGGAAACGGAGGGCTTCGGAGTACTAGGGCCAGTAGGACCCCTGACTGACGGGCTCCTGGGCCGAACGGGTTGGAGGGTGACCCGCTGGCCAGCGTGGTCGAAGGTACAGGTGTTCGATCGGCCATGGAGCGTGGCATCCCGGTCGAATAACCACGGCCTACCAAGAATGATACTGCCCACTTCCATGGGGAGAACATCACACCAGATCTCGTCATGGTAGGAGTGGAGCTGCAGCGGGACCAAGCACCGCAGCCTGACCGAAATGGAAGTGGTATCCACCCATGATACCTGATAGGGGCAAGGGTGGTCTACGGGTGTGAGACCAAGACGAGTGACAACGTTTGTGGAGATTGCATTGATACAACTCCCGCTATCGATGACCACCTTGCAAATTTACTTTCCCAGCCTACAGAATACATGAAGGATAGTAGTCCGTCGCCAGTCATCACTGACCTGTGGCTGGGTGAGGATACATCTGACGACCCCCACGTGAGTATCCTCCGAATGCTGGGCATCCTGGGCCTCACCTCCCATCTCATAGTACTCGTCAGCTAGCTCTTCATCTGCCTCATAGCTGACTAACTCGAGGCCCGTAGGGGTGGTATCCTCGGCCTGTGTGTCCCCAATGTGAAGAGATGGGCGGGTGGGACACTGATTGGCGAAATGGCCAAACCCATTGCAGCGATAACACTGCTGCCGTGATCCACTAGGCTCCCCAATCATAGGTCCTTTACCTTTATCCTCCCGACGGATAGGAGGCGTAGGCAACAATGGACGTGCAGGAGGTGCGGGTGCCGATGGACGGGCTGTGGGTGGGGCCGTAAGATGCTGGGGACGAGGAAGGTCCCTCGGGGGTGGAGGACGAGGCCTAGGAGCAAAGGGCTCGGGGCGAGCGGGCTCCTGAGGTCGAGTCATGGGGGCCCTCGGATACGTGCCAGATGAGCCACGGGGCTCGACACTACGAAGGGGAAAAGAGCCCAACCGATGGGGTGACTCGAACTCGGCCTCGAACTGCTCCAATTCGAGAGCGATCTGATATGCCTGCTCCAAAGTGGTTGCATTGCGGCGAAAGAGTTCATATTGATAATTGGGCCGCAAACCTCTTCGAAAACGGGATATAGTCATGGTGCTCTCTTTCGTGACCCCACACCGTAAGTAATACTCATCGAACTCGGCGGTGTACTCGGTCACGGATCGGTTCCCTTGGGAGATGCTTTGTCACTTGTCTATGAAACGTTGGCGATATGAGGCGGGAAGGTACTGTAAGGTTTCGCACAGTACCTACGGGCGACGCAGCGGATAACAAAAATTTCATTTGTCCGATCCCGGTGTTACGGAAAGCTTAATCTGTGCTCTAATCGGTGTTTCTAATACCCTAATTACGGGTTGCGTGTTTCACCTTGCGCGGAACAACGCTGTCCGCTAAGCCCGATGCAGAGAAACCGAGCCGCACAGCTGTACGGCCTCTAGAGCAGATCCACACGGACCCTTGCGCAGCGACGGTACCTCCCCGGCGCAACTTTCCCCGACTCTATCACCTTTTGGAGAGAGAGAGAGCAAGGGGGAGAAAGGGGGAGGCTTAACCTCTCCTTAATGCTTAATGCTTGATTAGCATTAAGGGGGGTTGGAAGGGAGAGTTCGAATGAACTCACGTAGGTGACATATATATAGAGTTTTGGCCCTTTTCAAAAGACCTCCAAAGGACCAAAATTATATATATGACCTTTCCTTTATTATACATATGTATTAAGCCCCATTTACACTCCTTTCCAAAAGGAATTAAAGGAAATTAATACATATGCTTGTATAATAATAAACCGTCACCCAAGAATCTATTGTGTGTGATCCTCTAGGCCCACAGTCACTCTAGTTTAAGGTCCATTAACTTTTAATTCTCAATTAGAAGTAAATTAAACGTAATCTTCGCTTCTACTAGAGCCGAACAATAGTTTAATTTATTCCGAACCTTTGATCACGTTGGGTCAAGTAAATCCGCGTGATCCTAGATGACCCCGGGTTTAAACCAGCTTGTCTGGTACCTGTAAGTTCACAGTTACCGCATCGATATAATCCCTCGCTCCTTCTATGAGTCTGGTACGATCGAGGGTACGATTTCTGTCAAACCCCATGATCGTACCATTTGACTATGACCTCCTTAAAGTGTATGACGTCCGTTCTAAACGAACTCACACGACCCTGGCCAGGGATTTAACGGAGCGTCAATGTCATGACCCATTAACTGTCTGATATATACCTGACAGTGAGCGATCCCTTCTTGACCATTGACGATCTTCACACGTATCCTGGAGTGGTTAACGACTCGGCAACTCATGACTTATGGTTAAAGTCACTTAACCAAGTAATTAAACCATTCCAATCCTCGTTTAAGATCCGATCAATGTCTCAGGTCAAAGGACCAACGATGCTACTGAGACCGTTGGATCTTCAGTTGACATTAGGTATAATCAACCATCTGAAGATCCAATAGCGGATCAGTTCAGTGTACATCCTCCAAGGACATACACCTACACATATGTGTTGGTGCCCCGCACCAATGACCATGAGACTGGTCACTGACACATCATGTGTACTGGTTTAATAGGTAATCAAAGTCCCCGAGTGATTACCCTCCAACCAGGAACAGTTTAAGGTATGTGTACATGTAAGGTCAATCTCATGTTCGAGATCCCATCTCGAGCTGACTTTACAACCACATATCATAGGGACAACGTAAAGTAACACAATCGCATATTTACGCTCAAACACCACTTTATTAATAATGAACAAGATCGTACAACTATTGGGCCTACCCGACCCGAAATTGGCCTGTAGCACACCAACACTAACAATCTCCCACTTGAACTATACCCAATTGCCCACAACTTCAAGGCCCATCTTATCCCGACGACGCTCAAATACAGTCTGTGTCAAAGGCTTAGTCAGTGGATCTGCTATGTTATCTTCTGACGATACACGCTCTACCGTCACATCTCAACGATCAACAATCTCCCAAATAAGGTGAAAGCGCCTGAGAATATGCTTTGACCTTTGGTGAGATCTCGGTTCCTTCGCCTGGGCGATGGCCCCATTATTATCACAAAATAATGGGATGGGAGCTGATATCTCGAGAACTACGTCGAGTTCCAAGATGAATTTCTTCATCCAGATGACTTCTCCAACTGACTGCCCTTCATTCAACATGAATACAAATTCAGACATGGATTTGCAGTTATCTGTACCTGACTGGAAACTAGAATCTGTGTAAGCTCTAAGCTATAGGTCCTCTCCTCCATTAAGCAGAAAAAGATCCTTAACCCTTCGCAGGTACTTAAGGATGCCCTTTACTGCCTTCCAGTGCTCTTCGCCTGGATTTTCCTGATATCTACTGACAATGCTTAAAGTATTGGCAACATCAGGCCGTGTACATAGCATTGCATACATTATTGACCCTATCGCCGAAGCATAGGATACCTTATTCATGTGTGTCACCTCCTCAGAAGTTTTAAAACTCATCCCCTTAGATAAGGAAATTCTATGTCTCATTGGAATGAGACCTCTCTTGGAATTTTCCATCCTAAACCTTTTGAGGATAGTGTCTATGTACATAGATTGGGATAATCCTAGCATCCTTTTAGATCTATCTCAATAGATCCTTATGCCCAGCACATAGGATGCTTCTCCCAAATCCTTCATGGAGAAGGTCTTGGACAACTAAAACTTGGTTGATGTCAACATCTCTACATCATTCCCAATGAGTAAGATGTCATCAACATAAAGGACCAAGAAGGTCACAGAGCTCCCACTGACCTTCTTGTAAACACATGGTTCATCTTCATTCCGAATGAAGTTGAAAGATTTGACAGCCTCGTCAAATCTTAAGTTCCAGCTTCTAGATGTCTGCTTTAATCCATAAATGGACCTTTGAAGTTTGCATACCTTATTAGGATGTGGCTTGGAGGTGAATCCCTCAGGTTGTACCATGTACACCTCTTCTGACAGGTTTCCATTAAGAAAAGTTGTCTTCACATCCATTTGCCAGATCTCATAATCCAGGTATGCAGCAATGGCAAGGAGGATTCTGATTGACTTAACCATGGCTACCGGCGAAAACGTCTCGTCATAGTCAATGCCTTGCCTTTGACGATATCCTTTCGCCACTAGTCTAGCTTTGTATGTGTCAATCTGTCCATCTGCACCGATTTTCCTTTTGAAAATCCATTTGCAGCCGATAGGGACCTTCCCTTCGGGTACATCAACTAAGTTCCAAACTTTGTTGGTGTACATGGACTCTATCTCTGAATCCATTGCCTCTTGCCATTTCTCAGAATCTACACTACGGATCGCCTCCTAGTACGACTGAGGATCATCATCCTCATCGATACATACCTTAGAGGACCCCTCTGAGACATGTCCAACATATCTCTCAGGTTCTCTCGGTAGTCTATCAGATCTCCATAGTGTCGGTGTTTCACCTTGAATAGGATCAACCGATACAGTCTCATCTAATGAGTTTGTGTCTATGGGTTGTGATTCTTGGACCTCGTCCAATTCTATCTGGCTCCCACTATTTTTCTGGAGTAGATATTCTCTTTCCAGAAATACAGCTCTCTTGGCCATTAAGACCCTTTGCTCAGAAGGGTGATAGAAATAATATCCAAACGTCTCCTTTGGATATCCCACAGACCTACACTTATCGGTCCTCGACTCAAGCTTATCACTCTCGTTCTTCTTTACATGAGCAGGACACCCCCAAATTTTAATGTGATTAAAATTTAGTTTCCTGCCCTTCCATATCTCATATGGTATAGAAGGAACTGATTTACTTGAGATCCTATTCAATAAATAAGCCGCAGTCTCTAACGCACAGTCCCAGAGAGAGAAGGGTAGTCCTGACATAGACATCATGGATCGGACCATGTCTAACAAGGTCATGTTTCTCCTCTCGGATACACCATTGTACTGTGGTGTATACGGTGGTGTCCACTGAGAAACTATTCCATGGTCTTTAAGATAAGAAGTGAATTCATGGCTTAAGTATTCACCTCCTCGATCCGATCGAAGAGCCTAAATACTTTTGCCAGTCCGTTTCTCTACTTCATTCTTGTATTCCTTAAACTTCTCAAAGGCTTGTGACTTATGTCTCATTAAATACACATAGCCATATCTAGAGAAGTCATCAATAAAAGAAATGAAATAGAGATAACCTCTTTTTACTTCTATGGACATGGGTCCACACACATCCGAGTGTATGAGCTCGAGAAGGTCAACAGCCCTCTCTCCATGTCCACCAAAGGGAGCCTTAGTCATTTTCCCCATGAGACACGACTCATAGGTATCAAATGGCTTCTATTCGAACGAATTCAAATACCCATTTGAGTGTAAGTGAGAGACTCTTTTCTCACCTACATGACTAAGTCTGCAATGCCATACATATGCAGAATTCACTTCATCAGCATTGGAAATTTACATAACATTAGAACGTGTATCTAATACATAAAGGCCATTGACTAATGAACCATTGGCTAAAATCAAACCATTATTCATTATAGAGCACCCAGTGCTATTAAAAGTCAATGTATATCCAATGTTATACAAGTCAGAGATTGAAATAATGTTCTTAATAAAATTAGGAACATAATAACAGTCATTCAACTCCAGAATGACTCCTGAAGGTAAACTGAGGCGTGCAGTCCCGACAGCTTTGGCAGAAACTAAAGCTCCATTGCCCATCCTCAGTTCAATCTCCTTTTTGCCTAGTCGTCTTCTATTTGCCAGCACCTGCACAGAATTACAGATATGAGATGCACATCCAGTATCCAATACCCATGATGTGGATTCCTTATATGACAAATTAAGGTCTATGATAAAAATACCTTCATTTAGAATTACCTTGCAATTCCTTTTCCAATGCCCAATTTCTCCGCATCGAAAATATTTGTCTTCCTTTTCATTCTTCTTGCCCTTCCCTTTGTCAACCTTGGCGAGCTACTTACTCGTGGCCTTTTTATTTCCCTTCCCTTTGTTACTCGTGGTGGATATTTGAGAGGCCTTCCTTTTCTTGTTGGCCCGACCAATAACCATTACAGACGAAGATGGTTTATCTTTCTACATGGTTCCTTCAGCACTCTTTAACATATTGAGCAGCTCTGGGAGAGTTGCTTCAATCATGTTCATGTTGAAGTTCATGATGAAGGAAGAAAAGGAATCGGGCAATGATTGGAGTATAAGATCAATACATAGTTCAAGATCCAATTTGAACCCCAATGCATTGAGTCTTTCAATCCACTCCATCATTTTCAGTACATGGACATGTACTGATGAACCCTCAGACATCCGTGTCCTGAAAAGCCTTTTGGAGATGTCATACCTCTCAATCCTACCCTGCTCCCCGAAGAGCTGGCGTAGATTGAAAAGTATACTTCTACAATCAGTCTTTTCAAATTGTCTCTGTAGCTCGGGAGCCATAGAGGCCAACATGTAACATTGGGCAAGGGAGGAGTCCTCAGACCACTTGGCATAAGCCAGTAACTCTCCCTCGTCGGTATCAGGAGTTGGCTCAGAATGAACCGTGTCCAACACGTACGCAATCTTTTCGGCGGTAAGGACTATGGGTAGATTACGCAGCCAATCCGAGTAGTTCGGTCCAGTTAAGCGATTTGCATCCAAGATACCGCGGAGGGGGTTTGACGACGACATTGTAATCTGGATAAGAAATAAAAGATAACTTAGCATGTGTTCAAATTCTAACTTAGATGTGGTTTTCTATCTTAGTTAGTCCCACTATTTTTCGATCGGACTATATAACCCTCAGTATATAAAACGGGAGATCAGCGAGATCTACCTAGTGGGTCGGAATCTCAACGAGACTGATGTACGACCTTGTGGAAAGCACAACAAGACATACACCATCTCAAGGGCAGTCAACAGGCACTTGCATCTAATGCAATATCCGATATTCGGCCCCCGAGAAATCATCCCCTTGTGGAAAGTACAACAAAGGATATTCTCGGTTAGATCTAACCATCATTACTTCATAGCAATGAGTTCATGACCCGACCCTTGTGGAAAGCACAACAAAGCCGAGTTCAATTCCTCACCCCATTGAGGCCGAGCCTTGGAGTTTAATCCCGCCCCCAAACTCATGGACCTTGTGGAAAGCACAACAAATCCATGAAATGGAGACGTTCATTCACTCCATAATGATGGAGGGCCACGACGACTCCTAGAGCCACGCTTACCAGATCTAAAATTTAAGCACGAGGGAATTTAATTTTATCTTGATCTCACCCTAGGTGGTAATATAAATATATCCAATATATTTACCGTACCTAATAGTTTGCACAAAAATAAATGCATCCAATGCAAATTAAACGCAAGTGATCATGGACTTAAACCCTAATGTAACTAAGACATCTGGCCCGCTTCCGAAGCAGTTGGATCGTCCTCGTCGGGTGTGTTCCTCGCTTTCAAACTCCGACGCCGCATTAATTACAACTTTTACACGGCACGCAGGCCGGAAAAATTAAATTACATGTGACTCAAATTCCAGCAGCCCTTAGGGCGAGTACAACAATGGAGGAAGATAGAAGTACATTGGAATTTTAACAGAGAGAGAAAGGAGGTTCGCAGACCCCAATTAATTATATTAATCCAAGTCCATGATCACTTGCCAACCCATTCAAATAAAATCAATCAAGGGTTATTTTCTGAAAATAATCCTTACTTTTGGAATTTAAAAATGGGATGTGCAAACAAAAATAGGCTAACTTTGTTTAATTTTAAAAATCAAAGCATGATTAACTAAAATTAAACACACAAGCAGGTCAATACAAGGTAAATAAAGTAGAGCATGTAAAGAACCATCATTTTCTACAGGGGCATGTAATTGAGATAATTAATTAAATTTAAATTTAAATTTAATTATCCAATAATCAAATTTAAATTCAAAATTTAAATATGCCAATAATTTAAATTTAAATTCAAACTAATTATCCAATAATATTGTTTGAAAATAAATTTAAAATAATGTAATTATCCTCTATTAGTAATTTTCTAAAATTCAAAATTTGAATTTAATAATAATTTAATAATTAAAATTTAAATAATTGAATTTTTACATTTATCTTCAATAAAATTTAAAATTTGAATTTTCTAATTATCTAATAATTAAAAATTCAAAAACTTAAATTTTACTGAAGTAACTTCAATTATTACCATTTTATCTCAAGGTAAATAGTAATTATCACATCTCAGTAAATTCAACACGGTAAAATAAAATTTAACATTTGACATTTACCATCGAGATAATACATTTAACCTACTCGATAAAATTCTATTCAATTTACTGTGCATTTTCATATATATATCCCATATATATATTTATTTATATGAGCACAATAAATTAAAGAAAAGCGTAAAAATGCAATTTTTTTTTAAAAAATAATAATCAAAAAAATTCGGCGCGGCCGCCCACGCGGAAGTCGTGGGCGGGCGCGCCCACGCCCGCGTTGCGGGTGCTGCCTGTGGCACCCGCCCCTGCGGTCAGCGCCCACGGGCGCTGACCGCGGGTGCCGCGTGCGCCGCCCACGCGGCGCACGCGGCGGGCGCAGTGCGCCCAGGGCGCAGTGCGCCCAGGGCGCAGTGCGCCCAAACGGGCCTTAAAAAATTTTTTTTATTATTTTTTTTTCAAAAAAAAAATACTGCTTGGATGCCCAGCATCCAGGAAGAACAGAGACGCCTAGATCTCTTTCAACAAATAATAATTGAAGATTTAATCCCCTTTCAAATATGGTTCTAAACGGTGATAAAAACACCGATCAGAGCGGAAACCTGGCTCTGATACCACTGTAAGGTTTCGCACAGCACCTACGGGCGACGCAACGGATAACAAAAATTTCATTTGCCCGATCCCGGTGTTATGGAAAGCTTAATTTATGCTCTAATCGGTGTTTCTAATACCCTAATTACGGGTTGCGTGTTTCACATTGCGCGGAACGACGCTGTCCGCTAAGCTCGATGCAGAGAAACCGAGCCGCACAGCTGTACGGCCTCTAGAGCAGATCCACACGGACCATTGCGCAGCGACGGTACCTCTCCGGCGCAACTTTCCCCGACTCTATCACCTTTTGGAGAGAGAGAGAGCAAGGGGGAGAAAGGGGGGAGGCTTAACCTCTCCTTAATGCTTAATGCTTGATTAGCATTAAGGGGGGTTGTGATGTGACACAACCTCGGACTTAGTCAAACAAACACATCTAAGCATCCAAATGGGCCTTAATGGGCCACCGCTCTCTTCGTTGCACTCTATTCCCGGGGTGACTATGTGATACCAAGGGTGACTTATGGGAATGGACCCTTGCTGGTAGAGGGCCAGCAAGGCCAAGAATTGATTCCCCAAGGTTGGTTGCCCAATTCGATTGGGGCCGACAAAGTGCACTCGGGCACCGGGTCACACTAACCCACGGCGATCACTCTAAGTCATGGACTTGAGGATCGGGCGCTCCTCACGAATTCAGCGATGCATGAATCAAATATTGAGAGAGCTACACTAGGTGAGCAAGGAAGAGACACTTACTCGACCGGTTTGAAGAAACCGGTCCCGGTCGGAGACGAGGGCGAGCGGGGAGGCGGTGGTTCCCCACACGCCGCGGCGGTGTCGCTTGACCTGCCAAACCACTTACAAAACTACTCCTCTCGCAGGAGGGGGGACCTTGGGGTAGGGGTTAATATGATACATTCAAACACTACCACCACGCAGGGTGGGGCCTTCAGTCGGCCAAGCGGGGAGGGGTTGGTGGACCGAAACGAAGAGAAATGAGAACTAGGGAAGTTGCAGCTTCAATCTGGAATTCTGGACAGGGGGTCGCTGTGATGGCTATGCCGGGCTTGTCCGGACTCCAAATTGATCGAAAGCAGCTCCTGAAGCTTCCTGACTGGATGAGGTGGACTCCAGAATTTTTGGGGAAGCTCAGACGGTCGGAGGTGGCTGCACCAGCAACAGGAAGTAGCCTCCTCTGTCTGGCCGCAGGTACTGTCTGGACTGTAACAGCAAGTTGCAGAAGTGACTGAGCACCCTCCCGAGCTCCGATCAGCACGAAGCCAGCGGCATCATCTTCGTGGTCGAGATAGCTTTCAGCATGAGGTGACGAAGATGCATTCAGAGGTCGAGGATGGCCGGGGCACCCAGAAGAGTGGGTACTGGTCGGAGTAGACAGCAGAAAATAGAACTAGATAGATCGGGGGAGAAAATTCGTAACTTCTTCCTCCGGTGGCCGAACGGGGTTCTGTTTCTTGATCTTGAAAGATGACCGGTAGAGGAAGAACTTTGATGAAGGGGCTTCAGCCTGAATCCGTTGGGGTTTGTCGTGACAGAAGGATCTTCCACGCTCTGGTCCAGGATGAAGACCTCTCTGCGCACTATTGGGAGAATGGCTCTATCTGGCAGCTCCGAGCTCCGATCGTGTTGATTCCACCTCTCCTACGAAGTAGACTGGAAGGCCTTTCCAGAAAGGTAGGCCACACCTTCTGAAGAACTAGGATGAATCCGTGGTTGACGCTGCAACAAGGGCTGTTCTGCAGATCTGCACAGCTCCAACCTACTAGAAGAAATGAGAGGGAGATGTGGCTTCTTTGGTGGAGGGAAATGGTAGGAATGACCTAAGGGAGAGTGGGGGCTCTTGTGGGGTGGAGAAGGGAGCTAATGGTGATGGGGAATGGGGTGGAGAATGGCTGGAAGTAAGTGCTAGCAGGTGGAGGAGGAAGAGCTACGAATTTGGGGAAGGTGGGTGAGAGAAGAAGGTGAGGGGGGCACAAGTGAGTGGAGGGAAGGGTGGATTTCAAATTCAAAAGGTCTTGGAAGGTGGGTGATTATGTTGGGAAGTGGAGTGCTTGCATTGGAATGGGGTAGATTTGGTTGGAAGGTGGAGGAAGGTGTTGGAATGGGGAGACTTCTACCTAGGAACTAGGGAGTGGAGTAATGGAGGCCATGGGGAAGTGGAGGGCATTAAAGGAGGTGGTTGGAGGTTGGAAGTGGATGGGAGGAGGGAGGAGAGAGAAGGATATTCGGATTTGGGGTTGGAGGAGAGAGAAAGAGGGGTGAAATAGAGAGATTAAGAGGGGAATGGGTGGGGAATCTCTCCCCTAGGGTCTCTCACCCAAAAACTAGAGGAATCACTCCAATTTGAACTCAAATGGCAAGTTTAACTCAAAAGGATGTAATCATTCATTAACTTCAAATGAGGGGAGTGGGGTCCTATATATAGGCAACCCACTCTTTACAATAAGTCCCTGACAAAATAAACAACTACAAATAACCAAGGGGGTTGGGAGTGCTAATGGGCCTAGTCCAACGAATGGGGCCCAATAGCTTACATTAGACATCATGATGATACCAAACATAGGAAAATAAGTGCTAGACTTAGGGAAATGACTCAAATAAAATGGAAATACATCAAAATGACTCAAAGGAAAATTACAAAATGGATAATGGGCCTTAATAGAGTGAGGCCCAAACTCAACTAGCTCCCGAATGTGAAGAAGTGGACCCGAGCCAAAGGGAGTCGTGGGTGATGCCTCCATCAAATCCCCTGGGCCGCAAAGAGCTCGACTCCGTCGAGTAAGGGTCCATCCGACTAAGGTACCGCTCGAGGAGATCTGGATCCAATCGCTGTAGGTCCTCCCGACTTATCCATGAGTCTTCCAACAGAGGCCGATCCTTCCACCTGACGAGATAGCGCTCATAGACCTTGCTCCGGGTGGTAGTGACCTGCTCATCCAATATTTGTTCAATGCGATCACGCTGAGCTCTTTTGGCTAGTGGACTCTCCTCTCGGGTGGGTGCTCTCTCAAAGGAGGGAGTGGGCTCGATCTCCTCACTAGGTCTCACCGTGGGGCCCTTGTAAGACACTAAGTCGGCGACATTGAATGTAGGACTTACCCCATAATCCTCGGGGAGATCTAATTCATAAGCATTCGCACCAATACGCCTCAAGACCTGGAAGGGCCCAGTCCCACGTGGTCTCAACTTGGAGTTGGCTCTTGGGGAGAGCCTCTCCGTCCTTACCATCACAAAGTCACCCTCTTGGAACTCTAAGTGACGCCGGTGAGAGTCAGCCAACCTTTTATAAGCCTCATTTTTTATGCTAATGTGCTTGCGGATTTCCTCATGCAATTTTGTGAGTGCTGACCTTCTAGTGGTTATGGGTGGACCTGGACAACCATATATAGACCATTTATGCCATGATGCCATATGGACCTTGATGAGCCTTGGTGGGCCGGGGCAACCATATGTGGACTTATCATGCAATGTTGTCATGTAGACTTTGGTGGGCTTAGGTGGACCGGGGCAACCATATGTGAATCTATCATGCAAAGTGGTGATGCATGTCGGGGGACCCGGACATCCGTAGATGCCTTTGATATGCTTAAGACCCATGATGAATGAAGGTGGACCACTACATCCAAATTTGGACCACTCATGCTTTCTACTTGACATGTGGGTGATATGAATGAATGGACCCAACATAGTGTTCATGCCAAGGGGTGTGGAAAGCCTAGACACATGCATACTTTTCCCAAAAGTGACTTCCATGTGTATAGGGGTGGGACAACCTTTGAATTCCCATTGGAACGGATCGAATGGATCTAAGAAGGTGGTCATCATGGGGTGGGGCACAACTTTATTACCTAGGGATATGTGGCCCAAGGTCTTGGCTCCCAAGGTGTAACCCGGGTCATGGATGAGATTGGTTTGGCCCAATATGATGGGTGAGGGTAGGAAAGGGTGGGTGGTGGGTAAGATGGTTGGGTTACATGGGGAACTAGACTCCCATAGGAAGGGATCAAAGGGGTCGTAGAAAGGTCTTCCTAGAGGGAGGCACTCTATGTCTTCAAGGTTCCCAAATTGTGAGTCATCCTCCTCCAAGGTAAGTGGGCCAAGTTTTCTAGTGGGTTGGCCGAACAAAGTGTTTGGGATCTTAATGGGTGGGTATAGGAAGGGATCGAAGGGGTCATGGTAAGGGTCACCTAAGGAAAGGAACCCTAGGTCCTTTTGGTCCTCACAACCCCTTGATGGTGGATTCTCCTCCTCTAGTAAAGTGACCGGGTCAAAGTTTTTGGTGGGATGGTCGGCCATGAATGGAGGACTAGGCTTTCTACCCGAGATAAGAAGCTCTAAATCGAGGAGAAGGTTGGGCTCATCGGGTGTAGGAAGGAATAGAAGAAGGTCACTAGTGTAGCAACCAATGGTGCAAATCGAGGTGATAGACCCTATGCATAGGTGTAGGAGGCCAAGGCTCCTAGGTGGTTTGGCCATAGGGGTCAACATGCCAGTGAACTCAATTTGCCATGCTACGCCCTTAAGAAGATCCTCTAAGGTTTCTACTTGGTAGGATGTTTGGATTATGGTGTGATAGGAGTTAATGGGTGCAATGGGAAGGTTTTTCTCCATGGGTGGGTAAACATAGGACACGATGGGGTGAAGTGGTCTCTCCTTTAGCCATCTAGCTAGGGGCCCATCTATGATTATGGTGCTATTTGTGAAGGCTTGTGGCTCTTGGGGGTCCAAGCTAGGGGACATTTGTGATTCTTCCTTACCACGGATATGAACTTGGGTTTCCTCAATGATGGGGATGGGTTCATCTACTCCCATGTGGATGGTTGTGGTCTCCTTTCTCAAGGGAATGGGAAGGTCTATTGGGGGTGGGGTGATGATGGTTGGTGCATGGTGTACCCGGGGTGGTGGGTGATGGGAAACTTTGGCTTGGATAGGGAGGGGAAGTAGTGGAAGCCTAGGACTTTGGACTTTTGGGGTAGGGAGTGGGAGATGGGTTGGTTGGGGTGGCTTGGGTTGATTGGTTTTGGGGGGAATGTCCTTTTTCGGGGACAAGGGAGGGGTGGTGGTGGGGACCAAGGGGTTTTGTGGGGTAGGGGTTTGGTGGGAGCTTCTGGATTGGAGGGTGGTGACAATCATGGGCCTAGGTGGAGGGGTGGACACGGTGTCCACTTGGTTTTGAATGGTGAGGGTTGGTTGAGTGGTGGTCATCATGGAGGGGATTGGGTCGATTAGGGGTCTCTTGCCCTTAGGATCGTTTGGGGTGGAAGTGGGAGCTAAAGGGGCTTGACTAGCGTAGGTTAGGGAAGGGGGTTTTGGTTGGGGTATGGGGGCCCTCATGGGGTTAGGTGGAGAGGTGGATGTTTGGTTTATTAGGGTCTTAAGGGAGAGGACTTCGTTGCGAAGTGTAGTTATGATGGTTGAGAGGTGATTTGTTGAGATTGGTGGGGGTGGAGACCAAAGGTCGGTCTCAAATTGGTCGGGTGAGGATGGAGGAGTGGTAGTGCTCCTCGGGCTTGGGGTGTTCGAGTAGGAGGGTTGGGAATATTTTGGGATGTAGATCTTCCTAAGTTCCTTCTTCATATCATCCCACGAAAAAATGGGCTCTTGCCTCCTAACCCTTCTTAATCCCTCTATGTTTGCCCATTTACTCTTGGCTTGACCCCGAAATCGTCCCTTGGCCTTGCGGGCTCTCGCGGGTCCATATACCCAAGTCCGTTCAAAATATCTTTCCATGGTAGTTTCCCACCTAAGATAATCACTAGAATGTGATCCGTCAAAGGTAATGTCCCCATCTAGAATGAAATTCAAGGTTGGTGAGTAGGCTAAGTAGTTGGCCATGATGATCGGGGGGATCAATGCAAGGGTCGGATTGATGATGACTCTAATGCAAGAATGCCCTAGGACTTGACTTGATAGAGACAAGTCAAAGACTTGCTCTGATACCACTTGATGTGACACAACCTCAGACTTAGTCAAACAAGCACATCTAAGCATCCAAATGGGCCTTAATGGGCCACCGCTCTCTTCGTTGCACTCTATTCCCGGGGTGACTATGTGATACCAAGGGTGACTTATGGGAATGGACCCTTGCTGGTAGAGGGCCAGCAAGGCCAAGAATTGATTCCCCAAGGTTGGTTGCCCAATTCGATTGGGGCCGACAAAGTGCACTCGGGCACCGGGTCACACTAACCCACGGCGATCACTCTAAGTCATGGACTTGAGGATCGGGCGCTCCTCACGAATTCAGCGATGCATGAATCAAATATTGAGAGAGCTACACTAGGTGAGCAAGGAAGAGACACTTACTCGACCGGTTTGAAGAAACCGGTCCCGGTCGGAGACGAGGGCGAGCGGGGAGGCGGTGGTTCCCCACACGCCGCGGCGGTGTCGCTTGACCTGCCAAACCACTTACAAAACTACTCCTCTCGCAGGAGGGGGGACCTTGGGGTAGGGGTTAATATGATACATTCAAACACTACCACCACGCAGGGTGGGGCCTTCAGCCGGCCAAGCGGGGAGGGGTTGGTGGACCGAAACGAAGAGAAATGAGAACTAGGGAAGTTGCAGCTTCAATCTGGAATTCTGGACAGGGGGTCGCTGTGATGGCTATGAAGGGCTTGTCCGGACTCCAAATTGATCGAAACCAGCTCCTGAAGCTTCCTGACTGGATGAGGTGGACTCCAGAATTTTTGGGGAAGCTCAGACGGTCGGAGGTGGCTGCACCAGCAACAGGAAGTAGCCTCCTCTGTCTGGCCGCAGGTACTGTCTGGACTGTAACAGTAAGTTGCAGAAGTGACTGAGCGCCCTCCCAAGCTCCGATCAGCACGAAGACAGCGGAATCATCTTCGTGGTCGAGATAGCTTTCAGCAGGAGGTGACAGAGATGCATTCAGAGGTCGAGGATGGCCGGGGCACCCAGAAGAGTGGGTACTGGTCGGAGTAGACAGCAGAAAACAGAACTAGATAGATCGGGGGAGAAAATTCGTAACTTCTTCCTCCGGTGGCCGAACGGGGTTCTGTTTCTTGATCTTGAAAGATGACTGGTAGAGGAAGAACTTTGATGAAGGGGATTCAGCCTGAATCCGCTGGGGTTTGTCGTGGCAGAAGGATCTTCCACGCTCTGGTCCAGGATGAAGACCTCTCTGTACACTGTTGGGAGAATGGCTCTATCTGGCAGCTCCGAGCTCCGATCGTGTTGATTCCACCTCGCCTGCGAAGTAGACTGGAAGGCCTTTCCAGAAAGGTAGGCCACACCTTCTGAAGAACTAGGATGAATCCGTGGTTGACGCTGCAACAAGGGCTGTTCTACAGATCTGCACAGCTCCAACCTACTAGAAGAAATGAGAGGGAGATGTGGCTTCTTTGGTGGAGGGAAATGGTAGGAATGACCTAAGGGAGAGTGGGGGCTCTTGTGGGGTAGAGAAAGGAGCTAATGGTGATGGGGAATGGGGTGGAGAATGGCTGGAAGCAAGTGCTAGCAGGTGGAGGAGGAAGAGCTACGAATTTGGGGAAGGTGGGTGAGAGGAGAAGGTGAGGGGGGCACAAGTGAGTGGAGGGAAGGGTGGATTTCAAATTCAAAAGGTCTTGGAAGGTGGGTGATTATGTTGGGAAGTGGAGTGCTTGCATTGGAATGGGGTAGATTTGGTTGGAAGGTGGAGGAAGGTGTTGGAATGGGGAGACTTCTACCTAGGAACTAGGGAGTGGAGTAATGGAGGCCATGGGGAAGTGGAGGGCATTAAAGGAGGTGGTTGGAGGTTGGAAGTGGATGGGAGGAGGGAGGAGAGAGAAGGAAATTCGGATTTGGGGTTGGAGGAGAGAGAAAGAGGGGTGAAATAGAGAGATTAAGAGGGGAATGGGTGGGGAATCTCTCCCCTAGGGTCTCTCACCCAAAAACTAGAGGAATCACTCCAATTTGAACTCAAATGGCAAGTTTAACTCAAAAGGATGTAATCATTCATTAACTTCAAATGAGGAGAGTGGGGTCCTATATATAGGCAACCCACTCTTTACAATAAGTCCCTGATAAAATAAACAACTACAAATAACCAAGGGGGTTGGGAGTGCTAATGGGCCTAGTCCAACGAATGGGGCCCAATAGCTTACATTAGACATCATGATGATACCAAACATAGGAAAATAAGTGCTAGACTTAGCAAAATGACTCAAATAAAATGGAAATACATCAAAATGACTCAAAGGAAAACTACAAAATGGATAATGGGCCTTAATAGAGTGAGGCCCAAACTCAACTAGCTCCCGAATGTGAAGAAGTGGACCCGAGCCAAAGGGAGTCGTGGGTGATGCCTCCATCAGGTTGGAAGGGAGAGTTCGAATGAACTCACGTAGGTGCCATATATATAGAGTTTTGGCCCTTTTCAAAAGACCTCCAAAGGACCAAAATTATATATATGACCTTTCCTTTATTATACATATGTATTAAGCCCCATTTACACTCCTTTCCAAAAGGAATTAAAGGGAATTAATACATACGCTTGTATAATAATAAACCGTCACCCAAGAATCTATTGTGTGTGATCCTCTAGGTCCACAGTCACTCTAGTTTAAGGTCCATTAACTTCTAATTCCCAATTAGAAGTAAATTAAACGTATTCTTCGCTTCTACTAGAGCCAAACAATAGTTTAATTTATTCCGAACCTTTGATCATGTTGGGTCAAGAAAATCCGCGTGATCCTAGATGACCCCGGGTTTAAACCAACCTGTCTGGTACCTGTAAGTCCACAGTTACCGCATCGATATAATCCCTCGCTCCTTCTATGAGTCTGGTACGATCGAGAGTACGGTTTCTGTCAAACCCCATGATCGTACCATTTGACTATGACCTCCTTAAAGTGTATGACGTCCGTTCTAAACGAACTCACACGACCCTGGCCAGGGATTTAACGGAGCGTCAATGTCATGACCCATTAACTGTCTGATATATACCTGACAGTGAGCGATCCCTTCTTGACCATTGACGATCTTCACACGTATCCTGGAGTGGTTAACGACTCGACAACTCATGACTTATGGTTAAAGTCACTTAGCCAAGTAATTAAACCATTCCAATCCTCGTGTAAGATCCGATCAATGTCTCAGGTCAAAGGACCAACGATGCCACTGAGACCGTTGGATCTTCAGTTGACATTAGGTATAACAACCATCTGAAGATCCAATAGCGGATCAGTTCAGTGTACATCCTCCAAGGACATACACCTACACATATGTGTTGGTGCCCCGCACCAATGACCATGAGACTGGTCACTGACACATCATGTGTACTGGTTTAATAGGTAATCAAAGTCCCCGAGTGATTACCCTCCAACCATGAACAGTTTAAGGTATGTGTACATGTAAAGTCAATCTCATGTTCGAGATCCCATCTCGAGCTGACTTTACAACCACATATCCTAGGGACAACGTAAAGTAACACAATCGCATATTTACGCTCAAACACCACTTTATTAATAATGAACAAGATCGTACAACTATTGGGCCTACCCGACCCGAAATTGACCTGTAGCACACCAACACTAACAGGTACTTCTCCCTCAACTTGGTTTTCATATCATCCCAAGTACCGATCTGGGGTTGACGTCGCTGGTTGAGCAGGCTCTCCACATTGATCCAATAAGTTTGGGCCTGCCCTTGCAGCTTCATCTTTGCGTATCGGACTCTTCGGTGGTCCGTCATCTCAAACCACTCGAAGTACCGGTGCATGCCGGCTTCCCAATCTAAATACACCCTAGGGTCCAAGGACCCGCTAAAAGTGGGAGGGTCCGCACGCACACCCCTAAGAATGCGGTCGTCATCCTCGTCATCACGATTCCGTCGTTGATGACGACGACCGTTACCCCCTTGATCATTATCAGATGCATAATCATCCACCACATGCACCTGTTGAACCCCAACATTCTCCGCCTGAGCCCTTGGCACAGCAGGCTGCTGAACCGGCTCCTGTTGGCCGTTCGTCGGCGCGGGTTGCGCCGCTACTGGGCCCCTCTCGAGGATGGCAATCCTCCCAACTAAGCCCTGGATGGACTGATCCGAACTCTCGGCCCGATCCTCGAGGGCTTTCATCCGCCCTTCTAGACGCGTTCCTATGCCATCCATACGCATACTAAGACCATCCATACGCGTGTCAAGACGTTCCATAATGGCTCGGAACATCTCGGCCGTCGAGGACTCGTAGGAGCTACGGGCCCGGGAGTCCGCCATAGGTGGTGGTGGCGAATATTGGGTGCCTCGACGGGTGGGCATACAAAGACACACGACCTAGAAGACACTGACTAGTGCAAACACTCACTAGATGATGCACTTAGACCTAGCCAATAGCCGGTACGAGGCGGAGATAAGCGATTCGAAGATCACTCGTGCAAGTGTGTGACCCTCCCGTTAGGCGTAACCTAACGTTCGGACAACACCTTTTGATATACCGGGTAAAGGGTGCAAATGCAAGTTAAAACACTCTTTTTTTTTTTGAAAATGATGATCCTAGACTTGACTTAGACCATGATGCATGTAAGACATATGCAAAGACTACCCTAGACTCGACTCGTTCTGATACCAAACTGATACGGGACGGACACGGGGAACGACTCTACGTGGTATGGACCTCGGACTCTAGATGCGGACACGACCGGCAACACATGATAGGAGAGACACTAAGTCCGACACGGAGAGCTCCTACAGGCTATACGTCGCTAACAGAAACGCAAGCTCACTCGTCGTCCCAAGCGAGGGAAACGCGGATCGTGCGCGGTTGAAGAACCGGCAGAGTTCACGGGTAGTCGACTCACTTTCGGACTCGGATCGAGTCACGGGACGGGTCACTCTCACACTCACAGCGGTGACATGGACACACGGGCTAGTACCTATCGCTCTCGACAGCGGTAAAAGACCATATACTAAACTAGCAAGCGAATGCCGAGAAGTTGAGACCTTTACCTCCACGCACCCGGCGTGGCGAAGACAACCCCGGCCGAATTACGGACTCCCGGTTAACAATGAATACAACAATACACTAAGTCGACCCACTCCACGCAGGGAGGTAAAAGGTCACATGTGGGGTCCGGGAATCACGCAACTCGGGTTGACGGGCAGCATCTTGATGTCGCCCGGCGGTGCCGAACTCCGCGTTTTCGTGCTTTCCGAACGGCGGCTTCTACGGGCCCGCGGGGCCCACGGACGGTGCTGTCCTCCGGATCTGTGGGGGTGGGACCCACTGTGATGGGGACCCCTGGTGGTGCACCTCCACGGACGGCGGTCGGCCGGGAACACCGATCGGGGGTCGATCGGCCCCGATTCCCAATTGTTGAACTAGCTGCCCACGGATTTTGATTTCTGTTTTCCGGTGCGCGCTCCCGCGAAAACGGCCGCTGCGAGCAATCTCGACGTCGGATCGGGACGCATGAGCTCTCGTTGGAAAGCTCTCTTCAAATGCTTCGATGTAGATCCAGAGAGATCTGCTGGATCAGGTCGGATCAGAACTTTATTGAATTTACAAGTCCCTGCTGTACAGTAATCGAAATCTCAGATCTGTAGGGTACTTATCTGAGAACCACCATTGACCGCCTAGTAAACCTCCGATTCAGCTCTTGAGTGCTTCTTAGGAGTTGTAGGGAATCAAACCACGGAACCGGGACTATTTTTAGAATTTGATTTGGAGGTGGAGGCGATTTGTTATGATTTTTGGGGTGACTGGTGGTCGGATCTGGGAACAGGTGGACAGAACTGTAGTTGGGTCTGAGAACGAATTTTAGAAAATATGAGATGGGCGAATCAAAAATTGAGAAACATTATGGATGAAGGGGTGGATGGGTGGAACCCCCAGTAAAATTGGGCGAACTAACAGAAATCAAAAAGTGACTCTAAGACATGAAACTTAGGGCGGAGGTGAACCTGGACAGAACTCAGGCAGAACCGAAATGAAAGAGTGGACGAAAATCAAAAATTAGCAAACGTGATCTGAATGCTGGCCTGATTTTTGTCGGTGGAGAGGAATATCCCAGGAACAACTCCTCCAAATTTGGTAGCCAAATGAACTCGGGGACGACCTGTGAATTTCGAACAAGCAGCTGTGGTACTGCGCGGGCAGAGCTCCGTTGATGGCGATGGCGGTGCGGTGGCGGCTCGTGGCGGCGGCGGCGGCGACCGGAACTGATAGGGTGGAGTCTCACCACCTGAAGGAAGCCTTCACAGCTTCAAGGGGAAGAGGGAGAGGAGAAGGGGGCGGCCTAGGCCATGCTCCAACAAATTTCACAATTCTTATGGCATTAATTCATGAAAATGGGAAAATACAAGCATATATAGGTCACCCATCTAATCCATCCTCCACCGTTGGATCTAGGGGTGTGAGATGGAGGGCTGGGATGGCATGTGACCATTCCACAAAAATTAAAATAAAAAATAAGGGGAAGGGGGTGCCCTATTGACTTTGGTGGCAAGGGGAGACATGGTAGCTAGCCACCTTGGACTTTGAAGTCCACTTGTCTCCCATGTGCCTTTTACCATTCAAACTTTTAGATGCCTCCATTTGACATGTTGACTAACCCCACATGGGGCCCATGGGCTGAGGTGGATCAATGGGAGGGGCCCTGGGGGTCCCGTGGGGCCCAGGGGTCCCACTTTGCAAATAAGCCCCTCGAACTATCTAAATTACACACTGACGAAAGAAAATAAAATACATTACACACAAATAAAAATCCCCAAAAAATATGATAAATTCTATGACTCAGTGGGGAACCTCCAGACTGTCTCCGAGCCATAGGGATGCTGAGGCGGCTCGAGTCGTGCTCCTCGTGCGGTACCGGTGGCTCGCCGGCTCGTGTCTCGCATGTGCTCGGGTGTCCGCACCAGAGGGCATTGAACTCAGTGACCATGGCCGCCCGCCAAGTCGGATCCTTGGAGGCCTGAGTGAAGCACGTAGGCTCTGAGGTAGAAGTGATGGCGGTGAAGCAAGCCGGCAGAGAATGGTGATGGGTGACCAGTGCTTGGGGCTCGGTCGGGGCAGTGGTCTCATAGAGATCGACCAGAGTACAGGAGCACCGAGGGAAAGACTCAGAGCACGGAGACGCCCGCGGCTGGCGCGAGGCGGCTTGGTCTGGTGTAGTAGCATCATAAGCATCCGCCTGAAGCAAAGGAGGAGAGGCATCCGAGGGAGATGGGCTTCGCGGTGGCAACGGTGGAGGCGGGGCAGGGGCGGAGAAGCTCGGCAGCGGCCCAAGTAAGCACGACATGCTGGACGGCAGAGTGGGTGCGGGCGGAGCACTGGATACCTATTCGACAAGCGGAAACATAGATTCGTTGAAAATAACACGACGAGAGACATGGAGGCACCCAGTAGAGAGGGAAAGACAACAGTAGCCATGATGCATGTCACTGTAGCCTAAGAAGATGCAGCGATCGGAGCGCGGCACCAGTTTGTGTGCAGCGTATGGATGAAGATACGAGTAGCAGGCACAACTGAAGGTCTGGAGAAAAGAATAATATGCAGGCTTGCCAAATAAACGCTCAAAGGGCGAGGCTGAGCGAAGGGCCAAAGCAGGGAGACGGTTAATCAGGTAGACAGCTGTTAAGACGGCCTCATCCCAAAATTTGTGAGGGAGGGCGACAGTGGACAAGAGGGCCAGTGTTGTTTCCACAATGTGACGGTGTTTCCTTTTAGCAATGCCATTTTTCTCGGGTGTGTGTGGACAAGAAACCCGATGGAGAACACCGCTGCTATCGAGGTGTCGGTGGAGGGATTGATACTCACCCCCAGTCCTACTGAAGGGCGAGAATAGGAAGCCCAAACAGTCGCTCTACATGATGTTGGAACTAGAGAAAGACATCCACCACATCGGACTTTCGTTTAAGTGGAAACAACCAAGTGTAGCGGCTATAATCATCACCAAAGATAACATAATAAGAAAACCCACAATGAGAAATAACAGGGGAAGGCCCCCACAAGTCAGAGTGAACTAATTGTAATGGTTTGATTGAAGACAATGGAGAACGCACAAAGGGTAATTTGTGACTTTTTGCAACTAGACAGGACTCACAGACAGACTCGCTGGGACGATGGGTGATTGGCAACCCATACTTATTTAAAATGCGACAAAGAATCCTAAAGTTGGGGTGACCAAGATGGGCATGCCAGACGAGAGGTGATACACGTTCCTTGATGAAGGAGTGGGGCGTCGACTCGCACGAAGGGAAGTGATGGAGGCCATCTTTAAACTGTCTGCGAAGAAGAACCTTCCCCGAGTTTCGATCCCTCACAAGACAAAAGGAAGGATGAAACTCAAGTAGAACATTGTTATCAGAGGTCAACTTGTGAATTGAAAGTAAATTGCAGGTAATACGAGGGACATGAAGAATATTATGTAATTTGAGGGTGCGATAAGGAGAAGGAAGTATGGTGGAGCCAACAGAGGAAATGGGCAAACCTTCGCCGTTCCCAACATATATGCAATTTATCAGAACCTATATAACCTTGTGGATTTAGGAGAGTATGATAATCCGGCGTGATGTGGTGAGTCACCCCGCTGTCCGGATACCCCGGGGTGGGAGCCGACGGTGCAGCCATCGCTGAGAAGGGCATAGGCGGGAAGCCGAGGCCGGGAGAGGTGGCAGCAAAGGTGGCTAGGTAACTGGGCGATCCTTGGAAGTTTGGAGCGGATGTTGGTCCCATAGAAAGTTGCTGCTTCCACGGGCGGGGAAAGGGCTGAGATCCTGGCATTGGAGAGGAATGTCCTCTAGGGAACGCTCGGTTGAAGCGGTCAGTACATTCAACCCCCCGGTGGCCAAACTGCAAGCAGATCTGGCATTGTGGCTCACGGTACTTGCCACGTCCGCGACCCCGGCCACCACCGATGTTAGTGCCGCTGGAGCCTCCGCCACGGCGTCCTTTGGAGTTGTGGGAAGGCGCGGTGGCGACCACTTTGATGGACTGGACACACTCACCGACGGAGGCGGTGCCGCGACGTATCCTGTGAAGCTTGGTGCGAAGCTTCGGAACACGGGACCGAGAGCGCGATCCAAATGCTCGAGCGAGCGCATCCCAGACGGCCTTAGCCGTTTCATGCCCGATCACCAAGGCAAAGAGGGGCTCAGTCAAGGTGGAGAGAAGCCATGAAAGGACCATCTAGTCGGCCCTTTCCCATGCAGCGAAGTCCAGATTTGGGACGACGATCTCCTTCCCATCCTCTCCGGTGGTCGTCAACTCGGGTGGTGGAGGGATGCTCGAGCCGTCAAGCATGCGTAGATAGTCATGGCTCTTCAGCAGCGGGACAAACTGGGCCTTCCACATAAGGTAGTTGTCGCGAGACAACTTGAGGGGGAGGAACGACAACATATTGGAAGGCGCTGCTGTTGAGGGAGTTTTGTTAGCACTGGCCATGGATCAAGGGCTGTTAAGCAGATGGCTCTGATATCAAGAAAAGACAGAATAACAGAGGAAGGTGGAGAAAAGCAGAGTCTCGCAGGTTTCTATCTTTTCTGATCCCTGCGCTGCCTGTTTTTGATATATAAATAGATAGAGTACAATGGTTACAACAGTTCCCACACTAAGTGGGTATCTTCAGAACAACGTCACCGTAACAACTGGGATAGAATAATCACGGGAAACACATGAATCTGCGCTAATAGCATTACGGTTTCTGCGTTCGTGGATAATCACTAATAGGCAGCCTCCCAGTCACAGGTGGCAAGGTAGCCTCACAGGTGCGGCTGAAGGAGGCGGCCCCGTACTCACAGCTGACAAGGTCGCCTCGTGGTTGGTAGGATGGAGAAGCAAACGGCCGCTAGCTAGGGTTGTGGGAGTACTCTAATACCATGTAAAACAATTGAACAGATTGAGAGGGAAACCATAACTCATTGATTATTGTATTCACGGGGAAGGTGTACACACTACAATAAGAAGAAGATATACCTATGACACATGCCATAGGTGAAGGTCCAAAACACTGTTGATATTGGACTTACCTATGACATTCCCTACGAGCGTGTGTAGGCAAAAATCGCATCAGTAAAGTCTTGAGTACATGATATAATTCTTTTGGTGTTGACATGTCTATTGCTAAGATATGTGAAGTTGTGGAAAAATTGTACACAAATCCTTAGTCGTAGGTGTTGTAATACACTTTGTAGGTAACCTGTAATATACTTTATAGGTAACTTGGGACATATTCCATAGGTAACCCATATTCTCCGTAGGTAATAGTGTTGTAATATACTCTGTAGGTAACCTGTAATATACTTCATAGGTAATCAAGGACATACTCCATAGGTAACCCATATTCTCTGTAGGTAACTTGTGACATACTCCGTAGATAACCCCTATACTCCATAGCTAATTATAATATACTTCATAGGTAACTTGTAACATAAAACTATAGGTAACCTATAACTCTGTAAGTGACCCGCAACATACACACTACAACAAAACAGATTTTTACATACATTTCTAAAATATAGATATAAGTCTAAAAAATTTAAGTAAACTCTCTACCTATATTTCTTTGCCACACTTGAAAAATATGCCGTTTGCTCGCGTGACTATAAGTTAAACGTACCAAGATCAACATATACCTATATTATAGAAGCGTAAGAGTAATCTTAAAAAATCATAGGTAAAATTCATCTATGCACGTGCAGGTAAGGAGATATACCTATAGTTTAGAAACCTAAGTATTACTTTTTGTCCTGTAGTAAAAGAAGTGTAAGTATTACTTTTTACTATATACCGAAGGAAACACAGGTATTAATTTTTACCGCATAATGGAAGAAACGTAGATATTATTTATTGTCACGTAGCAGAAATGTAGGAATAAGTATTAACGACATTTTTTAATAAACGTAGAAAAAGGTACTAGTGTCAATAAAAAGAAAACGTATGTAATTTGTTATTTTTTTCATACTTATTTATGCGCTCATATTACAGTTGTATACATTCATATAATGTTTCTTGTACATTCATGCACTCACATTCTACACAACAATATCAACAAAGAATTCCCTAAACTCCAATATCAACAGATCAATATAAACCAAGAAGTTGTTACTACATATTACTTTTATTTTAATAAAAACAAACAAAATGTCTAAAAGTTGTCAAATACAAGTACTAGTTAAGAGAGGAGTTGATCACGTCCCTAAGAAAATTATAATTAGAAGACAGCATGCCCAATTCTCAAAGAATATACATCAAACAACTCGATGAAACATTGTCTAATAGAATCGGGGAAACAAACTAGAGTCCAGCACATGCATGCAGCCAAAGAGAACTACTCACAAAATGCAGCATCTCTTGTACGGCAACAACTCTGGCCTTCTCTACCGCTTCTATATAGTTTGTCCCAGGTTCTCTATCTTTGATTGAATATGCCCCCAACTCAATTTGAAGTTACAAAAAAATAAGGAATAGAAGACCACACTTACTAGAAAAATACCATCAAACATTGATGTTCTCAAGACTAAGCAAACTAAGATTGCAGAAGCAACAAAAAGATCAAAAACAATGTCCAGCACATGCATGGACTGTGCAGTGATTCAGCCTAACATCGTAGGTGTAAGGTCTCTGGATGCTGATGATCAGTTTAGTGGGATATATTATAGCATGGAACCACCTTGAAAAGGAACAAATGTAATCCATAACAGTCTTGAAAATTATAAGGAACTTATGCAAATAATTCTTATTGTTATTAACAAGACATTCAAACAAAATGCAATCATAAGAAGAACAAAGTTTTTAGTTAAATTTTTATCTGCAGTCGTACCAGAACAGAACAATGCAAGTGCCACTATTACGCTGTGCAGCTCCAAAGCCTTTTGAAAAACTAGAAAACTATTAGAATATTATTCAACTGTAAAACAAAATTTGCTAGCAATCTGCTGCTCCTAAGTCTAAGGAGACACATTCACGACAAGCTTGCATCTGACATCATGGCACGTAAGTTCTACATTCCATCGAGGCATATGATACAATAACAGTGAGTAAATGTCTAAAGAAGCTGCAACGATTGAGAAAATCAAGGCTGAGAATGTTTGCAACTACTTTTAATTAGCACGCATACACTAGAGGCATTTGGACAAATTCACATCATGTAATAAGCACTTTGATTGTATCTCAATGACATACCCAGGGAGACGGTGAGTGTATCTGGAAAAGAAACCTTGAAGAAAATGACTGCACACAGGGGAACCAGTGAGGATGAAGCAAAGAAAAGGTCATGATTAGAAATATTTCCTTCAAGATAGCATTTACAGATGAGAGATAGACCAAGATTTATGTTTGATATAGTTACAAAAATAATAAAACACAAAGTATGTTCCAGAATTAATAAAACATAAAGTTTCTACACTATTTCCAATGGGGCAACAGAGCTTGCTTCAGCAAGTAACAGTACATACAGTTGGATCTCTGGCTGAAGATATATGCAAGTAAAAATACAAAGGTCTAGATCAGTTTTTAAAAATACAAAGTTCTAGAATGTGAATCCACAAAACCACGATGTTGAGATACAAAGACCCATGGTCATAAACACATGAACCACAACTCAAATAACTAATACGGGACTATTGCCCGCCCAAATTCCAACACTCCCTCTCACGGCCAAGATGGGCCGTGGACAATAATTGGGTGGAGTAACAAGATAACAAATATATATAGTTGGGCCATGACCATGCTCTAATACCATGTGAATCCACAAAATCGCAATGTTGAGATACAAAGACCCAGGGCCATAAACACATGAACCACAACTCAAATAACTAATACGGGACTATTGCCCGCCCAAATTCTAACATAGAATAGTTTCCTCAAAAAACTGCAGTCAAAGGATAACTTTTAGAGAAGTAAAAGAGTTCAGCCAAGTTCTGTTATCTTATTGGGTAGAGGGAGATTATAGATCGGAAATTCTTTAAGACTTCACATTCATAATAAATTGAAACTGATTTTACTATGACAAAGAGCAAATGGTGAAATAAAGAGGGATGTACTTCTTTCCTTCAAGATAACATTCACATAAGTATCTGCATTGTGTAATCCAAAGGTGACAAAAAATAATACTGCTCCTCTCCTCTGTTAGAGGAAGATCTAAACTAGGGGAAGATCTAAACTCTACGATCTAATCAGTGCAAAGAAAGAGGGAGAGCTAACTATTAGTGTCCAAGTCTGTTTCTTGTTTTTTTCCTTAACTCTCTATACGTGTGCATGTAGAAGTTAAATAAGGAAGTATTTAATCATACTTGGACAAAAATTAGGGGATAGTCAACAGCCTCTGCGTGAAAAACGAAATGCTTCTTAGCCACTAAGCATGGAAAACTAAAAAGAAACCTCTTTTTTTGAGTTAGTTTACTTTTCAAATAGGTTAATATACATGCATTGGCGTACATTGTTTTAAATACTCCAGAATGTATACCACTAAGCATGGAAAACTAAAAAGAAACCTCTTTTTTTGAGTTAGTTTACTTTTCAAATAGGTTAATATACATGCATTGGCGTACATTGTTTTAAATACTCCAGAATGTATGTCAATTGTCAAAAATAGAAACCTCAAGGATTTATTTTGTGGGGAGAGAGAGAGACAGTATCGAAATGACTTAAAAGGTTGTTTCACTCATACCAACGTCATGTACAATGACAAAAGAGGACCCGCCTTCCTTTCAAAAGTTGAGAGAGACTTCTATCTTGAACTAATCGCAGTATTAGACAAGAGGAAAGCATTTCCAAATCCACTTTAAATATATAAAACATAAACATACATGTGCACAGAGAAGACTTGATTACATAAATAAAGAATCATAAAATCCAGAAACACTTTCAAATGATGCAGTCCATCAGATACAAGAAAATACCAAAAAAGGGAAACGAACATGAAAAGTAAAGAAATGAAACTCCCTACCATGGATGAAGAATAACAAACACAAAGCAAGGGGTACACCAAACAAGATAGCTCTTTACTTTGTAACATAGAGGTCTCAGACTTTCATGACTGATGCATCTTTGCAGGCTCCCTCCTCCAGATCAATACTGACTTTGGTGCTGCCAGATGCATGCTCAGCATACAAGGAATAAATGATCTCAATCTCGTTGAGCCCTGGATTCTATGCCAAGGTTTTAGGTACCATTTCAAAGCTTTCAGCAAAATTTGCAATAGCATACTGGTCCAACCTGCAATGACATGGGCGGTGAATTGATGTGGGCATTAGTTATGCATGCACCCATCCTAGTATAACTTTGGAAGCGTGCATGCAGTATTACCTCTATTTATTGATTAACAAACTTGGTGTTACAGTCTTTTTGCGGGAAAAAACACTTGGGAGTGTATGTTCAAGATCCTAGAATGAAGTGTTCAAAGTGCTTATCTTGAGATCTTATAATTAACTTAATAATCAAACCAGTTGAAGAATTGGAAATGCTCATCCTGACATTGTAAAAATTAAGTGTTGACATGATTGCCATGTCATGTCCGAGTTGTGGATATGGGGCCTGTTAATGCAAATAGAAGTGTCTACCAAATCATAATCTTAAATGTTTGTGTGAATACCAAGTCATAGACACTGGCAAATTCCAGGAAGCATTCTCCTAGAAACCGGCAACAAAATCAGCATATACTGTGGTCAAGCAGGAGGCGATTATCCATGAGTGGAAAAGGATAGGCAGGTAGCTTGTACACCCTGCACTCACATGTTCCAAGAAAGCACTTTGCCACAAAAAATTGGCCTAGTCCCCAAGGGAGTATTATCAACAAACTTCTACTTGTGACACATTGTCCGAATTTGTCATAATACACATAAAATATAGGGTAATTTCTTCACATGTGCATTCTTACATTAAAATTTCCTATATTTTATATGTGTAGAATTTGCTAACGAAATTGTAAGAATATCAATGTCCATAGTTCAGTGAACAATCTATGAGAAAATAAGGACATAAAATTGCATAGACTACCATGTTTCCTTAAATGAGAACTCCTTCAGTTTTCTTCCTAATTCTATTTCAGTAGCAACATCCCATGGAACAATGCGACTATCCCTACACATGGCCTGATAAGAATTAAATATATTAGGGACAGGAAAGGCTTGAGGCATAAACAAGAAACATACTCATCAGTATAAATGCAACAAGATTGTTAAATATACACTCTAGGCAGGCGTCCATAGATAGTACATGCCAATGTACTGTAGAAACAGACCTTGTAAGAGTAAACTCCATCGTCAACAGCTCTTTCAAGGTCATCTAGTATACTGTCAGTACTCCCTCGCAAAACTACTGTTGCAACTGAGTTGCCACCCTCTTCATTCTTCACAATGGTAACCTATTTAATTTGAAGGAATTGGGGAATGAATAGTGACTAACATAAAAATCAGAAAGAGAGGATTGGACTTGATGAAAAGAATGCCTCAATAACAATGGACAGGACAAGCCATGCCCGAACACCGCCAATTTCCTCCACTGAAACAGAGTCAGCATATCCTAACTCGTCAGGGTTTGGTTGACTGAGCTTAGGTTGTTATCATGATTACAGAGTGTCATCACAGTAAATTGCATAGTTTCTTGGTTTCAAAGAAAAAAAAAAGGAGAAACAGGAGGAAACTTACAAGAGCGACAACACCAGTTGTATGGAAAAACCGTGGTATTTGAAATTTTGAACTAATTTTTAAACCATAAGCCTATGGGAAAGATGATCAATTAATACAGTTCCCAATACAGATGATGTTTCTGAGGGTTTTTTCCCTCCATTTTCCTTTTTTTTTGATGGGTGGGGTGGGGGGGTTAATAATGGTTCCTATGTGCTGGTTTCTGTTAAATGCAATACCAATCCAACATTACTTACTGTAAATTATGACAGAACATGAAATTATTAAATGGAGGGATTCAGATCTACTGACAAAAGAAATAAATCACCGATAAGAACATAAAAATGTCATTTCAGCTACATGCATGTATAAGCCTATTGTGTAATGATCAACAAGTTTGGAAATTAAAACCGTGAGAATATGTATACATTTTTTCAGCTGATAAAGAAAATGGAAATCACAAGGACTGCGAAGACCCAAACTACATTAAGTAAACAGGAGTACACTGTGAAGCAGATTGTCTTGGCTTATTGCATGATATAATAGATTAGAAGTAAGATATAGGGCTTCTTAACCAGCACCAAAGCACATACAATTGATCCAAAGATTCCTAGTGTAATCACCAAACTCATTGAAAGAGCGTTCCAAACTTAATTAATGTACTCATGAAATTAGAAAAGATATAAATTTCCAGTGCAATGGAAAAAGTGGCTGATTGGGAAATGTCTCTTCTTCCGTGACCAATTTGGTGACATGACTTGAAGTGGTACTATGTAGAATCCACATGTTGCAACCAACCTGATCCGAGACAATTTTGTGTTAGTGAAAGTGCGTATTTAAAATTAAAGTAGCCACATAAAGGACCCTCAAGTGCCATCTACTTGGATAGGAAGGCATCTAATTAATCTCAAGTAAGGTATGCAGACTCAGATAGAGGTCATGAAACAACCATGGCCGATAACAATCTGGATAACATCAGATCGGCTGGGTCAACCAATTCACTTTAATCAAGCCGATCCCAAATAGTTTAAAAAATATTTAAAATAGTTTAGAATTCTATGCCTATCAATATATATAATGCAATGAACAAAAAATATATAATTTATAGAATATTTAACTTCACTCATTTCTTTTGTATCCATTATTTCTTTCCTTCAATACCTTGAAAAGCATGTATGCTATAATCACCATGTCAGCAATGCAACACATGGGAAGTGGAGTTTGAAAGTTGGGAGGCTCATCAAGGTACATATCTCACATGGATCGACATTCATTAGACGTGTTGGGGGTTGTCTTAGACCATCCAACACAACCAAAGTGTTCCATCAACTCTTTCCCGTCATCATTCCCTCACACCTACCATGCAGATGAAATTCCCATTAGTTGCCAGAGGAGATAAAATGGGCAAAAGATGATCTTTCACAACCAAATGGAAGAGCATTACCTTGATGAGCAAACCAGGTAACTTGAAGTACTACATCATCTCTCCCAACCTCCCCCTCCCTCCACCCCAAAGACTCATGTAGGAGAAAAAGAAAATTACTTAAAGCTCTGTCATGTGTATTTTATTTGTAAAAAATCTGCCATCAAATTTATGAGTGCTTCCAATGACCACCAAGCTCCAAGTGCTTGGATATAGAAATCCCAATCAGGAAGCTAACAACAACATATCAGAAGTGACTTCAAAAATATGTTCCTCTAGATAGGACGAGGGATCCAGTAACAATCCTGGCCACATATTCAGTGAACGTTCGTACAATGATGGGATTTAAAACCTGCACATGCTTCCCTTTCCACCGGTGCGAAAAAAGATGGGTGTGGTACAAGACAACGGGGAAAAAGATAGTGGGGGGAAACAATTCTTTCTGGATTAGGATATTACATAGATCAGATTTTCAGTTGATGGAAAAAATATTATGTTGATCCTATAAAGCAGAGACCCATTTCTTTTCGGTGGCGATATAAAGCAGAGACTCGTAAACAAATTGATGTCACTTTCTGGAAGGGTTCAATTGTACCATACAAAAGAATTGATATAAGGTTTTACATTATGTATGCTTCGAAGATTCCTGTTATTCATGCATCACACTGACTTTCATGCCCAATTAAGAAACAAGGAAGTCTCCCTTGGATAAGACAATAGGAATAGCATACCATTAACATGTAAGGTTTCTCCAAGGTACTTAAAAGTAGCAGAATTGCGCCCAGCTTGAATTGCACCTGTTGGGTTCTAGCTTAAATAGAAAAAGAAATATTAACAAGAGAAAGAATCTGAAATGGATCCTCAATCATTCAGGCTCTCCCCAAATCCTAGACTTGACAGTATGGGAGCCGGGATGATGATGATTGACAATAAGATATACATGAAATAAAACCAATTAAAGTTGATATCCACATAGGCATGATGATATGATTTGTAAAAGGAAGTTTCATGTCAATAGTGGTACTACCCACTTTCCAAAAAAAAAAAAAGTAAGACATAAACTAGGCACCAATCTGATCCCATTCATACGTGCATGCTAGACAGACATCTTGCGAATATCTAACCAAAAGTACATGTGAATTGATCTGAAGTACCTCAAGCATGACAACATCAACCTTGCATGAGAATTGAAGATCAGCTTGGAAATTGGAATCTTAAGCCAGAAAAAGAAAAGTTGAATTGTCAACCTTGCACGAGAATGCAAAGATCAGCTTGGGAACCGGAATCATGCAAAGAATATTAAATTATATGAAGTGAAATCAGTGAACCATGATTGCAGCATTGGTTAACTAATAGATAGGCTCAACTTAACTCCAACTTTTAAAGCTCCTCCCATGTATTGTGGACATATGGCGTGACAATTTGGTCCCAGTAAATGGTGCTTTCCGTGCATGAATTGAGTGGGTTGTGTTAGTGTAAGGGGATCACAAGGATGGAGACTTAATTTATCACATGCATATACAGAGAAGTTGTTGACAGTAGACACCATAAGATGGAATCCAAGCAATCAAGGCTATGCCACAAAAATATTAAACAGAGGTGAGATAGAAGGGGCTTCAACCTTTGTTCAAGTGCTTTTACTGGTATGCAGATACATGAGGCTTCACTGGACCAACATCTTACCGGTTTCTGCTATTCCTTTTCAGTTTTTGACCTATGTTCCGTCTTCTAATTCTTTAATGATGTAAGGAACATACTATGGGATCTTTTAAAGAATCATCCTCTGATCATCTCAGGGTTTTTCTTCCAAAGTGATAATTTAAAGATTCCACTTTGGCATAAGGGGTTTTACATAGGAAATATTGGTCAAAATGCCTATAATTGCCATACCATGGCATTGTTCATTGATGAATTATTACAATTTCAGTAATGAAATTTAGGTTGCAATTTTTCTAGCATAACTAAGATTGAACCAAAGCTTAGAGAGATAGATCCCTGAACTTGTATGCCAGTGGGTTGTTTGCAGCTTCTGGAGATGGAAGCCCTCCATAGTATGAAGTAAATTGCTTAGTTTTTCCTTTTTTGGCACGGGCTTGATCAATCATCTTCACTGCCATCATATGATCTGAACAATAGAAGTGTCAACTTTGGTTGAAGAAAAAATAAGATGCATGTAGTACAAAGTTTCCTAATCATAGAGCACTAAAACTTCAGTGGTTGCACAGAAATGGACTGAATTACAAGATATCTCAAACTTTAGAAGGGTCTAAACCAGAAAAATAATCTTAACACTAGAGGAAATCCAGTAACACTCAGACACAAACTTTCCATAGTGGTCCATCATGCGGTAACATGAACCATCTAAGCACCATTAACAATAGGACTAGAAATGTCATTTTTGGTATTTGAGACTGATTATCATTGTACAAACCAAGTGAGGATCTACATATAAGGGTTGGGATCATATCCAAAAGAATATTGTTATGTGAAATAAATTAAGAACACCAAGAGCATGAGAGCTGGGGCAATGTGCTCATGTTGGGCTCATGTTACCCACAAGAATAATATTAAGCAACATGCTAAGGCTTTTCATTCATGACTATTCACAGAGGAGGATGGTTGGAGCCCCACAATTTTGTATGACCTTCTTTCAGTCCTTACAGCTGAGGATGGAACTTTCCTCACCCTTCTAAAATAGAGACGTCTGTCTTTGCTATGCAGGCAACAAATCCCCTGGACCCGATTGTTCTCTTGCTATCCCTTTAACATTATTGGAGATTGTAAAGGTCCTTGCTATGTAGTGACAAGAACTCTTTTGGTGTTGATGCCTAAGAAGTATAGGGTGGTTATCTCTGGGATTATAAGCTCATCAGCCTACAAAATGGGTCTACTTACTAAAATGTCGGCCATGAGTTCAGAAAGGTTGATTGACAGAATTGTCAGCTGCAACCAAGGAACTTTCATTACAAGGAGATAAATTCAACATAATTCCTTGGTGGCTCATCAATGCCACGAAGGTGCTTTCATATAATAAGACCCAGGAAAATATCTAACATATTTGCAAGGTGCAAAAATGATGGGAATCGACGCCGAGCATGTACATTTTATTTTACATTTATGTCCTTTAGTTTATTTGTATATCCATGGGAAAGTATATGCACAATTGTACGGCTTTGTAAGCCAATGCGTCATTCCCACGGATTGTGTGGGTTTCTATGTAATTTGTCAGTAGGACCAGCAAGGGGGCCCTCAGCCCTTTCCCATTGGTCCATGTCATCCTTGTGGGGCTGGTCAACCATCCTAGGTGCCCTTCTAGAAGGGTTGAATGCCAATAGCCACATGGGTAGACAAGAGGGTAAGAATTTCCATGGTAGGCTACCTACCATGTCAACTTGTCCCCCTTACCTCCCCTTGGTCAATAGGCCGCCCCCCCTTATATATTATTTTTATTTTTTTGTGTGTTGTTCACACTTCATCCCAGCCCTCCATTCCCAATCCCTAGATCCAAGGGTCTACATTTGATTAGATACATATCATATAAAAGGGTGTATTTTCATTTGGAAATTAATGAAAAGTTAGAAAATTGTTGAAAGGCCAAAGAGCTTCTTGCGCCCCTACCTCTCTCCTCTGGTGTTCATCTCCTCCAACCCCCAATTCTAGAGTGGTTCTATCTTCAATCCCCTCCCCTCTACCTCCGGTGATCATCTGTGCCGTCGCCATCGCCGTTCGTGCCGCCTTCGAGCCGCCGCTGAGCCATCTTCAAGGTTCTATCTTGCTGGACAGAGGTGTCTTCCACGAATTCCTGCTCTCCACAACGTGAAGATATCAATCGTAAATTTTGAGGGTGTGTTCTTACCTTGAATCCCCACCTCCACCTAAATTTTCACATCTAAATTCCTTCATTTAGTAATTTTCCATTTTTGTTCATCTTTCACTCCCAGATCTGTCTTGTCTCTGTCTACAGTGACAGCAGCTCTTAATTTCCCATCTCCGTCCACCGTTTTGATTTTTCCAAACAATCCCAATTTTACTGGGAGTTTTGTCCATCGACCCCTCACTCCAAGAGTTTTCCTAATTTTTTATCAGCCTTTCATCCATTTTTCAAAATTCGTTCTCAGAGCTAGCTACAGTGCTTTCCACCTGTTTCCAGATCCGACCTCTGTCCGGTGCAAACATCATATCAATTCGTAGCCACCTCCAATCAGTCCACAAAAAATATTGCCATCTTCCCTGTTCAAAATCCTATAACTTTTGTGAAGAGCTCAGGAGCTAAATCGGACATCTACCTTATGGTCAATGGCAGTTCTGAGACAAGTTCCCTGCAGATCTGAGAGTTCGACTACTGTACACCAGGAACTCAACAATTCAATAAAGTCTAGATCCGTGCAGTTCCAGGTCTTATCTCTAGGCCTATGTTGAAGGACTTCAAGTTAGCTTTCCAACGGCGCCCGTTTCGTGTCGATCCGACATCGCGGCTGATCGCAGCGTCCGTTCTCGCCGGAGCGCGTGCCGAAAAACAGAACCGGCAGATCCGTGGCCGGTTATTCCGACCGGTGCCGAACGGAGCCGCCCGGCCTCCGATCGACGTTCCAGCGTGCCGCCAGCCCAGGGAATGCTTCCCCAAGTGTCCCCACTACAGTGGTGTCACCGGACCCCACACGGCCCCTCCGGACAGCACGTGGGCCCCACAGTCACAAGTTCGGGTGCTGCCGAAGAGACGCGAGAAGCCGCCCGTCAACCCGAATTCGGTCCTCCCAGGCCCATTTGTGTAGCCCTTTACCTCTCTGCGTACTCATTGCTGTAATCTTCATGTATTAATTATTCCGGGAGCACGGTTTTCGGCCGGGTCCGTCTTCCCCACGCCGAGCGCGTGGAGGTATCGCATTCGCTCCCTTACTTGGCATCTTGCTTATTTCCATATATGCTTTATATGCCGCTGCTAGAGAGCATGTTTTAGGACCTAACTTGCTATATATTTTCATATCACCGCTGCTGCGAGAGAGAGCGAAGCCGTCCCGTGACTCGATCCGGGCACGAAAGTGCGAATTGACCACCCTAGCTCTTGCTGGTTTCTCAACCGTGCACATCCGACGCTTCCCTCGTTAATGGACAATCACGAGCTCACCTAGAGTCCGAGGACTGCATTCCTCATTCGAGTCGTGTCCGTGGTCTCGTCCCGCATCAATTTGGTATCAGAGCAAGTTTGAGTACTAGGGTGTCCAAAACAAAAAAAAAGAGTGTCATTTAAGTCTAAGTGTCTAAGTCGGTCTTAGGAGTTGCATTTGCATACCATTAGTCGGTATATAAAAAGGTGTTGTCCGAACGTTAGGCTACGCCTATCGGGAAGGTCGCACACTTGCGCGAGTGATCTTCGGATCGATTAACTCCGCCCCGTACCGAGTCTTGGTGTCTTGTCCTTAGTGTGCATACATCCCAACCTTGCATAGTCGGTCTAGTGTCTTGTCTAAATGCCCTTGCACATCCATTCCTAGGGATCCATTCCCACATTTTTGGCGACTATGGCCAACCCATGTCGACCCGTCCAAGGCGATAGGTCCGTGTCCGAGTACATTCGGGCATATCATACGTATTGGTTGGAATATGGCTTGGGAGAGGAGAGCACCACAGCCACATTTCAGTTCCGGAGAGGTTTGCGGATTTACTTTCAAATCCAATGTCTTGTCCGCGATGCATTCTCTCTAGCGCAGTCCTATAAGGTTGCTCTTGAGGTCGAGCCATTTGAGTCTCAATTTAATGACGACCTACATCGAGCCGATGCTGCCCTGGCTGCCCTTCGACAAACATCTACCTCCCAACCAAGTCCCGAGCCGATCGGACTACCTACCCCATTGCCTTTACCACCTGTGAGTGCTCCATCACCACCCTCTATGTCCGAACGTGATTCGGAAACATCTCATTTGGAGCCACCAAGGCCCGATCCACCCGTATTTCTAACGGGTACACTATACATCGCCGAGCCACTTTTTAGTTGACTCAAGGATGGCTTGGTCCCACCTCCCTTTCCATCCATGGACCTCATCCAACCTATAGTGCCGGTCAACTCATTCCATACCCCATTTCGATCTCATCACCATGTTGATACGTTGGACGATCTTGTCATGGGATTAGATTCGCAATGGGAGTTGACGCATCTTTTGACCCGAGGCTTTGACCAACCCGCTAGTCTTAGCTTCACCCATCTGGCCTTCGGGTCCATTACCTCCGAGTGCACTGTGGGTTGCGTCACCACGGAGGTTCTTCTACTTCTCCCCCTACCGGACGAGCCCGAATTCATACCCTTTTGTCCGAGGGAGGAATCATACTTCTTGCCTACGATCCCCGTCCCACCCGTCACAATTCAAGAAGGTGACTATCCACACCTTCAAAACTTCTACACGTGGGACCGTGACTTGTGGGAACCCACCACAATGGGTCATACCTTCTTTGATCCCTTTGACCCATTCCCTAGTGGATCCTTAGACCCTTCATATTCACTTCACTTCTTCGAGGGAGTCCGCTACCACACCCCTTCCCCACGGGCTGGGTCGTCTATGCCCACCAAGCCCGTACCCTTACAAGATACACCATCATCTAGGGGAGATACTCTTGGCCCTCCCACATCCACATCCCATATGCATGCATGGCCCACCTTAGGAGGTCTAGGATTCCCGCATGATGTCGACCACCGGTTACGTCAGATGCATGCATGGCACACATTCGGGTGTCCTGGTCCGCCGTCACCCATGTACGGGTCGGACTAATATTTGGTGTGTCTAGGGTCATAGATGAGTCGGTGTGCTTTTTATTTGTGTGGTATATCTGTCTGCATGTGTCTTATGCAAGCTCGTTGTCATTCTCTTATGAGTAAGAGGCGATTGGACTCACTCGATGAGTATGGGATCGGTTCTACATCTATACCCGGATCAGTCACCTACAGGGACTCAACGGTGATTCCTAGTGAGTTTTCGAGCTGCTTCATCCCCTTTTGAGAGTGCCCCACTCGGAGTGTCCACCTCTATCCCATAGCAGCTTGTGCATATCGAGTATATATGGAATGAGCAGGTGATGGTCACTTGGAGTGGAGCATACCCGCGCTACTTGGCACGGTGACGGATCCGCCGGAGTACTCGAGCATCCATACCCCTACTTGACGGGGTCGAGTTCCTCCCACCCGGGGAGAGTTGATGGGAATCGACGCCGAGCATGTACATTTTATTTTGCATTTATGTCCTTTAGTTTATTTGTATATCATGGGAAAGTATATGCACAATTGTATGCCTTTGTAAGCCAATGCGTCATTCCCACGGATTGTGTGGGTTTCTATGTAATTTGTCAGTAGGACCAGCAAGGGGGCCCTCAGCCCTTTCCCATTGGTCCATGTCATCATTGTGGGGCTGGTCAACCATCCTAGGTGCCCTTCTAGAAGGGTTGAATGCCAATAGCCACATGGGTAGACAAGAGGGTAAGAATTTCCATGGTAGGCTACCTACCATGTCAACTTGTCCCCCTTACCTCCCCTTGGTCAATAGGCCCCCCCCTTATATATTATTTTTATTTTTTTGTGTGTTGTTCACACTTCATCCCAGCCCTCCATTCCCAATCCCTAGATCCAAGGGCCTACATTTGATTAGATACATATCATATAAAAGGGTGTATTTTCATTTGGAAATTAATGAAAAGTTAGAAAATTGTTGAAAGGTCAAAGAGCTTCTTGCGCCCCTACCTCTCCCCTCTGGTGTTCATCTCCTCCAACCCCCAATTCTAGAGTGGTTCTATCTTCAATCCCCTCCCCTCTACCTCCGGTGATCATCTGTGCCGTCGCCATCGCCGTTCGTGCCGCCTTCGAGCCGCCGCTGAGCCATCTTCAAGGTTCTATCTTGCTGGACAGAGGTGTCTTCCACGAATTCTTGCTCTCCACAACGTGAAGATATCAATCGTAAATTTTGAGGGTGTGTTCTTACCTTGAATCCCCACCTCCACCTAAATTTTCACGTCCAAATTCCTTCATTTAGTAATTTTCTATTTTCGTTCATCTTTCACTCCCAGATCTGTCTTGTCTCTGTCTATAGTGACAGCAGCTCTTAATTTCCCATCTCCGTCCACCGTTTTGATTTTTCCAAACAATCCCAATTTTACTGGGAGTTTTGTCCATCGACCCCTCACTCCAAGAATTTTCCTGAGTTTTTATCAGCCTTTCATCCATTTTTCAAAATTCGTTCTCAGAGCTAGCTACAGTGCTTTCCACCTGTTTCCAGATCCGACCTCTGTCCAGTGAAAAAATCATATCCATTCGTAGACACCTCCAATCAGTCCACAAAAAATATTTCCATCTTCCTTGTTCAAAATCCTATAACTTTTGTGAAGATCTCAGGAGCTGAATCGGACATCTACCACGCGGTCAACGGTAGTTCTTAGACAAGTTCCCTGCAGATCTGAGAGTTCGGCTACTGTACACCAAGAACTCAAAAATTCAATAAAGTATAGATCCGTGCAGATCCAGGTCTGATATCTAGGCCTAGGTTGAAGGACTTCAAGTTAGCTTTCCAACGGCGCTAGTTTCGTGTCGATCCGACATCGCGGCTGATCGCAACGTCCGTTCTCGCCGGAGCGCGCGCCGGAAAACAGAACCGGCAGATCTGTGGCCGGTTATTCCGACCGGTGCCGAACGGAGCCGCCCGGACTCCGGTCGACGTTCCAGCGTGCCGCCAGCCCAGGGAACGCTTCCCCAAGTGTCCCCACCACAGTGGTGTCACCGGACCCCACACGGCCCCTCCGGACAGCACGTGGGCCCCACAGTCACAAGTTCAGGTGCTGCCAAAGAGACGCAAGAAGCCGCCCGTCAACCCGACTTCGGTCCTCCCGGGCTCATTTGTGTAGCCCTTTACCTCCCTGCGTGGAGTGGGCAGTAACTCATTGCTGTAATCTTCATGTATTAATTATTCCGGGAGCACGGTTTTCGACCGGGTTCGTCTTCCCCACACCGAACGCGTGGAGGTATCGCATTCGCTCTCTTACTTGGCATCTTGCTTATTTCCATATATGCTTTATATGTCGCTGCTAGAGAGCATGTTTTAGGACCTAGCTTGCTATATATTTTCATATCATCGCTGCTGCGAGAGAGAGCGAAGCCGTCCCGTGATCCGATCCGGGCACGAAAGTGCGAATTGACCACCCTAGCTCTTGCCAATTTCTCAACCGTGCACGTCCGACGCTTCCCTCGTTAAGGGACAATCACGAACTCACTTAGAGTCCGAGGACTGCATTCCTCATTCGAGTCATGTCCGTGGTCTCGTCTCGCATCAAAAAATATCTAGAACAGCTGCTAACAACTGTGAAAATCTAGAAAAATAAAAAATAGAAAGTATAACCACATATTCAAAGTGAGAGATGAAATATGTAATACGATGTCATATGACCTCCTTGACATTGAATTTGTTTTATTTAGTTGGAGACAGAGACATCGAGGAACTTGTGCATCGTCCTCTACTTCGGGACCCTAGGGCCCCCTCCATTTTCGCTTCCCCTCTCTCCCCCTTCCCCTTCTCGTCGACGAACACCGACATGTGAAGGGAGTTGGGGTTTATGGAAGAAGATGGAGAAGGGAGATAGGTTTTAGGTTGTGCTCGATGGTGACGAAGGCGATGGCAATGGAGGCCCCGTCCACAGTGGCAAACACGATGGCAGTGTGCTCAGGATCTAGGGAGAAGAGAGGGGAAGGGGTAGGGGAGGAAGAGAAAGAGGAAGAGGATGGGTGAGATTTGGGAGAATATGAGTGTTAAAAGGGGGAATAAATGAAAAAGACCGGGCGGTAAGTTTTGCTGCCATCGGGGTCACCCGCAATTACTATGTTTTTTTATTATTTGAACCGACTTATTCCTATGTTTTGTTAAGAGAAGTCTATTCTCACATAACAATAGATCAATTTTTCTTATGTTTCTAAAGTCGACCGTTGGAATGAATAGATGATATACTTACATTTAAACAAAACGTCGGCATAGATAGCTACGGCCTTTCCAAAACGTAAGAAAAAATGACGTATACATACGCTTTCGCTAGCCGTAAGTAATATCCGTGGCTATAGATAGATCTTGCTGTAGTGATATATTAAGTAACTTCAATGAATCACTTGCGTAAAGTAAGTAGATAAAGTTCATGTCGAGATATCTGGTGCACGTCCTAGTCCATGCTGCAAAAATCTAAAATTTCCGCATGACTAGTCAGAGAAAAAAAAAGGGGGGGGGTTAGGTGAAAATGGCAGAAGATGGCATTCAATTGTCAGATACTGGATGTATGCCATTCTGGACCGGCCAGTCTTCATTTTATCAACGTCGAGTCTTTCTATATTCAAAACGCGCAATTCAAGTACTCGTTAGAAAATATAAACTCATATTACTCATGTTTTAAAAATCTTATAGAGAGAGAATATAAACTCATATTACTCATGTTTTAAAAATCTTGAGAAGCTCACTGGGAGGAGCTTTTAGACATATTTAGATGTCTTGAACTCCCATGTCGCTCCCTCGAGCTATGCTTTCCCTGCCCTCTCCAAGCTCCAATTACAGGAGCTTTCAACGTCCGAGAATAAAAGAAGCGTCTTCGTCACCGGACGACGAAAGAATAAGAAGGAAAGACGAGAGAATGAAGAAGGCCTCCGTCACCGCCATGACGTCGAGAATCCAGTCTCCCCCGCTGCCTCTGTCATTGGACGACATTGCAAAGAGGGGGGTTCTGGCACCGTGGCAACGTCTCTCCCCCGATGAAAGTCGTTCCATCTTGGAATAATTTTAGCTTCTTATTTTTTTAAAAAAAATTAAAAAATATGTGAAGTCACTGTGTGAGAGCGACTTCTGAATTTTTTTATTATAAAAAGATCATAAAACTGCTCCCATATACCTTCCTCCTCCATTCACTATGGCCGTTCCCCCCACCCCTAGTCGTCTCTTCAAGTATTCCTTCCTCCTCCATTCACCATCGCCGCCACCCCCGCCACCCCCTTCAAGAACCTCTTCCTTCCTCCTTCCCCCTTCGTTCACCGTCGCCGTCCCCCCTTCAAGAACATCATCCTTCCTCCTCCGTTCATCGTCACCCCCACCCCGTACACCCTGCAGATGTCGTCGTCGACGTCGAGGATCCCCCACACCCCACTACGTAGACATTGTCGTACTCCCGTGCCCTCATCATTAACTTCTCATCTTCTTCTCTGCCGTTGCGCTGTGGTATCACTGTAGTTGTTACATTGTCCCAATTGTACGGGAAAATGTCTCAAACTGAACATTTAAAAATAATAATAATAATATATTTTGATCTAAATTCGCATGGGGCGGCAACTATGTCAAATCAGATTTTCAAATACTCCCAAAATCCTTTCAGATGTCAAACCTTGTCAAAGGAGTGTACTTGCAAGAGATTTTGAAATTTTTTTGAAGGTCATAAGCATTTTCAAACGCGACTTAAATGACAGGCCAAATTCATCCCTATCAAAACCCACCCTAGTCCTAGATGAAACTACTTATATATAATGCTTTCTCTGATAGGTTTCACCCAGAGGTCGTGATCCACTTGTGTGACTTACCGGGCGTCACAATTCGACGCACTTTGAAGTATTGACTAATGAAATAAGGTTATTGGTCTTAACCCATTATGTGGCCCACGGATACCGATTATGAATAAGAACTTAATTAAGTTAAAATCTTGTATGAGTGTCTCCTCTCTATATAAACACCCTAATCCGTGACTTCCCATAGAGATTAGATGCATTAAGCATCAATGGAGAGAGAAAATTAGATAGCGTTGCAAGGGATCACACGACTCTTGATAACAACGCAAAAGTGTATAATTATCTATATTTTTAGGGGTTCTATTATTGTTATTATGATACGCACAACTCTCAATCTACACGTAAAATGACACGATGTTTTATCACCGTTGCAATTGCATCACATTTTTAACCAAGATAATATATTTACATGTAACTATATAAGCCCCTGTTATTACATTCTCATTATGCATATTAAGCTGTCCTGCATGCACCAAGTGACTGGCCCTGTCATTTGTGCCAAATGATGCACTGTTGTAGTTCCCTCTCTCTCTCTCTCTCTCTCGCTCTCTCTCCACGTGCTTGAGGCAAGAATTTCATATTAGGTTGAGTTCCTTGGTTGGATCCAACATTTGGCCTCAACCCACCCTAGTCCCAGGTGAAATTACTTATATAATATACAAATGTTTTCTCTGGATACTTTCAGTTGGATCTTGGGGAGGACAGAAATCAAAACTGACGGCGGCAGATGCGATCGCAGGCAAGGATGTCTATGAGCTTCATGAAATGGCCACCACGGAGGCTGACCGAAGAAAAACTTGGGTACAAATAATCATCACTTTTTGAATTTGATAAGGGGGGGGGGGCAGTTTATCTAGAATCTGTTGGGGGGAAGTTGAAGCTAACTCTAGTTAACTTTGGATTTCATATTCTAACCCTCCCTTGGTATGTGGGTTAACTTTTTTTTCCTTTCCTTATTAAGTGATTATTTCAGTGTACAAAATGATGTACATATATATATATACGTATCTCATATATGCTCCGGATATTTAAGAATATTTTTTCAACGCAACAGCATTCTAGGTCATCCTTTACAAACTTGTACATGGTTAAGACTTAAGAGGTGAGAACAAAAATGGCCATGGTTAACGTTACGTACAGTCGTCGAAGTCAGTACTATAATTAGGTCTATAATCCGAGGACTCATTTAATTAGATACATATACATCCGCGATCCTACAATAATTCACAATATATCCGTAAGCCCTTCAATTAGGCCTGCCATTGTGGATTCCACCCTTTTCACTGTTATATCTTATCCTCCGTAAAACACTCAATTTAAGCACTCCTTCGCAACATATACAGTTGATGATTCATCTCGTTACAGAGAAAAACCACGTAGTCATTAGTTTGAAACCTTCGATGTAATATGATGAGCTGTACCAAGAAGAAGAAGAAGTAACAATATATTCTCTCCCTTTTGAATATACCCACACGAAGGTTTGGCCTTGGCATGTTCTAGCTTTGGCTAACGTTTTTTTTTTTCTTCATTGGCCTATATATAGAGGGAAGGAGCTTGAAATACTATCACTTGTGGGTGTTAATGGACTGCATGAGGGCAGACTCCACTCTGGTCCGTTGACCTGTACCGGCCCGGTCCAATGAAATTAGGCTCGGCCCAGTCCAATCTCCATCTGACTGACTTTATCCACCCTAATTTGACCCGTAGCTATTTAAGCGAAAAGCTCATTGCACACCTAAGGGGTGCTGCACACTGTTAGTGTGCAATGTTTTTAATTTTAATTTTAATTTTTTTAAAAAAAATAGAGTGACTCTCAATGTATCTTAACTTCGGGTGCAATTCACGTCACCGATGAATTATTTTGAAAAGAAATAAAAAAAATCAGATTGAATGAATAGTGTTGGATTCGTTATTTTAGAATTTAACTTATTTTACTTTTAATTTTTTTAAAATAATCAGACGGTGACGTGACTTATACACTAATTTATGATATTTTGAGAGTCACTTCAAAAAAAAATTAACAAAATTAAAGACCTGGGTGTGCATGTGCATCGAGCCTTTGTCTCTGTTTCAAAAAGTTATAAAACAGATTTGAAATGGAGGGGCTAATTCTTAAATATGAAATATTATAAAATCTAAAAACTGATATCACTTTTTTTTTTGGTTATTTTTTAGATGGCCTGGTGATAGATCGGACTGCATAGACATGTAACTTGAGTTTGACACGATTGAAAACAAAATAAATTTGAAAACAAAAAAACTCCTTTTAGTGGTGCAACAGATAAACCTCTTAAATTTTTAATCTCTTATTACAAGAAGAAAGAAGACTATATAAACAAGTGGCTGTCACCGGAGGGGGCCATGGCGGTGCCCCCCATGGCGCTCATGTACTGGAAGGTATCCGATCGAGCGGGAGGAAGGACACCACATCATCGTGCCCGGACGGCAGTGACAACGGCAAGCCACGCCCAGTGATCAGGGAAGCCATATACAATCACGAAAGAGGTATATATAAATATCGAAGCAAATCAAACTATACTATATACTATAAGAGCAAACAACGGTTTTTTTTCCCCCGATTTTAATGTTTAACTTTTCATTTGAGTTCCGGTTCGATTATCTCGACCGGACTTCTGCCTCTGCCCTTCCACGCGGGGACTCTATTTTTATTCAAGCTGTCCCGAATGCATTTCTCTGCCTAAAATATGCCTCAAAATCTTCCGTTTAGCGTCATTTCCCTTTTGCGGCCATATGTCATGTCATCTGCTGTAATTTTGGGCTGCAAAAGCAGCAGCAAGAGGTGCGATCGTCTCATTTTAGATTGGCTGATGTGGTTTGCATGCTTCCTCTGCATGTTACCAGTGTCGCTTTATCCATTTTTTTATGTTATTACTGAACTCGTTTCTGCTATTTGTTATGGTTAAACCTTGGCAACTCTTTATCAAAAGCTTTGTCAGTCAAGCCAACAGCAGGAACACACGACAAGGAGGTGAACCGGCGGGTTTAATGTTTAACTTTTAAATTGAGTTCCGGTTCGGTTATCTCGACCCGACTTCTGCCTCTGCCCTTTTACGCGAGGATTGGATTTTTATCCAAACTGCCCCATCTGATGACATATTTCTTGACGAGGGTTTGAAGAATTACAACGTGGAACTACTAAGGACCGATACATGAAGTTTTTTATTCGTGATGTTTCTTCTGATTAACGGAATCGATAGTCTGGCGACACTTTCTTTGGCTATAAAAAATAGCACTTGGATTGACAAGATTTTCTGAGAAAAAAATTTTGTGAAATTAGTAACATAAAGATTTTCGGTGTTCTTATTAATCGGCTCCTTGCGGCATCTTTAAGATCCTTTCGGTTAACTTCAACTTTTATATCATCCTAATTTATATTTTCTTACAGATAAAAAGTAAAAGAGGTATCTACATATTTCTAACAAACGTTTATTTGTTATAATCTCTCAACGTCTGTTGCATTCATAAAACCGTAATGTTGAGATACACAGGCCCAGAGTCTTAAACACATGAACCACAACTCATTTAACCAATACGGGATTATTACTCAGGAGACTATGTCCAAATATTCTAACACTCCCTATCACGGTCAAGATGGGCCGTGGACATTAATTAGGTGGAGGTGACAAGATAAGAAATATATGAAGTTGAGCCAAGACCATACTCTGATACCATATTGAATCCACAAAACCAGTCTGAAATAAATTAGATACAGATGCGGATCAGGTTGAGGTTCATATTTTTTTTTTCTAGAAGCAACTGCAAAACTGTTCGGAGGTACAAATGCCCTCCAATTTGACCTTTATCAGCAGACTTGGAGAGACTGTACTTTGACGATAACTCTGATAAGAATTACATAAATAGAAATGCACACAACAACAGATGTACTAAGTATGCTTACGACTGTAATTATAGTGTAACATTTATAATTTATTTATTTTGAAAAATTTTTAACAGATTCTCACCTTAGGATGACTTGGGTCTATCTTATATTTATATTTATACGTACATTTCAACCGTATTGTCATTATAATTTGAAAGAAAGCGGTCACAAATTTCATGATCCATAGTACTAAGGACGTCCTTCCGGTAAGTTTGCATCTTTTACATTCAACAGTTCAGAGTACTATAATAAATTGCAGAGTGACCCCTCGTCTGTCTAAATTTCAGTTTCCCTTGTCCACTGTCCATTGATAGCAAATTAGGGAATTGCCTTTCAATCTGGGAATATCACTGAGACAAATTGTTACCTGGGAAAATGAGCATTGGTTAAGTTCTCTTTTAAGATAAGGACCTCATATATAGCTAGCAGGCCCATAGACGGGTTTTGGTGGTCATAATCTATAATGCTTTGGGTTGGAGTGCATTGAGTACCTCTATCAACTGTCAGTTCTGAATGCCTCCATCATCGGCTATTTCCTGTAGCCAATACCATGTCACCCACGTCCCTATCACTATGTATTTTTTTTAACTCAAAGGCAATACTTGCAAGGTGAGAAACGAGGGAGTCCGTTCATCCCTTCATTGCGGAAGAGACAGGATGTGCCACCCTGACCACCAGACAAGCGATTCTCCATTAATGAAAGCAGTAAGAACATAGAGAAGTACAAAGGTAGGGACGGCACCCAAAATAAGGGGTGGAGAATAACAAATAACCCGAGGGCCCTAAAACCGAAAGGCCAAAACTAAACAAAGTCTCGATATCGAGTAGAGCTTGTAGAGTTGGATCTGCGCAGCGAACTCCTGGTGTTGACACGATCAGGCCTGGAAGGAGGACGGGAGCGTTCGTGATCTTGCATGCCGACCCAGTTGGTATGAACAGTAGTGAAGTCGACTGGTTCGGACGGCTGTAGGCCAGGGATAGTAAGACGCTGAAGGAGAATAGGGAACTTGACGAATACATCAGTTGGTGGAGACAGCGAGGCAGCACACGGAGATCCAGCCAAGGGGGCGCGCAGCAACCAAGGCCGGGGCCGGACCAGGCGGCTCTCGATTGATCTTATTCTTCAAGGCTTGAGCGAATGAGAGGCGGGGGGAGGCAGTCACAGCAGAGGGAGAGGTAATGGCACCACCAACGGTAGCCTCCAGGTTGGGTGACTGCGCCCCCGGGGACCAAGAGACCTGTTGGCCCAGACTAGATGACGGACAAGAAGGGGAGTTGAATTGTCCCCTTGACCTAGATGGCGGATTTTAAAAACTCTCTTAACTGAACACAATGGAATTAAAACAAACTACTAGATTGGCCTAACCACACATGAGATTTAACAGGTTCTCTCGATCTTTCCGATCTCACTCGTAATAGCAATGCAACCGATAGATAAAATTATGCCTAACACGGATAACAGAAGTAGCAGTGTGCAGTGGTGTAGTGAGTAAAAATCTATTAAATTAACCTGTGAACGGAGATAGAAGAAAAGGACAAGCACACAGGCATTCACACGAGACACGAGAATTTTTACGTGGTTCGGGACCACGACGGGCTCCCTACGTCCACCCCTCACCCAACCGGGTGAGGCTTCACTACACGCTACTTTCGTAGCAACACGGGGACGAACCCCAACCACACACACACACGCTGCTTCTGCAGCAACATCCACACACGGGGAAAATCCCCAACACGCTGCCACCGCAGCACACACCCACACACAGAATCGGGGAACACGCCCCGGACACTAAATCCACACGGAGACGCAGCTCCGACAACACATAACCAACCATAGGGAAACTTTCCCCACAATAAAGCCCAACACACGGAGACGCAGCTCCGCCCACACACTATGATATTCCGAGTTTGATAAAATAAAAGGATATACAATGAACACCCAAAATATTTATCTATGCTCAGCTTAAAGGATGGAAACCCTTGTAAATCAAGAATAGATGACTCAAGTAGATGCAAACAAGATGAAACAATGAACCCCCATGAGTAAAGGGAGGTTTAAGAAGATCTTCTCTAAGCCCCAAGTTGGAGGGTAGCTGGATGTTGACACTAAGAACGTCTATGCGTTCCTCTTTACGTTCCGCTTCTTTCTTCCTTCAATCACGATCGCAAACTCCTCCTGGATGTAGATGATATCCGCGTTCTTCTCCAGCTCCTCTCCTTCTTCCCGTCGTTCTCCTGCAAAACAGATAGAAAGATTAGAGCTCCACTTCTATTTCTTCCAAATTCGCAACATATATATACCATGAGGATAAGTTGTGCAAAAGACCACAATACCCTTGTAAAATCCTAGCAAAACCACCCTAATATGTTCATTAATGACCCAAGGGTATTAGGGTAAAATTTCATCCCATTTGGAGTCCATTTGGTTGGGCTACGGTGGCCCACGAAATTTCCGTGCGGAGCTGCCAGAATGGGGGGGGTCGACCCATCTGGTGAGGGGGGTCGACCCATCTGCCAGACAGAATGCTGTCTGGGCAGATTTGTGAGGGGGGTCGACCCACTTTGTGAGGGGGGTCGACCCACTTTCAGACAGCAACCTTTTTAGGCCTTTTCTTGCCCAGGGGTCGACCCATTGAGTGGGGGGGTCGACCCATTTGCCATGGACTCTCATGAAATGATATTTTAAAGTTCCTAATGATGTTCTAATGATCTAACATTCACCCTAATGAATTTTAACATCTTATAAGCCCTAATGCAAAGCAAGATTTACCAATATAAATAGCAAGATTAGAGAGTATCTAGAACAATGACTGAACCATGGTTCACAAGGATTTAACATTGACTTAAAGGAATGCAAATGGAAATATAAGCTTACCATTGTTCCAACTGAATGATATCAATATGAACCTGCATTTCAGAGAACTCAACATCATGTCAAACACAATTCAATTCATATGAGGAAATTAGCATCAAACTTTCTCTCCATATAACTCTCATCCTACATAGGAGAATGTTAAAATGCAAGTAGAAAATCAGTGATGCAAAGCCTTTCAATCTATTTTCTCCATAAGCTAACATCACACATGATTAGCTCAAACCAGCCATGAGTTGCATAGTCAGTCCGAAGCAACTAGCATTTTCACACCCCACACATATCAATTAGACTGAAATAGTCCAATTCTGAATAAGGAGCAACAGAACCATTTTTTACTGAATCAAGGTTAAGTGAATGTGCATCTGAATTTATAGACTTTGTGTATGCATGAAACTGAATGTATAGATTTTGAAAACTTGAAGGCACAAGACAATGTATAGACTTGGCCAATGTACAGACTTGGTGGCCAATGTACAGACTTGGAAAGCTTGAACCAATGTATAGACTTTGATGCCCAAAGACAATGTATAGACTTAGTGCAATGCAGAGGCTGTACAGACTTCAAATGTAAAGACTTTGAACGTGTGTGCTGGCAATGTATAGACTTTGGCACACAATGCAACAAGACTCTGGACGATGTATAGACTTTACCTTCAATATGCAACAGAGTGTATAGACTTTGTATCAAAGAGTGTACAATATCAAGGTGTACAGACTTTGGAAATAAATGAAGCATTTCAGAGCAACTCAAAACAAACATTCATGTGAGGCATAATCAGTTCATAAACATGAATAAACATGAATTATAAATGCAGTTCAGAGCATGTATAACCATGGGCAACAAGATATCACGCATTTGTCAGTTCATTAAGAACACCAACATAATGTTTCCATGAAGACACCAATGTGAACATCAACATTAAGGATGTGTGCATGAAGGACCATTGTTTATGAACCACCTGCAAAACAAGATATTATAGTGTTAGCTTGTTTATTGTGCAGACGCCATTTAAGCATAAAACACACAATATATTAGAATCATCAAAACCATTGTCAGAGACAACAAGGGGGCGCACAGAACCCAACAATCTCCCCCTTTTTGATGATGACAATATATTGTGACTATTTAAATTCAAATTCAAATATCTCTCCCCCTTTGGCATTATCAAAAAATGGGGGTTAAGATGACAAATGTGAGATTTCAGCATGAATGAAAGAGAATGAAATATCAATGGCACACGAACCCAACAAGGACCGACCATTAAAGGAAGGTGTGTGAACCATGAAGACCAAGCAAGAAATGACATTTGATGTGCAGCATGTAAGATGACAAAAATTATATGCAAATGCTCAATTTTTGAATTTTGTTCAAAATTATATGCAAGATGACCAAGCTATGCACAAGTTTTGTTGAAAGCACATTATTCTCCCCAATTGTCAAGAACAAAAAACCAGCTGACAATGGGTTATTTAACCTGTTATTTGCAAGTATAAGCTAAAGATGCATCAAGATGAAGTGTGATATGAACAAACTGAATCAAGCAGTCAAGCATTCAAGCATGCATAATAAGATATAGACTCATACAAGTCCCTTCGGGACGGGAGTAAGGATTATGCAATCGATTATAGAACATGATGTGCATGTACAATACTAAGAAGGTCGTGCTTACATAAATAAGTACTGCATAAACCATGATAAGCGACAGATTCATAAGGAACATTCAAACAATCAAACCCAAGGTGCAAATGTGAAAATTGAGCAATGAAGTTCAAGTCAATATGGAAAATCAGACTTTCTAAAGAACACTACAAAGTACTTATCATCCATACACTTTCAACACAATGCTCGACTATTGGTAGCTACATATGACCCCAAATTTTTTCTTTAAAGTACTATAAATGGTGTGACTAACTTTTTGACACGAGTCATGCCCTTTGTTTCAGGGGCAATTCTTGATTACTCAGTTTCGTCACCTTTTATGATGTGAATGAGACGCTTTTCAACGCGAGTTGTATCCTTTGTCTCAGGGACACTTCCCGGCTACTCGGTCGCAAATCACACTTATTTTAGTGTGGATTAGTTTCTCCTTTCGACGCGAGTTTCCTCCTTTGTTTCAGGGGGGATTCCCGGCTACTCAGATCCATGTTCCACTTATACGACTTTTTGGTGGGGTAAACAGCTTTTTCCTCACGAGATATGTGATTTCCATGTATAGAATCAATAGTCCTCTAAAGTGTAGAGTAGAAAATAGTAATCCTTATTAAATTGAATCATTGTCTCACAAAGGTGCATTTGTGTGGGTGGTTGTTTTGAATGTAGGATATGAATTAGTTTCATCATAGTAATGTCTCCCCCTAAATGTATGCACGGTTATAAAAAATCTCCCCCTTAATATATGCCATGTAACAACATGTCTAAATCAATGCAATTCATTTAGCAAGGTGATGAGTCATAGAAGGGGTCAAAAAGATGGGTATAAAGTATATACATGCATTCAACCAGGGATCTTTCAATGTTTTCAAGCAAATGATTATCGGTACTTGGCGGAGTACATTGGTCCAAAGACCACCATCACGCATGAGAAAAGCTTCCAGTTGGACATAATCTAACCTTCCACTATCGCCATTTGATATACCAAATAATCATGACATTCAAGCACACGAGTATGCAATGACATGCAAATGTATGCATGTAACCTAAAAGGATGATTGAAAAATTATTCCTATTCAACAGTATGCAAAGATGTGTATGATATGTGCAATGAGTATCATGAAGCTAAGTATGTAATCTATGTATGCACATGTGAGTTGTTATTTGTAAATAGTAAGTAAGAGTATGAAGGACTCTATGCACAGTGTAAAGCATACAAAGCCAAATTTATTTTGAAAGCAAAAGAGAAGGTGTGTACTAAGAGCCATATATGTCCAAGGTTAAGCATTCAAGAGTTATGATTATTTACAAGATGTTCAACCAAAAATCATTCAAGTCAACTACTCATCAAAATTGAAGGATCTCAACATTTTAGAACTTGACAAGAGTCAGTGAAACAGAAATGTAACTTCATAATTGCAACCTTTTTCTTCAAATGAAATTTTTACCTTTTCAGATTTGTCAAGGAAAACCTAGGTGAAACAACCTTCAAAACAAATCATTTTGTTTCTCACCTTGAGAGTCATTTATTTGTTGATGTTCCTTGACCTCAAGGTGCCTCTGTAAGATAAGTTCTCATTTTGGCAATTTGAGTACCCAAGTCATCTTGGGTCCCGAGGGGTTAGTTCTTACATGAACAAAAGTTTTCTTTTTGTTTCTCCTCTCATACCATTCATCATCGGCCCTCATCATGGAATAATTATCCATTGAGTGTCCATTCAGGCCACAATAAAAATAATGAGAAATTTTTCTTTTCATGGTCCAATTTTCATCATTTTTCATTAAAGAACAGTTATCCATGATATGTCCAAGTTCACCACAATAATAACATGAGAAGTTCTTTTTGAGACACCATTCATCATCATTTTTCTTAACGAAGTAATTTTCAAAAACATGACCATTTAACCCACGATAGTAACAATGAGTGTTGAGATTTTTCATTGTGAGTTTCTCATGATCTTTGGAACTAGTATCACTTTCCATTCTTATTTTCAAGGCCACATCATCATCAGACTTCATTAAAAAACAATCGTACATATCATGACCAAATATTCCGCAGTAATAACATGAAACATTTTTTCTTCTTCTTGATGCATGAGTATGTTTAACAGTTGAGGATTTTTCATGCATACAAGAGCATTCAACAACATCTTTTTATTTTTCAATTTCTTTATCACACAAGGACAAAGATTCATTCACGCTCTTAATTTCATTTTCTAGTTTCATGATTTGCAAATGAGAGTTAGCAATCTCTTGTTCACATGAAACAATTTTCTCATTCAACAAGCAATTAACTATTTTGTGACTTTCAATTTCTTGTTCAAGAATATGCAGTTTATCACAATCATCATCAATCACACATTTTCCTTTTTCAAATTTTTTAAGACTTTTCAATTCTCCTTCAAGCAATGAAATTTGAGTCAACAATGCACTGTTTTCATTTTGGAGCTTTTCAAATGAATTTTTGTTTGTAGAAGTGTGTTCAAATTCTTTCACTTGAAAACTCACTTTTTCATCAACTATTTTATTCATTGCTCCATTGGATTCAAATTTGTCATTCAAATTCTTAAAGCTTTCAATTTCTTTTCTTAATTCCTTCAGTTTTTCAGACTCATCAGTAGATATGCATTTCTCTTTTTCAAGCAAAAGTAATCTTTCAGACATGGCAGAATTCAGCATTTTCAGATTCTCATTATCTTTCTCAATTTTTTGACATTCTGAAATTTCAACCAATAAAGATTTATTTTCAGTTTTTAAACATGAAATGGTTTCTTTATGGTTGTCAACCTCATAGACGAGTGACTCAACTAGATTTTTAAACTCTATGCATTTTTCACATGAAGAATTATCAATGTGATAGCTTTCAATTTTCTTTTTCAAATTCTTATTTTCAGATTTCAATCTCTTGTACTTACTCGATAATTCATCATATGCTTCCACTAATTCTTCAAATGAGATTTCATCAAGTTCAGAGTCAGAGCTTACCTCCTTGGACTCTAAGCTTGAATGATCATCCTTGCTATTAGCCATCATGCAAGCATCCTCTAGCCCTCCTTCATGAACCTTGATCAATTGATCCATGATTTCTTTGGCCGAGCTACAATCAAGAACAAACGGAAATTTGTTAGAGTCAATTGCAGCTTTAAGAGCACTCAAAACAAAAAGATTATCAGAATTCATTTTCCTATGTTCATCAGTCCACCTTAGTTCATTTTTGGGTAAGACATGTGGACCATGAGAGATTAATTTCATGAGTTTCGGATCAAAGCCAGTAATCCAAACACAAAATTTTCCTAACCATGAAGCATAGTCAAAACCATTGAAAACAGGAATAAAATCTAAGCTAGCCATCATGAAAATGATCTTTTCTCTACGACCGCAAGGTCGACTAAAAAATCAGAGACGAGGCTCTGATACCAATTGTTGGCCCAGACTAGATGGCGGACAAGAAGGGGGGTTGAATTGTCCCCTTGACCTAGATGGCGGATTTTAAAAACTCTCTTAACTGAACACAATGGAATTAAAACAAACTACTAGATTGGCCTAACCACACATGAGATTTAACAGGTTCTCTCGATCTTTCCGATCTCACTCGTAATAACAATGCAACCGATAGATAAAATTATGCCTAACACGGATAACAGAAGTAGCAGTGTGCAGTGGTGTAGTGAGTAAAAATCTATTAAATTAACCTGTGAAGGGAGATAGAAGAAAAGGACAAGCACACAGGCATTCACACGAGACACAAGGATTTTTACGTGGTTCGGGACCACGACGGGCTCCCTACGTCCACCCCTCACCCAACCGGGTGAGGCTTCACTACACGCTACTTTCGTAGTAACACGGGGACGAACCCCAACCACACACACACACACGCTGCTTCTGCAGCAACATCCACACACGGGGAAAATCCCCAACACGCTGCCACCGCAGCACACACCTACACACAGAATCGGGGAACACGCCCCGGACACTAAATCCACACGGAGACGCAGCTCCGACAACACATAACCAACCATAGGGAAACTTTCCCACAATAAAGCCCAACACACGGAGACGCAGCTCCGCCCACACACTATGATATTTCGAGTTTTATAAAATAAAAGGATATACAATGAACACCCAAAATATTTATCTATGCTCAGCTTAAAGGATGGAAACCCTTGTAAATCAAGAATAGATGACTCAAGTAGATGCAAACAAGATGAAACAATGAACCCCCATGAGTAAAGGGAGGTTTAAGAAGATCTTCTCAAAGCCCCAAGTCGGAGGGTAGCCAGATGTTGACACTAAGAACGTCTATGCGTTCCTCTTTACGTTCCGCTTCTTTCTTCCTTCAATCACGATCGCAAACTCCTTTCTGGATGTAGATGATATCCGCGTTCTTCTCCAGCTTTCTCTCCTTCTTCCCGTCGTTCTCCTGCAAAATAGATAGAAAGATTAGAGCTCCACTTCTATTTCTTCCAAATTCGCAACATATATATACCATGAGGATAAGTTGTGCAAAAGACCACAATACCCTTGTAAAACCCTAGCAAAACCACCCTAATATGTTCATTAATGACCCAAGGGTATTAGGGTAAAATTTCATCCCATTTGGAGTCCATTTGGTTGGGCTACGGTGGCCCACGAAATTTCCGTGCGGAGCTGCCAGAATGGGGGGGGGGGTCGACCCATCTGGTGAGGGGGGTCGACCCATCTGCCAGACAGAATGCTATCTAGGTAGATTTGTTACAGGGGGTTCGACCCACTTTGTGAGGGGGGTCGACCCACTTTCAGACAGCAATCTTTTTAGGCCTTTTCTTGCCCAGGGGTCGACCCATTGAGTGGGGGGGGTCGACCCATTTGCCATGAACTCTCATGAAATGATATTTTAAAGTTCCTAATGGTGTTCTAATGATCTCACATTCACTGTCACGCCCCGATGCGGAATCTCGGGACGTACAGTTAGGGGCAAGCGAGCAATAATTCCGAACCATTGCACAAAAGGTTGGAAATGATAATAATCAGAGTTTTATTGATAATAAAGTTGAGTACACTGGGTAGAACAACTACATCCAAATAATAAGCAAAATACTAGAACAATCTCTCACTAATACTAAGGGTACAAACTGACTCAATAACTAAAACTATCTCTCGATATCACTCCAGTCCATTCCCGACAAGTTCATCACCTGGAAAGAGGGGAAAAGTAGGAGTGAGCTAAACGCGCTCAGTAGATAACCACAAATATGTTTACGTAATTAACCATTGATTTCCAATTTATATGAAATGCAGTAAATAAAGAATGACGATACGATAAAAGAAACAATGTAAAAGATATCTTGCAAGGTCAAGAAATATAACAATTTACCAAGTAATGAACAAGTAAAGTAACAGTAGATAATTTGGCCAGCAAGTATGTTACACATATAACCAAGTAAATACGCACGAGTCAAGTAACAAGAGTTTGTCATAGACGTAACATGTCAAGTCAAGTATTCGGGTGCAATACCTCACCCTGTCATAAACATCCCAATGGGCTCAATATCTTTTCGGGCGCTCTCCCCAGGACCAGACCGGGCCCTTATGATGCGTTGGCATTTCATTTCAATTGGATCACCGATCCCCCGTCTAGACATAGTCAATTATGGCCAATATAATCAGATGAATTTCTGTCGGGTACAAGATGTAAAGGACGACACTTGCCTCCTTTGATTCAAGAGTATAACCACGATGAAAAACTCAAAACAAGGTAGTCGTACGGCAAACACCGGGCCGTACTCACATGAGTAACGAGTCACGGGGCCAAGAATGAACGGTTGACAGTAAGCCGTTCGAGAGAGAGAAGTAAGTTCCGAAGAACGAATATACGAACCATTCGGGTCGTATTTTAAGAAATACGGTTCAAGAGAATCCGTATTAAGCATAACGATAATATCTAATTATAAGATAATTTATGCAAAATAGTCACCGGGTTGCCAATAACAATTAAACCAACCAATTTCAGTTTAATGTCCATTGATCAATTCCGGGCTCAAATATGACCGAAGATTATCCAAGGGTAATCGGTCAATTAATCAAGTTAAAACAATAGTCATGATGTAACCGTAATTTACCACGGTAAAAATGTTCTACGGTAAAAATGTAAAGTTTACCGGATGGAGTGTCCGGCTAATTGGTCAAAGACTTGCCATAAGTCGGCCAGTAATTTTCTGGTTTACAGTAATTTACAGAAATTACCTATGGTAAAGTTTAGCTATTTACCATACTTATTCAATTTATCCAAAGTTACAAGTGAATCTCAATGATTTTCACTTTAAACAATTTATCAAAATAGATATTGCAAATAACAGAAATTTACTCATGTCATTATCTGTTATTTATGTGGATTGTCAATTTTTACTAATTAACATTGTTAAATGGGTCAAATAGCAAAAAAATCAATTTTCTGGAAGTTAAACGGATGACAGTGGGCCGTTAAACCTACTGACTGTAAAACGGTTATCATTGGGCCGTTTTATACAAGGCGGGCGGTTCTAAGTGGGCCGTTTGTATAAGTCGGGCGGGCAGTTCTGAGCCGTCTAAGAGATAAAGCGGTCCGATTGGAACCGTTAATCCCTGTAACACGGGAACAGCGAAACAGAAGCATAAATCCGATGTTTAAGGCTTCAATTCATGCATTTGAGTACTTAAATAAATGGAAAAGCATGATTTCTACAAGCTAACATGATGCCCTTTCATTCCATTTATCAAATTCAAGGTTTGTGCCATGGTTACCTACCTTAACCGATGAAATAAGGAAAGATGAATGGGGAAGAAGATGAACAGTAGACTTGCAGAGCTTCTTCACAGCAGCAAGAACCCTTTTGTGTTTAAGAGATGTTTAAGGGGGCTTCTCTACTTATAGGTTTGGAAGAGGAGTGTTTAATCTTCACACACGGTTTGGTCAGAGCCGCAAAATCCTTTGCATTGTTGACAACGTGTTTCTGCCAACCAAAACACGGTTTCACGTGTTTCTCAAGGTAAGGTTAGCCTAATCTAAGCCTAATCCAAAAGATTAAGGAATGGTTAACTGAGACCTCAATTTAATGTTACTAAATGATTTTTAATGAATTGGACCCAGAAGATAAAATTACTAATCAAGACATGCTCTTTCATAATATGATTTTTATGGAATTTTATCACGAGGTTTATTGTTAATCTCCCAATCTTAAAATTAAAATAATAATTTAACCCAATGTTCAACGGTTTAGTCGATAGAGAGAGTTTCTGATTTTTACCGATGAAACTTCAGAAGACAAAGTTGCTAAGAAAAATACCCTCTATCAGATGTGATTTTTACAGATTTTTCTAAGGTAGTTGTATTTTCGTATGAATAGTGTTTTCCGCGTTTTTAAGTCAGGCTTAAATCACTGATTAAGCCATGTAAATGATTTTATTAGAGTCAAGTACAGAAGACCAAAGTGTTTACCATGGTCTTTACTAATTAACTACTATTTTTCGGAATTTTTATATGATAGTCAAAATTTTTACTATTTACTATTTACCACAGTCACTATTCAACATTTACTATTTACGAAATTTAATATTTGTACAGAAACTCGGGGTCTTACACCCTCCCCCACTTAAAGAATTTGGTCCTCCAAATTCACTGGACCAAAATATAATAGCTCACCTAGAATAGATCGGGATAACGCTTCCGTATGGCGTCCTCGGATTCCCATGTAGCTTCCTCTATTCCACGCCGACTCCATTGGATTTTAACCATCGGTATGGAACGATTTCGAAGTTGTTGCTCTTTCCGATCCAGAACCTTCACTGGTCTTTCTTCATAAGATAGATCCTTCTTAAATTCAAAGTCCACATGTTGAATGATGTGACTAGGGTCGTACACGTATTTCCGAAGCATAGATACATGGAATACGTTATGTACACCAGATAATTGAGGAGGTAAGGCCAATCTATAGGCGACTTCACCCACTCGATCAAGGATCTCAAATGGACCAATATACCTTGGGCTTAACTTGCCATGAATACCGAATCGACGAATACCTCTTGAAGGAGAGACTTTTAAGAACACATGCTCGCCAATTTGAAATTCCAAATCTCTTCTTCTATTATCAGCATAGCTCTTTTGCCTCGATTGAGCCACAAGTAACCGGTCTCGGATAATAGGAATATTTTGTGATGACTCCGAGATAAGATCCGGTCCAAGCCATTGCTTCTCGCTAACCTCATCCCAACATAATGGAGAACGACAGCTCCTTCCATACAAAGCCTCGAAAGGTGTCATCTGTATGCTGGATTGATAACTATTGTTGTAGGCGAATTCTATCAATGCTAAATGATCGCTCCAACTTCCACCGAAGTTGATCATACAAGCTCTCAACATATCTTCCACTATTTGATTAGTTCTCTCGGTCTGTCCATCTGTTTGCAGATGAAATGCAGTGCTAAAATTCAGACGGGTACCAAGAGATTCTTGCAATCCTTTCCAAAAATGAGAAGTAAATCTCGGATCTCTATCGGATATAATGTTGACTGGGATACCATGAAGCCTAACCACTTCCTTTAAATATAATGCTGCCAGCACATCAACTGTCCACTTGGACTTAATAGATAAGAAATGTGCGGATTTAGTCTGTCGATCCACAATTACCCATATAGCATCATAACCACCTCGAGTCTTAGGAAGACCCATAATGAAATCCATGCCAATACTCTCCCACTTCCATTGGGGTATATCAAGTGGTTTCAATTTACCTGTCGGTCTGAAATGCTCGGCCTTTACTTGTTGACAAACAAGACATGTACTCACGAAATTTGTAATTTCCCTTTTCATGTTCGGCCACCAAAATGACCTTTTCAAATCCTTGAACATCTTAGTGCCTCCCGGATGGATAGTATATTTGGATCTATGGGCTTCTTCAAGAATCCGATTCTTTATATTAGCCTCATTCGGTACACAAGTTCTACCTTAAAATAATAATCTTCCATCATCGGCTATCGAGAAATCAGGTCTGCTACTCAAGCTTTCCTTAATCTCGACTAGCTCGGGATCAATATCTTGCAATAACTTGATTTCTACCAACAATTCGGGCTTCAGTTGCAACTGGGAAATCAATATCCGGTCATTATCAATATTGATATCCAGACTAGCCATTTGCTCCAGTAATTTCCATTCTTGTAACATAAGACTAGATATCTTAGCCACAGGCTTCCGACTTAAAGCATCAGCAACCACATTGCCTTTGCCCGGGTGATACTTAATAGAAAAGTCGAAATCCTTTATGTACTCCAACCATCTTCTTTGTCTCATGTTCAATTCCTTTTGAGAAAATAAGTATTTCAGACTTTTGTGATCCGAAAATACCGTAAATGATTCACCATATAAGTAGTGCCTCCAAATCTTCAAAGCAAATACCACGGCTGCCAATTCCAAATCATGAACTGGATAATTAACTTCATGCTTTCTTAGCTGTCTAGAAGAATAGGCAATCACCTTGCCGTGCTGCATAAGCACACAGCCTAAGCCAATACCAGAAGCATCAGTGTAAACCACGAAACCACCCTCACCAGAAGGTAAGGTTAAAATAGGGGCAGTAGTCAGACAATCCTTCAGAGTCTGAAAACTCCGTTGGCATTCAATTGACCACTCAAACTTAATCTCTTTGCGGGTTAACTTCGTCAGAGGTACCGCAATCTTAGAGAAATCTTGAATAAACCTTCGATAGTAACCAGCCAGGCCAAGAAAACTCCTCACTTCAGTAACACTGGTAGGTTGTTCCCAATTCTTTACTGCTTCCACCTTCGATGGATCTATAGAAATACCATCCTTGGTAATAATATGTCCTAGAAAAGACACCTCTTGTAACCAGAAATCACACTTGCTCAACTTAGCATATAATTGGTGATCTCTCAATAATTGCAAAGCCATCCTCAGATGCTCGGCATGTTCTCTTTCACTCTTGGAATATATCAAAATATCATCTATGAATGCCACAACCCATTGATCAAGGTAGGGTCGGAACACACTGTTCATTAACTGCATGAAAGCTGTCGGTGCATTTGTTAACCCAAAAGGCATAACGACAAACTCATAATGGCCATACCGGCTACGGAAAGCTGATTTATAAATATCCGCTTCTTTAATCCGTAACTGGTGATATCCAGATCGAAGATCGATCTTAGAAAAATAAGAAGCTCCAGTAATCTAGTCAAATAACTCATCAATCCTTGGCAAAGGATACTTGTTCTTGACAGTCAACTGGTTAAGTTGCCGATAATCGATGCATAATCTCATCGAACCATCTTTCTTCCGAACAAACAATACAAGAGCTCCCCAAGGGGAAACACTCGGGCGAATAAAACCCTTCTCGAGTAATTCCAACAATTGCTGCTTCAATTCCCGTAATTCCGTAGGAGACATGCGATAAGGGGCTTTAGAAACAGGAGACGATCCAGGAATAAGATCAATAGAGAATGTAACTTCACGCTGAGGCGGAAGTCCTGATAACTCCTCTGGAAATACGTCCGGAAATTCTCGGACAATAGAAATGTCCTTAATCTCGATCTGCTGTTCAGGGGACGCATGAACAAAAGCCAGAAAAGCTTCGCATCCACGCCTCAATAACTTATCAGCACGAAGAGTCGAGATAAGAGAGATAGAACTAGGGTGTTTCACTCCCTTGAAGGATAATCTGGGGTGTCTAGAAAAAGACACGGAACAAGAACTACAATGAACATTGGCCTCATACCGAGCCAACCAATCCGCTCCTAGGATTACATCGTAATCCTTCATGTCCATACAAATCAAATCAGCTGGAAAATTCTGATCATTCACCATAACCTTACTAGAAGGATAGTAATGCTGAATTGCTGATTTAGAACCAATAGGGGTTGATATTTCTAACGGAGAACTCAACAAAACAGGTGCCATAGCTAAAGATTTAGCAAATCTCCGTGAAATAAAAGAATGTGTTGCACCAGTATCAATTAGAACAAAAGCTGGCAAGTCGAATATAACAAGAGTACCTTCGACGAGTCCACCATCCTCGGCGATATCTTTTTCCTTTGCATGAAGAGCCTGGAGCCTGCCTTGAGGCTTCTTGAAATTTAGAGGTTTTGCCGGGATAGCTTGTTCCGATAATAAAGGACAGTTGGGTATATGGTGCTCTTTGCTTCCACACCGCAGACATGCACCTAGCTTGCGCCAACAATCTTCCATCTTGTGACCAAGACGATCACAATATCGGCATACGCCCTTGAATGGAATCATAGAATCAGGTTTCTTGTCTTCTTGTCGCGGCATTTTGCCTCTCCACGAACCAGAACCAGAACTTGAACCAGAACTAGTAAAGGGTCTTTTCTTGCTCGGGTCAGTGCCAAATCCAGGTTTAACATTCTTGAGTGCCTTCGGTTGCTCTTTCTTGTTACCTTGACCACGAATCCTTTCAGTCATTTCCAAAGTATCTTCTAATATTTGTGCCTTTCTTACCATCTCAGAATATGTAGAAATTTCCAGTGGTGCAAGTTGATTGATATAATGAAGTCGAAGACCATTGAGGAAACGCTTCGCCTTCATTCTCTCAGTCGAAATAAGATGTCTTGCATAACGAGAGAGTCGTGAAAACTGAGCCTCATATTCTGATACCGATAAACTTCGCTGCTTCAAAGCTGCGAATTCTGCTCCCTTCTTTTCTTGCACGCGGTCAGAAAAATATTTATCATTGAAATATTCCTCGAATTCCTCCCACGAGACTTGTTGATCTCCGAGAGTCGGCTTAACAGACTCCCACCAAGCACGTGCATCACGTTCCAGTTGGAAAACGGATAAAAGAACACGTTCTTGGTCAGTGCATTGCATGACCTCAAAAATTCTTGCCATCTCGTCGAGCCAATTCTCGGCTTCATCGGGATCAGTTGAACCAGCGAATCTAGGCGGGTTCATTCCTCGGAAATTCTGATATAAATCACCAGTGCCATGAGTTGCGCCATGAGGTGCTGCTCCAGCTCCAGCTCCTGCCTGAGCCAGTACATTCAAGGCTTGCGTAAGTCCTTGAACTGTACGCTGTAAATTCCTCATCTCAGCACGATTGGCTGCCATTTCTAGTTAAGTGCCTATAAAATAGTTACTCGGATTATTTATGAGAGAAGAACTTCTTAGATGAGAAGAGAAGAACTAGATAAGAAGAACATGATTATGGTTAAATAACTTAACCCAAATTTCTACCCAATTCTCACAAGGTTGTTTTCTTAAGCCTATAACCAATAAACCTATAACATTAAAGTGAAATACCTAGGACAAATTGACCTAGGCTCTGATACCAACTAAACTGTCACGCCCCGATGCAGAATCTCGGGACGTACGGTTAGGGGCAAGCGAGCAATAATTCCGAACCATTGCACAAAAGGTTGGAAAGGATAATAATCAGAGTTTTATTGATAATAAAGTTGAGTACACTGGGTAGAACAACTACATCCAAATAATAAGCAAAATACTAGAACAATCTCTCACTAATACTAAGGGTACAAACTGACTCAATAAACTAAAACTATCTCTCGATATCACTCCAGTCCATTCCCGACAAGTTCATCACCTGGAAAGAGGGGAAAAGTAGGAGTGAGCTAAACGTGCTTAGTATATAACCACAAACAGGTTTACGTAATTAACCATTGATTTCCAATTTATATGAAATGCAGTAAATAAAGAATGACGATACGATAAAAGAAACAATGTAAAAGATATCTTGCAAGGTCAAGAAATATAACAATTTACCAAGTAATGAACAAGTAAAGTAACAGTAGATAATTTAGCCAGCAAGTATGTTACACATGTAACCAAGTAAATACGCACGAGTCAAGTAACAAGAGTTTGTCATAGACGTAACATGTCAAGTCAAGTATTCGGGTGCAATGCCTCACCCTGTCATAAACATCCCAATGGGCTCAATATCTTTTCGGGCGCTCTCCCCAGGACTAGACCGGGCCCTTATGATGCGTTGGCATTTCATTTCAATTGGATCACCGATCCCCCGTCTAGACATAGTCAATTATGGCCAATATAATCAGATGAATTTCTGTCGGGTACAAGATATAAAGGACGACACTTGCCTCCTTTGATTCAAGAGTATAACCACGATGAAAAACTCAAAACAAGGTAGTCGTACGGCAAACACCGGGCCGTACTCACATGAGTAACGAGTCACGGGGCCAAGAATGAACGGTTGACAGTAAGCCGTTCGAGAGAGAGAAGTAAGTTCCGAAGAACGAATATACGAACCATTCGGGTCGTATTTTAAGAAATACGGTTCAAGAGAATCCGTATTAAGCATAACGATAATATCTAATTATAAGATAATTTATGCAAAATAGTCACCGGGTTGCCAATAACAATTAAACCAACCAATTTCAGTTTAATGTCCATTGATCAATTCCGGACTCAAATATGACCGAAGATTATCCAAGGGTAATCGGTCAATTAATCAAGTTAAAACAATAGTCATGATGTAACCGTAATTTACCACGGTAAAAATGTTCTACGGTAAAAATGTAAAGTTTACCGGATGGAGTGTCCGGCTAATTGGTCAAAGACTTACCATAAGTCGGCCAGTAATTTTCTGGTTTACAGTAATTTACAGAAATTACCTATGGTAAAGTTTAGCTATTTACCATACTTATTCAATTTATCCAAAGTTACAAGTGAATTTCAATGATTTTCACTTTAAACAATTTATCAAAATAGATATTGCAAATAACAGAAATTTACTCATGTCATTATCTGTTATTTATGTGGATTGTCAATTTTTACTAATTAACATTGTTAAATGGGTCAAATAGCAAAAAAATCAATTTTCTGGAAGTTAAACAGATGACAGTGGGCCGTTAAACCTACTGGCTGTAAAACGGTTATCATTGGGCCATTTTATACAAGGCGGGCGGTTCTAATTGGGCCGTTTGTATAAGTCGGGCGGGCAGTTCTGAGCCGTCTAAGAGATAAAGCGGTCCGATTGGAACCGTTAATCCCTGTAACACGGGAACAGCGAAACAGAAGCATAAATCCGGCGTTTAAGGCTTCAATTCATGCATTTGAGTACGTAAATAAATGGAAAAGCATGATTTCTACAAGCTAACATGATGCCCTTTCATTCCATTTATCAAATTCAAGGTTTGTGCCATGGTTACCTACCTTAACCGATGAAATAAGGAAAGATGAATGGGGAAGAAGATGAACAGTAGACTTGCAGAGCTTCTTCACAGCAGCAAGAACCCTTTTGTGTTTAAGAGATGTTTAAGGGGGCTTCCTCTACTTATAGGTTTGGAAGAGGAGTGTTTAATCTTCACACACGGTTTGGTCAGAGCCGCAAAATCCTTTGCATTATTGACAACATGTTTCTGCCAACCAAAACACGGTTTCACGTGTTTCTCAAGGTAAGGTTAACCTAATCTAAGCCTAATCCAAAAGATTAAGGAATGGTTAACTAAGACCTCAATTTAATGTTACTAAATGATTTTTAATGAATTGGACCCAGAAGACAAAATTACTAATCAAGACATGCTCTTTCATAATATGATTTTTATGGAATTTTATCACGAGGTTTATTGTTAATCTCCCAATCTTAAGATTAAAATAATAATTTAACCCAATGTTCAACGGTTTAGTCGATAGAGAGAGTTTCTGATTTTTACCGATGAAACTTCAGAAGACAAAGTTGCTAAGAAAAATACCCTCTATCAGATGTGATTTTTACAGATTTTTCTAAGGTAGTTGTATTTTCGTATAAATAGTGTTTTGCGCGTTTTTAAGTCAGGCTTAAATCACTGATTAAGCCATGTAAATGATTTTATTAGGGTCAAGTACAGAAGACCAAAGTGTTTACCATGGTCTTTACTAATTAACTACCATTTTTCAAAATTTTTATATGATAGTCAAAAATTTTACTATTTACTATTTACCACAGTCACTATTCAACATTTACTATTTACGAAATTTAATATTTGTACAGAAACTCGGGGTCTTACACTCACCTTAATGAATTTTAACATCTTATAAGCCCTAATGCAAAGCAAGATTTACCAATATAAATAGCAAGATTAGAGAGTATCTAGAACAATGACTGAACCATGGTTCACAAGGATTTAACATTGACTTAAAGGAATGCAAATGGAAATATAAGCTTACCATTATTCCAACTCAATGATATCAATATGAACCTGCATTTCAGAGAACTCAACATCATGTCAAACACAATTCAATTCATATGAGGAAATTAGCATCAAACTTTCTCTCCATATAACTCTCATCCTACAGAGGAGAATGTTGAAATGCAAGTAGAAAATCAGTGATGCAAAGCCTTTCAATCTATTTTCTCCATAAGCTAACATCACACATGATTAGCTCAAACCAGCCATGAGTTGCTTAGTCAGTCCGAAGCAACTAGCATTTTCACACCCCACACATATCAATTAGACTGAAATAGTCCAATTCTGAATAAGGAGCAACAAAACCATTTTTGACTGAATCAAGGTTAAGTGAATGTGCATATGAATTTATAGACTTTGTGTATGCATGAAACTGAATGTATAGATTTTGAAAACTTGAAGGCACAAGACAATGTATAGACTTGGCCAATGTACAGACTTGGTGTTCAATGTACAGACTTGGAAAGCTTGAACCAATGTATAGACTTTGATGCCCAAAGACAATGTATAGACTTAGTGCAATGTAGAGACTGCACAGACTTCAAATGTAAAGACATTGAACGTGTGTGCTGGCAATGTATAGACTTTGGCACACAATGCAACAAGACTCTGGACGACGTATAGACTTTACCTTCAATATGCAACAGAGTGTATAGACTTTGTATCAAAGAGTGTACAATATCAAGGTGTACAGACTTTGGAAATAAATGAAGCATTTCAGAGCAACTCAAAACAAACATTCATGTGAGGCATAATCAGTTCATAAACATGAATAAACATGAATTATAAATGCAGTTCAGAGCATGTATAACCATGGGCAACAAGATATCACGCATTTCTCAGTTCATTAAGAACACCAACATAATGTTTCCATGAAGACACCAATGTGAACATCAACATTAAGGATGTGTGCATGGAGGACCATTGTTTATGAACCACCTGCAAAACAAGATATTATAGTGTTAGCTTGTTTATTGTGCAGACGCCATTTAAGCATAAAACACACAATATATTATAATCATCAAAACCATTGTCAGAGACAACAAGGGGGCGCACAGAACCCAACAATCTCCCCCTTTTTGATGATGATAATATATTGTGACTATTTAAATTCAAATTCAAATATCTCTCCCCCTTTGGCATTATCAAAAAATGGGGGTTAAGATGGGAAAATATGAACAAAGATAAAGATGGGACCAGACCAGCAACGAAGACTGGAAGATGCCTACGAAGTCAGGATTGAGGGAGGATCCTCACCACCAATTAATTGCCCAGCTAGGACCATCTCAGGCCTGGCTGATGTCCGGTGTTATCGTCATCATTCAGATGGCAATACTGATAAAACCCCAGTTTGTTCACTGATGGAACCTCGAGATGATCTCAACAAAGCTGTGTCACTACTAAAAGGGCCTATTTCGGTTCTGATAAAAGTCAATACAAAATAACTAAGAGAAGCCAAGGCAATTATGCGGCCTAAAAGCACTAAATGGGCCGGCCGATTGGGCTTCTGACCATGGCGCCGGGAACCTCAACGAAGGGCCGCTGGACGCGCCGAGAGCCTGAAGGAAGGCGCGCCGGGAACTTCTCCCATGGATACAGGCGCCGAGATCCCTTTTGCAAGGCAAGGGTTCTATAAAACCCATTGCTTCTCCCACAAGAAAGAAGGCAGACAGACAGAAAAGAAGAAAAGAAAGAGGCAAAGAAAAAAGAGCGAAGAGATATCCAGAAAGAAAAGAGATAGGAAAAGAGAGGGAGAGAGTCTCCGTCGAAAGGGGGAAGCAGAAGAAAGAAGGAAGAGAGGCTCCAGGTGGACTGATAGGGGGAGGGAGAGGAGTCAATGCTCCACCCTCCCCCATGGTTTTATTTTCTTCTTCATGTAATCCTGCCGAGTTTATCTCGATTTTCTTTTGAATGTAACCGGGATACCCCGATGTATATTCATCTCCCTCTCCCTCACTCCCTCCTTGTGGTCGGTGTTGGAATGATGTTATGAAATGAAATACTACCATGGCCCATTTGGGTGTCGATTGATTGAGATATCTGCTCTATGTCTTTCTATGTATATCTTTCATCAGGAATTTCCGATAGTTTAGACGCTCCCGGTTTCAGGATCTTTCTACGACTATGTTCCTCGAAGAGGGATGAGGATAGAACCCCCACCCCTATCTAATGGGTGATTGGGCTCTATTTCCTTCTCCCCTCCTGTCTCAATGGCAGATTCTCCCCATATAGTTCGAGTTTCCCTTCGAGCCCTTCATGCAGTTCAGGAACCAGAGACATCAATCTCTTGGTTCCCTGAACTGCCGAGCTCTGATAAACGATAATATCGATCCCTAGGTCCTCCATTCTAAGCCTTGAATGCTTAGGGCCTGGAGTCTCGGTGCTGAAAGTCCCTCCGCCTGCAGATTTTCAATGCCATTGGGTTCGTCCAGGGGATCAGAGACAGTCATCTCTTGATCCCCCAGACGGCTGACGGCAAACAGAGAAGGATTCTCAGGGTTCAGATGATGATCTCTTTCCTCCTCCTGCTGATCTGGCCTCTCGGCTCCCTTGGCATCCCCCTAGCAGTAGCATCTATGAAACCCCCTTCTGCATTCCTGATCCTGCACCAATCTGAGCCAAGAATCTCATAAAATCCTAAAAAACAGAGCATCATTATTGAGCTCTGAAACCCTGAAATTCTCCCGCATTCCACCTTCTCGGCGTGCAAGTTTCCCCGCCGAGAACTGTAAGGCCGAGAGGCCTTCCTCTCTTGCTAAACGACAAAGCCTCTCCTTGTGAAGAAAACCACAGCCCACAGCCTCCCGGCGCGGCCATGAGCGCACCGGGAAGCCTTGTGCCGAGAGTCCTTCTCCCAAGGCCGAGAAGCCCTCTCCATCCACCAAATACCAGGCCGAGAACCCCCTTGGCCAGTCAAATGACCGCGCCGAGAGCCCCTTGGCCAGCCCAAGGGCCAGGCCGAGAGCCCCTTTTGGCCACTTCATAGCGCGCCGAGAAGCCCCCCTATAGCCCACGCCGAGAAGGCCACAAACCCCATGCCGAGAGCCCAAGGACCAGGCCGAGATCCCCCCTTTGTCCACCAAATGCTCATGCCGATACCCCTGCTTCGGCCAATGAAACCCAGACCAAGGTTCATCTCTGCACTATTATACTTCAACTCTTTAACCTCCACATACATCTGTCAAGAGGATGCTTGGAGATCATCAGATACACCCTGAGGAGATACAGCAATGGGGAAAACCTCCCCTACATTCCTATGTCCCGAATTGGATTCGCATGCAACCCCGCAGGTTCGACGGACCTTGTCTTTACAAGGGTTTCGTCGACCTCCGAGACGGGGAATAGTGATAGATGATAGAGACATGTACAGTCTCCTTGAGCCTTAGTGCTCCCCCGCTTTTCGGCTTTCATCCCGGCATTCCGTCGATGTCAGCCTATATCATCCCTTGGCAGATGCTAAGTCTAGGGGAGGTGCTGCCAAAATTCCCCCAGGATGATGAAAGCCAATATTAAGCTGCCCCCGGAAACCCCCGCAAGGGGCGCTGCCCCCTTGACCCCCGCGACCTGACCGGGCAGGTCGATCCCCGCGACCTGACTGCGCAGGTCGATCCGCGTGCGAGGGCGCAACATTGAGCGTTCGCTCACCTTCCGTCGTCCCGCATCAGGTTCATGAATAACCCCTTTAGCTCGGGAGGGCTCTGCCATTGCACGAGTTCCGCCGGCTTCTATAGGGAATACCAAACATTGCCCCATGGCAAATATGCGATTCGGGAAGTTCAACACTTCTCTCTCTCTTGGCTTTCATCCCGACACTCCGTGGGTGATAGCCTATTTCAATTCCCCCTGGGCATAACCCAGATAAAGGGAAGATGCTGTCGAAATACTGATCGATGTTTTAAACCTCATCACGGTCGCGGCTCAGGCTACCTGTGATTGAGATCCTCCTTCCCCCTTAACCACGGGCTTTGAATCGCTGACTTAGCGATATCATCTGTTTCTACGGTTGGTGTCATTATCTTGCCCGCCTTTCTGGCTTCGGTATGAAGTTCCGTTTCCGCACATGAATATACGTTTGCCTCTCGAGGCCTCCTACTTTTAGCGTTTAATCAAGAGTTGTCTTCCTTAGGGAGGACGTAATTAACGTCATAGCGTTCAGGGTATGACGGACTTCTGGTCCCGACTCGGACCTCACAATCGACTGACCAAGTCAGATCGAGCGCACAATAAAAATCGTCACCACGGTGACTGGCACGCCAATAAATAAATAATAAAAAAAATAAAAATAAATAAATAAATAAATAAAATAAACCTAGATAAAAAAAATGTGTCGAACAAGTCTGGCACGCCTGGTGGGACATGGTCTCCCTTCATCTTTACGCTAAGGTAGGAGGCCCAGCGGCCCCCCCCTCAAATTTCTGATTCCGTGTGTTTCCTTGTTTCCAGGAAACTACGATGACAACACAAATCGCGTCCGTATGCTTCAACAAGCAACCGGTGGACATGCACGTCCAGGAGGGGTACCTGGTGGTACCACTGGCGTTCGGTTCGTTTCCCCCAGCTGTCGGGCTGCCCAACTGCTTGGGCGTCGTCTACACCGACCTTCTACAGGTCGATAACGAAGAGCAAGGCGCCGCTGCAAGCGCCCCGGCGGAGACCGCTGATCGCAAGGATGGCTTACCGAAGAAAACGGCCCCCACGGCCGTCGCCTGCTACGTCCCTCATGTCCAGAAAAGGGACATGGTCCCCACTGCTGCCCAGAAAGGGAAGAAAACCAACCGGAGGAGCCGGTCTACTGCCGTTGATCGTCGCCTTTCCAATTCCGGAAAGACGATAATGATGGGTGCTATTAGGGCGAACCTCGACGGTCGCCCCAGGGGAGTCCGGCCGGACAGAATCGTCCCGACCATCCCAACTGACAACAAGTTCCAGGTTTTGGCCGCTAGGAGGGCCAACTGGGAAGCTGCTGAAAAGAAACCACTGGCGCCCAAGCCAGGAAAATACAAACAGGTCTGGCGACCGAAGAAGATGCAGAGCTGGGCTCCAGCTCAAGATGAGGAGAAGGCTACCAATGATGCTGTTGCCCGCTTCAGGGCGGGAAGCCGAAGAAGAAAGGGAAAAGAAACAGGAAATGCTATTGCTGCTCACCCCAGAGCCTGGGGTAGGAGAGATGAAAGAAATGATGGTGAAAGAAAACTGACTGCTGCTCGCCCCATGATGAGGGGTAGAAGACTTGAGAAGAAAGAAGACCTTACTGTCACCCGTCCCAGGGCTGGGGGCAGAAGATGGCAAAGAAAGAAATATGATGCTGCTGTTAACTGCTGCCGAAACGGCAATGTGGGAATGAGCGAACCAGTCACGGTCGCCATCCCAAGAAGACCGAGGGCCTGTGCCAGACAGGCCGACTTGTTCAAATATTCCAAAGCCGAGCATTTGAATGCTCTAATAACAAGACTGGCCTATCAGCAGAGAAGCCAGGAAAGACTAATGCTCCAACCTGAGTCACAGAGGCACGACTCTGAAGAGATGAAGCAGATAGTCCAAGACTACTTCCACTACCTGGGGAGCTCTGCCCTCGGTCAACAAAGACTATCCCGTGCCTTGGGCACCAGAGGTGAAGAAAAAGAAGAAACACTTCAAGAAACGATGATCGGAGCCTCTTCCTCTGATTTAAATCACCATGAAGAAGGTCTCAGGGCCAGATATGACAAAGAAGACCTGCACCGGGAAGAAGCCCAAGAAAGAATATCGGTCTTTGACCGGCTCAAATATCCTGACCAGGTGAAAAGAAAGGTCTACAGGCAGAAGGGAAAAATGCAAATCTTCGCCTGCAACATGGCTGGACTTGCCAGGGGGCAAGATATACTACCAACTCAGCCAGATGAACTGCTCAGGTTGGCTACTAGACCTGGTCCTGTCACAAGAAGAGGGCAGGCCGCAAAAGATAAAATGAAGAAATATGATGAAGCCCGCAAGATCACCACCATGACAGTCAATGTGGTGACGGCACAGGATGAAGACAATCCCCTTATTGATGATGCTGAAGGGACTTCTGAAGATATGCAAATCCCGTCAGCCTTGGATCCTATGATCCAGATGATGTTCAGAAGATACCAGCAGGAGATCAGTGCTCTCCGAAGGCAGCTCAATGAGAGACATGAAGCTACATCATTCTCAAAGCAAACTGAACCTGCGGGGCAAACATCCAGCTCAGCAGAGACGGCTATCCCAGCTAACCCTCTCTTAGCTGATAAGGGCAAGACACCGAGCCAACCTGTTCCACAGCAAACAGTAGCTCAGCCCTCTGTGTCTCAGACACAGCCTACCGCGCCCATCTTGCGCGCCACTATGATTACAACTCCTCGCAGCCAGCAACAAGCTCACTTCTTTCCAGAAGATATAGATCCAGCTATAGCCCACAAACAGATGATTGAAAGAATTGTGGAAATGAAACTGTCAGAAAAGACTGGTGGTGATGCTGGTACCTATGATGTGTACAAGGTACCGTATCCTCCCCAGTATGCTGCTAAGAGACTACCCGCAGGCGTCAGTAAGCCGCCGAAGTTTGAGAAATTTAATGGCCAAGGCTCCCCTAGGGAGCATATAGCCTACTACACTACAATCATGGGCGACCTAGCAGTCGATGAAGCTTATCTGCTCAAGTTCTTTGGCTCATCCCTCACTGGGTTGGCCTTTGAATGGTACTCAAGCTTGCCAGCCGGGTCAGTGGTTGATTGGCCTGATATGCAGAGAAAGTTCCGCGACAGATTTCATGTCACGGAGAGAGAAATCACAATAGCTGAGCTATATGCAACAAGGCAGAAGCAGGATGAGACCGCTCTGGATTATATAAAAAGATGGAGAAACCTCGCCATGAGATGCAGGCGGCCTCCACATCACGAGGACGCCGTCCAGATTTGCAAGCAGAATCTTCGGCGGGAGACTCTCGAAAAGATGATCGGGATGGAGATAGGGTCATTTGACCGACTAAACAATGCCGCGGCGGAGGTCGAGGCCTTCCTCTCCAGTAGTCCTTCAGTTGCTACTGCTGTGTACCAGAAAACTAGATCGGCTGATAAACGGCCCATGCCTGCAGAAGTCAGTACAATAGACTTCAAGATGTTCGAGCAACAAAAAGATAAAGAAAAAGGCGTTACCCGCCCTCCTCCCACTAGGCCGGCTGATCAAAAGGATGGCCCCGCTCTGCGAGCCAGGATGAGCAAGCCTTATTCCTTTCCTAAGGAAAAGACTCGGCTCCTGTTTGAATGGGCGGCCCAATTTGACAAGATTGTCCTTCCGGATCCAAAGAGACCTGATGATGCCAAAAGAAAAGATAATCCCCGCTTCTGCCCATATCATCAAGCATTGGGTCACCCCATTGAAGACTGCTATGTATTTAAAGATATTATTGAAAGAATGATTAAAAAAGGGGAACTCGAACTGGGTGAGTATAGAGTGGACCCTCCATGCCTGCATGAGTTGCCTGAGTTAAAAAGAGCAGTCAATATGATATCTCTATACCGGCAATCGCCCAAAGAAATGTTGAAAGAAACAGACACCGATGAGCCCATCCTGTGGGAGCATGTCAAATCCCCAAGCCTGATGAATAAGATGAAAAATAAATCAAAAATGCCAGATGTGCTAGATGACCCGTTATGGGTGCAGATGTCGACTGCTGAAAGAAAGGGAGAGCAGATGCAAACAAACACAAGGAAGGACAAAGTCTTCTCCTGTAACATGCTGTCAGTTTTACCCGGCGATGGCCAGACTTCCGAAGGGGACGATGAAGAGATATGCTTCATGCCAATAAGGTCAGAGCAAGCCAAAGCTTCAGCCTCCTGTCCTGATGATAAAACCAGCAAGAAGCCTGGGCACCTCCCGCTACCAGAAGAAGAAGCATGCTACCACACTCCTCCTCCATATGCGGAGACGAGGGCCAAGATGTTAATTTCTGAAAGCCTGGACACGTCCGGCGCCTGTAATAGGGTACTGCCAGTCCCTCCTAGGATTAGGGCCGGGGGCAACATTCTCGGCCTTGCCATGATGACAGAGCTATCTAAAAAACTACAAGAAGTCAAAGTGCTACAGAGCAAGCTGAATGAAATGGGTTTGCATCCGCCTGGTTTGCACTTAAACTCACCAGCTCCGGCAGTGATGGGTAAACCCGATACGAAACAAACAATGAAAACCAACTCTGCCAAGGGAGAAGTTACTAAGGCAGAACTGTATGAGGCCAGACAAAGGGCCGATGAATCTGCTCTGGATTATATCTACCGATGGAAGGACCTTTATGCCAGATGTCGGCACCCACCGAACCATGAGGAGGCTATCCAGATATGCAAGCGCAACCTGAAGACAGAAGTCTTAACAAGGTTGGTTGGCATCGAAGTCAAGACCTTCGATCTCTTGAATGAGATTGTGGCTGATATTGAGGCCTTTTTGGCGAAATATTGCCCGGCCGCTACCGCCCTAAGACAAAAGAGCAAGCCTACTAGTGAACAGCCAATGCATAAAGATATTTACATTGTCGACTTCCAAGCTTTTGAGAAGAAAAAGGCGAAAGAGGCAGCTAGCTCTTCATCAGCAAAGACTGGCGAGCTAGGCCATTCCCTAAGAAGCAAAATGACTAAACCCTACTCCTTTCCAAAGGAAAAGACTCGGGTCCTATTCGAATGGGTCACCCACCATGGCAAGATCATACTCCCGGCCCCAAAGAAGCCCAGTGATGCCGCAAGGAAAGATGAGCCTCGCTTCTGTCCGTACCATCAGATGCTCGGACACCCTATTGAGGACTGCTACGTCTTCAAAGATGTTATAGAAAGCTTGATACAGAAAGGTGAGCTGCAGATAGGGGAATATAAAGTGGACCCACCGCGTCCCCATCGAATGCTCAATTTCAAGAAGGCAGCCGACATGGCCGCACCACACCCGCCAAAGAGCGATTTGCTCTAAAGGGCATTTTCAATACGAATGATACCCCGTTCTGGGGTAGGTGTATTCCAAAAAGAATGATGGTGAAAGATGCCAGTGATACCCCTTCCTGGGGGCAGATGTACACACAAAAAAAGAGAAAAAAAAAGAAATAAAAAAAATGAGAATGATGATGATGAAGAGATGCCCATGATACCCCTTCCTAGGGGCAGATGTATTAACAAAAAAAAAATGATGAAAGGTATGGATGATACCCTATCCTGGGGACACATGGGGATGATACCCTATCCTGGGGGCACATGGGAATAAAAAAGGATAAAGAAAAGAGAGATGATGAAATAATATATATATATATATATATATAGATGGTACTCCCATTTGAGGGGCGATGCACATCAAAAAAAAATGGAAATGAAAAAAAGAGAAAGATGACAAAATGATGGAAGATGCAGATGATACCCCATTCTGAGGAGGGGGATGCATATCAAAAAAAAAAAGAAGAAAAAAAAGGAAAGAAAAAAAATGAAGAAAAAAAATGATGATTATGAGATGATGGAAGTTCCAAATGGTGTCCCATCTCGGGGGCAGATGCATGCCAAACAATGAGAAATATTGATGGTATCTCATTCTTAGGACAAATGTATGCCAAGAGAATGATGGAAGACATACATGGGTCCCCCTTCTAGGGGTAAATATATGAAATGCCAATGGCGGCATGCATGGCCGTTGCTGGGCATGCTCACTCCTTTAAAGGGACAATGATCACTTAGGGTGAAGAGAAATAAAACTAGAGCATTGACCCTTGAAGGGCCATCCTACCACAGACTCTTACACTGCACGTCTGCTGCTGATGTTAGGAACCGTCCAAATGATGGGAGTCCAGATGGCAATGAGCAATGAATGATGAATCAATGAAGAACGATGGAAGCTCGCCCAACCATCGGCGTCTTAGCCGACATATATCAATCATTCAGCCATCGGTACCCTGGCTGATAGATGCCCGATGATCCTCTAGACTGCCAGAGATGTCTAACCATCAGCATTCGAGATGACAGATGCTCACAAATATGGATTGCCAGTATGTCCAACTAAGAGAAATCAATATTCCGCCATCGGCACTCAAGCCGACCAATGTTCAAAGATCGCCAAAGGAAAGTCAATAAAATCAGTGAGTATGCAAAGATGTAGGTACCCAGCGGGTCAGAACCACATCAGCAATGAAGCATACCCTTCCGGCGAACGGCTTCGTGCCCGAGCTACCATACACATTTTTGAATCAATTCAGACCTTTCGTCTGAGTTGATTATAAAACATCATCCCTTTGCGTTAATGTTAAACCCCACATTAACGATGAAACCTACATTTCCAGCGAATGGTTTCGTGCTTAAGCTGCTACACACATCCTCGAGCCAATCCGGACCTTCTGTCTGGGTGGATGATGAAATCCCATCCCCTTGCGTTGATGGCAATCCCCACATCAACGATACAGCCATGCTCACGGCGAACGGCTTCACGCCTAAGCCACAAAACACACTCAAGTCGACCCAGGCCTTCTGCCTAGGCAGATGATGAAGACCTTATACCCCTTACATTGGTGTCAACACCCACATCAATGATGATACATACACAAGTTGAGCACATGGCTTAACAATTTACGAAGCTAAAGTCCCGATAAAAAAGAAGAAAAAAAAAGAGAAGAGATAAAATGGGGTTAAAAATTGAGATACCCCGCCAGTCTTGTTCAGGCTTTCTGAGCAAGAGCAAAAATGGCTAAAACCCAGCTGTGGTGAAAACCCGAAAGGGCACTGCAGGCAAAATCGGGTATCCCGCCACGTGAAAACCCGAAAGGGCGCGTGGGCAAAAGCAAGAGGGGGCTGGCTCCGGTGAAAACCCGAAAGGGCGCTTGGGTCAGTAATATGGTGATCCTAAAGAAACCTCACCTCTCGCCTTAAACTTCTCGTCGATCGACCGGCACCTTGCCCGATCAACGATCAAACCCACCCAGTACAGACCCTGCGTCTGTCCTGATAAAACCCTCATACCTTGCCAAAGTCCCACCATGGTGAAGTCCACTATCGATCGATTGGCGCCTTGCCCGATCAATAATGAAACCTATCCGGCTTAGACCTTACGTCTATCCCGATGAAACCTATGAAATCTTTGCATTGGTATAAACCCAATACCGATGATGAAACCCCCCTGTGATCGATGGGCACCCTGCCCGATCGACGAAGAAACCCGTCCTTTTAAACTTGCATCTCTTCCTGTCCCACCGTGATGAAGCCTGCTGCTGATTAGCGGGCACACGGTCCGAGCAGCAATGAAACCCATCCAGTTTAGACCTTATGTCTATCCTGATGAAACCTATGAAATCCTTGCGTCGATATATACCCAATACCGATGATAAGAGCAGCCGCCAATAAAGCAGCACATCGCCTAACTCGTGCTGAAGTCCCAATTCAAGCGATATATATATGTATATATAAATAAAAAAAATGAGGTTAAAAATAGAGATACCCTGCCAGTCTTGTTCGGATATCCCGGACAAGGGCAAAAAAATGGCCAAAACCCAGCTGTGGTGAAAACCCGAAAGGGCACCGCAGGCAAAATCGGGTACCCCGCCACGTGAAAACCCGAAAGGGCGCGTGGGCAAAAGCAAGAGGGGGCTGGCTCCGGTGAAAACCCGAAAGGGCGCCTGGGTCAGTAATGTGGTAATTCAAAGTTCCATGCCAACCGGCACGCTGCCTTCACCTCCCCTTCACTGATGAAACCTTCCGTCGGTCAGCTGGCTCCATTCCCCACCGATGATAAAACCCTCCCGGGGTAGACCTTACGTTTACCCTGATAAAATCCACATACCCTCTTTCGCACGTCCCACCAACAATGAAACCCATCACTGTTCTGATGAAACCTATGCATTCTTGGCAAAGTCCCACCCGCGATAAACCCCTTCCAGTTTAGACCTTTCGTCTATTCTGATAAAACTTAAACTCTTCTTTGCTTCGATATAAACCCAATATCGATGATGAAATCAACTATTGATCGATTGGCACCTCGCCCGATCAATGATGAAACCCTGCCAGTTTAGACCTTTCGTCTATTCTGATGAACTTATAAAACCCTTTGCATCGATATCAACCCAATATCGATGATGAAACCAACTGTTGATCGACCGGCACCTCGCCTGATCAATGATGAAACCCTGCCAGTGTAGACCTTTCGTCTATTCTGATGAAATTTATAACACTTTCTTTGCATCGATATAAACCCAATATCGATGATGAAACAAACTATTGATCGATTGGCACCTCGCCCGATCAGCGATGAAACCCTACCGGGATAGACCTTCCGTCTGTCCTGATGAAAACTACATATCATTTCATGCCCCACCTGTAATGAACCTACCCAGTTTAGACCTTTCGTCTATTCTGATGAAGCTTAAACTCCTTTGCATCGACATGAGCCCAATGTCGACGATGGAACCACGCACTGGACGATCGGCGAATCGCCACAGTCAGCTTTGAGGAACAGACCTCTCGTCTGTTCCAGATGCATGTCTTCCGCTAGCCAACAGGCCCAGCAAAGGCAATCCCATCAGATACCGATACGTGGTGGAGCGAGCCCCCATTCTTTCCCTGAGAGGATGGACGCTCTCCTGCTGCACACAGGTCGTCAGTATAAAGGCTGCTGAGACCATTACTCTTCATACGAAGGAAATAACAACACATGAAGAAGATGTTCAGCCACCCGGAGCTTCAATCCGGCAGATGTTCAGCCACCCGGAGCTTCAATCCGGCAGATGTTCAGCCACCCGGAGCTTCAGTCTGGCAGATGTTCAGCCACCCGGAGCTTCAGTCCGGCAGATGTTCAGCCACCCGGAGCTTCAATCCGGCAGATGTTCAGCCACCCGGAGCTTCAATCCGGCAGATGTTCAGCCACCCGGAGCTTCAATCCGGCAGATGTTCAGCCACCCGGAGCTTCAATCCGGCAGATGTTCAGCCACCCGGAGCTTCAATCCGGCAGATGTTCAGCCATCCGGAGCTTCAATCCGGTAGATGTTCAGCCACCCGGAGCTTCAATCCGGCAGATGTTCAGCCACCCGGAGCTTCAGTCTGGCAGATGTTCAGCCACCCGGAGCTTCAGTCCGGCAGATGTTCAGCCACCCGGAGCTTCAATCTGGCAGATGTTCAGCCACCCGGAGCTTCAATCCGGCAGATGTTCAGCCACCCAGAGCTTCAATCCGGCAGATGTTCAGCCACCCAGAGCTTCAATCCGGAAGATGTTCAGCCAATCAGGGCTTAAAACTGACAGATGCAAGATGTACAGCCAATCAGGGCTTAAAGCTGACAGATACAAGATGTACAGCCAATCAGGGCTTAAAACTGACAGATGCAAGATGTACAGCCGATCGGGGCTCAAAACCGATAGATGCAAGATATACTGCCGATCGGGGCTCAAAACTGATAGATGCAAGATATACAGCCGATCGGGGCTCAAAACCGATAGATGCAAGATATACAGCCGATCGGGGCTCAAAATCGATAGATGCAAGATGTACAGCCAATCAGGGCTTAAAACTGACAGATGCAAGATGTACAGCCGATCGGGGCTCAAAACCGATAGATGCCAGATGTACAGCCAATCAGGGCTTAAAACTGACAGATGTAAGATGTACAGCCGATCGGGGCTCAAAACCGATAGATGCCAGATGTACAGCCAATCAGGGCTTAAAACTGACAGATGCAAGATGTACAACCGATCGGGGCTCAAAACCGATAGATGCCAGATGTACAGCCAATCAGGGCTTAAAACTGACAGATGCAAGATGTACAGCCGATCGGGGCTCAAAACCGATAGATGCCAGATGGTCAGCCAACCAGGGTTTAAAACCAATAGATGCAAGATGTACAGTCGATCGGGGCTCAAAACCGATAGATGCAAGATGTACAGCCGATCGGGGCTCAAAACCGACAGATGCCAGATGGTCAGCCAACCAGGGTTTAAAGCCAATAGATGCAAGATGTACAGTCGATCGGGGCTCAAAACCGATAGATGCCAGATGTACAGCCAATCGGGGCTCAAAACCGACAGATGCCAGATGGTCAGCCAACCAGGGTTTAAAGCCAATAGAAGTCAAATGTGCCATTGATCGGGGCCTAAAACCGACAGATGTCAGACATGCCAGTTGATCAGGGCTCAAGCCGATAGTTGTTCAGCGGATCGAGGCTCAAGCCAAGAAGATCATGCCAGGAGGAACTCCCAGTATGGGGATACTGCCAAGCTATAACTCAAAGAATAAGTCGATAGCATTGAGTCAATGATACACCTGCAGACACCGTGCCACACCTTCTGCGCTTACGCCATCTGCAGGTGGGGGGCATTTGTTGACAGCTAAAATATGAACAAAGATAAAGATGGGACCAGACCAGCAACGAAGACTGGAAGATGCCTACGAAGTCAAGATTGAGGGAGGATCCTCACCACCAATTAATTGCCCAGCTAGGACCATCTCAGGCCTGGCTGATGTCCGGTGTTATCGTCATCATTCAGATGGCAATACTGATAAAACCCTAGTTTGTTCACTGATGGAACCTCGAGATGATCTCAACAAAGCTGTGTCACTACTAAAGGGGCCTATTTCGGTTCTGATAAAAGTCAATACAAAATAACTAAGAGAAGCCAAGGCAATTATGCGGCCTAAAAGCACTAAATGGGCCGGCCGATTGGGCTTCTGACCATGGCGCCGGGAACCTCAACGAAGGGCCGCTGGACGCGCCGAGAGCCTGAAGGAAGGCGCGCCGGGAACTTCTCCCATGGATACAGGCGCCGAGATCCCTTTTGCAAGGCAAGGGTTCTATAAAACCCATTGCTTCTCCCACAAGAAAGAAGGCGGACAGACATAAAAGAAGAAAAGAAAGAGGCAAAGAAAAAAGAGCGAAGAGATATCCAGAAAGAAAAGAGATAGGAAAAGAGAGGGAGAGAGTCTCCGTCGAAAGGGGGAAGCAGAAGAAAGAAGGAAGAGAGGCTCCAGGTGGGCTGATAGGGGGAGGGAGAGGAGTCAATGCTCCACCCTCCCCCATGGTTTTATTTTCTTCTTCATGTAATCCTGCCGAGTTTATCTCGATTTTCTTTTGAATGTAACCGGGATACCCCGATGTATATTCATCTCCCTCTCCCTCACTCCCTCCTTGTGGTCGGTGTTGGAATGATGTTATGAAATGAAATACTACCATGGCCCATTTGGGTGTCGATTGATTGAGATATCTGCTCTATGTCTTTCTATGTATATCTTTCATCAGGAATTTCCGATAGTTTAGACGCTCCCGGTTTCAGGATCTTTCTACGACTATGTTCCTCGAAGAGGGATGAGGATAGAACCCCCACCCCTATCTAATGGGTGATTGGGCTCTATTTCCTTCTCCCCTCCTGTCTCAATGGCAGATTCTCCCCATATAGTTCGAGTTTCCCTTCGAGCCCTTCATGCAGTTCAGGAACCAGAGACATCAATCTCTTGGTTCCCTGAACTGCCGAGCTCTGATAAACGATAATATCGATCCCTAGGTCCTCCATTCTAAGCCTTGAATGCTTAGGGCCTGGAGTCTCGGTGCTGAAAGTCCCTCCGCCTGCAGATTTTCAATGCCATTGGGTTCGTTCAGGGGATCAGAGACAGTCATCTCTTGATCCCCCAGACGGCTGACGGCAAACAGAGAAGGATTCTCAGGGTTCAGATGATGATCTCTTTCCTCCTCCTGCTGATCTGGCCTCTCGGCTCCCTTGGCATCCCCCTAGCAGTAGCATCTATGAAACCCCCTTCTGCATTCCTGATCCTGCACCAATCTGAGCCAAGAATCTCATAAAATCCCAAAAAACAGAGCATCATTATTGAGCTCTGAAACCCTGAAATTCTCCCGCATTCCACCTTCTCGGCGTGCAAGTTTCCCCGCCGAGAACTGTAAGGCCGAGAGGCCTTCCTCTCTTGCTAAACGACAAAGCCTCTCCTTGTGAAGAAAACCACAGCCCACAGCCTCCCGGCGCCAGGCTCCCGGCGCGGCCATGAGCGCGCCGGGAAGCCTTGTGCCGAGAGTCCCCCTCCCAAGGCCGAGAAGCCCTCTCCATCCACCAAATACCAGGCCGAGAACCCCCTTGGCCAGCCAAATGACCGCGCCGAGAGCCCCTTGGCCAGCCCAAGGGCCAGGCCGAGAGCCCCTTTTGGCCACTTCATAGCGCGCCGAGAAGCCCCCCTATAGCCCACGCCGAGAAGGCCACAAACCCCATGCCGAGAGCCGAAGGACTAGGCCGAGATCCCCCCTTTGTCCACCAAATGCTCATGCCGATACCCCTGCTGTAATATCCCGGACCTTTCGGATCCTTCTTCGTGGGTCCCGGATCTGGTTTTCGGAGCGTCCGGCTCTGTTGTGTCCGAAATTTCGTTTCGGACATCTTTCGTGTTCGGATCGGCGTGATCCGGAGTCGTTTCGGAGGCCCGGAGGCGTTCCGCGGCTTTTCCGCGTGTGTTTTCCGATTCCCGGTGTGTGTTTCGGCTTTTCCTTCGGACGCTCGCTGCGGGTTAACTGGGCCGTTCACCCGGGCACGAGTGGTACCGTTGCGATCGGTGCGTTCCGAGGATTCCAGAAATGTATTTTTCTATTTTTCGGTATTTTTCCGAAAATTCGGATTTTCTATAAATCCTAATCCTTTTTCTTTTCTTTTTCCCTTTTCTCTTTCTTCTTCCTCTCCCTCTCTCTCGCGACCGTGAGCCCCCTCTCTCTCCCTCTCTCCCATTCGGACGTGGCGAGCCCCTCTCCGGCTACGGACGGCGGCGGGGCGACGGCGCGGACGCGTGGGCGACGGTGAGGGGATCTCGTGGGCGTGCGGCGAGCGTGGGAAGCGTGGGGAGTTCGTGAAGCTTCGAGCATTCTTCGTGATTCGTGATCGATTCGGCGGAGCATTCGCTCCATTGAGATAGGGTGACGTTCCTTAGCCTCATGCCGTTCTTTTCCGTGATTTATAGGCCGCGGGGAGGCCGAGAGGGGATCATTTGAGCGTTTTTGGGTTTTTCCATGATTTGGGGAGAGCTCGCCCGATCTATGGATTCAATGCATGGATTCGTGTTTTGAGGGCCTAGAATCATGCTAGGGGTCCCCAGGGGTCTTCCCCTTTGTTTTCCCCCTCTCCTATGGAGGTATGGGGGCGTGGTTGGGTTTTTTGGGCGTTCTTACCGTTTTCGGCCGCGGACTGAGAACGCGCTATACTCCAGTAGCGCGTTCTTGGAGGTCGCGCTGCCCCGACCGAGCGCGTTCATCAGAGAAGATGAACAGTTTGGCGGTTCGTGTCGCGCTATGGGGCCCTAGCGCGATCATCATTGTCGCGCTAGGAGGACCTAGCGCGATGGTCCCTGTCGCGCTAGGTATCCCTAGCGCGATGGTCCGTGTCGCGCTATGGGGCCATAGCGCGACAACCCTTGTTGCGCTAGGGGACCCTAGCGCGACATGCCCTGTCGCGCTAGGTGGCCCTAGCGCGATTTGGTTCGTTGTTGGGTGTTCCCCTTGGGCCGTGTGTGCGTCCCGGGCACCCCGTTGAGTTCCGTGACCGTGTTTTTGGTGTCCGGAAGTCCCGTTCGCCTCGGTCAGGCGTTTGACCGTGGGCAATGCGTCTGTTTCTTTTCCGACCATGGTCACCGTGCGACGGGGCTGGTGCGTGGGGTGATTCCCACACGTTGTCGGTTTCGGACGTTGTTTTCCGTTGACTCGAGAGTCTACTCCTTCAGTGACCCTCCACTAGTCGTAGCCCACCAGTACGAGGTGCTGGTCTCACCTGGGAGTGGTGTACAGGCACCCACCTTTCGAGACGGTTTGTGGACCGGTTACCGTAGGCCCCTCGTCGTAGCCAGAGTCCGGCTGCGGGGGAAAACCGGTCAGAGGGCCAGACCTAGGACGCGTGGTCTGTGTGTGCACACGTGGTTGGGGGCGGTTGGACCCACGTCGACGGGCGTGACCCCTGCTAGTCACTTGTTTGTGGTTACTTGTACGGTGTTTGCGCCTCGGGTAGGACCTACCACGTCAGGCGGTTCACCTGCGGTGCGGTGTAAGACGTCAGGGGACGCTACCGGCTGTGCTTCTAGTGGGTGGTACTCCTGTCGAGTACGGAGTGTTAGACTGTCAGTCGTGTGTTTCCGACCTTCGGGTTTTACGGTTCGACCGTTGATTTCGGTCTTCTCGTACCGTGGCACGTGTGTCGGTTTGCGTGCCGTAGGGTCTAGTTCTGTAGAGTACAGGGCTTTCCTTTCCGAGGTACTTTCCTACCGCTAGAGTAGTGGTTTCTCATTTTTCGAGGTAGGGTTCGAGTGATCCCTACTGAGTCTTGTTCTGAGACTCATTCCCTGCGTGTTTTCACCGTGTTTCAGGTGAGGCGCCACCTTCGGGGAGCGCGTCAGGAGCGCAGCGTGGTGCGGGTGCCCAGAGGTAGTGCCAGAGGTCAGAGCCGGGGTATGCCCCGTGTAGCTGTACTTTTCTTTCTTGTCACTGTACTAGTCGTGGACTACTGTTGCTGTTGTTGTTCTTTATTGTGGACCATGTAAATTGTTAATTTATTTCCTGCTTAATATTATAACTGTTTAATTTCTGTAATTATCTGTGATGCTTATGTAGTTTCCACACCATCCTTTTAACCCTTCCGAGTCTTCGGACTCGTGGGTGGCGGTACGAGTCTCGGGTTATCGGGCCTTCCCGGTAATCGGATTCTCGGGTCGTTACAGCTGGTATCAGAGCGCGGCTGTGGAATTACCTGAGAATCATAGGTAATTGTATTGGTCCACCAGTCCACAACGATGATGTACATGTGACGCTGGCATTGGGCACCGCATGTTTTATTCTGACATTGCCGTTTCCGTGTTTTCTGTCTTGTGCTTCAGGAGCGAGGATGGCGCCGAGGAGGAGTTCTCGCTCTCAGCAGGGGCAGTCGGCTGGAGGTCAGGAGATCCAGCAGGGGGTCCAGAGGGACCAGGAGGAGCATAGCAGAGTTCCGGGAGCTACCGAGGCCGCGGATGCTGCGAGGGCTCCGGGGGCCGAGGATTTCTTCCGTGGCATGTACCATCTCATGTCTCAGCAGTTTGGCGGAGAGGCTGTTGAGGGCTCGTCAGCTAGGGGTGGGCCAGGCCGAGCGGTGAGGGACTTCATGCAGTTCCATCCACCTTACTTTAGCGGCCAGGCAGACCCTGATGCGGCTCGTGATTGGCTCGATGAGATGGAGCGGGTGTTCAGTTCTGCGAAGAGTACTGCCGAGGACAGAGTGGGGTTGGCCTACAACCAGTTGCAGGGTACGGCTCGGAGGTGGTGGTCTTCCGAGTGGAAGACATCCTTTCAGTTTCGTCCACTTGAGCAGGTCGAGTGGGGTGACTTTGTCAGTGCTTTCGAGCGTACGTACTGTCCAGATGTTGTTGCTACGCAGCGGATGCGGGAGTTTCTGGAGCTGGTGCACGGTGACATGTCCGTGTTGCAGTATAGGGCCCGATTTGTCGAGCTGGGTCGGTATGCACCTCATATCATGGAGCATGAGAGGGTGAGGACCACGCAGTTTGTGCAGGGCTTGAGGTTGGAGCTGAGGCACCATTTGATCGCGAATGGGGCCACTGATCTAGAGACGGCGTCTCGTGTTGCGATTTCCTTGGAGATGGAGATGCAGAGGACTCGAGGACCGATCAGCCAGGGGCAGTCTTTGTCAGGTCGCAGCCAGCAGTCGGCTACCCAGCAGCAGGGTTTCTTCCAGCATGCGTCGGGTGGTTCAGGAGTACCGGCATCGGCAGCTTCAGTGACAGGATCTGCGTCTTTTAGCTCGAAGGTCAAGAAGTTCTTGAAGAAGGGTTTCCGTAAGAAGCCCAAGGATCAAGGGCAAGCTTCATCGGGCAGTGTACAGCAGCCGATTCCTTTGCAGCGTCAGGGATCAGTGGGTGGATCGCGAGGACCTTGTCCACGGTGTGGTGGGACCCACCCAGGCAGGCAGTGCACGGCGCCGATCATCTGTTTTCGGTGTGACCAGCCAGGGCACATGGCGCGTGACTGTCCTCAGAGGCCGCCGCAGCAGCAGGTTCCCCAGCAGCAGCAGCAGCAGCAGGGACAGTATCCGCCGCTACCCAGGTCAGCTAGCGTGGGAGGCAGGCAGAGGGCTCGTGGCCAGATCACGCACTTGACCAGGGCAGAGGCAGTGGCGTCGCAGCTCGTGGAAGGTACCGTTCAGATTTTGGGTTGTGCGGCTCGGGTTTTATTTGATTCTGGCGCGTCTCATTCGTTTATTTGGGAGGATTTCGCGTCGAGCGTCGAGGAGCCGGTGACCCAGTTGTCCTGTGATTTGGCAGTGGAGTTGCCTTCGGGTGATTTTATGGTCACTCCGTATTGCTTCGACCAGGTTCCGGTGTGGATCGATGGGCGGAGTATGCCAGGCAGGTTGTATGCATTGCAGCTTCGGGATTACGACGTGATTCTAGGCATGGATTGGCTCGAGACTCATGGAGCGGTGGTGGATTGTGGAATGAAGAGGGTCTACTTCCAGCATCCGAGCAAGAGGACCTTCTATTTCCAAGGTATCCGTTCCACCTCTTCTCGATTCCTTATCTCTGCTATTCGAGCCCGTCAATTGCTTGATTCAGGTTGTCAGGGTTTTCTCGCGTCTGTGGTTGTGTCTGACCGGATGGAGCCGGATGTCGAGGACATTGCGGTGGTGTACGAGTTTCCCGATGTTTTTCCTGAGGAGTTGCCTGGATTACCTCCCCAGCGGGAGATCGATTTCGTGATCGAGGTTATACCTGGTACGGGACCTTTGGCGAAGGCTCCCTATCGTATGGCCCCCGCTGAGCTGAGGGAGTTGAGGGCGCAGTTGCAGGAACTGTTGGCCAAGGGGTACATTCGTCCGAGCTTTTCCCCTTGGGGTGCGCCCGTGTTGTTTGTGAAGAAGAAGGACGGTAGTCTGCGGCTATGCATTGACTATCGGCAGCTGAATGAAGTGACCATTAAGAACAAGTATCCGTTGCCGCGGATTGATGATTTGTTCGACCAGCTTCAGTCTGCGCGGGTGTTCTCGCGGATTGATTTGCGGTCCGGTTACTATCAGCTGAGAATTCGCGAGTCCGATGTGGAGAAGACTGCATTCAGTACGAGGTACGGGCATTATGAGTTTCTGGTGATGCCGTTTGGGCTCACCAATGCCCCAGCAGCCTTCATGGACTTGATGCAGAGGGTGTTCCATCCGTATTTGGACCAGTTCGTGGTCATCTTCGTGGATGACATCCTTGTTTATTCGCGGTCTGCTGAGGAGCATGCGTACCATTTGGGTGTGGTGCTGCACACGTTGCGAGATCACCAGTTGTATGCGAAGCTCAGCAAGTGCGAGTTTTGGCTCAGCGAGGTGCACTTTCTGGGGCACGTGATTTCTGGTGATGGCATTTCCGTGGATCCCGCCAAGGTAGAGGCTGTGATGCAATGGCCGAGGCCGAGGTCGGTGACGGAGATTCGGAGTTTCTTGGGGCTTGCGGGGTATTATCGCCGGTTTATCCAGGATTTTTCCTGCATTGCGACCCCGATGACTAGGCTCACGCGGAAGGATGTGCCTTTTGTTTGGTCCGAGGAGTGTGAGCAGAGCTTCAGTGAACTGAAGAGGTTGCTCACCTCGGCTCCGGTGTTGGTTTTGCCTTCTGGATCGGGAGGTTTTGTGGTGTGTACAGATGCTTCCGGCGTTGGATTGGGTGCTGTTCTGATGCAGCATGGTAGAGTGGTGGCTTATGCATCTCGGCAGCTAAAGCCCCATGAGGAGAACTACCCTACCCATGACCTTGAGTTGGCGGCGGTGATCTTTACGCTGAAGATCTGGAGGCATTATCTGTATGGTGAGAAGTTCGAGGTGTTCACTGACCATCAGAGTTTGAGGTATGTGTTCTCGCAGAGAGATCTGAACCTCAGACAGAGGCGTTGGATGGAGTTCATGAAGGACTATGACTTCACCCTGTCTTATCAGCCGGGCAGGATGAATGTCGTTGCCGATGCCTTGAGTCGGAAGGTGGCAGTCAGTACCTTGATGTTGAGGAAGTGGAGGCTCTGGGAACAAGTGCCCGAGGTATCTTTCAGGCTCAAGATTCCCCAGGAGCGAGGGTTGGCAGTGCTTGCGAGTCTGACTGTCACTCCTGCTATCCGTCGTCAGGTGACAGAGGCTCAGCATGCGGACCCTGAGTTGCCCCGGATTCTTGCGATGGCTGATGTGGAGCTCGGCGAGGACGGTGCTGCGAGGTTTCGTGGCAGGTTGTACGTCCCAGCGGAGGAGCAGGTTCGTCGTGCGGTGTTACGCGAGGCTCATGGGAGCAGGTACACTGTACACCCGGGTGCGACGAAGATGTATCGGAACTTGCGGAGGCAGTTTTGGTGGCCTGGCATGAAGATAGATGTTGCCGAATTTGTGGCCAGGTGCCTGATCTGTCAGCAGGTGAAGGCGGAGCATCAGAGACCAGGAGGTACTCTCCAGCCCTTGGTTGTTCCTGCTTGGAAGTGGGACCATGTGACCACAGATTTTGTGGTGGGGTTGCCAAGGACCCCGAGTGGGCAGGACAATATTTGGTTACTGGTGGATCGGCTGACGAAGGTGACGCGGTTGCTTCCGGTCAAGGTCAGCTGGAGCGTGTCCAGGTTGGCTCGTCTGTATGTGGAGCGGATCGTGCCGTTGCATGGGGTTCCCATTTCGATCGTGTCGGATCGGGATCCGCGCTTCACTTCTGGATTCTGGAGGAGTTTCCAGCGAGCTCTTGGCACGGAGTTGGCATTTAGCTCGGCGTATCATCCTCAGTCAGATGGTCAGTCTGAGAGGACCATTCAGACTTTGGAGGACATGCTGAGATCCTGCTGCCTGGAGTGGCAGGAGAGTTGGATTCATCACCTACCGTTGGTGGAGTTTGCCTATAACAACAGCTATCATTCGAGCATCGGCATGGCTCCTTATGAGGCATTGTATGGGCGTCCTTGTCGGACTCCACTTGATTGGTTTGAGGTGGGTGAGCGTGTTTTGACGGGACCGGAGTTGGTGCAGCAATGTGTGGACGTTGTGCACCTGGTTCGTCAGAACATGTTGGCGGCCCAGAGTCGGCAGAAGAGCTATGCTGACCGTAGGCGGCAGCCCCTTGAGTTCGCCGTGGGCGATCATGTGTTCTTGAGAGTTTCTCCGATGAAGGGGGTGATGCGTTTTGGACGGCGTGGGAAGCTGAGTCCCCGCTATATTGGTCCTTTCGCGATTGTGGAACGCATCGGTGAGGTTGCTTACCGGTTGCAGTTACCTCCTGAGTTGGCGTCGGTGCATGACGTGTTCCACGTCTCGATGTTGCGGAAGTATATGCCCGATGACTCTCATGTGCTCGAGTTTTCTGTTTGGCCTGAGGTGACTCCAGATCTTTCTCTCCCAGAGTTTCCGATCCGTGTGGAGGATAGGCGAGAGCAGCGCCTGCGGAACAAGGTCATTCCCTTGGTGAAGGTCGTGTGGCAGCGACACTCTGGTGGTGAGGCTTCGTGGGAACGTGAGGACGAGATGCGTCAACAGTTCCCGTATCTGTTTGAGTGAGTCTTCCTCTTCTTTCCCCTTTGGTTGTTCTCAATTTCGAGGACGAAATTCCTTAAGGGGGGAGGGCTGTAATATCCCGGACCTTTCGGATCCTTCTTCGTGGGTCCCGGATCTGGTTTTCAGAGCGTCCGGCTCTGTTGTGTTCGAAATTTCGTTTCGGACATCTTTCGTGTTCGGATCGGCGTGATCCGGAGTCGTTTCGGAGGCCCGGAGGCGTTCCGCGGCTTTTCCGCGTGTGTTTTCCGATTCCCGGTGTGTGTTTCGGCTTTTCCTTCGGACGCTCGCTGCGGGTTAACTGGGCCGTTCACCCGGGCACGAGTGGTACCGTTGCGATCGGTGCGTTCCGAGGATTCCAGAAATGTATTTTTCTATTTTTTGGTATTTTTCCGAAAATTCGGATTTTCTATAAATCCTAATCCTTTTTCTTTTCTTTTTCCCTTTTCTCTTTCTTCTTCCTCTCCCTCTCTCTCGCGACCGTGAGCCCCCTCTCTCTCCCTCTCTCCCATTCGGACGTGGCGAGCCCCTCTCCGGCTACGGACGGCGGCGGGGCGACGGCGCGGACGCGTGGGCGACGGTGAGGCGATCTCGTGGGCGTGCGGCGAGCGTGGGAAGCGTGGGGAGTTCGTGAAGCTTCGAGCATTCTTCGTGATTCGTGATCGATTCGGCGGAGCATTCGCTCCATTGAGGTAGGGTGACGTTCCTTAGCCTCATGCCGTTCTTTTCCGTGATTTATATGCCGCGGGGAGGCCGAGAGGGGATCATTTGAGCGTTTTTGGGTTTTTCCATGATTTGGGGAGAGCTCGCCCGATCTATGGATTCAATGCATGGATTCGTGTTTTGAGGGCCTAGAATCATGCTAGGGGTCCCCAGGGGTCTTCCCCTTTGTTTTCCCCCTCTCCTATGGAGGTATGGGGGCGTGGTTGGGTTTTTTGGGCGTTCTTACCGTTTTCGGCCGCGGACTGAGAACGTGCTATACTCCAGTAGCGCGTTCTTGGAGGTCGCGCTGCCCCGACCGAGCGCGTTCATCAGAGAAGATGAACAGTTTGGCGGTTCGTGTCGCGCTATGGGGCCCTAGCGCGATCATCATTGTCGCGCTAGGAGGACCTAGCGCGATGGTCCCTGTCGCGCTAGGTATCCCTAGCGCGATGGTCCGTGTCGCGCTATGGGGCCATAGCGCGACAACCCTTGTTGCGCTAGGGGACCCTAGCGCGACATGCCCTGTCGCGCTAGGTGGCCCTAGCGCGATTTGGTTCGTTGTTGGGTGTTCCCCTTGGGCCGTGTGTGCGTCCCGGGCACCCCGTTGAGTTCCGTGACCGTGTTTTTGGTGTCCGGAAGTCCCGTTCGCCTCGGTCAGGCGTTTGACCGTGGGCAATGCGTCTGTTTCTTTTCCGACCATGGTCACCGTGCGACGGGGCTGGTGCGTGGGGTGATTCCCACACGTTGTCGGTTTCGGACGTTGTTTTCCGTTGACTCGAGAGTCTACTCCTTCAGTGACCCTCCACTAGTCGTAGCCCACCAGTACGAGGTGCTGGTCTCACCTGGGAGTGGTGTACGGGCACCCACCTTTCGAGACGGTTTGTGGACCGGTTACCGTAGGCCCCTCGTCGTAGCCAGAGTCCGGCTGCGGGGGAAAACCGGTCAGAGGGCCAGACCTAGGACGCGTGGTCTGTGTGTGCACACGTGGTTGGGGGCGGTTGGACCCACGTCGACGGGCGTGACCCCAGCTAGTCACTTGTTTGTGGTTACTTGTACGGTGTTTGCGCCTCGGGTAGGACCTACCACGTCAGGCGGTTCACCTGCGGTGCGGTGTAAGACGTCAGAGGACGCTACCGGCTGTGCTTCTAGTGGGTGGTAGTCCTGTCGAGTACGGAGTGTTAGACTGTCAGTCGTGTGTTTCCGACCTTCGGGTTTTACGGTTCGACCGTTGATTTCGGTCTTCTCGTACCGTGGCACGTGTGTCGGTTTGCGTGCCGTAGGGTCTAGTTCTGTAGAGTACAGGGCTTTCCTTTCCGAGGTACTTTCCTACCGCTAGAGTAGTGGTTTCTCATTTTTCGAGGTAGGGTTCGAGTGATCCCTACTGAGTCTTGTTCTGAGACTCATTCCCTGCGTGTTTTCACCGTGTTTCAGGTGAGGCGCCACCTTCGGGGAGCGCGTCAGGAGCGCAGCGTGGTGCGGGTGCCCAGAGGTAGTGCCAGAGGTCAGAGCCGGGGTATGCCCCGTGTAGCTGTACTTTTCTTTCTTGTCACTGTACTAGTCGTGGACTACTGTTGCTGTTGTTGTTCTTTATTGTGGACCATGTAAATTGTTAATTTATTTCCTGCTTAATATTATAACTGTTTAATTTCTGCAATTATCTGTGATGCTTATGTAGTTTCCACACCATCCTTTTAACCCTTCCGAGTCTTCGGACTCGTGGGTGGCGGTACGAGTCTCGGGTTATCGGGCCTTCCCGGTAATCGGATTCTCGGGTCGTTACACCTGCTTCGGCCAATGAAACCCAGACCAAGGTTCATCTCTGCACTATTATACTTCAACTCTTTAACCTCCCCATACATCTGTCAAGAGGATGCTTGGAGATCATCAGATACACCCTGAGGAGATACAGCAATGGGGAAAACCTCCCCTACATTCCTATGTCCCGAATTGGATTCGCATGCAACCCCGCAGGTTCGGCGGACCTTGTCTTTACAAGGGTTTCGTCGACCTCCGAGACGGGGAATAGTGATCGATGATAGAGACATGTACAGTCTCCTTGAGCCTTAGTGCTCCCCCGCTTTTCGGCTTTCATCCCGGCATTCCGTCGATGTCAGCCTATATCATCCCTTGGCAGATGCTAAGTCTAGGGGAGGTGCTGCCAAAATTCCCCCAGGATGATGAAAGCCAATATTAAGCTGCCCCCGGAAACCCCCGCAAGGGGCGCTGCCCCCTTGACCCCCGCGACCTGACCGGGCAGGTCGATCCCCGTGACCTGACCGCGCAGGTCGATCCGCGTGCGAGGGCGCAACATTGAGCGTTCGCTCACCTTCCGTCGTCCCGCATCAGGTTCATGAATAACTCCTTTAGCTCGGGAGGGCTCTGCCATTGCACGAGTTCCGCCGGCTTCTATAGGGAATACCAAACATTGCCCGATGGCAAATATGCGATTCGGGAAGTTCAACACTTCTCTCTCTCTTAGCTTTCATCCCGACACTCCGTGGGTGATAGCCTATTTCCCCCTGGGCATAACCCAGATAAAGGGAAGATGCTGTCGAAATACTGATCGATGTTTTAAACCTCATCACGGTCGCGGCTCAGGCTACCTGTGATTGAGATCATCCTTCCCCCTTAACCCCGGGCTTTGAATCGCTGACTTAGCGATATCATCTGTTTCTACGGTTGGTGTCATTATCTTGCCCGCCTTTCTGGCTTCGGTATGAAGTTCCGTTTCCGCACATGAATATACGTTTGCCTCTCGAGGCCTCCTACTTTTAGCGTTTAATCAAGGGTTGTCTTCCTTAGGGAGGACGTAATTAACGTCATAGCGTTCAGGGTATGACGGACTTCTGGTCCCGACTCGGACCTCACAATCGACTGACCAAGTCAGATCGAGCGCACAATAAAAATCGTCACCACGGTGACTGGCACGCCAATAAATAAATAATAAAAAAAATAAAAATAAATAAACAAATAAATAAAATAAACTTAGATAAAAAAAATGTGTCGAACATAACCACATGCAAAACAAGATATTATAGTGTTAGCTTGTTTATTGTGCAGACGCCATTTAAGCATAAAACACACAATATATTAGAATCATCAAAACCATTGTCAGAGACAACAAGGGGGCGCACAGAACCCAAGATCGAATGGGGACTGAGACCCCGGGGACCAAGAGACTGCCGCCGGGTTAAGTCCACCATAATGGGGACTGACATCGAGAGGGGCCTTGCCACTAAGAGCGGGCCTCGACGGAGCGGAGGAAGATGGTAGAGCCCTGATGGCGAGCGTAGGAGAGCCGCCAACAGAAGTGAGAGCAACGGAGATGACTTCGGACACGTCTGGGATCCCAGTCTCCTGGTCAGGGGAGGAAGAGGGATGTGGTGGTCCGTTGACCACCTCCGCTGGCGAGCCAGCAGCAGGAGAAAGTTGAGGCACAACCGGAGGAGGGACGACCGCAGAGGCAAGAGAAGAACCATCAACAATGGACGCGGGAGCCCCTCCTGGGCAGCGACTGGCAGGGGCAGCAGTCGTAAGAACCTGGGCCGGGGGCAGGACGGTCACCTGGGCGAGTATAGGCAGCACCGGAGGGCCGCCAGCAGGAGGGAAAGAGTCGAGGATGGCGGTGGCCGCGGCGGGTGTAATGCCCCAGATTTTTCGGATCCTCGTTCGTGGGTCCCGGATCTGGTTTCTCGGAGTGTCCAACTCCGTTGTGTCCGAAATTTTGTTTCGGACATCTTTCATGTTCGGATCGGCGCGATCCGGAGTCGTTTCGGAGGCCCGGAGGCGTTCCGCGGCTTTTTTTTTCCTCGTGTGTTTTCCGATTCCCTGCGTGGGTTTCGGCTTTCCCTTCGAAACCTCGTTGCGGGTGAACCGGGCCGTTCACCTGGGCGCGAGTGGTACCGTTGTGATCGGTGTGCTCCGAGGATCGCGAGGGTGTAATTTTCTATTTTTCTGGATTTTTCCAATTTTCCAGATTTTCCTATAATTAGCCTTTTCTCTCTCTCCCCCTCTCATTTCTCATTTCTCTCCCTCTCTCTTCTCACGCTCTCTCCTCTCTCCCTCTCTCTCCGGCGGCCGACGGGGCAGAGCATGGGCGAGGCGAGGATGGCGCGGGCGAGGCACGGGCGAGGATGGATGAGGATCGAGGCGGTGGAGGCGCGTGGAAGCTCGGCCGTGAGTTCGTGGAACGGCGAGGTTTCAACGGCGTTTTCTTCGTGGATCGGCGTCCACGGTGCGCGAAATCTTCGGTGGAGGTAGGGTGATGGACCCTCAGCCCGTGTACTTCCTTTCCCGTGAGTTTCGTAGGCCGTGGTGAGCCGAGCGGGCCAAACGGGGCGTTTTGGGGACAATGCATGTTTTTGGGGTGTGAGCCGGATCTCCCGTTTTATGGTGTTTTTGGGCGATCCAGGGGTTTAGATGCATGCCTAGGGGCTTGGGGAAGGTTTCCCCTTTTGTTTCCCCTTCACCTGGGGGTGAACGGGGCGTGGCATGGCTTTTCCCGCGGTTTCCACCGTTTCCAGGTGCGGACTGAGAATGCGCTATACTCCAGTAGCGCGTTCTTGAAGGTCGCGCTGCCCCGATAGAGCGTGTTCATCGGAGAAGATGAACAGTAAGGCGGTTCTTGTCGCGCTATGGGGTCCTAGCGCGTTCTGCCCTGTCGCGCTAGGGGTCCCTAGCGCATTCTGCCTTGTCGCGCTAGGTGATCCTAGCGCGATCTGTGCAGTCGCGCTATAGGGATATAGCGCGATCTGTTGTGTCGCGCTATAGGTGCATAGCGCGTTCTGCTTGAACGCGCTATGGACTTACAGCGCGTTCTTGGAGGTGACCAGCCGGGCTGCCCGAGGCGGGCGGTCTGCGACTGATCGTGCTCCCCTTGGGCCGTGTGTGCCTTGGACACCCAGTGGAGTTCCGTGACCGTGTTTTGGGATGTCTGGAGGTTCCGCTTACCTCGTTTTACGTGCCCGTGAGCTTATGGGTCCGGGTGACCTTTAGCGTTCCGTTCGCATTGTGTTGGTCTCCGGTCGACCCGGTTGGGACCCAGTGGTCGACCTCCGGCCTTGTGAGTATCCCGGACACCCCATGGGTTCTGTGTCTGTGTTTTTTTGGGGTGTCAGGAGGGACCGTGTTACCTCGATTAGCGTGCCCGTAGGTGTGGTGGGTCCGGTTGACCCCACGTGTTCCGGGCTCTTGTGTTACGCTTGATCAAGTCACCGTGTGTCGGTGTGTGTGCGGTGGGGTCTCCCCCGCATATCGTGGGTTCCTTTGGAAGGCGATTCCCGTGTGGGCCATGTGTTTGGCCTTGGACTGTGAGTCCAGTTGTCCGGCCTGGGGCTGGAGGTTTCCCGCTTGCTTCAAGATGGGAAATCGTCGTGGCGGCTTGTATGCTGCCTTGGGAATCGTGCTTCTGTGTTTTCCGTGTGGCCCGTGTAAGTGGCCTTTGTTCCTTGCGTTCCCTTCCCAAGGGAATGGTCTTGGCAACTCGTGTGTTGTCTCGATATTCGTGATATCGTGGTTTTGGACCTAGAGATTGGACTAAATTGATGGCCTTGTGCTGTTGCGTGCAACGGTCTTGACCCCGAGTCTTGTGACTCAAGGACCGTTGGCTGTAGTGTGTCTAGAGGACTGTCCAGAGTCCAGTGGCTTAGTGCCACTTGAGTTTTCTCGACTCTAGTGCACGGTGCGTGCGTGGCCGTGGACTGTGAGTCCTGTTTCTTCTCCGACTGTGGCCACCGTGCGACGGGGCCGGTACGCGGGGTTGTCCCCGTACGTCGTCGGATTCGGACGTTATTTTCTGTTGAGTTGAGAGTCTACTCCTTCAGTGACCCTCCACTAGTCGTAGCCCACCAGTACGAGGTGCTGGTCTCACCTGGGAGTGGTGTACGGGCACCCACCTTTCGAGACGGTTTGTGGACCGGTTACCGTAGGCCCCTCGTCGGTAGCCAGAGTCCGGCTACGGGGGAAAACTGGTCAGAGGACCAGACCTAGTGACGCAAGGTCTGTGTGTGCACACGTGGTTGGGGGTGGTTGGACCCACGTCGACGGGCGTGACCCCAGCTAGTTACTTGTTTGTGGTTACTTGTACGGTGTCGCGCCTCGGGTAGGACCTACCACGTCAGGCGGTTCACCTGCGGTGCGGTGTAAGACGTCAGGGGACGCTACTGGCTGTGCTTCTAGTGGGCGGTACTCCTGTCGAGTACGGAGTGACAGACTACCAGTTTTCGTGGCTTTTGACCTTCGGGTTTTCGGTCGTGTCGACCGTTGAGTCCTTCGGCTGTTTTATCGTGGCGCGTGTGTTGGTCTTCGCGTTGCGAGTCTAGCGCTAGTGGCTTTACCGAGGTTCCGTCTTGTGGTGCAGTACCCGCGATCGGATGGTCGGGGTTGCACCTTGGACAGCGTGTCCAGGTCGACTGTGTCCGGGGGACAGGCCTCTACGGCGTGGTTGCCGTGTGTTTTTACTTCGGTAGGCGGTACTAGCGTGGTTTGGTAGCTTCGTCTGCGTGATCGAGGTGTACCTCCCGGTACAGTAGGAGTAGCTGTAGTGCCGAGTTTTTGACCGGCCACCGGTCTGCTGTTCCTGCTGTAGTCGTAGCTCTCCTTTCCGCTACCGCCGTTGTTTCCGGTTGGGGTTCCGCGGGATCCCTGCTGAGTCTCTGTTTTGAAGACTCATTCCCTGCTTTTCAGGTGCAGCGGTTCTTCCTCGTGGTTCGAGGGTGCGGAGCGGAGGTTCTCAGTTGCCAGCTTGCCGGGCCGAGTGTTCACTTGGCATGTGGTACGTTTTACTGCTTTAGACTGTACTTTCTGTTGGACTGGACTCTGTTGTTGCTGTCGTTGTTCTTTCTTTCAGCTTGTTGTTGTTGGTTGTCCTACTTTATTTCCTATTTCTTTGTGCCTCCACACTCCTTTTAGCCCTTCCGAGCCCTCCCGGCTCGTGGGCGGCGGCGCGAGTCTTGGGTTATCGGGCCTTCCCGGTAATCGGATTCTCGGGTCGTCACAGCTGGTATCAGAGCGGTGGTTGTGGCCGTACATAGGAATTCAAAATATTGCAGTGATCAGAGTCCATAAGGTCCAGTACAGTCGGCAGCTGGCATGGGGTTTTGTGCTTGTTTTTCCGCTTTGTTTCTCGCTTGAGAGCTTGTGTGCGCTGTGCGGCGCTGTGAAGGTGGTTGCTGTCCACGGCTTTCGTGCCAGCGTGGGGTCTAAGGATCGAGGTCGAGAGCCTTCTCCCTCATCGGTGGTGGCCCTGGTTGTGCTGCGTTGGGCAGAGGTTGCTGGCAGGCGTGAGTTCGCGGTGCTGCGTTCGAGGAACCTGCAGCGTGGTCAGGTGGCTGGTGCGGACTGTTCTTGGTTAAGTGGCCGTGAGCGTGCTCTGAGGGAGCTGCTGTCGGTTTTTGGTCACTCCAGCTTGAGGTTTGTCCAGCCCCTGAGGTGTTCTGATCGAGAAGTGTGCTCGGGTGAGCGGAATATCTTCTCGGTGAGCGGCTGTTTTGTCGAGCCTGATGATCTTGTCGTGCTCTGTGACGTCAGAAATGACGTGTCGGTCCTGATCGTTCTGCTGATTTTGAGGCAGAATTTGGCAGAGATGTCCCGTTAAGTCTTTGCTCCTGCGCTTATGTCAGTGGATGGGTTGTGTTCGCTCTGGAGTTGGCTTGAGATGTGAAGGCTCCATGGCGAGTTCGGGACTCGGGGATGAGCATCGGCGGTTGTTGTTATGGCTCGTGTTGCGGCTCTGTGCGTGGCGTGTTGCAGTTCGAGGAGTTGCAGCGGTGGTGCATCGGTAGATGCTGTGATTGTGGTCCGACGTGACACTCGTCGAGTGTGTCAAAGGCGCTGACCTGATGGAAGCGATGGTTTACTTGGTGTTGGATGGTGCTGTTTCCAGCGTGCGCGAGATTTGAGGTCAGGTCGAGCATGGAGTTCTTCCGTTAGTCGGAAGTGCGCTGGTTTCTCCTTTGATTGGAGAGATTGCGTTCGGCTAAGGTTCGTCATCTTGCATTGTGTGTTCGGATTGGTTGGCCTTGTGTGCCATGAAGTCTGTGCGAGACGTGCTCCTTGTCTTGGCAGGGTGGTTGCCTGTGAGAAGTTGTGCCCATTCCCTTGTCGTGTGAGGGTGCTGGTGCTGTTCCGGAAGGACGAGTGCTGGTTGGGCGGTGTTTGCTTTCTCGGCTGTGCGCGCGGATCTGAGTGCGCAGCGGAATCGTGGTGGTCTTGTGACCCACTAGTTCAGGATCGTAGCGTTGGTTGCTACGGGCGGATTCCTGAGTTTGCGTTGAGCATCGGAGGATGGGTTCCTCGGTGTGAAACGTGTCGTTGCCATGCCGTTGCCCGAGATATCGTGATTCTTGGCACTGGCATGATGGAGTGTTGGGAAAAGTGCTGGCTAGTGCGCCGCATGAGTACCCTGTTCCTGTGTTGGAAGCCGTGTCAGGCGTCGGTGTTGGACCTGAATGGGGTTGTTGAGAATGTCGCCTGACGGTGGTCGAGGACGTGATGGTCGGAGTCGGTGGCTTGGTGTCTGACTTGTGTTCCCAGTCGTGTCCTCGGATGAGATCGTGCTTTGAGGATGTGGTCTCTGCCAGGCTGTGGGTTCCTGTTGGTTCTACGGTCTTGTCGGATTGTGACGGTAGAATGTTCGTTGCTTAGGGACCCGTGAGCTCTGTTCAGGTGGTGTCCCGTGGCTCTGTGGTAAGGGCGGAATCGGGATTGGCAGGTGTCCACTTGGATGGATCGAAGGATTTGATGAGACCAGATGGAAGAGTGACGCATTAGGGCGGAGGCCTCCTGCGAGGTTAGCGTCGGCTTGGTGGTCCCTGATAGGACATTGGTGTCGCAAGGTTATCCCTGGTTGGGTGACTAGCATGGGGTGGTTCCCTATAAGTCTGAGTCCCGTGAGGTGATGACTGAAGACGCCATGTTCTGTCATTTGGTTTCGTCGTGCTCCCCGAGAGGGTCGAGTTGGCGAGCAGTTGGTGACCAGTGGATGGTCTTTTCAGAGACAGAAGATGCTGGTTGTTGGGGCTCGAGCGTGGCGAGAGCCGTGTGCCAACGAGACCTTTGGTGGTCGTTTCTGTGATGTGCCTTTCCGGATGGGATCTGGACGTTGTCGGAGTTTGTCTTCTGACGAGAGTTGGCACAGTGTTATGTCCGGCTTTCGGCTTGCCATGTGTGGGGTGTTTCTTGGTGCTGAGCCGATGTTCTGGTTGCGGTCTGCGGGGAGGACTGCTTGAGCTGGTGGAGGCTCTGTTTTGGTTGCTCCCTTGAGGAGGGTGTGCGACCTGTCAGCTGGTTGCGAAGCTGTTGTGCGATTTGTCTGCTGACCATTGGGTGGATCAGTAGCTGTTGCTCGTGTCGAGGGTTGTGTTTCCTCGGTGAGCGAGATTGTGGCTGCGGTGCCATGATGGATTCTCGCGTTGTCTGAGGTGATGCCGGACTGTGTCCTTTGCTATATGCCTGCTCTGTTGGCCTGTGTGCTCGGCGCGAGGAGCGAGGTGTTGCTTGTGATTGTAAGTCTGGCGGTGTCCCTCAGGATCGGTTTTTTTTCGTGAGAATCGAGTTTTTCTATGCTGGGGCTCTGACAGCGTGTCAGTTGGTTCAGTGTTCTTCCCCTGTGACTTTGTGCTAGGTCCTGAATTTCGAGGACGAAATTCCTTTAAGGGGGGAGGGCTGTAATGTCCCGGATTTTTCGGATCCTCGTTCGTGGGTCCCGGATCTGGTTTCTCGGAGTGTCCAGCTCTGTTGTGTCCGAAATTTCATTTCGGACATCTTTCGTGTTCGGATCGGCGCGATCTGGAGTCGTTTCGGAGGCCCGGAGGCGTTCCGCGGCTTTTTTTTTCCTCGTGTGTTTTTCGATTCCCGGCGTGGGTTTTGACTTTCCCTTCGGAACCTCGTTGCAGGTGAACCGGGCCGTTCACCTGGGCGCGAGTGGTGCCGTTGGGATCGGTGCGCTCCGAGGATCGCGAGGGTGTAATTTTCTATTTTTATGGATTTTTCCGATTTTCCGGATTTTCCTATAATTAGCTTTTTCTCTCTCTCCCCCTCTCATTTCTCATTTCTCTCCCTCTCTCTTCTCACGCTCTCTCCTCTCTCCCTCTCTCTCCGGCGGCCGACGGGGCGGAGCATGGGCGAGGCGGGGACGGCGCGGGCGAGGCACGGGCGAGGATGGATGAGGATCGAGGCGGTGGAGGTGCGTGGAAGCTCGGCCGTGAGTTCGTGGAACGGCGAGGCTTCAACGGCGTTTTCTTCGTGGATCGGCATCCACGGTGCGCGAAATCTTCGGTGGAGGTAGGGTGATGGACCCTCAGCCCGTGTACTTCCTTTCCCGTGAGTTTCGTAGGCCGTGGTGAGCCGAGCGGGCCAAACGGGGCGTTTTAGGGACAATGCATATTTTTGGGGTGTGAGCCGGATCTCCCGTTTTATGGTGTTTTTGGGCGATCCAGGGGTTTAGATGCATGCCTAGCACTACAAGAAAAAGTGGCTATAGCGACCGAATTAGCGACCGATTTAATCGGTCGCTAGTCGGTCCCAAATAGAGACCAATTCGGAGACCGAAATAATCGGTCGCATAACCGAGACCGTTTCAGCGACCGCATGTTTATCGGTCGCTAATCGGTCGCTATTATTGCGACCGAATTAACTTCGGTCTCCAGTCGGTCGCTGATGCCGTTATACTTCCTACTACGACCCCCGCCCGCCCGAGCCCTCCCGCCCGAGCCCCCCCCCTCCCGCCCGAGCCCCCTTCCCCTGCGGCCCCCTCTCCGCCCTAGCCCCCCTCCCCGCTCCCGCCCGAGCCCCCTCCGCCGGAGCCCCCCCTCCGCCCGAGCCCTCCCGCCCGAGCCCCCCTCCTCCGTCGGAGCCCCCCTCCCCGTGCTGCCTCCCGCCCGAGCCCCCCTCCGCCGGAGCCCGTCGCCGCGCCGCTCGCGTCGAGTCGCCGCTCGCCCTGCCGTCGTCGCCCTCCGCAGGTACCTCTCTCTCTCTCTCTCTCTCTCTCTCTCTCTCTCTCTCTCTCTCTCCCTTCCCCCTCCGTCACCGGCCTGCTCCCCTCCCCCGCCGGCCTACTCCCCTCCCCCCTGCGGCCCCGTCGCCGGCTTGCTCCCCTCCCCTCCCCCCTGCGGCCTGCGCCCCCGTCCCCCTCAGATCTCCTTCCCATCCCCATGCCCCTCCCCCTCCGGCCTGACCCCTCTGATCCCCCTCCCCTTCCCGTCCCACTCCGCCTCCCCCTCTTCCTCAAATGGATGGGTTCTGTCCGGGCAAACCAGAATGAGTTTGTTTTGTTAAAATTATTATGGAGATAATTAATCATGGTCGATACAGCAGAGATGACTCTCTTACTGAAATAGTTGCTCCCGTCATTTTACTTTTGCTATATGTGGATCCATCACTGTTTCTTCCATTTGTTGCATCTGGGTCCTACCTTGCTTTGGAAACGATGGCCGCTACTCAAACACTTGGAACCAAGTGGTATTGTGAATGAAGGAATGGGCATTTCAAGCACACACGAGACATCTCCCCTTGAAGATAGCTTTTATTATTTATGAGTGTTGTAAATTCTGCTTGGGAAGTTGTCAAAGCCTCTTTGATCAGTCAGTGAAGAAAATTTCAAAGTTGTAAACACAAACATCCTTCCTGGAACTGTTACAGAAGTTGGGCTCCTTTGATGTGCGTGTGTCTATTCAAATCCAAAAGATTCATCCGCACATTTCATGAATAACAAGATGGGAGAACACAAATTCCCTGCATTTACATTGGACTTGAACGCATCATCCATGGCCAATCTATCCCCTGTCATCTTCAACCGGCACACTCTTCAGCCTTCTATACGGCACACCTTTCAGCCCTTTGCCCGGCACGCTTTCTCAGCCTTCCACCCGGCACACCCAATTCACCCTTAACCGTCATACCTTTTTCGGCCATCTACCCGGCACACCCAATCCACCCCTACGCGGCACACCCAACCTGCCCCTCTACCCGGTACACTCCAACCAGCCCTTACCCGGCACACCCCTAACCTGCCCCATCCGGCATACACCAGTCTACCCGTGCCCGGCACACCCCAACCTGCCCCATCCGGCACACACCAAACAACCGTTAACCGGCACACCCTAACCTCTTCCAGCGGCACACGGCCCCAGCACCGTTTTGCCCGGCGGATGCAACATGGCGTGCTCGGGATCCGAGCCTCCAACCGAAGTGAAAGAAGAGTTCTACGTCAGTGCCTATAGAAGGGGCTTGGCTGAAGAGGGAGAAGGGTGACTGTGAATTGGTGACTGAGAATTACAATTCAGAAAGGTGCACCATGGACATTAATATTTCTGCTACTCATGGTGCAGGAATACACATCCATTTAGCTGAACACAGGGATTCATGTACTGGCTATTCAAGAAAGGCTACCTGTTTGGAAGGCAGTGCCAATTTAGCTAAGTGTGGAGACTCTTCTGAAGGTGATCTAGGAAGCTCAGTATAAAATTTTTAACAGTCTTCGAGTTCTCCCTATGGTTCTTGTTTAGTTCCACCAGCTTCAAATGTAGTGGAACCTACCACTCTTTCAAGTTGTTCATTTTCTGGTCTCTACTCAGATTACAATAATCAATATTCAGTGTCCAGCTTCTATATATTACACATACAAGGAGTGCCAACAATCGCTTGGTTCCTGCCACATGGCCTTGGAATTGACTAAAGAATTTATACCCAAGGATGCACCACATACCACCTGTGATCTCTCAAGGCCCACATGTCCTCAATATGATGCAATAGCAATATCTGCCACTTCAGCTTCAATTGCAATCACGAATGCCCATCCTCACTCAATTACTTTTCTTGGACAAAATTCTCCTCTTGCACAGAGGTTTGCAGAATTTGAAGGATTGATAATGGAGTTAAAGGTTTATGAAAACAACTACAATGAATGCAATGCAGATAAGTCAATTCTCAAGAATCGGCCAACGGAGGAAAGCCTGCAGAAAACCTTCTTCAAAGTGAACCTAAGTCCACGGCTGAAGACTCCAACGTATTGATGGTAGAACTAGGTAAAGGACCCTCTACCAGAGATAATCTTGAGAGAACAGTTGATCTTCTTGGAGAAAGCTGAGATATTGATGCTACAATCTAGAGCTCCACAGTAAGCAAATATATGTGCCTGGCGTTGTTTATATAGCTCCAGAACGGGAATTAGAGAACAAGGATTATCTAGCTGAAATGTCACATCCTCAACAGCTCCAATTTCCGGCTTATAACAAGACTACTGAACTGAGTCAAAAGAATAAGGGGCTAACAAAGGGTACACTTCAGAGCAGTTAGAAAGAGAAGGAGTCACAAATTCTTTCTATCAAACAAGAATCTAAATCCGAGCTGATCAATACAGTGATGAAACTGGGTTCATCTGATCCTCTTATGGAAAAGCTTAAGCCAAGGAAACATACAAGATATGGAAAGAGCTTGAGGCTAGCACAGAGCCTGAACAAATGCTTGTCGCAAAAAAAGGAGAGAATTGACATCAAAGCTTACAGAAATAAAAATATAAACTGCAAGGTGCTACCCATGGGAATAGAGATTATGGGTGAAGGGTATTCGAAGTTGGCAGAATTAGTGAAGAGCTGCAAGGGGGGATCGACCCCCTCAGGGCTGCACCCTGTCTGTCCCCCTTTTGTACGGGGATCTGCATAAGACCAATGCGCCCCTTTAGCACGGTCCATTGTCCAGAACTACATACACCATGTGAAGGAGAATAGATCAAAGCCACTCTCATGCATCTGCACTACTAAATCAAGATGGCATCCATGCATTGCAAGTATAAATCCAAACTTCAAAAGAACCTGGGCTACAAGTTAAATAGATTGGAATTTCGTCATATTGGCTGGAGCGACATATCTGTATACATTGATGGAGAGGAATCAAGAGACTGGAAATTTTGGCATTTTGATCTTGATGAGAAGCATTTGGTGATTCTCCTCTCATCTATCTATCTATAGATACGTATGTGTATGTATGTGTGTATGTATGTATGTAGTAATTGCGTAACTATTTCTGCAAGCATAGAATAGTGTCCATGTACAAAACAAGGGGCCGACAGAGATGATAAGCTATTTCTGTACATTAAGGAAGCGAAATCACCTATAACTCAGCTGCGTTCACTTTTTGTTTCAAAATTGTCTAGTGTTTCATATCGACATGCTGCTAATGTTCAAGGAAATAAATAAAAATTCAGGGAGGCTATGACAACTCATCAACATGTTTTATCTGTGCTTGGAATGTTTTTTTTTTTGTCTTTTCAGGTTGTTTGTTTTAAGGGGTTGGGCAGATATATTAATTGTCGTGTGTCTGAGGGCCATGCATACTGACTGACCTCCCAGAATTTTGGTTTGCTACAGGTCTCTATTGCAAGAGGTCACCCAGGGGTAGCTACCGAGAGTTTTAGGCATACCTTAGTGCAAACAGACTTGAAGGATGAAGAGTGCTCCTCGGCATTTGCTCTCCCCAACCCACAGTTCATTCTACGAAGGGTCGATCAGCTCATTCCGCCCTCTGCTGCCCGTGATTAGTTAGTTATATGGTAAATATGATGCGTGGGGACGGGACCCCATCCTAATGCAAAATATCATGCATGCAGCTCTGTCTGTGGGCAGCTCGTAGACTTGGGCCCATTTGACGGCGCTGAACTGGGGATATGGAGGTCCGAAGCAGCTGACAGGCCCAGCTATTATAGTACAAATAAAACCTTTATAAATTTTCGTACTTGCATGGAAACCTTACCATTTCTACATATTGTCACATATATCTTTGATATGTTCGTATTTATGTGATTTTTAACCCCATTTGTTTGTTTAACTGGAGTAAAACCACGTGGGTTAGGAGGAGGAATGACTAACCTATTTTCATGTTAGCCTCTCTCTCTCTCTCTCTTTGCCAGACACAGAGAGAGAGAGAGAGAGAGAGCCAGTGCCCGACCAGGACGGGTACTCTCTGCCTTCCACCCCGGTAGTAGGTATGTATACTTTCCCTTCATAATGCATTGTAGTATTTGTTGAAAATAATTCATTATGTATTTGTGTTATCTGATTATTATTTTCACAGGACCCACGACCTCTACACCGTTACGACCGACCTCTGCACCGCTACCACCGGTAGTAGGTATGTATACTTTCATGTATAATGCATTGTAGTATTTGTTGAAAATAATTCTTTATGTTTTTGTGTTATCTGATTCTTATTTTCACAGGACCCACGACCTCTGCACCGTTACCACCGAGGGATGCACCGCTACCACCGGTAGTAGGTATGTATACTTTCATGTATAATTCATTTGAGTATTTGTTTAAAATAATTCTTTATGTTTTTGTGTTATCTGATTCTTATTTTCACAGGACCCACGACCTCTGCACCGTTACCACCGAGGGATGCACCGCTACCACCGGTAGTAGGTATGTATACTTTCATGTATAATTCATTTGAGTATTTGTTTAAAATAATTCTTTATGTTTTTGTGTTATCTGATTCTTATCCTTACAGGACCCACGGCCTCTGCACCGTTACCACTGACAACGGGTACATTGACGGCCTATGCACCGCCATCACACATGGCGAGTGGATCTACACCTCCCCCAGCTGAGTCAGGTATGTTCATTTGCATATTTATGTTTTTTTGATAGTTTGTTTTATTTATACTATTTAATTCGTATAGTACGTGCTGATGACGAGGCGAGTCATCATGAGGGGGAGGGCTGTTGTAATGAGACGATGCGGGCAGTGTGGATAAATGAAGGGTACGTAATTTAGATTGAGGAGGGGAAAATATCATTTTCTTAACTCTAAATATCATCTTACACCTATCCTCTGGATATTAGAATCAACAGGCAGACTGTTCTGCAGGATTTTCCATAGGTGTATAGAGATTTTGGTTAGAACTGAAAGTGAAAAGATATGTATAAATTCTATTCACTTGAGTGGGGGAGGATACAGATCTATAAATATTCATAAAGCTAGAATAATATAAGGAAAGTAACATGTAGACATGAATAAAATATGCCAATTTAGGTGAAAAGATCTCCCCAAAGTCTGGTAACTGTCATGGCAGGAAGCCAGGAACAGCACCTCTAAGCAAAGGAAGGGCAGTTCATACAAAGGAGCATAGGTCATAAGTTACAAGAAGTGAAGGATATTATATATAGTCGGCGGCGGCCGCCATTGGGGCGTATCCCTGCAAGGGAAAGGCGGAGAAGATACCATACAGAAATGGCTATGGAAGTTACCCAAGTTCTTTTGAATGCACAGTCAATAGATTCAGCGGTTCGCAAGCATGCTGAGGAAAGTTTAAAACAATTTCAGGATCAAAATGTTACTGGGTTCTTGCTATCTCTTTCGAGTGAATTAGCAAATAATGACAAGCCTGTTGTTAGCCGTAAATTGGCAGGCTTGATTCTCAAAAATGCCCTGGATGCAAAGGAGCAACACAGAAAATTTGAGCATGTGCAGAGATGGTTATCATTGGATGTAGCTGTTAGGGCCCAGGTCAAAGGATGTTTACTACAGACTCTCTCTTCACCGGTGATTGATGCAAGATCTACTGCATCTCAAGTTGTTGCAAAGATTGCTGGTATTGAGTTGCCTCAAAATCAATGGCCTGAACTTATCAGTTCTCTCTTGTCAAATATTCACCAACTTCAGCCAGATGTTAAGCAAGCAACTTTGGACACCCTAGGTTACATGTGTGAAGAAGTCTCCCCTGATGAAGTTGATCAAGAGCAAGTCAATAAGATATTGACAGCGGTTGTTCAAGAGCAAGTCTCCCCTATGCTGTTGGAGACACTCCTTAAGCAAGAAGACGACCAAGATCAGGATGAAGGAGTTTGGAATCTTGCAATGGCTGGAGGAACATGCTTGGGTTTGGTTGCACGGACCGTGGGAGATGACATTGTGCCTCTTGTTATGCCATTCATAGAAGAAAACATTAACAAACCTGAATGGAGGCAGCGAGAAGCAGCAACTTATGCATTTGGTTCTAAAATCTGAAATACCGGTCGGATGGCCGTGCCGGTCATTCCAATACGACCGGGGAGATGAAAGTGACTTGTCAGAACTGACGGAATCCAAATCGGATGCCCGGTTTGAGCTCGGCGCTCAAACTTCATTTTTAAAATACACTTATTTCAAATGAACTGTTAGGACGGGTCCGGGGGTCTAAAATCTGAAATACCGGTCGGATGGCCGTGCCGGTCATTCCAATACGACCGGGGAGATGAAAGTGACTTGTCAGAACTGACGGAATCCAAATCGGATGCCCGGTTTGAGCTCGGCGCTCAAACTTCATTTTTAAAATACACTTAGTTCAAATGAACTATTAGGACGGGGCATTTGGTTCTAAAATCTGAAATACCGGTCGGATGGCCGTGCCGGTCATTCCAATACGACCGGGGAGATGAAAGTGACTTGTCAGAACTGACGGAATCCAAATCGGATGCCCGGTTTGAGCTCGGCGCTCAAACTTCATTTTTAAAATACACTTAGTTCAAATGAACTGTTAGGACGGGTCCGGGGGTCTAAAATTCGAAATACCGGTCGGATGGCCGTGCCGATCATTCCAATACGACCGGGGAGATGAAAGTGACTTGTCAGAACTGACGGAATCCAAATCGGATGCCCGGTTTGAGCTCGGCGCTCAAACTTCATTTTTAAAATACACTTAGTTCAAATGAACTGTTAGGACGGGTCCGGGGGTCTAAAATTCGAAATACCGGTCGGATGGCCGTGCCGATCATTCCAATACGACCGGGGAGATGAAAGTGACTTGTCAGAACTGACGGAATCCAAATCGGATGCCCGGTTTGAGCTCGGCGCTCAAACTTCATTTTTAAAATACACTTAGTTCAAATGAACTGTTAGGACGGGTCCGGGGGTCTAAAATTCGAAATACCGGTCGGATGGCCGTGCCGATCATTCCAATACGACCGGGGAGATGAAAGTGACTTGTCAGAACTGACGGAATCCAAATCGGATGCCCGGTTTGAGCTCGGCGCTCAAACTTCATTTTTAAAATACACTTAGTTCAAATGAACTGTTAGGACGGGTCCGGGGGTCTAAAATTCGAAATACCGGTCGGATGGCCGTGCCGATCATTCCAATACGACCGGGGAGATGAAAGTGACTTGTCAGAACTGACGGAATCCAAATCGGATGCCCGGTTTGAGCTCGGCGCTCAAACTTCATTTTTAAAATACACTTAGTTCAAATGAACTGTTAGGACGGGGCATTTGGTTCTAAAATTCGAAATACCGGTCGGATGGCCGTGCCGATCATTCCAATACGACCGGGGAGATGAAAGTGACTTGTCAGAACTGACGGAATCCAAATCGGATGCCCGGTTTGAGCTCGGCGCTCAAACTTCATTTTTAAAATACACTTAGTTCAAATGAACTGTTAGGACGGGGCATTTGGTTCTAAAATCTGAAATACCGGTCGGATGGCCGTGCCGATCATTTCAATACGACCGGGGAGATGAAAGTGACTTGTCAGAACTGACGGAATCCAAATCGGATGCCCGGTTTGAGCTCGGCGCTCAAACTTCATTTTTAAAATACACTTAGTTCAAATGAACTGTTAGGACGGGTCCGGGGGTCTAAAATTCGAAATACCGGTCGGATGGCCGTGCCGATCATTCCAATACGACCGGGGAGATGAAAGTGACTTGTCAGAACTGACGGAATCCAAATCGGATGCCCGGTTTGAGCTCGGCGCTCAAACTTCATTTTTAAAATACACTTAGTTCAAATGAACTGTTAGGACGGGTCCGGGGGTCTAAAATTCGAAATACCGGTCGGATGGCCGTGCCGATCATTCCAATACGACCGGGGAGATGAAAGTGACTTGTCAGAACTGACGGAATCCAAATCGGATGCCCGGTTTGAGCTCGGCGCTCAAACTTCATTTTTAAAATACACTTAGTTCAAATGAACTGTTAGGACGGGGCATTTGGTTCTAAAATCTGAAATACCGGTCGGATGGCCGTGCCGATCATTCCAATACGACCGGGGAGATGAAAGTGACTTGTCAGAACTGACGGAATCCAAATCGGATGCCCGGTTTGAGCTCGGCGCTCAAACTTCATTTTTAAAATACACTTAGTTCAAATGAACTGTTAGGACGGGTCCGGGGGTCTAAAATTCGAAATACCGGTCGGATGGCCGTGCCGATCATTCCAATACGACCGGGGAGATGAAAGTGACTTGTCAGAACTGACGGAATCCAAATCGGATGCCCAGTTTGAGCTCGGCGCTCAAACTTCATTTTTAAAATACACTTAGTTCAAATGAACTGTTAGGACGGGTCCGGGGGTCTAAAATTCGAAATACCGGTCGGATGGCCGTGCCGATCATTCCAATACGACCGGGGAGATGAAAGTGACTTGTCAGAACTGACGGAATCCAAATCGGATGCCCGGTTTGAGCTCGGCGCTCAAACTTCATTTTTAAAATACAAGATGAAATTTGAACTTATATTGTGTGTGTGTATTTATATATATGAAAATGAGCTGGCTTAAACTATTGGCATACTCTTGTTAATGCTTGATTTCTTTATTAAGTCTTGTTAATGCTTGATTTCTTTATTAAGGATTTGATTATAATTTTTTTAAATGATATACAGGATCATCCGTCGCGAGATGTTGGACGAGACGACGACCAGGATGATGTTGGACGAGACGACGACCAGGATGAGACATATGTGGAGGATTTGTGATTTTATTTTAGTTGTGTATGTTGTCATTTTATTATTATGGATGTATGATTAATTTGTGATTTTATTTTAATTGTGTGTAATTTGAGGTTCGTGGAGATTGTGATCCGTGTAGTTGATTTATTATTGTTTTATGAAATTGTTATTTATCAGGTGTTTGTATGTGATGAATTTGAGATTTGTCGATATTGTTGTCTGTGTAGTTGATTTTATATTTATGTTATGAATTTGTTATTTATCAGGTAATTTATTTATCAGTTTAAATAAATTTTTAAAAAAAAAATAATGCAAAATTAGCGACCGCATGGAGACTGAATTGCGACCGAATAGCGACTATACGTTATATTTCTTTTATTAAATAATTATACTTTGCGACCGACTGGCGACCGAATTGAGACCGAATAAATCCGATAGGTTAATTTTATTTTTAAAAATACAACATAATTAGAGACCGAATAGCGACCGAATTGAGACCGACTTAATCCGATAGGTTAATTTTATTTTTTAAAATACAACAAATGTAGCGACCGAATAGAGACTGAATGGCGACCGAATTATTAGCGACCGGTCAGGCGACCGATTATAATCGGTCTCTGGTAACGACTGATACTGCGACCGAATTATGTCGGTCGCTATATAGCGACTATGATATAGCGACCGACATATTCGGTCGCTAGATGGTGTCTGTTCGGTCGCAATGCAGATTTGCGACCGAGCTACGACTGAATAGCGACCGAATATGTCGGTCGCTATCCGCGATTTTTCTTGTAGTGTAGGGGCTTGGGGAAGGTTTCCCCTTTTGTTTCCCCTTCACCTGGGGGTGAACGGGGCGTGGCATGGCTTTTCCCGCGGTTTCCACCGTTTTCGGGTGCGGACTGAGAACGCGCTATACTCCAGTAGCGCGTTCTTGAAGGTCGCGCTGCCCCGATAGGGCGTGTTCATCGGAGAAGATGAACAGTAAGGCGATTCTTGTCGCGCTATGGGGTCCTAGCGCGTTCTGCCCTGTCGCGCTAGGGGTCCCTAGCGCATTCTGCCTTGTCGCGCTAGGTGATCCTAGCGCGATCTGTGCAGTCGCACTATAGGGATATAGCGCGATCTGTTGTGTCGCGCTATAGGTGCATAGCGCGTTCTGCTTGAACGCGCTATGGACCTACAGCGCGTTCTTGGAGGTGACCAGCCGGGCTGCCCGGGGCGGGCGGTCTGCGGCTGATCGTGCTCCGCTTGGGCCGTGTGTGCCTTGGACACCCAGTGGAGTTCCGTGACCGTGTTTTGGGGTGTCTGGAGGTTTCGCTTACCTCATTTTGCGTGCCCATGAGCTTAAGGGTCCGGGTGACCTTTAGCGTTCCGTTCGCATTGTGTTGGTCTCCGGTCGACCCGGTTGGGACCCAGTGGTCGACCTCCGGCCTTGTGAGTATCCCGGACACCCCATGGGTTCTGTGTCTGTGTTTTTTTGGGGTGTCAGGAGGGACCGTGTTACCTCAATTAGCGTGCCCGTAGGTGTGGTGGGTCCGGTTGACCCCACGTGTTCCGGGCTCTTGTGTTACGCTTGATCGAGTCACCGTGTGTCAGTGTGTGTGCGGTGGGGTCTCCCCCGCATATCGTGGGTTCCTTTGGAAGGCGATTCCCGTGTGGGCCATGTGTTTGGCCTTGGACTGTGAGTCCAGTTGTCCGGCCTGGGGCTGGAGGTTTCCCGCTTGCTTCAAGATGGGAAATCGTCGTGGCGGGTTGTGTGCTGCCTTGGGAATCGTGCTTCTGTATTTTTCGTGTGGCCCGTGTGAGTGGCCTTTGTCCCTTGCGTTCCCTTCCCAAGGGAATGGTCTTGGCAACTTGTGTGTTGTCTCGGTATTCATGATATCGTGATTTTGGACCTAGAGATTGGACTAGATTGATGGCCTTGTGCTGTTGCGTGCAACGGTCTTGACCCCGAGTCTTGTGACTCAAGGACCGTTGGCTGTAGTGTGTCTAGAGGACTGTCCAGAGTCCAGTGGCTTAGTGCCACTTGAGTTTTCTCGACTCTAGTGCACGGTGCGTGCGTGGCCGTGGACTGTGAGTCCTGTTTCTTCTCCGACTGTGGCCACCGTGCGACGGGGCCGGTACACGGGGTTGTCCCCGTACGTCGTCGGATTCAGACGTTATTTTCCGTTGAGTTGAGAGTCTACTCCTTCAGTGACCCTCCACTAGTCGTAGCCCACCAGTACGAGGTGCTGGTCTCACCTGGGAGTGGTGTACGGGCACCCACCTTTCGAGACGGTTTGTGGACCAGTTACCGTAGGCCCCTCGTCGGTAGCCAGAGTCCGGCTACGGGGGAAAACCGGTCAGAGGACCAGACCTAGTGACGCAAGGTCTGTGTGTGCACACGTGGTTGGGGGCGGTTGGACCCACGTCGACGGGCGTGACCCCAGCTAGTTACTTGTTTGTGGTTACTTGTACGGTGTCGCGCCTCGGGTAGGACCTACCACGTCAGGCGGTTCACCTGCGGTGCGGTGTAAGACGTCAGGGGACGCTACCGGCTGTGCTTCTAGTGGGCGGTACTCCTGTCGAGTACGGAGTGACAGACTACCAGTTTTCGTGGCTTTTGACCTTCGGGTTTTCGGTCGTGTCGACCGTTGAGTCCTTCGGCTGTTTTGCCGTGGCGCGTGTGTTGGTCTTCGCGTTGCGAGTCTAGCGCTAGTGGCTTTACCGAGGTTCCGTCTTGTGGTGCGGTACCCGCGATCGGATGGTCGGGGTTGCACCTTAGACAGCGTGTCTAGGTCGGCTGTGTCCGGGGGACAGGCCTCTACGGCGTGGTTGCCGTGTGTTTTTACTTCGGTAGGCGGTACTAGCGTGGTTTGGTAGCTTCGTCTGCGTGATCGAGGTGTACCTCCCGGTACAGTAGGAGTAGCTGTAGTGCCGAGTTTTTGACCGGCCACCGGTCTGCTGTTCCTGCTGTAGTCGTAGCTCTCCTTTCCGCTACCGCCGTTGTTTCCAGTTGGGGTTCCGCGGGATCCCTGCTGAGTCTCTGTTTTGGAGACTCATTCCCTGCTTTTCAGGTGCAGCGGTTCTTCCTCGTGGTTCGAGGGTGCGGAGCGGAGGTTCTCAGTTGTCAGCTTGCCGGGCCGAGTGTTCACTTGGCATGTGGTATGTTTTACTGCTTTAGACTGTACTTTCTGTTGGACTGGACTCTGTTGTTGCTGTCGTTGTTCTTTCTTTCAGCTTGTTGTTGTTGGTTGTCCTGCTTTATTTCCTATTTCTTTGTGCCTCCACACTCCTTTTAGCCCTTCCGAGCCCTCCCGGCTCGTGGGCGGCGGCGCGAGTCTCGGGTTATCGGACCTTCCCGGTAATCGGATTCTCGGGTCGTCACAGCGGGAGACCCAGACTCCGAATCACCGACGACTGGAGGGGACGAGGGGGGGAGCGGTCTGAAGACCTCCCCCACATCCAATGGGGCAGTAGGAGGAAGGAGTGATGCGTCGCATGGAGGGCCAGCGGAGAGGCCAGGCACCCGTGCAGGATCCTCCACAGGGATGATAGGAGCGACGGCAGTCGGAGGGACAACCTCCAGAGAAGGGACCAGCGCGGCCTGCAGAAGATCCCCACCCTGGCAGTGGGCATCGAGCAATGCAGGAGGAGAGGGGTCGACCCTTGGGCAGGGCGGGTCGACCCCACCAGACTGCATGGCAGGGACTATAGCCGGGGAGGAATGGAGCGGTGCACCATCGAAAGAGAGAGCAGGGGACACCGGCGGCATAGCAGGAGGTGGCAAGCTCCCTACAGCACCGATGGGACGCCAGACCGTAGCGGAGGGCGGAGCTTGGGAGGAAGCAGGGCCCTTGGCAGCGGGATGCGAAGGGAGCTTGACCCTGACGGCAGAGCTGGAGCCTCCAGCTCCGCCAACCTGATGCAAAGCCTTCTTCTTGCAGTCGGACGCGCTGTGGCCTAGATGCGAGCAGCTATGGCAGAACAGAGGGGGTGCAGGGTAAACGATGGGCTGCCAAGACCCACTACCCCCGATGCCAATCCAAACGCGAGACGGGAGTGGCTTGGATACTTCGAGCAGAACGCATACCCTGGCGGCGTGGCCCCGAAGCAGGCAAGCAGTGTTCCGATCCACCTGGAGGAGAGGCCCAATGCTCCCGGCAATGGAGCGAAGCATGGCGTTGTTGAAAAATTTTGCGGGAAGAGCGGGCAGTTCCAGCCAGACGGGGACGACGGGCGAGTCGGAGGCTGGCGTGAAGTCGATTGACCATGCGAAGAAACGGAAGAGCCTCCCATGGATGAGAAGGGATTCCTTGAGGAGGACCTGCAGGAAATCTTCACGGTTCTGGAATTTGATGAGGAGGTGACGATTGTCCAGAGCGCAAATGAGGAAATCCTGACGGAGAGCAAACCGTTGGGCCAAGTACTTCTCATAGAAGGGCAGCAAACATTTGGTTTGAGTCTCTGCAATACACTTACTGGTGGTGATATATTAACATCAAATAAAGAAAGAAGCAAAGTAAAAGATAAACTTCGATGATACTGTTCATCCACCCTTCGTCAAGTGTGAGTTCTACCGTCATGAGATTCTCTGTTGAATTCTGGCAAATTTTTTTGAAAATAATCTACCCGAGATGCACTAGCAAAGAGACATTCCTCTTGTAGTAGTTGTCCTAATGAACCTCCATACAGTCAAACAAATAATTGTATCATCACCTTTTTTTGTACCATTACTGTTCACTATCTATAAACATTTCTTATAGCATCCTCGACGTTAGACTTGTTACTTTAACTAAAATGGGACTTGTTTCTAGAATTTGACTAAAATAAGTTATGTGTTTTGACATTCAATCGCAGTATGAGTTTACCATTTATGTATTTTACTTCTTGTAGTATATTTTTAAACTATTTATGTGTTATATATTTAATGTCTAAACTTTCATTATTTAACATAAAAAAATTCAAAATAAATTCATGCTCTTTGATATATAATATGAGCTGGTTGTGTTGCATGCTTGACGTATATCTGCCTCCACCTGCTTGACTTAAATTAATACTCGTCTTAGCATTATGTCTATCGCACGAGCATGTCTGTTGTGTGCCGAGCGGGTCCATACCTCCCCATCTTCTCCTTTAAATCTTTAATATGATAATACGTCGTCAACTGTCTGGACCGCGTATGATGCAAGATTTATATATCCAATGTGCTTGATAGAGAAATAGAATTGCAGGATGTTAATTAATATGTGGAAAAAGATAACATCACATATATATATACATTCAGAAGTCGGCAGATTTTATTAAGGGGCCGGACTTGGTACACTGGTTCTATGATGCTTATTTATGATACCTTTTGGTAGAAGATTATTTCCTTGCTTATTTTTTTGCTATAATGTGACGTAAGGTTTTATATTACTTCGCCCTTTCTTATGACATAGATGAACTGTTAAGATAAAGTGAGTCTCATCATTTGTACATTGTAACAGTAACATTCATTTTTCATAATCATATCTCTCACATTTAGTTTATTTTTCTTGATCACTTATTTTTCTTGTCATAGATCAAAATGACTAAAACTGTTATTATAATTTTTTTAAAAACTCAAAATAAATTCACACGCGAAACACGTTCATTTGACTAGTATATAATTGATGTTAAATGAAGCATAAAAGGAGTAGAAAAAATGGATTAAATGTTTCAATCCTCATATTAATGCATGTTGGATGTTGACATCAAGATTTGTTGTGCCGTCCCGTCTCGTCGACTCAATTTTCTAGTGGCACGATGTGACACAGTATCATGTCAATCCGTGCCAATGCTTTAGGGGCCTTGTGCAAGCATCGTCGCTCACAACCCACGTTCTCCCTCCCTCACGGCCCTCTCCTTTGGCCTCTCCATCCTCTGCTGGCCTCCTCAGTCTCTGCCACCGCCTCCCCTCCTCGATCCCTTTCTCCCTTTGCTATGGTTGCCTCCTCCCTCGACCAGTCAGATTTCTAAAGATGTGATGCGAGTCAGTTAACTCGCACCGATACGATCCGAGTCGGTGACACGTGATTGGTTTAGAGTTTTTATTTTACCGCGCAACAAATGGTTCTAGTGCCCTTGTTGTCATCATTCAGGTGGTTTCAAATGGACACTCCGAGGGAGGAACAAAGCGTGAGATGCGGTTGGGGCGTCGATGGATAACATTTAGAGCTGGATCCTTTATGGTTAGAATTTGGAACCGATAATTGAAAATCTGGATCCAATACCGGAAGGTATTTGACCTGACCTGAATTCGAAACTTAATTATTTGGATTCGAATCTGAACCAACTACGAACATCTTTGGCATACTTTGTCCTTGGACCAGAAGAGGCCCAACTCTACTTGTCCAGCCTGTTTATCAACACTTTTCAATGTAATGGGTTAAACCCAATTACAATCAAAAAAATCCTACCCTGCGTTAATTTGAGTAACTGTTCACCAAAATGTGTTTATCTTTTCTAGTTGATATATATTCTACCACCGTGCTTAAGCATCGACCTGTTCACAACCACTAAAACAAAAAACAAGAGGCTCTGCCATACTCTTGAAGGCCTTGATTTGGCAGCATGCCGTTATGTTACGGGGATATGGCAGGACGACTAGAAATTTCTACGCCCATTGATCCACGCTAAGCAGGAGGCGGGACTCCGAAGGATGTTTGTTTTATCTTCCGGTCACAGTCTACTCACCAGTTCGATGTACAATTAATTTGTTTTCTCTTTTGTCAAAGATATTTATAATTTCATTGAGCTATACAGCCAACTATGGCGCAAGATTTACTAAAAAAATAATGTTTTGTGCACCGAATTTGATGCACAAAGTTATATCATTATGCAACATTCCATCTCATTGGCTTAAAAATCAGATAAAATGATAATTTTTGCACGAAAAATGACATCCGTGTCAGATCCACACGGTTCACTTTTTCGCATATTAGATACAAAACGTATTCGACGAAAAAATATAAGACTGAAATATTTTATAGGATTGAAATATTTTACATACGAAGTAAATATTTTGTTACACGAATTAACTATTTCTTACCTGAACGAAATATTTTATTTAACTATACAAATAAAGTACATAAAATATTTTATAAAAATAATACTTTATTATGAACGAAATATTTTGTTATAAGAATGAAATATTTATTAAATGAACGAAATATTTTGTTTGACTACAAAATAAACTAATGAAATATTTTATAAAAATAATATTTTACTATATGAACGAAATATTTTGTTACAAGAATTTAACAAAATGTTTCATTCATATGTAAAATATTTCAGTCCTATGTGTTTTTCCACCGAGTACATTCTGCATTTAATGTACGAAAAAGTAGACCGTACAGGTCTCACGCAGACGTCATTTTTTGTGTGGAAATGATCGTTTTATCTAATTTTGGATCAATGAGAGAGGATGTTACATAATGACGTGACTTTGTGCATCAAATTCGGTGCACAAAGCATTACTCTTCCTAAAATACTAAGGAAGCCATACACAATCGATCAAAGTAAATGATGACGTGTAGATGTCCAAACAAGTCAAAAAATAAGATGAAATAGGATAATAAATACAGAAAGTAGGGTAGATAATCTCAATTCTTAGATTAATCCCAACTAAAATCGTAAATGATGATCCGGTTTCGTTCATCATTCAAAAACGATAAAAGTCGTAATCGTTGCGGCATATATTTGTCTTTGCATTAGAAGAAGAAGAAGAAGAATAATAATTAAGCCGGTGCGACCAATTTACACAGCATTTAATATATAAACATGGACGAAGCAATTAAGAGGAAGTCCATTGTAATTGGTCACGCTTGTCACCAGCATAACTCTTGCCACAATTGCTGCGAAAGCAATCACTCTCTACATACGAAGGTAGACTTTGTCAAGTGAATCGTGACTTAATTGCAACATCACTCCCCCCCTCTTCATGTCCTTAAAAGAGTCGTTCCTCTCTCCCTCTCTATCCTTCTTCGCAACCTTTTAAATGTGCTTTGGCGAGAATCCGACCGTGGCGACGAAGATCGGACAGTGGTAAACGAGATTCGACGGTGATAACAATGATCCGGTCAAAAGAGACAATGCCAGCCGCAACGGGGAACTATCGGGGATGGGGCGGAGGCGCCAGGGTGGGCTATCGTGCTGGGGGGCATCGGGATGAGGGAAAAAAATATTGCCGGGGTGGAAAGAGGTCGGGATGAGAGAAAAAAGATATATCGGATGAGGTTGGAGACGCCCGAGTCGATCCGAGTTATATGTGATTTGAGCATATCGTACAGAATCAGAGTGATCATGATCCAATACGGATGACCAAATTGACGAACCTAATTAATTTTCTGCTCACCCCCCATGTGTGACGTTGCAAGACACAATCCATGATAAATGATAAAACTGTTTAATGTGGGCTTCGGGAAATCTGCCGCATCTGTCCTTCCAATAATGTAGACGCAACTAATCGAAGAATAGAAGCCGATGGTTTCTGACTTTCTTCTCGATCACACACGGTTTAGAGTAGCCAAATAACCTTCCTTACAAGGTATATAGAATACACACGCACACACACGGAGAGAGAGAGAGAGAGAGAGAGAGAGAGAGAGAGAGAGAGAGAGAGAGAGAGAGAGAGAGAGAGAGAGAGAGAGAGAGAGAGAGAGAGAGAGAGAGAGAGAGAGAGAGAGATGTACCTTCACACTTCAAAGTCAACCACGGTGGATGATTTGACGGTTGAGGTCCATGAGCCCTCTTTATGACGATTGAAGTCTGTCGAAAGGTGAAGCTCATAAACCTTTGGTCGTTGAGATTTTTACACTATGAACAGAAAAGCAAAAGAAACCATTGAAGCAATTGTGCACAAGGCTATGCACAAGATTATAAGTTAAAATGGTAAGATAGATCTTCTTCCACCCATATCAAAGATTCATGCATCTACAAGAACATGCAGGGCACAGCGATCTCCAGTCGGAAGCATCTTACCGACATGCCCATGAAAGGGGGCCTGGACTTGTAAAGAAGAAGGTGATAAGGTCCAATTAATGGATATTGCCTTACTTTCCTTCCAACTGTATTCCGGGGTCACCCACGCCATTCATTAATGAATGGACTACCTAGATCTATCGGGTCTTCTCTCTATGCAGCTCTCCTCCCAGCCCTATTCCCCGCCTTCGCCTCACCCTTATAAATAGCTAAGGAGGCCAAGCGTCGGTGTGCATCGCCAAACACACCACCTTCTGCTCCTTCTCATCTATTTTTCCTTCCAGTGTACGTATACTGCCTCCTTCGGGGAAGATGGCCTGTAAAACCTTGCTCCTGCTGGGGCTCCTGCTCTCGGTCGTCCTCCTCATCTCCTCGGAGGTGGCAGCTAGAGAACTAGCCGAGGAAGCGAGTAAGCCCTTTCTTAGATGAATACTGTCTGCCTCTGGTTCTTGTTTTCATCCGTTGTCCCCAGCTACGTAAAGGTTAATTTCTGTGTACACAGAACTAGTTACTTCCTCTTCCATGCTCGGTAGCATGCGATTGCATGCAGAGTGCTGTTGCCTTAAGCCTATGCCCTCTATGCATCATCTTAGCTAGGTATAGGACGTACGTTGTGCTCTTCTCCAAGTTCCCTGCAGAGGCCATTCTTTGTCCGTAAAAACGATCATCTTCTTCTTATCTTGACTTGCAGAAGCGACGAAGGAAAGCGAGGACGAGAAGGAGACGGAAGGCGTCGCAGATGCCAAGTATGGCGGATACGGCGGCTATCCCGGCCGCGGATACGGCGGCTACCCTGGACGTGGATATGGCGGCTGGGGTCGCGGCGGCGGGTACTGCAGGTGGGGCTGCTGCGGCCGCGGCGGCTACTACGGCGGCTGCCGGTGCTGCTCCTTCCTTGGCGAAGTCCCCGACGCGGGCGTTAACGCCCAGACACACAACTAGCTAGGGAGAGCTGGCTAGCTAGTGTGGTCTCCATGTCGATCTGAGCGTATATACATCCCCTTAATGATGAATATATCTCAGATGCATCAATAAACCTATAAGGATAATAATGGTTGTGAATAAAGAACATGAGGAACGCATATATATGAATACGTTCTCCCATGTTAATTTCAAGGTATATATTAGAGTGATGTCTTGCATGCGACGCATGGGAGGTTACTAGGGGGACGTGTATGCATGCATGTAACTGCTATTAAGTTTCCTAGATCATTTGCACGGAAATATGTAAACGTGCCACCATCTCGATCGATGGATTGTGTCGGAGTTATTGGTCTGGTGAAAGTTGATCAACAAGGTGCATGCCATGCCATGCGGATGATCGTATATATAGTATCTTTTCTGTGCTCCGCCTAAAGGTTCATATATGTATATATAGACGGATATAATATATATAAAGCTGGGGTCCGGTGGTCTCCAATCTCGGATATTAAAATCCTCGAGGGTTATTTTGAGATGAGTTACACGGGAATAGACGAGTTATTAAAATTTAAGAGTCGAAATATATCATTGGTAGTCAAATAGCTAGATTAAGACCCTTAACTCCATATTAACTTATTTCACTTCTTATAGGGATACCCTACTCGATCCAGAACATAATAGGTATCAAATTAAAAATATAAAAACTCAAAAATAATCCACCTCGGACTCACCTGGGTTAAATTATCTTAACACATATCAAAATGGCCTTGATCGAATATATCACTCGCATGAATCAATCAAGGCAAGCCTATCTTGACGTATGAGTAGTTAAGTAACTCACTTGTGTACAGGAAACATCAAAGCGGTACCACCTTAAATATTGTGGCATATGTCAAACGGCATGCAACAAAAAGATAAAACTTTCTGTGCGATCAGGGAAGAAAGGGACACTTCGGTGAAGATGACGGATCGAGATGGCATTCAATTTGCAAAATAATGGATGTCTGCATTTCAGCCCTTCATTTGTAAGGCAGCATTTGGTAACGCTGCGTAGGTATTGGAACCCCCTGCAAATGTAAAAGCGTTTTCAAACGAGGTCAGATGATCTTGGTTTACGTGTATCACCAGATTTGATGACGAGAGAGAATATACACACAAATACAGTGGACACAGTCAACCCACAAAAATTACTCGGAGGCAGCTTCTCACTTGGTGAGCGGGGATTTTGATGGTTAAAGTCGATTTTACCCTAAATAAATGTTCATTACAAATGTTCCTTTACCTTCTTTACCCGAGTGCAGAAAATTTGCAGGGTTGGAAACGAGATCAATACGAGGGACACATAAGTTATTTCAGTGATAAAGTTTTGTCGAATGACCAAAATGTTATCCAAACACAATTTCTATCCTACTGTGGGACACATAAAAAATCTGTACCATCATCTGTCACATATGGCAGAGATAATTTTACAAAATTCTCTCCCTTGAGCAGCGTTTCCAGTCCTCTCGTTCTAAATGCGTGGTTAAATCTAATCAGGAAGCATAAATAGGACATTTTCTCTGTTCACGATGTTGCTTGTACGGATGTCATTGATAACCCCATAGGTCGATCATTATCCAACTGTTTCGTTAACACAACAAGCTGTCAGTCTCTGACAAGTTCACGGACATGAATACACATTTATCACTCGGGGGATATGAAAATGGAGCCACCCATTTTCTGAACCGTCATCCATTAGCTAGGTACCGTTAATAATATATTTTAGATATATATATATATATATATATATTTATCATTAGTATTACCCAATCCAAGCTAGGCTGATATTATATTAGATGATAGTGATCAGAGGTAAAGAATGCTAGTTTACCTTCTTGTCACCGTCATATTATATGTTTCATCTTGCCTTCGAGGGTATATTATGTATCGTTTTGCACCTTTATTTTCATTCTATATTTTTTCATGATGACATGGGAATGAAATATGTTTTTTCTATCTTAATGATTGATATTCCCTTTTAAATTTCAGTTTGACTTTAATTGATTTTGCATGTATTTCAAATTTTATTTTTCTATATACCCTGTCGACACTGACTGTTAACTACTGTTATTCTGATAGTAAAAGACAGTTTCACGTGTGTCACTTAATTTCTAAATTCCTAATAAACAGCAAGTAGATACACTCTTACTTTAGCAGATATATATGGAAATGAATAGTACACTATCCACATCTATATCTGATCTATTTGACATCCCTACCTTCTTGCATATAGTGATCAAATTGCATGGAGCATCTTGACTAGCAAAGGATGATCAATAGGCGAGAAGAAATTAAGGTGGTCATAATTAACCATATATGTAGTGTTGTCAAAATCGTCGATACTTTGAAGAGCTGATTTAATTAGATACATCTTGTTAGACTCCTGCTCCTTAATTTCATTAGTAAGTCTCATATTTTACATAATAATATAATTTAATTAAAAATGATAACATCGAAATACAACTAACTTAACACTCAATCTATGAGGCTACACAAATTAGTTGAATCACTCTCGATGTAGCATTCCATTGAATCATTTCTTGATGGTGACACACCTTAGCTTAACTCTTTCAGCTATAAAATTAGTTGATAGGCTCAGTAAAATCTCCTTCAGTCAATCATATTAGTCTTTCACTCAAACCTCTTCAACTAACCCTATCCAATGGATAGACTCCGACCGAGCCTTACTTAACAACCATTCACCTGTTCCTATCAGTCACTGTATATCTCAATTGAAGTTTTCCTCTATCGACATTTGACTGGCAGATTCAACGACCATGTCCAATGTGATAACATTTTTCAACTAATTTCTTCAGCTAATTTTAGTCAAGTGAATCCTCGCGCATGTTATCCTTTTCACTAACATTTCTTTAGGCCATAAAATATTCAACTATTAATTTCAACTAACATTCTTCAACTTTTATGTTCATTTCCAATACTTTAGTGATCAGTATTTTACCTAATATTTTTTTTGAATGCCATTCTTCTACTGTCATTAGGCGACAGCTTACATCAATCTCACTCAATCAGTTGATCCCTTCAGGCGATACTAAATCAACTAATTCTCTTCAATTGTCTATACTGCCTAACTATTTTATAAGTGTTTAAACTTGATGTGATATTCCAACTATGTTTGATTTATTCATCTTCTTCAACTAACCATGCCTTATTAGACAATTTTATACTCTATTCAGTCAATGCATTGCTGTCTTTATATGCTTCAACTGAGAAATTCAAGAGATGCTTGTGCTAACTATAAAATCCTTTTTGGTACCTAATAAAAACAAATAGTTTTACTATATTCTAGAATTCAAATCTATTTAATGCTCAACATATTCTCTAGACATATCTAGAGAATATCTAGATTATTTATATTTGCCACATATTATGTAATATCCACGGGTATTTCATTGTGTCCCCATGGGTATCAGATCATGTTTTCGTGGTTATCGGATCATGTCTAGTGGGTGTTCGAATTTTGAATAATGGATCTTTAGATCTTCAAATAATAAATAATAAATTATTTTGGAGTCAACTTGACGTAATGGGTGAGTTACATGTTTCTCGAGATTGTTTGGGCTAAATTAGATTAATTCTTAATTTTTACAAATTTTAACCCTAAAACTAAATAATCATGATAAAATCTTATATAAACCCCCACCCCCTTCTTCTCCCTCTCATTCTTCTCCATCTCCTCATATGTCCCTCTCCCTCCTCTCCTTCCATCCTCCGAGCGGCCGACCAAGATCATGGAGGGGCGAGAGGTGGTCGGGCGACGGCGGCGGCGAGGTCTAGGGGCGAGATCAGTGGTGGATCGAGCGGCAGTTCATTCACGGAGTGTAACAACTCAAGATCCGGATACCGAGAATTACCCGATATCATTCGAATTCTACATCGCCACCCACGAGCCGGAAGGCTCAGAAGGGTTAATTAGTGTGTGAAGGTACATTGAAATTTAAAATAATGTAAAAAATAACTAGAAAATTAAATATTTAAAAAATAAAAAATAAATTATATTTTCATTTAACAATTAACTATAGAATCCAGTCCACAAAGTAACTACAGGGAAGAAAACGTACTCTATCGCAGGGTGCACTCCCGGCACTGGCAAGCTGGCAAGTACAAACCTCCACGCTGCACCTCTGAACCCCCAGGAGGAACTGCCACACCTGAAAAAAAAGGGGTGAACCTCATCTCATTGGCTTAGTAGGGGTCCCGCGGATCCCCACCATGAAACAATGGCGGTAAACAACAGTGATAACAACAATAATAACAACAATAACAGTAGCAGTACACGGCGGCGGAAACACAACTCTCTAAACTACGACTGCGGGTAACGGAAAGTAAACCCCGATCTCACATTCCGGACCGCCAAACCAACAGTGAAACCACAGCTACGCTACTGGGAAAGAGACCATGACACCTCTATCGTGCAGGCCCGTCTTTGCCGACGAAGGCCACAGCCCAGACCATACGGTCGGGGGGGGGGGGGTAAGGTCACGATCACACTGTCGTGAACATGACCTTGCCTACGGGTGAAACAACAACAACTCTGTCAGGAACCCTCAACCTAAAAGTCGGGAAAAGCGCACAGAAGTCACTCGAAGAACCACAAAGAATCTCATCTTACGTGACATGAGAACTGCCCACTAGAAGTAAGGCCGGATGCACCCATTGACAACTTAGTTCGCAACCTCAAGTGCCTCCCCCTACTCGTCCCAGGTGGAAACTGAGACACCATACACAAGTAACCACAAAACAAGGACTAGCTGGGGTTGCACTCGTCAGTGCGTGTCCAACGCCCCCAATCATGTGTTTGCTTTAACCCTACAAATTGCCCACCAATCTTTATTCTTGGATGATGGATAGCTTGAAAAATACACTTACTGGGCTTGTGTGGCTAAAATGAACGGTTCATATGTATTAAGTTCAGACCTATGTTTGACATCGATAATCCCATAAGTTGTGTCATGTCGAACAGAATTAGGATCAAACAAATGACACTTAAATATGAATACATGATTGTCTCGTCCCAAATACTGCAATTTAATGACTTCCTCAAGAATAGTCCAGTTCCACTTCATTGTATGCACTTCCCTTAACACATACGCCGTTGTTCATCGTAGACTAACTTCATCCATAATCCATCGTGTGAAATATGTATCCATTCACAATATATCCTGGATAGGCATGTGTAACTTTCGAGGGGCCATAACTTATCTCATGTACTCTTTGATCAGTAATAAGACCTTGTTCAACCTATATGTAAAACAGAGTAGTTAAGATATTAACAATTACCTCAACAGAAGTAAATAGAAACATATAGGTTGAATTTCCGACACTAACTCGGTATCTCAACCATTTGGGAAAAAATTTCTCACGTTCTTTTCAATCTCCACGTCCTGGATATTTGGACATTTTGTGCTAATTCTGAATCAAATTGTCTGCAATATAAATACACTACTACTTTAAATGAACTGCAGAAGAAGGATGAACAACTTATGGCCTTGTTGGAAATGTGAGTTAAGAACTTATTCAACATATGGTTCAATCTCAATATAATTCAGAAGAATATATATCTCTGCGGCGTATAACTCTCTATCTTCGAGCGTGCGAGTCAAGCAACGTCCGAATGCACGTCCAGGATGCTTAAATATAAAGAGTCGATCGGACGAATCAGCAACTCCCCCATCATCATTACGTGGAGGTCAAGTATGACGAGTTTGAATCTCTGGCTCAAAATACATGGAACAGAAGGTCAACATTTCTTCAATAATATATGCCTCAGCAATCGAACCCTCTACCTTCGCCTTGTTGTGAACTTTCATTTTTAATTCATGCATGCATCTACAACAACAGTTTAGATGGCAATTACATACATATCGTACACATGTAGCAACCATGGACGACATGTACGTTAAAAAAAATTCTGACATACCTCTCAAATGGATACATCTATCGAAATTGTACTGGACCTCCGACTATAGCCTCGTATGGCAAACGGACGACCAGGTGCTCCATCAAATCAAAGAATGCCAGAGGAAATATCTTCTCTAGGTTGCAAATGGTCGTGATCACATTTTCTTTGATACTTTGTGCATCCCCAAGTCTGAGTTCTGATGTACATAAAATCTTGAAAAATTGACTCAGCTCGGTCAGTGCTCCCCATACAGGCTTTGGCAACAAGTCATGGAATGCAATGGGCACCAGCCTCTCCATGAACACATGACAGTCATGACTTTTAAATCCATATATTTTCCCCTTATTAACATTCACACCACGGGCTATGTTGGACACATATCCATCTGGGAATCTCAACTGTTTCAACCACTGGCACACTTCCTTGATCTGTGTATCATTAAGCACGTAAGTTACTTTAGGCTCCATAATTTTTTCATTTACGTTCTGTAGTTCTAGTTCTCGACGTTTACACAGCATCTTTAAGTCCATACACTTTGGCGTTGTCCTTTGTTTTACCTTTAACATTCGTGATCGTATTGAACACATTATTAAAAAAATTCTTCTCGATATGCATGACATCCAGATTGTGTTGTATAAGAAGAGTTGACCAATAAGGCAATTCCCAAAAAATACTTTTCTTATTCCAGTTGTGATCCTAACCAAATCTAGAGAGTTGTCTTGTGCTACCAGACAATTATACTACATCTGGTAAATTTTACACACGTGCCACTCTATGTCGACCCGACACCCGTTGTAAATATGGTTGATCCATTTCAACAGTATTTTTTTGAAATGAGTCCTTTTTCCTTCAAAAAGGATGGTCACTTAGTAGCAACCGCCGATGGCAATCAAACCAGCATGCTTTCCCACTATATTTCAATACAAATGATTTAGTATCTTCCATACAGTAAGGACATGCTAACCTCCCATGTGTGCTCCAACCAGATAGAATTCCATATGCAGGGAAGTCACTTATTGTCCACATCAGTGCATCATTCATAATAAAAGTTTACTTCTTACAAGCATCATAAGTAATAACTCCATCAGTCTATAAAAATTTGAGCTCATCAATCAACGGCCTGAGATATATGTCCAAATTTTTTCCGGGACTTTTTGGACCAGAAATTAGTAAGGACAAAAATAGATTTTCTCGATTCATGCACATGTCCGGCGGAAGGTTGTACGGTGTCATGAACATTGGCCAACAAGAGTAAGATGCCACTGAACCACCGAATGGATTAAAATCATCTGTGCATAAACCCAACCTAACATTATGTGGCTCCTTTGAGAAAGCAAGATGAGTATGACTGAAGTGAGTCCAAGCTTCACCATCGGTAGGATGACTGATTATATCATCGGCATAGCGTACTCTTTCGGTGTGCCATGTCATATGTCGAGCTGTCTTTGAGGACATATACAGCTGCTGCAGCCTAGGCGTACGAGGGAAGTATCGCAATGCCATGTAAGGTGCATCTTTTTACTTTGAATTGTCCCATCTCTTAGGTTTGAATCTGTCATGATGACAAATAGAATATGATATCTTATCTGCATCCTCTTTGTAATATAACATACAGTGATTCGGGCATACATCTATTTTCATATATCCAAACCCTAGCTCATTGACCATCTTTTTTGCACGGTAAAAAGTTTCTGACAACTTCTCGTCTCGAGGCAACATACTCTTGATCAATTGGAGGAGACGGTCAAAACAAGTCTTACTGATGTGAAATTCAGATTTCAAGTTCAACAACTATGACAATGCAGACAATCGAGTGTACTTTTCACGTACTGCACAACCATCCCACAGAGGCTCATCAGCACGTAAATTCTCAACAAACCATAAAAACACATATAGTAAATGACTATCTAAGTGCGATCAAACATTCACAAACTGTTCAAACGGGACAATTCAAGACTTTAGGGTAGATATATACATTCTCGTAAAAAAAAAGAACATACACATCAATCTTAAAGTCTTGAACGAGAAGGTTCATTGACACGGTTTTAACACGCTCTCCTGAGGTGCGTGTAATGTTAAGTCACACCCACGCACCTCAGTTCACATATAACATAAATTTAAATACCATCTCACTTATCATTATGCATATATCGAATTAAACAACATTGTAGACACGTCAAATTTGACATCATTTTGAGCATCTCTCCTATCGCACTGTGATGCCCCATTTGACCCTCAAATTGACTTATTTGAGTGATTTTCCTCTCTTTTCTTGAATATCTAACTTCCCCCAGCTTTCACACATCTTTTTCTATTTTTTTCCAGATTTTTATGAGGTTTTTCTCCATTTTTTCTGGGCCTTAAGTCAAATGGTGGCAGGGACCCGGGCGCCATTTAATTGGCGCCCATCAGAGGGGCACCCTTCACTGGGAATTGGCGCCCTTTAATAGGCGCCCAGGTCATGGGCGCCCATTACCTCTAGCTGTAGGTCGATCCATTTTTTGAGGTTTCAAGAATTAGTGACATTCCGGAAGGTCGTCAATTCTTTAATTAGTGACCGTCCGCAAGGGCGCCAATTCTTTTATTCTTATTTTGAGCCGAATTCGGATTATCTTTGATTCTGCGACTTCCCGGAAGGTCGCTAATTCATAAATGAGCGCCCGGTTGCAAAGTCGTCAATTTCCTTGCCTTATTTTGAGCATTTAACTTCGTTCAAAATTGACGACCGCTTCATGGGCGCCAATTCTTTTCTAATTTTGAAATGTCCTAATCTGTCTTAAAATGCCTCGGAATGGGCGGCGCTTCGAGCAGACACTCTTTTAATTAGCGACCATTGGGTCTGACGCCATTTCTTACAGAATTTTGATTTCGAACAGAACCCCTTCCCTCCCTCACTTAAACTCCTTTTCCATTTGGGAAAGGGTTCCTATGGCTTCCTAATGTTGTAAGGACACTTGGAGGATGGATCCCCCTTTCCAAATCCACCAAAACTTAATTTTCTAATTTTTATGGAATTAAACTCCGAATTTCCTTTCCCTTCCTCACTTAAACTCCTTTTCCACTTGGGAAAGGGTTCCTATGGCTTCCTAATATTGTAAGGACACTTGGAGGAAGGATCCCCCTCTCCAAATCCCATTAAAACATGGTTTTCTAATTTTCTTGGAATTAAACTCTGAATTTCACCTCTATAAATAGGACCCCTCTCTCTCTTGTGTAAAAAGACATCAATATCAATCCAATGGGAGGTGCTACTAGATTGAATGCTCAAGGAGGAGGCTCCCATGAACCTACAAGCTTCATCCATAGAGTTCTTCTTCCTCATTTGAAGATCTTGAAGTCAAATTAGATAAAACCACTAAGCTTTCCCCCTCCTATCTCTTATTTTTTTATTTTAGTTAATTGCATGCATCATATCATATTCTTCTTTTATTTATTTTTATCTCAATATTGAGATCTTCCCATGTTGTGCACTCTAGCACATCTCCCTTAGTGCAACACTCCTCTATTCTTCATCATACATCATCTTTTACCTACCCTTTTGCATAGGGGTTTAAAGGCCAAACATCAATAAGGTGTGTTCATATCCATGCTTTCTATGTCTAAATTTATATTTAGATTTGATGCTACATATCTTGGTTTCTAATCCATATTTGTTTATTGGTGTTTGTTAATTTTGCAAGGGTAATCAAGCTAAAGGAAAACTCTCTTCATCGGCCGACCGATAGAAAGAGAATGTGCACTCACAATCTCCCCCGCTTCTTTTAAGGTATTCTTCGCGATCCCTCCTATTCTTTATTGTTATATCTTTGAGGCCCTCACGTCTTTGGCGATCACCCTCCATTAACATCCTACGCATGCTCCCCTTTCTCTCTCTTCCCATGCTTTTCTATCCATATTATCATTTTCTTTTCTTAAGTGGATTTTCTTATATCTACAAATTGGCGATCACGGTGGGACTATCATTATTTTTCTTTGATTACCCTTCCCCTTTTGCACCCTCGGTGCAACTCCCTTTGTGCTCCATGTAGCACTTTCCTTTTCATTTTATCACTTGTGCACCGCGTGCACATCCCCCTCTCCTTATGTGATTGCTAACTTATTGGTTTTTGGCAAATTCCACTTTCTTATCTCTCCATCTTTTTTTAAAAAAAAAAAATTGGATGCCATGCTTCATATTATGTTGATTGCCTTGATTTGTATGGCCATGTGAGTGTTTTACCTTATCTTTCATTGGTTTGGCTCATATCATTGTTCATACTTTCTTTTCTTTGTCTTTTGCATTAGTACTTGCATATAGGGCATTTGGCTTGGGAGACCTCCTCTCCCTACATCTTTTAGGACCTCCTACCCCCTCTTGGTGAAGGAAGGACCCTCCATTGAGCATTCCGTCTCATTGGATCAGAAATTCCTAAATCAAGTCTCTAAAGTCTTCGCACCCGTGGATTCCCTCACGGACGCCGGGTAGGTTGTACCTTTGAAGTTCCCCGGGTTAGTTGGCCCATGCATGGTGAGAATAAACCTCATTGGCATTGAAGCAAAATCATATTGAAACTAGGTTCCTACCTTGAGTGAATCATACCAATCTTGTTAAAAATCATCTAATTCACATCCAAGTATCAACTAAAATCAAGCGTAAGCATCCCAACTTGATTAATATCTTTGCAACATTGTTTTGATTGGTTGAATTATTTGCTTGCATGATGTTTGATCTTGATAACAAAATCACCATGTCTAATCAATCATATACTCATGAGGATGATAAACGTAGCATATCTTATAATCCTCAAGCTTATAAGTCTCACCACGATCCTTCTAAGGGACCGCATCCTCACTTTTATGATATTGCCCGACCCATGGGCAATTTCCAATCTCATGGTCCCTTGCATTCATTGCATGCCACTACTCTCTCGGGACCATCTCCTCCCAATGATGAGAAGGTTTCCCAAGTCATCCGTGCATTAGATCATCTCACCCCTCAACAAATCCAAGCCCTTAAGACTATTGTTGAGGGCACATCTTCTTCTCATCCTCCCTCCAATCCTACACGGGTGACCCATCACCCTCCTCCCTCTCTTATTCGCACTCCCATTTGAGGAGTCTATCCACCCCCTTCTGCACATATTCATCCTCGGGCAATCCATCACCCGCCTTCTTCTATTTCTCCTCCTTCATGGCCCCAAGGCCCGCACGTTCCTTGCAACTCAACTCGTCCTGGTTATTTTATGGGTCGGCCCATTAACCCCTCCTCCACGGCCTTCATATCAAGCCACCCCTCCAAGGCAATCATGCCAACCCTCCAATGTTCAAGTTACACCCCTCCAGCAAAATCTCCTTGATAAAATTACTTCCATGGAGGATCAACTTAAGAAGGTCACAAGCCCGCGGCCCACTGCTCCTCCTCCTTCTCCCGTCAACCCTCTTCATGATTTCATGAATAACATCACCAAGATGGAAAGAGACTGGAAGGAGAGGAGAGATAATGGCATTACGGATTCAAGTGAACAAGATATTGATGATCAAGTGGACACTGTTCACCCTCCACTCATCCACCCCACTCATTCATATGGCCCTCCACATTTGCCTTCGCATTTACCTCCATAAAATTCTCCACAATATGATGATCCTCCACCTCCATTTTTACTTAATCCTCCATATCACGCTCCTCCACTACCCATTATTATGCCTCCACCACGGCGTCCACTTGATGTTTTTGATGAAGATGAAGATTTGGAGATGGCACAAAATGTTAAAATTCCGCAGGCACCCCTTCCGAGTTTCCTTCGTTTTCCTCTCCCTCCATTGCCACCCGATGAACCCCCTGCTCAGGATGAAGACACTGTCCTTAACCCTATTTATGAGACTAATTGGTGCTACGATGATGGGTCGATACTCCAATCACCCACATCGGTGCATCATGCGTCTTCCCCTGCCCCTAATACCTCTCGCCCTATCCGGCACTTCCTCCGCACCAAACCTTCTCCTTTTATACCTTCAATTATCACACCATTAACCTCCACTCCTCCCACTTCCGCCGAGCCTCCATCAACCTCCACTACACCGGCCTCTGCCGACCCTCCCACTAAATCTCAAACCATTATACCTCCAACCTCCACACCGTCAACTTCCACTTACCCTTTCGCCAAGCCATCCAAGCTTATCTCTACACCCTTAGCCTCCACACCATCGGCCTCCGCCAAACCTTCCATTGAACCTTTTCTCAAACCAAATAACACCCCATTGTCGCCACCTAAGCCCTTCACTATCCTTATAACCCCAAAGCCAGTATTTACCAACCCTTCACCACTTAACCCTTCACCTTTACCTATGGCTGATCCTGAGCAGGATTCATCTATTTTTGCACTCGAGCCAACCCCATTTGCTTCCAAGCAAGGGGAGAAGCCCGACGTGTTTCAACCTCCGCCTCAACTTACCCTCCTGCTAACGCTCTCCATTAAACCACAGTCATTGATTAAGCCAACCGCTTCCATCTCACCTTCCATTACCACTCGGAGTGGGTGTATTTCTACGAGTATTTGTGCCGAGGATATGCAAGAACCGAGCAAGAAGGATTTGGCCACGGCTATGATATTCAAAGTTCAAGATTTTATTTGCCGAATGCCGATTCATGTTCTTGTGTCGGGCATTTTTGATAAGTCTCCATCAAGGCTCAGTATGGTAAATTCTTCCAAGTTGATGCCATATCGACCTTTTATCATTGTCACCTTATTCATTGGTCGATACTCTTCCAATGCTCTCATTACCCTTCGCTCCGTCATTATACAATTTCCTAAGGGGTTTTCTTCTTGCATCACAGTCACACGTTCTTCTAATGAGAGCTCATGGGCGCTATTTCCACTTCTTGAGCTGTTTGACCGAGCACCTTGCTTACCATGGAGGGGTGGGAAATCTTACATTATTGGGCCTTCCACCAATTCATCCACATTTTTCTCTTTATGGGGAACTCCACGGGTGAGGAAGAGGATCGCATTCTCTCATTTCATGCATTCTTTACATCATATACACCCCTTGCATTCCATGCACCCATTGCATTCATTGCATTACATCCATTTGCATTACTTCTCTCCCGGGTTTCCGAACCCATATCTTCCTCGCCTTCCGGAATCTCCAGATCCTTCACATTCATCATCACGTTCACTTCTATCTTCGAGATCTCTGGGTCCCCTTACACCTGTTGGGCATTGTGCCCCTTTCAGATTTCTCTTAGGGCATCACGCCCACTCCCAACTCTTGCATCCGGACCTTCCGGATTTCTCACTGATTCTCCCGGGGCATCGCGTCCCATGGTGCCTTTCTCTCCCGAAATTCTCGGGCTTCTCATTGGTTCTCCCGGGGCATCGCGCCCCATGGTGTCTTCCTCTCCCGGAATTTTTGGATTTCTTATTGATTCTCCTTGAGCATCGCTTCCCATGGTATCTTCCCCCTTCGGAACCTCCGGATCTCCCTCTTTGGGCATCGCGCCCCTACACACTCTCACGTCTGGATCTTCCGGGCTTCCCACATATTCTCCCAGGGCATCGCGCCCCTCTCTACTTGCCTCCTCCGGAACCTCCGGATCCCCTATCTTTCTTCCAATTCGCCCTCCTACTCTTCCAAGACATTGCGTCCTTCACTATTTTCTTCCTCTTCAATCATCTTTTTCCATACCTTTATCCAAGGCATCGCGTCCCTCGGGGTTTTCCTCCTCCGGAACCTCCGGATGATTCCTACCCGCATCATGATCCGCCTCTTTCCATCTATCAATTTCTTCTTCTAATTCCTCCCAATCACGGGTCCGACCCAACTTCTTCCACGTCAATCGCTTTGGGCATCTGCCTGTTCTCCCACTGCTTCCGAGGCTTTAGTCCTCACTCCACTTCTTGATTTTCCTCTCCTTCTGTAGACTTTTCATGTGATCAGGGTCTCTGCACCTTAGTGAGGGAGTTCTAGCCCTCGCCTTTTTTTCTTTACCCTCATTCGTCTGAGTTTAGTCTTGGTACCACCTCTTCTTGTTAAGCCACTTCAAACCTTGGCTTCCAATCCTTTTATCTGTCAAAGAGGACAAATCTCACGATGATCAAGATCGCTCCAACAGCTGCTGCTTCTACAAGGTTGCAAGGTAACATTTTGCGTATGATTTGATTTCATCATTCTTCACGCACGGTTTTTCAAAATGAAGTGCTTCTTAACATGATCAAGAGTGTTATTCTAGATCTTTATCTTAGGCCTTTTCATTAAGTCAATTCAAGACAAGAGTCTTTAGGCTTGCTATGCAACACTTCGGTCATAAGAACCCCGCGTGGGAGTTGCAATCTCTCCCCGCTTGTTAAGAGTAACCCTTAGCTGGGCACTTCACACACTTCACAGCGCCCTTTAGCCGTCTCCTTTGGTAAAACACCGTTGCTGCTTGGGCCATGCCATGAGTATGCGTAAAAGTCTTTTCTCTTCTTTGCTCGGCCAAGTGCAGGTACAAGAGGTTGACGGATGAGATAACCAACCTAAGTAATCCCCAATACGAGAGAAGTCTCAAATAGGGGCAGTCTTGACCCAAATTAAAGTGAATTTTCATGATACATCTAGCTAAAAAGGGCTATTATGAAAATCAAGTCAAAATTTTGATAAAAGTAAAATTATAATAAAGGCATGTCAAGAGATGCAAAGTCCCCGCAGGGAAAACCCTGGTCGTATGCATGTCAAGGGTCTAAAAATCAAAGGCACAAAGCCCCGGCGCAACAGACTGCCTCTTTGAGGGGTAATACCTTGGAAGGATTTCAAGTCTCGATATCTCCCATCTTGCATAAAGCTCATCTCCAATTGTTCTTCTCTTCTCCCTCCAAGACCAAATGTTTCTCGGGTATGGCCTTGGTAGAAGCACCGTTAACCAAGGGTAGCCGGTCATAGGGCGCCACCTTTAAATGCACGCCCGGCTTTGGATAGTTTTTAGCGAAAGGGGAAGGAACAAGGACCCTTAGCCAGTGGTTTAAACATCCTTTGATGCTGCTTTAGTAATGTCTAAACCAAAATCTAAAAAAGTTGAATATTTCTTGCGAAAAATCTAAAAAAAGTTGAATATTTCCTAAGCAAAAATCCAACAAAAATTGAAAATTTTAAAATCCATAAAAAAATTCAGATATCTTCCAAAAATCCATATAAAAATTCAAATATTTTCAAAACTCATAAAAATTTGCATATTTTAAAATCCAAAATCTAAAAAAATATATTGTATTTTGTTGATGGTGCTTTTGCAGGGATAACAGCTCTCACAGGACCAAGAGTACGGGATGAGTCCTCTCCATTCGTTGCTATCTATCTTTCGATTCTTCCCTATGTTGTTTGATATCTTCAAGATATGTCACGTTGGGCATCAATTGATCACATCTTCATGATTTGCTAGGCATTACTCCAATTATTCATCTCCAAATATTTTTAATCAACTCTGCTGATTTTACTTGATCACTCTTGCCGCTAGGCATTACTTAATCCTGATCATTCAAGTGACTAGCCAAGTTGTCATCCTCGTGACAAACAACAAACAATGATGCTATGCTATCTATGCTTTAATGATGCTATCTATGTTAAATGTTATTCATACCTTTCACGCTGTGCACGCTTGAATGCTATTCATGATATGATACATACATGTTATTGATGCTTTGATACATGCTATATTTTCATGTTATTCAATGCTATTCAATGCTTTCATACTTAAATTCTGTCCCTTCTATGGTTGCAATGCTTTAACGCCTTATTCATTGCTTGTTATCTTTTATATCTTGGCTAATGAATTTTTGAGCGTAGGAAAGAAGCTCTTAGTCCTACCGTTCGGGTATCATCACTCTGGCCCCACGGCGCTTGCATTTTCTAAATTCCCTCATGCTTATTGCTATCACCATCTTCCCCATGTATGCATTTTACTATATGTTACCAACACTACTAGATCATATCAAGGACCTTGTGGCTTTGGTAAATCTGGAATTTGAGTTCCCCTTCATAAAAAATAATGATGATTTCAGAGGAATCTTAGTCACACGGATAGGCCGTTGAGCAGTCCGAGTCTGGGGACGATGGTTCCCTTTTGTGAGTTGGTGCGCGGATAAACGGGATTCGGCTTAGTATCAGCTCACGAATGGATTTCTTGACCCAGTCTCGACAGTTTAACAATATTATCCTTGATTATCTTATATTCTCATTTGCTTTACTTTTCCCTTTAAACCCAGCATGCATTCATATAGGAATTTGAATTAACTTTAGAAAACCCTTCTGATAAGCTGATTTTGAAGGTAAAGATAATTCTGATTGTCCATGATAAGAGATATTCCATGTCAAGTTGTGTCTTTAGTTCGCCTTGTTACCGTTTTGGGCTGCTTCCTAGAAAAACTCTTTGTTTGGATTTCTATCCTCTAATTTTAATCATTTTCCTTTGATCCACCTTGGCTGCAGCACGTCCACATTGGCTGGTAACCGCTCCCTAATGGTGAAACCTATAGGTTTGTGACCTAGGGTACTTCCACCGCGTTGGAAGTTGATCACTCTTTTTATCTCCTTCGTGCCTGCATGCACACTCCTCCTTTATCCAAACAATTGTTATTTTTCATTGAATCTCCTCAAGATTGCTTCATCTCGAGCTTTTGATTCAATTCTAATCAAGTGATGTTGATTACGTGTCTCATCACACCTTGACATCTGCTTTTCAGTTCACTCTCACTTCATTCCATTCCATTCTATGTTGCTTCACTTCATTTTATTCCATTCCACTCCGTGTCACTCCCTTGCAAAGCAGACGCCAAGACGGGACAACTGTAGACACACCAAATTTGACATCATTTTAAGCTTATCTCCTATCGCACTGCGATGCCCCATTTGACCCTCAAATTAATTTATTTGAGTGATTTTCCTCTCTTTTCTTGAATATCTAACTTCCCCCAGCTTTCACACATCTTTTCCTATTTTTTTCCAGATTTTTATGAGGTTTTTCTCCATTTTTTTCGGGTCTTAAGTCAAATGGTGGCAGGGACCCGGGTGCCATTTAATTGGCGCCCATCAGAGGGGCACCCTTCACTGGGAATTGGTGCCCTTTAATAGGTGCCCAGGTCATGGGCGCCCATTACCTCCAGCTGTAGGTCGATCTGTTTGTGAGGTTTCAAGAATTAGTGACACTCCGGAAGGTCGCCAATTCTTTAATTAGTGACCGTCCGCAAGGGCGCCAATTCTTTTATTCTTATTTTGAGCCGAATTTGGATTATCCTTGATTCTGCGACTTCCCGGAAGGTCGCTAATTCATAAATGAGCGCCCGGTTGCAAAGTCACCAATTTTCTTACCTTATTTTGAGCATTTAACTTCGTCCAAAATTGGCGACCGCTTCATGGGCGCCAATTCTTTTCTAATTTTGAAATGTCATAATCCGTCTTAAAATACCTCGGAATGGGCGGCGCTTCGAGCAGACGCTCTTTTAATTAGCGACCACTGGGTCTGACGCCATTTCTTACAGAATTTTGATTTCGAACAGAACCCCTTCCCTCCCTCACTTAAACTCTTTTTCCACTTGGGAAAGGGTTCCTATGGCTTCCTTATGTTGTAAGGACACTTGAAGGAAGGATCCACCTTTCCAAATCCCACCAAAACTCAAATTTCTAATTTTTATGGAATTAAACTCCGAATTTCCTTTCCCTTCCTCACTTAAACTCCTTTTCCACTTGGGAAGGGTTCCTATGGCTTCCTAATGTTGTAAGGACACTTGGAGGAAGGACCCCCCTCTCCAAATCCCATTGAAACATGCTTTTCTAATTTTCTTAGAATTAAACTCCGAATTTCACCTCTATAAATAGGACCCCTCTCTCCCTTGTGTAGAAAGACATCAATATCAATCCAAGGGGAGGTGCTACTGGATTGAAGGCTCAAAGAGGAGGCTCCCATGAACCTACAAGCTTCATCCATGAAGTTCTTCTTCCTCCCTTGAAGATCTTGAAGCCAAATTGGAGAAAACCACTAAGCTTTCCCCCTCCTATCTCTTATTTTTTTACTTTAGTTAATTGCATACATCATATCATACTCTTCTTTTATTTCTTTTTATATGAATATTGAGATCTTCCCATGTTGTGCACTCCAGCACATCTCCCTTAGTGCAACACTTGCACATCTCCCTCTATTCTTCATCATACATCATCTTTTACCTACCCTTTTGCATAGGGGTTTAAAGGCCAAACACCAATAAAGTGTGTTCATATCCATGCTTTCTATGTCCATATTTATATTTGGATTTGATGCTACACATCTTAGTTTCTAATCCATGTTTGTTTATTGGTGTTTGTTAATTTTGCAAGGGTAATCAAGCTAAAGGAAAACTCTCTTCATCGGCCGGCCGATAGAAAGAGAAGGTGCACTCACAATCTCCCCCGCTTCTTTTAAGGTATTCTTCGCGATCCCTCCTATTCTTTATTGCTATATCTTTGAGGCCCTCACATCTCTGGCGATCACCCTCCATTAGCATCCTACGCATGCTCCCCTTTCTCTCTCTTACCATACTTTTCTAGCCATATTATCCTTTTCTTTTCTTAAGTGGATTTTCTTAGAATCTACAAACATCTAATTAAAAAAAACATTCAAATGAAGAACATCAAAGCTGAATAATATAAAGCAGCAAGAAGGCCAATATTAGGTATTTGGACTGGCAGAGTTGGCTAGACTGAGTACAGGGTTAGCTGACATTGGACTGAGTTGGCAAGATGAGTACAGGGTTATTAGGGGTGACAAATAGGTTATGAAGGGTGACAACTGACTTGCCAGGGGTAACACATGGGTTATAAAGGGGACAAATGGGTTATTAGGGGTGACAATTAGGTTATGAAGGGTGACAAATGACTTGCCAGGGGTAACAAATGGGTTATAATGGGACAAATGGGTTATTAGGGGTGACAAATAAGCTATGAAGGGTGACAAATGACTTGCCAGGGGTAAGAAATGACTTGTCAGTCTCTTCCCACCGACCCTCACCCCCCACCGGAGTAGCTCCAACGATCTTGCAGCCCCACCCCCACCCCCACCCTCCGGCCAGAAGTCCTCCCAACCCTTCCCTACCCCCTTTCCCCCTCTAGCGAGCTCACGGCCCCCCACCCTCCCAGCCTCCTAGCGATCAGCCCTGGACCCGCCTAAACTCTCCTCACCTCGAACCCCCTATCGGATCCCCCATCTCTGAACCCCCCCACTCCCAGAGCAGCTGATGCGGGACGACTACGAGACTCGACGCAGACGGGTTGCGACCTTGGACTCTAAAGGATGACTCGACTAACAAGATGACGCGACCAGCAACGACACTACAACGCGGCACCGGACGAGCTCCAGAAGAGGCGATCATGCCCCAAACAAGAAGCACTAACTCACAGTCGTCCCCGGCGAGGGAAACGTGATGATCTTGCACGGTTGGGAAACCGGCTTTGAGTTTCGGGTGGTCGACTCACTCTCATGCTCGGAACGAGTCACGGGATGGGTCTCGCACTCACAACTCACAGCGGTGATTAATATATAACAAGCTAATAAAATATCCTACTCACATGCAGCGGCATCTAGAACGCATACTAGATACGACAAAAGGGGGGTGGCGAGTGTACCTCCACGCTCGGAGCGTGGGGAAGACTTTCCGGCCGAGATCCGAAAGTTCCGGTACAGCAATAATTAATAATTATAGAATTAATTCTACAGCTCACTCCACGCAGGGAGGTAACAGGCGACACGTGGGGTCCGGGAGCACCAATCTCAGGTTGACGGGTAGCAGTTGGTGGCGCTCGGGCGGACGCGGTCGGCCGGTTCAACACTGTTCACTCGGGCCCGTAGGACAGCACGTGGGACCCACTGTTGGTACGGTGACATCCGGGGCGGTTCCTGGCTGCAGCGACTGGCGGTGGTGCTCCTGGAGTGTCCCAGGTCGATCCCCGGGAGTGGCGGTCACCAGAGTGGAGTCGGGCAATTTCTTGTGAATTAATTCCCAAGGCTGTCCCGTAGTTGTGTTTCTGTCCAAGTCTACGCGCTCCAACGAGAATGGCTCGTACTCCCATCTCCGACGTCGGATCGAGACACAAAGGGTACCGTTGGAAATAGGACTCAAAATCCTACGACATACTGGAATTACAGCTTCGTCCAACGACTGGAATGAAAATGGGAGTGACTGCAAACTGACTGATCACACTATCCCGAAATATAGAACAGGCTGGACAGAACTTGAACCTCCTGATCAAGGGATTTGACCAAGGATCAAATGAACTAATTAGGACTTAGGATGTTTATGGTGCGTATAGGGGAGGGTGACGGAGATACACATAGTTTTTTTGTAAAGTTTGGACAACATTATAGGGGTGAGAAAAATCGGATGCCAAGATCTATCTTGCAGATCTGCACAGAGGCAAACTTTAAGAAGAAAGAACATGTGGCTGGGAAAGGAGGCAAATGAACTCTGATCGACCTCAAAATTAAACTGGGAATGGCCTATGATGGGTGGAACCTACCCTCAAAGTTTCAACACAATCCAACGGTCGGATATCCCGTACCAGACCCTTCACCGAGCTGTTGTCCTGCAACTCCGAACTCTGGGGCAGCAGGATGATGACCGGCTTGTGAAGGCTCAACGGCGACACGAACGGTGGCGGCGACGGCGGTGAATGATCACAGATGATAGAGGAAAAAGAGAAGAAGAAGAAATTTGTTGGAGATAGAAGATTTGGGATCAGATCTGGAGTAGATTGGAGTAGGGAGTGGGAAGAACATCAAGAACAATGAGAGAGGGTAAGAGGTGCACCCAAATCACTATGCATAAATTTTCTTCATTAAATTTGATCAAATACAACAAGAGAATATATATAATATAACCCTAGACCTAGCCAAATGACTCCTCATACCCTTGGTCAAAGGGGCATATTAGGAAAATGGAGGACAAGGTGATTAAAATAATCACCCCATAAGAGACAAAAGAGGGGGCGCCCCTCCTTAATTGTCAACATAAGGGGCTTGGCATATTTTAATCCCCATGGACCAAATTAATTCCCCTTAGACCAAAATAAATAAAAATATAAATACATGGTCAATTATTCTACCATTGACCCAATATAAAAACTCAAGATAATACAAACCAAATACAATTCAAATACATGCTAAATACACACCAAATACGTCCAAATACGTATACCGTATAAATATGTATAAAAATACGTACTGAAATATCACTGCTCCAGTGGTGACTCCAGACTGTCCCCCAACCACAAAGAGGTCGGTGTCGACTGAGTCATGCTGCGGGTCCGGTACCGACGGCTCCCTGAGTCGAGCCGTACTTGTGCTCTGGCGTCCTCACCAGCAGCCCCCCGCTCGGACCTGCCTGAACCCTCCTCCCCCGGACTCACCACCCCCCACCCCCCCCCCCACCGGACCCCCCCCACCCTCCTAACCAGCAGCCCCCACCCCGGACCCCCGGCCGGAGCCCCCCTCCCTGAAATCCCCACTCCTAGAGTAGCCCCCCACCCACCTGAACCCTCCTCTGGACCCCCCCACCGGAACCCCCCCACCCTCCTAGCCCGTAGCCCCCACCTTGGACTGGACCCCCTCCCAGAGCCCCCCTCCCTGAACCCCCACTCTCGGAGCACCCCCCCCACCGACCCTCCTGAACCCTCCTCCCTCAAAACCACATGCTGGAACCCATCCCCCTCCCAGACTGACCCCCCCCCCCACTCTCCCCACCCCCATGATGATCCCCATCATCAAAAGAAGAAGAAGAAGAAGAAGAAGAACAAAGAGTGAGAGGGAGAGGGACGGGGCTTACTGGACCGGAGAGGATGGCGAGTGAGGACGGCGATGGCGCGGCACCGGCGGCGACGACGAGGACGGTACCGGCGGTCTCTCCTCGACAGGGAGACAATGGAAAGAGAGAGTGAGAGGGAGAGTGGGGGGCGAACCAGCGAAGTGTACAGAGAGTGAGAGGGAGATTGGGGGAAGGGTTTGATAGTGGCGGGAAGATAAATTTAGTTCCGACGGACTTTCCGACGGAACTCTTTTCCGTCGAAAAATTGTAAAGGTGACAAATAACAAACAAGGGTGACAAATAGTGAAGTAGGGTGAAAAATAGCTTCTGAGGATTTTTCCGACGGAACATTAATCCATCGTAAAGTTATAAGGGAGAAATATCAATATATAACGTATTACCGACGGAACTCTTTTCCGTCGAAAAATTGTAAATGTGACAAATAACGAACAATGGTGATAAATAACGAACAAATGTGACAAATAGTGAATATGGGTGAAAAATATCTTCCGAAGATTTTTTCGACGGAACATTAATCCGTCAAAAAGTTATAAGGGAGAAATATCGATATATAATGTATTACTGACGGACTTCCCGACGGAACTCTTTTCCGTCAGAAAACTGTAAAGGTGACAAATAACGAACAATGGTAACACATAATAAACAAGGGTGACAAATAACGAATAAGGGTGAAAAATATCTTCCGACGATTTTTTCGACGAAAAAATAATCCGTCGGAAAGGGAGAAATATCGATATATAACGTATTACCGACGGACTTCCCGACGAAACTCTTTTTCGTCTGAAAACTGTAAAGGTGACAAATAACGAACAATGGTGACAAATAACGATCAAGGGTGACAAATAGTAACTCTGCCATGGCTGGTCCCAAGTCCGGATGAGAAAGGAGGAGGGTTTGCGTTAGGTTGACAGCCAGCAGTAAAAATTTGTCACATCTCCCACATGAATTCTGCTCTAAATATATTTTGTGCTAATGCTAGGGCGTCCCCCGGAAGCGACGCGTTACATCGGAATCCGGATGGAATGATAAGTGAGCAAGGGTAAGATAGGGCGTTCCCCGTAAGTGACGCGCCGCAATGGCGCCCGATTGCGGTGTCAAATAGGCAAGGGTTCCCGTGTGGGGTTGGACGTTCACGGATAAAGAAGCTAGTCCAAAAACATAGGATCCTTCTAGCTACTTGGAATATAGGAACTTTAATGGGTAAGTGTTTAGAATTGGCTAAGATAATAAAGGACAGGAGGATTAGCATAACTTGCCTACAAGAAATTAGGTGGAAAGGACATAAAGCTAAAGATATTGATGGATATAAAATTTGGTATACGGGTAATAATAACTCTAAAAATAGTGTTGCTATAATAATAGATAAAAACTTAAAAGATAGAGTTGTAGAAGTTAATAGATTGGGGGATAGATTGATGTTAATTAAACTTATCTTAGGTGAGGATATTTTAAATATAATTAGTGCATATGCACCTCAAGTAGGATTAGAAGAGAGCATTAAAAAGTAATTTTGGGAGGCTATTGATAGTTTGATCCAAAATATCCCTAGTGAAGAGAGAATCTTTATTGGAGAGGATCTTAATGGTCATGTGGGTAAAGATAATAGAGATTATGAGAGGATTCATGGAGGGCTTGGTTTTGGCAACAGAAATGATATGGGTTATACTATTCTTGATTTTGCTATGGCCTATGATCTAGCAATTACTAATACCTTCTTTAAGAAGAGGGATGGACACTTAATAACTTGCAAGAGTGGAACACATATAAGTCAAATTGACTATTTTCTTATTAGGAAGGTCGATAGTTTTATGTAAAGATTGTACAGTTATTCCTGGTGAGAGTCTAGCCCCTCACCATAGGTTGTTAGTAATATATGTCTTTATCCCTAAATTCAAAAGAATGATCATTATAAATAATTGTTCTAAGATTAAATGATGGAATTTAAAAAGTAAAAATTTAGAAACATTTAAAAATCATCTATTAAAAGAAAATATTTAGAATTTAGAACAATAAACTAATGTAATATGGAATAATGTTACAAATTGTATAACGAGTGTAGCAAAACAACTCTTAGGTGAATCTAAAGGTAAAAAATTATTAGAAAAAGAGACTTGGTGGTGGAGTGAGGAAATCCAAAATACTATTAGAGTAAAAAAGGAGTGCTTTAAAGTACGACAAACTAACAAAATAATCAAACTCTAGAAGCTTATAAAATTGCTAAAAAGAGGGCTAAGAAAATAGTTAGCGAAGCTAAATCAAAGGCATTTGAAGATTTATATAATAAATTAGGAACCCGAGAGGGTGAAGATGACATATATAAACTTGCTAAATTAAGAGAAAAGAAAACTAGAGATTTAGATCATGTTCGTTGCATTAAAGGTGAAGATCAAAGGGTTTTAGCTAAGGATCTTGAGATTAAACAGAGGTGACATAATTATTTTCAGAAGTTACTTAATGGAGATTGTGTCAATGATTTTTATTTAGAAGGTACCCAAGAGTCCACAATATTTGATAAATATTAATATTTCAGGCATATTAAGATGTCAGAAGTGGAGGATGCTTTAAGGAAAATGAAAGTGGGCAAGGCCTTGGACCAGATGACATACCTATTGAAGTATGGAAAAGCCTAGGAGACATTGGTATTCAGTGGCTAACTAAACTTTTTAATAAAATTTTAAAGGAACGGAGAATGTCAGAAGTTTGGAGGAAAAGTGTTGTAGTTCCTTTTTATAAAAACAAAGGAGATATTCAAAGCTGTAATAATTATCGTGGAATTAAGCTTATGAGTCGTACTATGAAACTTTGGGAAAGAGTAATCGAAAAATACCTCCGATATATGACTACTCTATCGAAAAATCAGTTTAGTTTTATGCCGAATAGATCTACTACAGAAGCTATTTTCTTACTACGGCAGCTAATGGAGAAGTATAGAGAGATGAGAAATGATTTGTATATGATTTTTCTTGATTTAGAGAAGGCGTATGATCGAGTACCGAGAGATTTAATTTGGTGGACATTAAGAAAGAAAGGAATCTCTCAAGGATATGTTGATTTGATTAAGGATATGTATGACAGTGCTATTACTAGTGTTCGAACTATTGCTGGAGAGACTGGTGAATTTCCAGTTTTTATAGGTTTGCATCAAGGCTCTGTACTAAGTTTGTATCTCTTTGTCTTAGTTATAGATGAAGTAACAAAACAATTGCATGAGGATATCTCTTGGTGTATGTTATTTACAGATAATATTATCTTAATTGATGAGAGTATTGATGCTTTAAATGCTAAGTTAGAGCGTTGGAGAGATGCCTTGAAGTCTAAAGGTTTTAAAATTAGTAAGAATAAGTCAGAGTTTATGCATTGTAATTTTAGTAATGGGAGAGTGGTACAGGAAGACAAGGTTCTAATTGATGGGCATAACATTCCGAAGAGTAGTAGCTTTCGTTACTTAGGGTCTATCATACAAGAGAATGGGGAGATTTATGACGACGTTACACATAGGATTAAGGAAGGCTGGTTAAGATGGAGAAGCGCGCTAGGAGTCCTATGTGATCGTCATATACCTGTGAGACTCTGTGGACGCACTATTCGATCGTTTATTACGCTCGTCTATTCGGGAATGGTTGATTCGTCTATTAAGTGCGTGGGCGTGCCAGTCACTGAGTGACAATTTATTCGGGCTCCGAAGAGCCCATGGTGGGCTCGATCAGACTCGGTCAGACGATTATGTGGTTCGTGTCGGGACAAAAACCCGCCGCGCCATAAAGGTCACGGCGTCATTTACATCCCCCATACGAGGGAACATCCTTGATTAATCGCCGGGATTCAGGGCCTCATGGCCAAGAAATTAATTACATGAAATGGCTATTACGAGGTATTGAAATCCTCACGCGAGGGCGAGAAGAAAACCATTCGCGGTCATGTCGGTCATGCACTGACCATTTAATGTTCGGACGAATGTCCGGCTTGAGAAAATCGCGGTTGTCGCGGGAAAACCGGAACGCATGTATGCCGAGGTACGTCAAATTTTATTGTTCGGAAGAGCGGAAAACGTTCGGCTGAGCCTCGGTTGGAGCGGTCAGAAACCAGTAAATCTGTTAGCCTGGTACAAGAGCAAGCTGCGACCATACTGCGGTGGGCCCCCCGCGATCGAAACAAGACTTGCATGAGCATCTTTAATATTTCCGGTGCCGAGGGGCAACGGGGGACTATCCCTTGAATCGATTGGAAAGCCCTGTGTCTAGGGAAGCGGACGTTCGAAACGTGTCGGTCATTCAGGGGACCGTTTAATATTCGGATGGGTGACCGGCTTGGAAATATCGTAATCGTCGCGGGAAGACCCGGAACGTATGTATGCCGGGTATCCCGGGATATGACAAATATATTATTCCGAGACACTAAAAACATTCGGTTAAATCTCGGCTAGCGTAGCAGGAAACCAATGAATTTATTGGCCCGGTGCAAGATCGAGTCAGGATCATACCGGGGGTGCCTCCCACGGTCCAAACGGGGCTGGCGTGGGCATCATTAATATTTTCGGTGCCGGAGGGCAACGAGGCGGAGTCCCGGGACTAGATTCCAAACCAAAAACATGTTCAAAGGGAGCGGGCTGTGGGCCGAGGATATGGGTCAGACAATGAACATAATCGGGATGGACCCGAGGTCCAAGCATAGCCCACGAAAGCCTTATTGATATTCCCATGTTTAGGGTCCAGGGATGACGGGAGCCATCTCGTTCAATTCCGATTTCTGTCGGTCACTTGCGGACCACTTGATATTCGGATAAGGGTCCATATTGAAGGTACGGCGTAGATAGAAACAACCCCGTACAAATGTACGCCGAGTTCGCGACAACTTCAATGAAAGAGCGGGAACAAATCCCATTAGGATGAATCTGATTTGGCGAGCTATCGGCCCAGAGCAATACCGGGTCACGACCACGTCGGGGTGGGAGCCGTCGGCCATGTTGGTTGCTCACGGGTCTTTTCATGCTCAGACACAGGTCCGTAATACAAATGCGGCGAAAATCGAGGTGAGCCCGTTCAAATGTCTGCCGAACGTGCGGTAATTTTAGTAGTGGCTCGGAAGGGATCCGGCCTGAGAAACTGGTCTGGTCTGATTGGAATGTCGGCCCAAGACTAGGTCAGGGCCTGGCCATGTCGGGATAGTTCCCAAGACTCGGGCCCGGCCTGAGAGGGCGGCATTAGTGTTCCTTCAGCACCAGGTCACGAGAGAGACGGGGCTGCAATGTAGATTTTACCATTTTTTATCTAGGTTTCAAATTACATGTATATATATTTTATTGCTTGTTTCCCTTTTATGTATTTATTTTGGATGACTTCTCCACTTTGTTTATTAGTATCACTATTATATTTTCTCTCCTTTTTTATTATTATTATTATTTTACATTTTTTTATTTATCTCTTATATATATATATATATTCAGGTCTGTTTATTTATCATAATTTTTATTAATTTATTATCATTATTATCATTATCATGACATATTTATATATTTTTATTTTGGAAGGAAAAGTGAGACGTTGGGGGCAAGAAAGGGGGGGTACCGGGGAAGAGGTGCAGGGGCCGTGATGGGTGTGCCGGCGAGGGCAACCGGGCGTGTCGGCAAAGGGCCAAGCGGGTGTGCCGGTGAGGAGTGGAAACGCATACCGATGAAGGCCGTGGAAGCGCGCCGGGGAAGGAAGAGGAGGCGTGCCGGCGAAGGGGGTTTGGGTGTGTGTGTCGGTGAAAGGTAGTAGGAAGTGTGCCGAGGAAGACTATCACGGGCGTGCCGACGAAGGATGATGGAGGATGTGCCGGTGAAGGAGGGTGGAGGGTGTATCGGCGAAGGACTGGATTAGGTGTACCGGTGAAGGCCCGCTCCTCCTCCACTTCTCTTAAGGCTTTTCTTTTTTCCTTTTCTGATTTTATTAAGTTTGCATGGGTTTCTTCTTTTCTTCTCTTGATCAATTTTCATTCTTTCTCCCATGAGGACGAATGTTCAAGTTGTTTAGTTGTCGTTCGATTTGGCTCTCTTTATGTTGATTACGATTCCCTTGCCTCGGTTAAAGCGTTTTACCGTTGTTCTCCCTTTTTTTATTTGTTTGTTGCTTTCTTCTAGTCCTTTTTAACATGTGATCGTTCCATTTGTTGGTTGCTTCCTTTTATCTTTTTAATATGTTATCGTTTCTAACAAAAATTCGACAGCATCTCCCCTTAACCCGAGCGTAAGGGAGATACAAGGAACGCGCCCACAAGGAGTGGCGGAACCCGACAACTGGAGGTGGGCGCCCGAGAGCGGCAACACCTTAATGAAACCTCAGAAAACTCGGAGGGAACACCGGACAGGAAACCTCTCCCCGGCTGGCCGGGGATGCACCGGGCAAAAAGGTTGGGGGTGTGTCGGCAAGGAGTGGCCTGGGGGGTGCCGTGGAAGGCCCGTAGGGGTGCCGGGGACTAATGCAGTTTATTTGTCTCTTCTTCTCTTCATCAGTGCCGACGAGGTGTCGAGAACTAACGTAGAATGTTGGTCTCTTTGTCTCTTTTCTTCTCTCTTCTTCTTCTTTTTTTTTTGAACCATATTACCGGTACAAGCGCCCTTTCAGGTTTTCGCTGGCACCGGCCCCCTCTTGCTTTTGCCCACGCACCCTCTTGGGTTTTCACGTGGCGGGGTACCCGATTTTGCCTGCAGCGCCCCTTCGGATTTTCGCCACAGCTAGGTTGTTGCCATTTTTGCCCTTATCCCTGAATAGGGGCAAGTCCAGCGGGGCACCTCTATTTTAAGCCCCTTTCTCTTATTTATTATGTATATATATATATATATATATATATTTGACAAGTGGGTGATATGTAATGGTTGGCTAGGGCTCAAGGCCTTGCGCCGAAAGACGAGGTTCATTCGTTGGCAAGGAGACAATGCCAACGCAACGGGGGATTTTCCGCCGATTCGGACGTAAGGTCCGTAATGGCGATATTGTATGGAGTGGGTGGCTAGGGCACGAAGCCTTGCGCCGGAAAAGGACTTATTCGTTGGCAAGGCACTAATGCCAGCGCAAGGATAGAGATTTTACCGATCCGGGCGTAAGGCCCACAATGGCAATTTTGCATGAGAGAAGGTGGCTAGGGCATGAAGCTTTGCGCCGGAAAAGGACTTATTTGTTGGCAAGGAGCTAGCGCCAACGCAGGGGTGGAGCCGTCTTTACCCGTGCGGATACCCGTCGATACATAGGGGCATGCGGACGGGAGCCATATGTATATATATATATATATATATATATATATATATATATATATATATATATATATTATTGTTTTCTCTTCTTTCTCTTTCTTTCTCTCTCTTTTTTTCTCTTCTTCTCCCTTTTTTATTTTCTTCTCTCTTTTTTTCTCTTTTTTTTGTCGAAATCCCCCCTTCTCTTCCCATTTTTTTCCATTCTCTTCCTCTTTTACCGTCTTTCCTCATTTTTTTTTGCTCGACATATAAAGGATGGCGGGGGTGGCGCGCCGCTGAAGGGCTAGCCGGAGCGTGCCGCTGGAACGCGCCAGGGGAGTGTGCCGCTGAACGGGCGCAGGAGCGTGCAGCTGAGGGGCCTGAACAGGGAAGCGTGCCGCTGAGCGGGATGTGCCGCTGAGCGACAAGGTGTGCCGCTTGGCGAGTATGCCGCTGGGCGCCTGTGGATGCGCCGTGGAGCGGGCGTGCCGCTGAGCGGAGCATGCTAGCAAGCGTGCCGTTGAAGGGGCACTTCAGCGTGCCGCTGAAGGGGCACGGGTGTGTGTTGCTGAAGAAGTCGCAGGGCGTGTCGTTGGAGGCTTCACAACGAGTGTGCCGCTGAGGACACTTAGCAGTGTGCCGCTGGAGGGCTTGCAGGCTACTGCACCGTTGGAGCACTTCAAGAGTGTTTCCTTTTCTTCTTTTCTTCTTTTCACCTTCTCTTCTCTTTTCTCCTCTTCTATATTCCCCTGCCTTCATAGGGTGTTTCCTTTCTTTTCTTTTCTTTTCTCTCTTCTCTTCTCTTCTTTCTTTTTTTTTCTTTTTTCTTCTCTCTTTTCTTGCTTCTTTCTATTCCTTTCTCTTTTCTCTTCCCCTTCGTTTGAAGAACCCCAGACAGCCGTCGGCGTGGCTACCAATGATATAAAAGCTGTCGGCTCAGGGGCCGATGATTGAAAGCTGTCGGCTCAGGGGCCGATAATTAAAAGTTGTCGGCTCAGGGGCCGATGATTGAAAGCTGTCAGCTCAGGGGCCGATAATTGAAAGCTGTCGGCTCAGGGGCCGATAATTGAAAGCTGTCGGTTCAAGGGCCGATAAGTGAAAGCTGTCGGCTCAAGGGCCGATAATTGCAAGCTGTCGGCTCAGGGGCCGATAAGTGAATAGCTGTCGGCTCAGGGGCCGATAAGTGAGGCAGAAACAGCCGAGGCTGGAAGCGGGCTTCAAAAGCTGAAATTGGGGCGCAAGATGTGGAAGCCCAAATCGGGGAAGCGGACTACAGAAGCCGGAGTTGGGAGATTAACGAGCTGCGAGGGCAAGATGTAGGCCATGGGGGCCAAGATTGGGCTCTACGAGCCAGCGCTGGGAAAGTAGGCTTCGATAGCCGAAATTGAGTTTATTGTATACACACATTTTTATTATTTATTATTATTATTATTTTACTATATATTTTTTATTCAAACATGCAAGCATTCGTTAGCAGGCATAACATAGATATAAGTAAGGCAGCTCCCTCTATAGGTGATAGGATAGGGACATCGCCCATAATTCGTAGACACGGTGCAGGCCGCGAGGCACGATTGAGGGGTGGTGCACCCGTCAAGAGGATATCGCACGTCTTGTATGCATAGCCTAAATTCACGCATTTCACCCGAGGTAATTCTCTGTGGCGTGGCAGTGCAAATGTGTGAACAAAGAGCCCTAACCATAAGGATATGCAGGTTTTCCTGGTGACACTCGAGGATCACTCTAGCGCCTACACATTAGTTCCAGGCTTTCGACTTTCGGTAGCTTCACACAACCCCCATCTATTTATTTTGGTAGCAGATTTCACCGTTCGACGCGAGTCTCCTCATGTGTCTCAATGAGGATTCCCGGCTACTAAGATTCGTCCCTATTGTGGTTCGCTTCACCATTTCGCGCGAGTCTCCTCATGTGTCTCAATGGGGATTCCCAGCTACTCGGATTCACGTTTCTCTCTTTTATTTTCTTTTTTTCTCTCACTCTCTTTTTTTTTACAGTGGGGGTAGGCAGCTTTTTCCTCACGATTACCTTTCACGCGAGTGCAGGAATTCAAGTCTTCGTAGAGTGCTAAGAAGAAATTCGGGCAATCCCTATAGTCGAAGGCTATTGAACACATTAAGTGCTAAGTGTGGGAGCGTTGCCTCAGGTTTATTTTGTGAGTTGTGCTTAGCGGTTCAGCCATGACTCTTCCCCTTGACGTGTGCACCTACCATAATTGGGTTCCCTTCGGGCATACGCCGTGACGCACGCGCATCCGGAATCGGGGTGATATTATTCTGCAAGGAAACACGGTCCTAGAAAATTCCAAGGAGGTGTATTATTCTATGTTAAGCAACCATGCAAGCAAGGCAATCATGCGTTCTCTTTTTTCTTATTTTGTTTTTTTGTTTCGTTGTTTTTTGTTGTTGTTGTTGTTATTTTTTTTATTTTTTTATTATTTATTTTTCTTTTGCATAAGAAAATATTGTTGTTACGTGTAAGTGTAGTGGTAGTAAAGGTATTAGGAAAGCAGACCGCGAAGGGCCGACAGGATATTAGGGAAGCGGGATATAGAACCCAAGGGACATTAGGGGAGTGGGCCAAAGGGCTAAAAGATGCTGGGAAGCGAGCTGCGGGAGCTAGAATCGGGGAGCGCGGTGGGGCGGATGGATTAATCCTGATAATGGGCCCCGGCCGAAATGGCCCTGCAGAGGGGCGTTGGGTAACGGGATGTGAGAGTCGAAGAGAAGGGTCTCTCTTGTTCTCTGGCTGGGGAAGGGTCTGGACCAAAATGGAAGGTTTATTCTTTTGTTCTCTGGACGGGGAAGGATCCGAACCAAAGTGAGAGGTCTATTTTTATATATATTTTTTTAACTGGGAAGCTGTCGACTGGGGTGCCAATGATGAGGTAGCTGTCGGCTAGGAGCCGATGATGAGGTAGCTGTCGGCTCAAGGGATGATGATTGTATAGCTGTCGGCTCAGGGGCCGATGATTGAAGTAGCTGTCGGCTCGGGGGCCGACGATTATATAGCTGTCGGCTCGGAGGTCGATGATGAGGTAGCTGTCGGCTCGGGGGCCGATGATTATATAGCTGTCCGCTCGAAGCCCGATGACGAGGTATCAGTCGGCTCAGGGGCTGATGATTGTATAGCTGTCGGCTCGGAGGCCGATGATGAGGTAGCTGTCGGCTCAGGGGCCGATGATTGTATATCTGTCGGCTCGAAGGCCGATGATGAGGTAGCTGTCGGCTCGGGGGTCGATGATTATATAGCTGTCGGCTCGAAGGCCGATGACGAGGTAGCTGTCGGCTCAGGGGCCGATGATTGTATAGCTATCGGCTCGGAGGCCGATGATGAGGTAGCTGTCGGCTCAGGGGCCAATGATTGTATAGCTGTCGACTCGGAGGCCGATGATGAGGTAGCTGTCGACTTGAAGCCCCGATGGCTGAAAATTGGTCGGTTTAGCGCCCCGTCGGTGGAAGGTCTAGTCGGTTTAACGCCCCGTCGGTGGAAGGTCTAGTCAGTTTAGTGCCCCGTCGGCGGAAGGTCTAGTCGGTTTAACGCCCCGTCGGCGGAAGATTTAGTCGGTTTAACGCCCCGTCGGCGGAAGGTCTAGTCGGTTTAACGCCCCGTCGGCGGAAGGTTTAGTTGGTTTCTATTCGTTGGATGCCTGAAGGTCGGAGGTAAAAGTTTACCTCGTGACTCTTCTTTCTCTTTTTCTCTTCTTCTTTTGTGCGGAGAGGCGGGTGCGAGGACCATGCTTGTCTCGTGATCTTTTCTTTCTTTTCTTCTCTTCTTCTTTTGTGTGAAGAGGCGGGTTCAAGGACCATGTTCACCTCGTGACTGTTCCTTCTCTTTTTCTCTTCTTCTTTTATGGAGAGGCAGGTGCAAAGACCATGTTCACCTCGTAACTGTTCTGTCTCTTCTTCTTTCATGGAGAGGCAGGTGCAAAGACCATGTTCGCCTCGTGACTGTTCCTTCTCTTCTGCTTTTATGAAGAGGCAGGTACAAAGACCATGTTCGCCTCGTGACTGTTCTTTCTCTTCTTTTTTTTTTTATGGAGAGACAGGTGCAAAGACCATGTTCGTCTCATGACTGTTCTTTCTCTTCTTCTTTTATGGAGAGGCAGGCGTAAAGACCATGTCCGCCTCATGTCTCTTTTTCTCTCCTCTTCTTCTTTTGTAGAGAGGCAGGTGCAAAGACCATGTTTGCCTCATATGTCTTTTCTTTCTTTTCTTCTCTTCTTTTTGTGTGATGAGGCGGGCTCGAGGGCCACGTCTACCTCATGTGTCTCTTCTTCCTTTTCTTCTCTTCTTTTGCGTGATGAGGTGGGCTCGAGGACCACGTCTGCCTCATGTCTCTTTTTTTTATCTTCTTCTTTTGTGGAGAGGCAGGTGCAAAGACCATGTTCGCCTCATGTCACTTTTTCTCTTCTCTTCTTCTTTTGTAGAGAGGCAGGTGTAAAGACCATGTTCACCTCATGTGTCTTTTCTTTTCTCTTCTTCTTTTGTAGAGAGGCAGGTGCAAAGACCATGTTTGCCTCATGTGTCTTTTCTTTCTTTTCTTCTCTTCTTTTTGTGTGATGAGGCGGGCTCGAGCGCCACGTCTGCCTCATGTGTCTCTTCTTCCTTTTCCTCTCTTCTTTTGCGTGATGAGGCGGGCTCGAGGATCACGTCTGCCTCATGTCTCTTTTTTTTCTCTTCTTCTTTTGTGGAGAGGCAGGTGCAAAGACCATATTTATCTCGTGACCCTTCTCTTCCTTTTCTTCTCTTCTTTTGTGTGATGAGGCGGGCTCGAAGACCACGTCTGCCTCATGCGTGTCTCTTTCTTTATTCTTCTCTTCTTTTCTCATTAATGCTTTCGCGCCGGAGTGTATTTCTCTTAATGTGTCCCCAGGTTGGGGTGTAGCTCTATTTCGTAGGCGTCCCCCTGAGGGGTGTGTTTTGCCTCTTCGCTTCTGTGCCCCCAGGCGGGGTATATTTTTCATGGCTTCTATGCCCCCAGGCGGGGGTGTGTTTCTTCTTCAGATTCCCCCCAAGGCGGGGTGTAGCTCTCTTCAAATGCCCCCAAACCAGGGTGTGTTGTTTTTTTTTTAAATGCCTCCAAGGCGAGGTGTAGCTCTCTTCAAATGCCCCCAAGCCGGGGTATACTCTTCACGGCTTCTATGCCCCCAGGTGGGGTATGTTTCTTCTTCATATGCCCCTGGCACGGGGTGTGTCTTTTGTTTCTTATACCCCCCCCCCATGGCGGGGGTGAATTCTGCTTCTTCTATTCTTGAAGGCAGAGGAGTGCTTCTCTTCATATGTCCCCGGTACGAGGGTGTGTCTTTGTTGCTTATTGCGCCCCCGGTCGGGGTAGATTCTTCTGCTTCTTCCGCCCCAGAGTAGGGTATATTTCTCTTTGTAAGTCCCCGGCTGGGGTGCATTCCTTTCGCTTCATATGCCCCCAGGGTGTAGTCCGTCTTCTGCTCCTTATGCCCCCGGGAGAGAGTGTATTCTCTTCATATGCCCCCGGCACGAGGGTGTATCTTTGCTTTTTTTTTTATGCCCCCGAGGGGGAATTCTTCTCCTTCTGCCCCGACACGCTGGGGGATGTTTGCTTCTTGTGTACCCTAAGTGGGGTGTGTTCTCGATGGCTCATTTGCCCCCCGTTGGTGGGGTGTGTGTTTCTTCTTCAGATTCCCCTAAGGCGGGGGTGTATTCTTCGTTGCTTTAGGTACCCCCGAGTCGAGGTGGATTCTCTTCATGTGCCCCCGGGCGGGGATGTATTCTGTTTCTAGTGCCCCCAGAGTGGAGTGTATTGCTACTTCCGATGCCCCCAAGGTGGGGTGTAATTCTTGCTTCTTATGCCCCCGAGGCGGGGTGAACTCTTCTTCTTTGCTTATGTGCTCCCATATCGTGGTATATTCCCATCTTCATATGCTCCCCCAAGCCGGGGAATGTTGTTTGTTCTGCTTTAGGTGCCCCCGGGGGGGGGGGGGATATATGTTGCTTCATGGACCCCGAGGCCGGAACGTATTCCTTCTTCGAATGCTCCTAAGTCGGGGTGTATTCTTCTCTTCTTATGCTCCCAAGGCAGGATGTAGCTTCTTCAAATGCCCCTAAGCCGGAGCGCATTCTTTATGGCTTATATGCCCCTCCTGGCGGGGTATATATCTTCTTCAAATATCCCTAAGACGGGATGTATTCTTCTCTTTCTTATGCTCCCGAGGCGGGATGTATCTTCTTCAAATACCCCTAAGCCAGGGCGTGTTCTTTATGGCTTCTATGCCCCCTGGCGGGATATGTTTCTTCTTCAAATACCCCTAGGCCGGGGTGGACTTCTCTTCATATGCCCCTGAGTCGGGGCATGCTCTTTATAGCTTTTAGACCCTCGAGACGAGGCATGCTTCTTCTTCAAATACCCCTAAGACGGGGGTGTGATTCCTGACTTCATATGCCCCCGACGTGGGGTATATCTTTTGTTTCTTATGCTCCCGAGCCGGGACGTAGCCTCTTGGCCTCATATGCTGCCAAGGCGAGGGGTATGTTGCTTCATGTGCCCCCGGGGGGAATGCATTTTGCCTCTACTGCCTCGTGACGGGGGATATCTCTTGGCTTCTTACGCCCCCAAGGTGGGGTGTGTTTTCTTCTTGTGCCCCCCTGGGGTGGGGTATATCTTTTGCTTCTTATGCCCCCCCTTGAGGCGGGGTGAAGTCTTTGCTTCAAATGCCCCAAAATCGGGGTATAGTTTTATCTCATATGCCCCTGGCGCAGGGGTGTATTTCTCTTCCTGTGCCCCTCAGTCGAGGTGTACCTTTGTTGCTTGTTGTGCCCCCAAAGGGAGGTGCCTTTCTCTTCATGTGCGTCGAGCACCGGGTGTATCTCTGCTTTTCTTTTTTTTTATATGCCCCCGAGGGGGGAATTCTTCTTCTTCTGTCCCGACACGCTGGGGAATGTTTGCTTCTTGTGCCCCCAAAGTGGGGTGTATGCTTTTTCTTCAGACTCCCCTACGACGAGGTGTATTCGTTGTTGCTTCATGTACCCCTGAGTCAGGGTGGATTCTCTTCATGTGCCCCCATGGTGGGGTGTACTCTCTTTATGTGTCCCCAGGAGTGGGGTGTGGTTTGCTTCCTGTGCGCCCTAGCAGGGTGTATCGCTGCTTGCAATGTCCCCCGAGGTGGGGTATCCTTCTTCTTCAAATACCCCTAAGCCGGGGCGTATTCTTTATGGCTTCTATGCCCCCATAGCGGGGTGTGTTTCTTCTTCAAATACCCTTAAGATGGGGTGGACTCTTTTCTTCTTATACTCCCATGGCAGGATGTAGCTTCTTCAAAAGCCCCTGAACCGAGGTGTGTTCTTTACGGCTTCTATGCCCCCAGGCGGGGTATATTTCTTCTTCAAATACCCCTAGGCCGGGGTGTATTCTTGCTTCTTCTCATGCTCCCGAGGCGGTATGTGACTTCTTCAAATGCCCTTAAGCCGGGGTGTATTCTTCATGACTTCTATGCCCCCTAGCGGGGTATGTTTCTTCTTCAAATGCCCCTAAGCCAGGGTGTGTTCTTATACTTTTCGCGCCTCTCAGGGCGAGGTGCATTCCTCTCCATATGCCCCTAGCATGGGGTGTGCTTTTGTTTCTTATGCCCCCAGGCCGGGGTACGTTCCTTCTTCATATACCCCTAAGCTAGGGTGAGTTTCTCTTTTTGTGTGTCCCCAGGCCGGGGTGAATTCTTTTCTTCTTATGCCCCCATGGCGGGATATGTCTTTTGCTTCAGGTGCCTCCATATCTAGGTGTATTTCCCCTTCAAATGCCCCTAAGCCGGGGTGCAGCTCTATTTCTTCTTACGTCCCCAGGTCGGGGCGGATTCTTCTTCAAATGCCCCGAAGCCGGGGTGCAGCTCTATTTCTTCTTACGTCCCCAGGTCGGGGCGGATTCTTCTTCAAATGCCCCGAAGCCGGGGTGTAGCTTTTGCTTTGTGTGCCCCTCAGTCGGGGTGGATTCTCTTCATGTGCCCCTGGGAATGGGGTGAATTTCCTTTTTTGTCTCCTATACCCCCGTAGTAGGGTATATATCTTCTTCTCATCCCCCATGGCGGGGTATGTGCATGCTCTCTTCGGGAGTGGTGGCCGTGCTTGGCCTCATTGCTATAAAGCATTCCCCACAGCGGGTAACCATTCACCAAGCTATAATTGTGGCTCGCTGGGTCTTTTAACAACCACTCGGGGGCTGTTTTATGCCAAATGGAGGCAGCAGGAAGGAGGAACGAGCGGGGTCATTGCACCGTGTTGGGTTCTGTGCGTCCCCTTGTTGTGTTTGACAATGGTTTTGATGATTCTAATTTATTGTGTGTTTTGTGCTTACTTGTTTTGTGTTTACTTCAAAGTGGAAATCTTGATTGCTTATGTTTTATGGCATCCTGATGATAAAACAAGCTAACATGATGGTATCTTGATTTGCAGGTTGACAGTTATGGTCCTTCACGAATACAATTCTGATGCCTCATGCGAGCTGTGCATGAGACTTTGGAACTAACTTGTGAAAACATTGTGGCTTGATACCTCTGTATTATTGGTGCCTTCATGCATGTCCTATATGGGACACTTGATGTGGATTTCTACTTAACATGCTTTTTATGATTCTTTGTAATCCAAGGTTACTTGTTGTTCTTAAGACCTTCTAACCATGCTATCTAACTTGGTTATATCATGTTCACAAACTGGGTCATGACACTTTTAATGAACTGAAATTCAGATGCACATTCACTTAACCTTGATTCAGTCAAAAAATGGTTATGTTACTCCTTATTCAGAATTGGACTATTTCAGTCTAATTGATATGTGTGGGGTGTGAAAACTCTAGTTGCTTTGGACTGGCTAAGCAACTCATGGCTGGGTTGAGCTAATCATGTATGATGCTAGCTTATGGAGAAAATAGATTGAATGGCTTTGCATCACTAATTCTCTACTTGCATTTCAACATTCTCCTATGTAGGATGAGAGAGTTATATGGAGAGAAAGTTTGATGCTAATTTCCTCATATGAATTTAATTGTGTTTGACATGATGTTGAGTTCTCTGAAATGCAGGTTCATATTGATATCATTCAGTTGGAACAATGGTAAGCTTACATTTCCATTTGCATTCCTTTAAGTCAATGTTAAATCCTTGTGAACCATGGTTCAGTCATTGTTCTAGATACTCTCTAATCTTGCTATTTATATTGGTAAATCTTGCTTTGCATTGGGGCTTATAAGATGTTAAAACTCATTAGGGGTTCATTGGCTTCTAAATTGTCATTTGATAATTATAGCTCATATTGCATCATGCTCATTGTGATTCCTATTCTTTCATGCAAGATCTAATTGGATTTGGTATTTTTATCCAAGTGCTTTATGTATGTTCTTGAGGAGGCTCTTGAGTTGAAAATATGTGCAAAACATTTATGTGACTCCTGCTAATGATTCCCTAACTTTGTAGATGCTCCCCTGACGCTGGTGATGCTGTCCAGAGGCCATAGATGCTCCCTTGGAGCAGCGATTGCTCCCCAGAGACAGCACGTGCTCCACATGCTCCCCTGACACTGGTGATACTGTCCAGAGGCCACAGATGCTCCCCTGAGACTTCATATGCTCCCGTGCGAGAACACACTAGTCTCTGGGTATTTAAAAGAATTGTATTACATGCATTCCCTTTCACTAAGTCTATACATTGGCCTTCTGCCAAGTCTATACATTGTCTTGTGCCTTCAAGTTTTCAAGTCTATACATTCAGTTTCATGCATATACAAAGTGAAGATTTGAGTTTGCTCTCAATTCATCTAATTCATGTTGGCTTGATTAAATTGTATTTGAAAAGTGAACCTGTGAAAAATGTGGTTTGGAAATGTTTGAATCAGTTGTGCATATGGTTTCACTTTCAACATACTAATGTGCAGGTTCATCAAGGTTGAAATGCATTGAAGAGGTGGTATTGTGTGGATAATGCATTCAAGTTTAATTCTTCATGTGCATGGATCAAAGCATAACATGAATTTGATTTTCTAAAGATGCAGGTTCATTTATGTCCAGAAACCTATGGAGACACGGTAAGAATTTACCTTTTCATTCAATTCATGATTGGGTTCAAAGGATTGCATGTTTAGATCATTGGGAATGGTTTAGAAACCTTTTTATCATGTTCCTAGGCAAATGGGTTGACCCCCCCACTCAATGGGTCGACCCCTGGACAAGAAAAAGCCTAAACAGCATGCTGTCTGCCAAGTGGGTCGACCCCCCTCACAAAGTGGGTCGACCTCCCTGCCTTTTCTGCTGAAAACAGCCTCTGTCTGCAAAGTGGGTCGACCCCCCTTTGAAAGTGGGTCGACCCCCCCAGATTCGCAGGTTCGCGCGTGAATTCCGTAAGTCACCGAAACCCTATGAAAACACATCCAAATGGGCTAATATTTTACCCTAATACCCTTGGGTTATTAATGAACATATTAGGGTGGTTTTGCTAGGGTTTTGCAAGGGTATTGTGGTCATTTGCGCAACTTATCCTCATGGTATATATATGTTGCGAATTTAGAAGAAATAGGTGTGGAGCTCTAATCTCTCTATTTGTTTTGTAGGAGAACGAAGGGAAGAAGGAGGAAGGCTGAGGAAGAGCTCAAGATTCATCTACTTCCATCCATTTATAGAGCTCGTGATTGAAGAAAGAAAGGAGCGGATCGAGAAGAGGAACGCGTGGACGTCCTCAACATTGGCATTCGGCTATCCTCCGACCCGAGCATCAGAGATTATCATCTACACCTCGTTTCTTCTCATGGGGAACTACTTCTATATCTTGTTTACATCTATTAATGCCATTTGCTTTTGAGTTGTGGGGTTTGCATTGATCATATCTTGTATTTCTGAATTCTAGATATATTCTTGTGTGGACCGTCTGTGGACAGGTGTTTGTGTGAAGGCAGAGCTACATCTCCGTGTGTTGGGTTTTATTGTGGGGAAAGTTTCCCTGTGGTTGGTTATGTATTGTCGGAGCTGTGACTCCGTGTGGATTTAGTGTCCGGGGTGTGTTCCCCGATTCTGTGTGTGGGTGTGTGCTGCGGTGGCAGCGTGTTGGGGATTTTCCCCGTGCGTGGATATTGCTGCGGAAGCAGCGTGTGTGTGTGTGGTTGGGGTTCGTCCCCGTGTTGCTACTTCGGTAGCGTGTAGTGAAGCCTCACCCGGTTGGGTGAGGGGTGAACGTAGGGAGCCCTTCGTGGTCCCGAACCACCTAAAAATCTTCGAGTCCTTTGTGAATGCCTGTGCGATTGTCCATTTCTCCTATCTCCATTCACAGGTAGATTTATAGATTTTTATTCACTACTCCACTACACACTGCTACCTCTGCTATTTGTATTTGAGCACAGTTAACTCATTCTCTGCATTGCATATCCGTGTGAGATCGTAAAGATTGAGAGCATTCTTCTAATCTCACTTGAGTTTATGCTAATTAACGTAGTTAATTTTAATTCCACCGTGATCAGTTTAGATTGTTTTTAAAATCCGTCATCTAAGTCAAGGGGACAATTCAACCCCCCTTCTTGCCCGCCATCTAGTCTGGGCCAACACACCGCAGACTCGGGACCTTCTAGAGTCAGGCGGGATGCCGGGTTTCTTCTTGCTCTTTCAGTCGGCGATGCTGGCCAACTTTTCTTCCTTTCTTCTTTATTTCTCCCCTTTTTTGTATGATTGACCAGGGTGGAGGTGCAGGAGAGCGCTCACCCCCTCAGGGAGGGGATGAGTGGTTCGCTCCACCGCATCAACCCCACAGTGGTAATCTTTGTTCAGTAAGAGTTTCGACGGACGTGGCCGTACAACCCTCTCTTGCCAATTCTTTCTCTTCTTCTTTTTTTTGCTTCTTTCTTTTCACTTTTTTTTCTTCTTTTCTTCTCTTCTTCTTTTCTTCTTTTCTTCTCTTTCTTCTTGAGGGAAACGGGGGGGGCTTGATTTCCCCTCCCTTCTCTTCTCTTTCTCTTCTCCCCCCTTTTTTATAACAACCCCCCATGATTCCTAGAAGCTGCATATGCTTCAAAGCAGCGTCCTCGAGGCCGCGAAGGCAGCTGCATCGAATCTGGATTTTCTCCCCATGGGGCTGGCAAAGACAGCACCTGGAATTCATCAAAGCAGGTAAACATCATTTATTAGGGGGCCATGAGGCCCTGAATCCCGACGAAGAGATGAAGGGTAGTTTTTGTCCCACCGGGCGTGCCAGACTTGTGGACGCACTTTTCGATCGTTTATTACGCTCGTCTATTCGGGAATGGTTGATTCGTCTTTTAAGTGCGTGGGCGTGCCAGTCACTGAGTGACAATTTATTCGGGCTCCGAAGAGCCCATGGTGCGCTCGATCTAACTCGGTCAGACGATTGTGTGGTTCGTGTCGGAACAAAAACCCGCCGCGCCATAAAGGTCATGGCGTCATTTACATCCCCCATACGAGGGAACACCCTTGATTAATCACCGGGATTCAGGGCCTCATGGCCAAGAAATTAATTGCATGAAAGGTCTATTACGAGGTATTAAAATCCTCACGCGAGGGTGAGAAAAAAACCATTCGCGGTCATGTCGGTCGTGTACTGACCATTTAATGTTCGGACGAATGTCCGGCTCGAGAAAATCACGGTTGTCGCGGGAAAATCGGAACGCACGTATGCCGAGGTACGGCAAATTTTATTGTTCGGAAGTGCGAAAAACGTTCGGCTGAGCCTCGGTTGGAGCGGTCAGAAACCAGTAAATCTGTTAGCCCAGTGCAAGAGCAAGCTGCAACCATACTGCGGTGGGCCCCCCACGGTCGAAACAAGACTTGCATGAGCATCTTTAATATTTCCGGTGCCGAGGGGCAACGGGGGACTATCCCTTGAATCGGTTGGAAAGCCATGTGTCTAGGGAAGCGGACGTTCGAAACGTGTCGGTCATTCAGGGGACCGTTTAATATTCGGACGGGTGTCCGGCTTGGAAATATCGTAATCGTCGCGGGAAGACCCGGAACGTATGTATGCCGGGTATGCCGGGATATGGCAAATATATTATTCCGAGACACTGAAAACATTCGGTTAAATCTCGGCTAGCGTAGCAGGAAACCAATGAATTTATTGGACCAGTGCAAGATCGAGTCAGGACCATACCGGGGGCGCCTCCCGCGGTCCAAACGGGGCTTGCGTGGGCATCATTAATACTTTCGGTGCCGAAGGGTAACGAGGCGGAGTCCCGAGACTAGATTCCAAACCAAAAACATGTTCAAAGGGAGCGGGCTGCGGGCCGAGGATATGGGTCAGACAATGAACATAATCGGGACGGACCCGAGGTCCAAGCATAGCCCACGAAGGCCTTATTGATATTCCCATGTATAGGGTCCAGGGATTGTAGATCGGATTAAAAATCCTCTCTTTTGGGAATGAAAAATAAATAACATGACAACAACATGTACAAGATGTGATAAAAAATATAGCACGAGGTGCTAAAGGGGAGTTGTGATCGCCAGAGGGTTTACCTCAATAAGAAGAAAATGAGATCGCGTGTTCCTGGTGAAGAGTGGGATGCGGGATGAATGTGGATTTCCTCCTCCAACTCCAATCGGCCGGCCGATGAAGTGGGTTTTCTTGATTGATTACCTTGTAAAAAAAAAAGACAATGAAAAATAAGCAAAAGAGAGGGGGATCAGCCCAAGTGCAGTAGTATCAGTCAAAAAAAAAAACCAACATAAAATGATGAAAAGACATCAACATGCGCACCTCTTTTGTTTTATAAACCCCTAGCAGAGAACTAGGGAAGGGATATGATAATGCTTAATGCAATAAGAAAACTGACGGTATGATGACAATGATTGAACTCAAATAAAATAAGCACAATATAGCCCTGCTCTCCCTGACGAGAGTGGAGGGAAACTGTGAAGACGTTGAACGGATGCAGAGGACACCAGGATGAAGCCCGATCGGATGCAGAAGACACCAACACCAAGATGCAGTAGGATAAAGTGCACAGAGGGAGAAGGCCCTGCTTGCAATCGCGATGTTCTGGGTTTAGGGCGTTCAACCTCTTTAATGCTCGATATGGAACCTCTTATATAATGTTCAATCGGATGTGATCAAACAAGGTAAGATAAGAACGGGTAATGAGGCATCCAGGGTCGGACCAAGATCGAGTAAGAGTCCCAAGGACGGTAGGGAACTGTGGGGGAAAGATGGAAAAAAGAAGGACTCTGGAGTAAAACACGCCTTGAGCCAGGGTGTCTATTTATGAATTGACGACCTGCACAGAGACGTTTCTTGAAACACGACCTAGGAAAGGCCGTTTCTTCCTGGATTAAATTTTGGAAATAAAAACTTCCTCTGTTTAGAAACTGAGATAACACGCCTGAGATAACGGCGTTTCTTCAAAACACGCCCTGAGGAAAGGCGTTACTCACAAAATGCCTTTTATTTTGAAAATAGATAATTCTAGAAATTAACGGATAATACCAGGAATTGACGCCCTCAACTTCGGTCGTCCTTTCTTTGAAAACGCCCCATGACAGGTCGTTACTTTACAAAGTAACGCCCTTCGTCAAGTCGTGATTCACAAAAATGCAGGAAAAATGCAGAAAAACTCACAAAAATAGAAAAACTTTATGTTATAGGAATATTGAAGTCCACTTGGGGCGTCATATATAACATGAGATTTGATCAATAAAACGTCAATTTTGGCGTGTCTACAGCTGCCTCGCCTTGGCGTCTGCTTTGCAAGGGAGTGAGACGGAAATGGAATGAAGTGTAACGAAAGGAATGAAGTGGAACGAACTGATAAGGAGACGCCAAGGTGTGATGGGACACGCCTCAGACACTAAGCATTTGAAATCTTTCCAAGATTCTGAGTGAAACAACTCTGAGTGGTTCCAAGGAAAAATCGATTTGTTGGATAAAAGGAGATTAAACTAAGTAAACAAAGGGTGTGCGCGTGGGCACGACAGGGAAAGACCATTGGAGAGCGATTACCAGCCAACGTGGACGTGCTACAACCAAGGTAAATTTTGCAGAAAAGTAAAGAGAATTGGGATAGAGATCCAACAAAAGGAACACTTTCAAGGAATCAGCCTGAATGGCTTCAAATAGAACGAAGTACTTGATTTGAAATGGAATATCTCATGTCAACTCAATCGAGAACGAGTGAATTTCATTATTGCTATAATATGAAGATTTTCAGCATGAAACTCAAAGTCCTACATGATGCATGCTGGGCTAAAAGAAAAGGTTAAAACAAAAAAAAAATAGAAAATAATCAAGGATAATATTGCTAAGCTGTTTAGGTCTGGTCAAGAATCCATATCTCTGAGCTAACACTAAGCCGAAGCCCGTTTGTCCGCGCATCAACTCAAAAAGTGGAACCATCGTCCCAAGCCTTTAACAACTCAACGGCCTATCCGTGTGATCAAGATTCTCCTGAAATCGTCATCGTTTTTGATGAAGGGGAACTCAAATTTCAGGTTCATCAGAAACACAAGGTCCTTGATATACTATAATATCGTAGATATCATATAATAACAATGCTTACAAGAAACGATACAAGGTGACAAGATGTTACTCCCATGAGCGGTCCAAACGCCTCGAATCCTGCAAACTTCTGCACTTTGAAACTTATTAGACTTCATTTATCAATTCAGAACATGACATGATCATAAGTGCTTAATCATAAACAATTTCATCAAATAATAGCACTTAAGTTCATCAAAGCATGGAGAGGGTAAAAATCCGTAGGCCAATAAAACACGCCTAAGAATAGGGCGTTAACATCATAAAAGACACCTGACTATAGGTCGTTAATCTTTAAAACACGCCCTGATCAAAGGCGTAACCAATAGAGGAAGCTTAGAAGAAACACGACCTCATCAAGGGCGTTACATAAAACACGACCACTGGTAAAGTCGTCAAATCAAAAAGAGACGCCCTGACACAAGGCGTTAATTCAGCACGAATCTCCGTTTCTAAATTAAGAACACAGTCCTTAACCTAATCAAACTTCTATCTTCGGGACTCTTTAGGACTCTTCAAATCCTTATAAAACGGAAGGCTTTCTTTAACCAAATCATCAGAACCTCCCTGCGTGACCAAATCGCTTCTTTTCCTTCTTTTTTCTGTTTCTGTTCTTCTTCAACCGCAGGCCTCTGCACGAACTTCTTCTGCAAAATCAAGCAATGGACAGGGTGATGAAGAAACCTAAGATTTCTACTCTCAGGATTACCGAAATACAAGGGCACATAAGCAATCGAATTGCTTTGAATCAAGTAAGCTTTCTTCTGCTAGTTGCTTGGTGTTGCTCCTTCTGCCGAACTCTCATCTCACGTGTCATATGCTCATGTTTATTACTGCATGTGTTCTGTTCTTCTCACAGGACTACCCAACCCTTCCAGGAGCTAGAAGATATGTCCAAATCAAATGGTTGCCCCTCATCCTCTCCAAATTTACTTCAGATATGAGGGTATACATAGCTAGATGGCATCTCTTGGGGTTGATAACCCATGCCAAGCATTATGATCAAATCCACATAGATTGGGCTGCCATAGGAGCATTGATTGAAACATGGCATCCTTCCACCCATACTTTCTTACTTTCCACATTTGAGGCCACCATCTTGCTGGAAGAAGTAGAGATGATCCTAGGCTTGAAAAGGATGAAACACGGAGTAGAAGAAAAGATGGCCATCATGCCAAGGCCCATCTCCTCCCATGAGTTGCTAACCTCGTTAATACCTAGCCCAAATATAGTGAACCAAATCAAGGTCACTAAAGGAGTTAACCTCTTGAAGCTCGCCTCGTGGGTGTACAAGAGAGCGGATCAAGCTAAAGAGGAAGAGGAGATAGAAAGAGTGACCAAAGCCTTTGTGGTATGCTTGGCAGGAGCACTCCTATTCCCATCCACAGAGGACTTTCTAGAGGAGTCCCAATTGAGCGCAGTGGTGAGCTTATGGGAAGAAGAAAGAGTTGGACCGGCGATCCTAGCATATCTCTATAGCGGGCTTACATCAGCAGCCATGGGAAGGCCCATATACGGGTGCATGCTAGCACTCTCAAGTTGGGTTGATCTACACTTCAAATTCGACTCATGCCACGAAGCCCAACAACCCTCAAGAATTTTCTCAAAGAGCCCACTCTCATATATAACCGGCTCATTAGGTATAAGCAATAGAGTGACCAACCGGATTCCTCAAATCAAGAAGAGAGGGGATTGGAGGGAGCATTTAAAGGTAATGCCAAAGAATCTTTTTACTTGCGCCCCGGGTGTATTCAAAATGCAGGAGCTTCGTGCACGCTTCTCCATCGGGACGGACCTTCGTCTTATTGGCGCTTCGGACTTCGTTTTGTACAACTCTCACAGATGCCTTCCTCAAATTGGACTTCCAAGGCAACACTTAGAAGACATCTCCCATCTACCTCCAATCAAATCAAGGGATCTAAGCAGCAATGAAGATGGAGAGGAGGTTATCACCATTCAAGCTCTATGGAGGCTAAGCAAGCTTCATCAACCTGTAGAAGACTTGGATGAAGACAAGGAACAGTGGAAGAATTATGTAACCTCATTGAGAAAATTAAGGCCCAAAGTGGCTCATTAGTCATTGTAGTTCCTTCTTCAAAATAATAATAAAGATTGCTTTCTGATTGAGTCAATTGCCACCGTGATTATGAACCAAATCTTCTAACGCCTGTGTTTCTGTTGTGAATAACGCCTCCAAGAATGCCGTGAATTCAAAAATACACGCCTTACCTCAAGGCGCTTCCAGTGGCCCATCGTCAACAATTGACGCCTGAAGCAGTGGGCGTTACTTAAATAACGACTTCAGACAAGGTGTGAATAGATTCAAACCCAAAAGAATATAATCGTTGACTCATCATAAATAACGCCTTTTCCTTAGTCATGTTTCAAGAGTAACACGCCTTTACCAGAGGCGTTACTTAAAAAAAATAATGATGACTTCTCTCACATCAATCAACGCCCATTCAATACGTCTGACGACGGTTATCGTTCCCCATGCAAAATAAATTAACGCCTTAATCATCGTCGTCAATTTTCATAAAACGCCCAGCGAATGGTCGTGAATTCCATTATAAACGCCTTTCTCAAGGGCGTGTCTTCGTTTCGAAACCCAAAAGCCATCAGGCCTCCTTCTCCTTCCTCCTTCCATTCTCATTTCGCCCTTTTCTCTGCAAACCCTAACCGAAGCCCTCCCCAAAGCCTCTCTCTCGTTCTCTTCCCTCACTCTCTCCATCTCCCCCTACCCTAACTCTAGCCCTGGCCGGTGCAGGACAGAAACGCCAGAGGGTAGCCGCCCCAGAGGTTGTTGACCTCGACGCCTCCCACGCCCAAGAGGAAGAAATCTCCGTGGAGGAGCTCGCCGTCGTGGCTTTTGAAGAAGAGCCGGTGGTGGCCGGCGGCGATGAGGCCGACGAAGCAACGACAGGAGGAGGAGGAGAAGACGAAGGTGGAGAAGAAGGAGAAGAAGATGAAGAAGAGGGAGATGGAGAAGAAGAAGGACCACCGCCCACGGCGGCGGTCGCTCCCCGGGGGCAACTCCGGCGGCCCAGACGGCCGCTACCCCGGCCACAACCCCAGAAGCACAAGAAGGTAGGTTCCCTTCCCCAATTCCCATTTTTTTTATTTTATTTGATTTTTCTTGATTTTCCATAGCCCTCGGGCACGAAACCTGCAATCCAGAAAAGACACGCCTCCCACGGGGGCGTTACTCACAAACGAAACGCCCTGACCTAGGGCGTTAATTCCTTCTAGTAATTAATCTTCATGAAACATGCCCCGTAGCATGTCGTTTCTTAAAACTTATGATTTTTCATTAATTCCATGCTCATTAAATAATTTCCAAAAATATTTTCATGAATTATTTCGCATGCCGTTAGCTATTGATTTTCTGTTAAATTAAGGAATCCATGCCCTCCAGTAGGGCGTTAATTCAACAAGAGACGCCCAAACCAGAGGGCGTCGCTTTGTTCATTAACGGTTTAAAATTAACCACCCTTAGGAAAACGCCCTACCACAGGGCGTGAACCCAACAAGAAACGCCCACCACCGAGGCGCGATTAGAAATATGTTTTAGAGCCACCAAAATACGCCCAACACAGAGACGTGATAAAGATGAAAAACGCCCTTATCCAGGACGTTACATTAAGGTTCATTCAGAAAAACGCCCCCCACAGGGGCGTGAATTTATCAAGAAACGACCTAAAGGTGGCCGTGAATTCCAAAACGTTAAAATTCAATATTAGCCCAAATCAAATGTAATTCCACATGGATATTCAAACAATTAAGAAAAATAATCCTCTTTTAATGCATGCAGGGGCTGATGAGGACCCGTATCTCATGGGTCATGGTCTGGGCAGCATACCAGGGTCTCCCCGACTTCCAGAGGGTTAGGGTAGAGGCCATGGGGTTTGGGGCTTTTCTATCCATTGAGCCTTTTAGACCTGACCTAGCCTTGATCCAGGTTTTGAGGGAGAGATGGGATAGGGTTAGCCGGACTTTTCTGATGCCCTGGGGGCATATGGTTCCTAGTTTAGAGGATGTAGCCAGGATCACAGGTTTACGGGTAGATGGTGAGGCCGTGAGTGGGTTCACCTATTCTGACTATACGGAGATGGCCCAGAGGCTACTAGGGCTTGAGATGGTCTATGTGGTGCCTAGCGAGTGTAGGACCATCTTCCGTACGGACCTGACTACGGTGATGGGTCTAGGAGATGCCAGGCATAGGTCGGGGGAGACCTTAGGTGAGTTTGCACAGCGACTGACCGACGGGGTGAGAGCGGCATGCTGCCAAGACCCGACTGACCATGAGAGAGCGGACCGAGACCTGAGGAGGTTCCTGCTGCTGCTGCTTGGGGGATTGCTGCTGGGGACGAAAGCTGACGTCATCAACTGCCGCTTCCTGGGCATTCTTGAGGATCTGGGGACAGTTGGCACATATGCTTGGGGAGCGGCCCTGCTGGCGCATTTGATGGCCGATCTGTCCACGGGGACAGGCCGTAAGACAACCGTCAGTGGCTTCTCACCTCTTCTCCAGGTATGCAATTTCTCATTTTTATATCTTTTCCTTTATTATGATGCATGTGAATATAGTACTAATGCAATGCACGGATGCAGGTGTGGAGCCACCTATACATGCCGATGGGGCGCGTTGACCCACGGCCAGGAGCTGAGGGATCCTTCCCTTTGGCGCGACGCTGGTTGCCCGTCGTCTTTGGTGCCCCACTCGACTACGAGTTGTGGGTTTTAAGGAGAGAGTTCCGCGACTTACCTCCCTCGCTGGTATGTATGAATGAATGATATGCATTTCTTTTTGTTGTGTTTATTTGAATTGATTATGATGAAATGACAATGATGCGTGTTCATGAATGCAGGTGCAGTGGAGGCCATATGAGGGGATGACAGATGAGGGCCAGCCTTGGGTCGTATCGGGGTGACCTCGCTTCGGGCGTGAGCTGTGGCTACACTGCTTGAGCGAGATTGAGCCGTTACGGCTTCGGCTGGTTATGAGGACCCTGGGCCTGCCCCAGGAGTGGATCGAGGTCAGAGAGCCTCGAGGGATTGGCAAGAAGACCCGCAGCCGCACCAAGACGACCGACTGGAGGGTGCGATTCGAGGAGCAGTACGCCGACTGGCAGCGTGGTGGGACCACAGTCGTTTCCCACGCGACTGACAGCTCCGAGTACCTCCGGCGCTACTGGGAGGTTCACGCCGGCAGACCTCAGATGAGGGTCTTAGGGGTATGTATGAATGCAATGACTTCTAAATTGAATGCAAATGCTTATGTAACTATCATGTGACTAACATGCAATGGATGCAGGATGCGAGGGACGTAGCGGCGATGGATGCCCAGGCCCACTTCCACAGCCTGGAGGACCAGCTAGCCGTCACACGGGCAGATCTGGAGACCCTGGTGAGTGTTTAAATTATTCTTATATGCAAATGAATTTTTTTTTTTTTGTTGAATTAATGATTAGCCACTGACGGTCTTAATGAATGCAGCGCGCCCAGCAGGGAGCAGTGAGGAGAGATCCGGGGGAGGCCTCCAGCTCGAGGGGGCCTAGTGCAGAGGTGACTGCACTGACGGAGCAGCTGGCTGGTGCGATAGCGCGAGCCGAGGCGGCGGAGCGTGACCTTGCCTCACGGGTAAATTCTGAACTCAAAACCTCATTCAAATAATGATTAGATATAACATTGTATACTGATAAAAATTCATTTTACAGACTGAAGAGCTTCGAGCCACTCTTATCTACGTAGATGAGGGCTTCCGAGCGACGAGCTCACATGTGCGTGATCTACCTTCAGTCACATGTTGTTATTTCATTTCATGAATTATTGAACTGTGGAACTGATGATTTGTTTACCTGTTTGTAGGCTGCTCAGCTGAAGGCGATACGTACCGAGTTGTCGATCCGCGATCAGCGGATCGTAGAGCTTCAGCAGACCCTGCAGCGACGCAGTGAGCTTCCTCAGGACGTAGCCGAGCTGCGAGTTGCCCTGGAGCTGGAGCGGAGGGAGCGTGCTCGGGAGCGCGAGGAGCTGGCTCGTGAGCGGGAGGAGCACCAGGCGGAGCGTGCCCGGTTCCAGGAGCAGCTGGCGGCACGGGAGCGTGAGCTGGCGGACTCGAGGACCCAGTTGATCCTTTCCCAGGAGCGGCTGCGAGTGTCCGAGGAGCGGTTGCAGCGAGGCCGTGAGCGAGCACGGGCTGCAGGGTACTCCTTCACCAGCTCCACCTTCGTGGCGGGTTCTTCCCTTCGAGAGAGGAGCGAGGCAGGGGGACACGTTCGGGTTCCGGCTTCTTCACGGGGGCCTATGCCTCCTCCACCAGCGCCAGCTCGGGACGGTGAGGAGGAGGTTGAGAGCAGGAGAGTAGAGGAGGGTGGAGGCGAGAGCTGAGAGTTTTGTACTTGTACTTTTCCACCTTCACACCTGTACATGATAGACATGATGATATATATATATATATATATATATATGAGATTTGAGCTTTTGTTACCTGAGCACTTGTATGGTTGTGGACTTGTGTTTGTGTATTTTTTTTTCTTTCCACGTGCCTCGTGTTTGCTTTACTTTGCCCTGTATCTGCAGCTGCGGTTTTCACTTGAACAAACAGGTTAATTCATCTGTTCGACTTGGCCCCTTGCCCGGTGAGCAAGGGGTGTCAATATTCTGACCTTAGTAATGGGTCAAGGGGCCAAGCCTTTAATCAAATAAGGCAAAGTAAAATAACCAAATCTGGGGAGATGCCTCATGCAATCACACATATGCAAACAATAATTAAAAGATGTCCAGGCAAGAATGCAATTCATGCAACATGAAGAATTTATTTTTTGTTCTTTTCAGTATATATATATATATTTTTTTGGGGGATTTTCTGAAAAACACGCCTTAGATTAGGTCGTTACTCTCGTAAAAGACGCCCTCGGAGACGGCGTTACTGTGAAAAGATTTTTTTGAATTTTGTTGAAAACACGACCTTCCCAGAGGCGTTATTTCTTAAAGAAACGACTGAGAGCTAGGCGTTAATTTTATTCCTCCCAAATTGAGCTGATAAAGAGGTTAAGGTGGTGGGCCCTACTCAGTCATCATCTGAGATCCATTAACCTTTCTTGAATAATTAAAAGGGGGATTGGCGTGAAAATGGTTGAACTTATACACCAGATTTCGTACAGTGCATCCTCTTCAGTTTGTCTCGACCATTCTGCTGGTTCATGACTTTTCCAAAAATAAAAGAGAAGGTATAAGGAAGCCCACAAAAGATTCAAAGATGCCTGAGGTAAAGCTACCTACCCTACCCTATGCCTGTTGGGGTTCGGTCTTTGGCGTAGGGACGCTTTGTTGCCTTTTGCCTCTTTTCATATTGCATGCATACGCCCAAGGTTTTCCTTGCGGGGACTTTGCCCTCTTGACATGCTTTTCTTTTCACCTTTTGACTTTCACTTTGAAATTGATTTGCATTGAATAGATTTGAACTGATGAACAACCTAATTGTACTTGGGCTTTTGTGACATTTGTTCCCTTTTGGGCCCTGACTTCCTCCTACTAGGGCGTCGGATAGGCTTGGCGTGTCTACCTTGAGACCTCCCTTCCTCCCTTGTGGGCCGAAGAAGAAAAGAATGGATATCGTCTTTCGCCTTTAGTCCGGTTTCGACTTTCCATCAGATTTTACACTGCTTGAGCTCAAGAGTCAAGTGTGTAGTGTGTGCGGGGTCAACTCCCATTTTAAATTAGCAAGACTGACAAATGGATTCTGAATTTTGACCTTTCGGACCGTGGACCTTTGCATGTCATGTCAGCCCAGAAAGGAGAACCATGAAAGAAAACTTTTTGTTTTGATTTTGAAAATATTCGATTTTTTTGGATTATTTGGGAGATTTCTATTTTCTTTAGATTTTTGTGAAATTTTTAATTTTTGTTTGGATTTTTGTTCAGGGGTAATATTTCTTGAGATACAAACCGTTCCAGGGCTGAGCTAATTCCTCTCCTTCAGCATTAACCAGTTTATAAGCATTGCCAGGAAAAACCTCCTTTATAATGAACGGCCCTTCCCAGTTTGGTTGGAGTTTTGAACGAGGGCCACCCGGCTTTACAAAAATTCTTTTGATTACCATTTCACCGACCTTAAATTTTCTCTTAATCACCTTCTTTTGATAAAAACGTGAGAGCCTATTTTGATAAACGCGCGCATGCTCAGCGGCGACCAGACGCTTCTCGTCAAGGAGTTCCAATTGGGCAAGGAGTGAATCACGACGTTCATCAATAGAAAGTTCCTCATCCAATTGTACTCGCAGGGAGGGGATAAGAATCTCATAAGGGACTACGGCCTCCATTCCATAAGTGAGGGCGAAAGGAGTTTGCCCAGTGGGGGTTCGAATGGAAGTGCGGTAGGCACAAAGAGCTTCAACTAGCTTGTCTGGCCAGTCCGAAAATTTATTAGCCTCGCACGTCTTCTTAACGATTTTGATCAAGGTTTTATTAATGGCCTCTGCTTGGCCATTGCCCTGCGGATAATAGGGAGAAGAATGATGCAATGCAATGTTATACCTGTTGCAGAGATCCTTGAGATCTTGAGAGATAAATTGAGGCCCATTATCGGTGACGATGGTATTCGGGATCCCGAACCTCGTGATGATGTTCTTCATGATAAATTTGCAGACGGTTGATGCTTTAATTTCCACATAGGCTTCCGCTTCCGCCCACTTGGTGAAATACTCCGTTGCCGTGAGAATGAATGATTTTTGCTTGGTCAGGAGGTTCGAATCGCCAAGAGGTCCAATGATATCAAAAGCCCACATGGAAAAAGGCCATGGGGAGGACGTAGGATGGAGCGAAGAAGCAGGAGCATGAATCTTATCGGCATGCAGTTGGCACTTAACACACCTACGAACGTAGATAGAGCAATCCTCTTCTAGAGTGGGCCAATAGAACCCTAGCCTAAGATTCTTCTTAGCTAGCATCTGGCTGTTCACATGACCATCACACACACCAGAATGCGCCTCTTCCACAACTTTCCAAGATTCATCATCATCGAGGCATCTCAATAAAACACCGGTGAGCCCTCTTCTGTAGATCACACCTCCAACCAAAGTATAACGTTGAGCCACCCTCCTAATTGCTTTCTTTTCTTCTGTTGTGGCTTCCTCGGGATAAGACTGATCATTACAGTATCTGGCAATCTCATAATACCAAGGCTTTTCTTCGTCAGCCAACTCTTCTTGCCAATCCAATAGCATGACCTCTTTGCCTTCAAGAGCTTCTTTCCGTCTAACCTTCTCAAGCACCTGATCCCTAATATCAAGAAAAGCACGATCCCTAATGGCTGGAGTATCACGCTGATGAATCAGGGGGAGATGAAAATCACGCTCAGGAGGGAAAACTAAAGCGGAAGCTAAAGAAGCAAGTGCGTCGGCCAAGATGTTCTGGCTACGCGGGACATGAACGAAAATCAATTTAGTGAAGAGTTTGGCGTAAGCTGAAGCGAGTTCCTGATAAGGTTTGAGCTTAAGATTGATGGTGCGGCACTTGACCAACACTTGGCATAGAATAAGCTGACTGTCACCGACAATTCGCAAATGAGTGACACCATATTGATGAGCGATTTTAAGACCGGCCAAAAGAGCTTCATACTCGGCTATGTTATTGGTGACGGGAAAAGTGAGCCGAGCAGCAAATGGAATGGTGACCCCTTCAGGTGTTAAAAGAACCATGCCGATCCCTCTTCCTTGAGAATTAAGAGCTCCATCAAAATGTAATGTCCACATAGGATCAGGGGGTTGATTAATGGACATTAATTCTTCATCTGGGAACTCTGAATTGACAGGATCAAAGCGGGGGAGAGGGTGGTGAGCAAGATGCTCGGCAATGGCATAACCTTTGATAGCTTTTTGCTGAATGTAAGTGATGTCAAATTGAGAAAGGAAGCTTTGCCAGCGTGCTAATCGATCAGTGAGGACAGGTTTTTCAAGGAGGAATTTGATTGGATTCATGCGAGCAATGAGGTGAACCTCGTGAGCTAGGAAATAGTGTTTTAACTTCTGAACTACCCAAACCAAAGCTGCACAAGTCTTCTCCATGGCTGAGTACCTCTGCTCACAGGGGTTAAGAAGTTTAGACAAGTAGTATGCTGCCCTCTCCTTACCTTCCTCATCCACTTGAGCTAAGACAGCACCTACGGAGTCATCCAAGACCGAAACATAGAGAATAAGTGGCCTGCCTGGAATTGGCGGCCTCAGGATAGGAGGATTGACCAAATAATCCTTCAATCCGTCAAAGGCGACCTGACATTTATCATCCCAATTAAACTTGACTCCCGACTTAGTAAGCTCGTAGAACGGCCTACATCTCTGTGAATGCTGGGAGACGAAGCGGCGAATGAATTGCAACATCCCGATTAATCCTCGAACTTCCTTCAAATTCTTGGGAGGAGGCATATCTCTAATGGCTCTTGCCTTGTTGGGATCAACTTCAATTCCCCTTTTGCTAACAATGAAACCAAGTAACTTCCCTGAAGAAACGCCAAATACGCACTTCTTGGGGTTCATTTTCAATTGAAATTCTCGGGATCTCTGCAAAACCTTAGCCAGAACCCCAGGATGCTCAATCCTTGTTCTTGATTTCACAACCAGGTCATCCACATACACCTCAATATAAATATGAATCATGTCATGAAAAATTGCCATCATAGCCCTCTGGTAGGTGGCTCCAGCATTCTTAAGTCCAAAGGGCATGACCACATAACAATATGTGCCCCATGGTGTAGTGAATGAAGTTTTCTCTTGATCTTCTTCAGATAGGCGAATTTGATTATAACCTGAAAAGCCATCCATAAAAGAAAGAGTCTCAAATCTTGCCGTGTTATCAATCAATACATCGATATGGGGGAGGGGGAAGTCATCTTTAGGACACGCCCGGTTGAGGTCCCGAAAATCTATGCAAATTCAAACTTTTCCATCTTTCTTCATAACCAGGACAATGTTAGCCACCCAATTGGGATAGAGGACGACTCTAACGAATCTAGCCTTATGGAGTTTATCGACCTCTTCTTTCATTTTCAAAGCCATACTAGGGTGGAAACGCCTCAACCGTTGTTTTACCGGGACAGACCCTGGCTTAAGTGTAAGGCGATGTTCAACGAGCGCAGGGTCTAATCCAGGCATATCTTCATAACTCCATGCGAACGTGTCCTTGTATTCTTGAAGAACTAAAATGAGCGCCTCCTCTTCGGAGGGTGGCAAATTTTTACTTATGAGGACAATCCTAGGGTCTTCCTCAGTACCCAGATTGATTTCTTTGGTCGGTTCTTCTACAGAGGCTGATGGTTCGTCGAATCTTCTTATACCACTAGCAAAAGCATCAGCCTCGTCCTCATAGTCTTCATAACTCTCATCCCCCTCTTCAACAGGGTCTTCATCATTCATGATTTCAAAAACGCCCAAACCCTCATAAGAAGCAACAGAATCCTCATGTTCTAACTCTGGCAGGATAATCGGATCTTTCACAAATTCGGGGAGGGCTAAACAAGCTTGGCATCTGATGGCCAATTCCAACAAAAATCTGCGAGGAATCTGCTTACCCTTGGCCTTCTTGTGTGAATCTACCCCATGTTTTTTATTAGAAGGAGAGGAAGAAGAGGAGAAAGAGCAACTAGCCTGATTAGAAAGGAAAGAAGGAGGTGAAAAAGCGGATACAGGAAGTGATACAGAGGAAGATCCCTCACCGGAGGGGGAGAAAAGATTTACCAAGGAGTCTTGGAAGAGCGGCCCCTGGGTTGGGACGCACTCGGGAGAAAAATAGGAGGTCTCCTCAATAGAAATGGGGGATTGGAATGTTGGAGATTTGGCGTTTTTTTTCGTTTTTAGCTTTTCCTTTGTTTTTATTTTCTTTCTCAAGTAAAAAGCAATGTGAAGGGAGAATAGTAGGAGGAGTGGAGATTGCAAGTTTGGAGAAAGATTTAATCAAAGATGGCCCACGCGGGGGCGAGATGGAGTTTTCAGCAAATCGCTCGAGGAGCGAAGGAGCAATCGGGAGGGAAATCTGAATTGAATCGGGAGACAAGTTGATGGTAATCGGTGGTGGTCGCGGCACGTGACCAAACCAACGGGAATAGAGAGAAGCCAACACCAACGGATGCACAGAAGTGAGGGGGAAAAGGCCGGCCCACAGCCTATCCACGGAAAATCCTTCTTCAAAGGGGACATCTGGCTCCCCCGTATCTGTGTAGTCACTTAACATCTGCCTTTTATCTGTGATTGCGGTAGGCATTTCAATCAGTTCTTGAATCAGCGGAGGCCATTCCGGATCTGTCGGCATGAACAGGCGGCTTAAAGAGAAAGTGATGTCATTCATGTCAAACCACCTGTACCAGTCACATTCCGGATCACCCATTTTTCTTCTTTTATCTGTCCTTAACGACTCCAGGGCTTTGTAAGTGGCCAGTGGGGCAATGTGCCGAGCAAACTGTCTAGCGTGCACATCCTGACAATCAAGCAATGAAGTAACGACGGTAGTCTGTTCATTGTTCTGAACGCCACCGGTGACAAAATGTGTCTTTAAAGTCCAGGTAAGCGGCTGGCGATCTGGCTTGAAGGTGGACGTCATAACAGCCCACGGCTCTCCTTCATTCTTGCCCGGTGCTTTGTAGCCTAAGCCGCCTCGTGCAACCACCTTTTGAGGCTTAATGGGCCTAATCTTGCCCTGGAGTTTGGCGCCCAGGCCCTTGCCATCTTGATATCCCATTTTTATCAGAATGTTCCAGCCGGGGGTATTCATCATATTTTCCTTTTTCTTCTTCCCCTTGGAAGGCAGGGGTGTCATAGCATCGGTGGTGACAGTCTCAGATAGCATTGGCTGAGAGTGGGGAATGTCCAGCACAGATAATAACGGCTTGTTGGCTGGCCATATAGAAGGAACTGATGAAGCTACATGAATGTCCTCCTCTGGCAAGATCGGCACGCTGGTCACCTTGATAATGCGGCCCTTGTGCGGAAACTTAAGGCACTGATGGTTTGTAGAGGGCACTGCATCAAGCTGTTGAATATAAGGGCGACCCAGGATGCCATTAAAGGTCAGGTCCATATCCAGAATATGAAAATCTGCCGTAATGGTGGCTGGACCCAAGCTGACTTTGAGAGTAATCATACCCAGAGGGGGTTTCTTTGTATTGTCATATGCTGTGACAGTAATGGTAGATGGCCGAATCTGGCTCTCAGGGATACCGCATAATTTTAGAGTGCTCGGAGGCAACACATTGATAGATGCACCGGTGTCTACCAAACACTGCTTAACAGCCACCTTGTTGATATCAACCGTAATACATAGGGCATATTTTCTCGCCGGTAGAGGTGCTAACTCATGTTCATGGAATGTGATTGCCGGCTGACTGCTGGCAGGGGTTAAGACTGTAATTATCTGTTCAACTGGAAGGTCCTCATTGACCATGACCTTCTGCAGGTATTCCTTCAGGGCCAGCTGATGAGTAGTGGACCTCTTGATTAATTCAAGAATGGAGATTCTGGCTGGAGTGCGATCCAAGTGCTTTAATAAATCATACTGAGTTCCCGGCACTGAATCTCGTTCCTGCTCTTGCTCTTGTGGCCCCTGCACGGGCTCTAGCTCTCTCTGTGGGAAAACACGGTGGAATATCCGTCCACTGCGGAGCGGCGCTACGCCTTGATGCGCCTCTGTCGGGGCGGAAATGGGAGGAGGGTTGGAAGAAGATGAAGGAATGTCGGTAACAGAGATCCTACTAGGGGATACCAAAGGGGAATTCAATGAAAGGGGCGCCCCCGTAGGAGGCGTAGTAGTGGTGTTTAATAAAGATGCCCCCGCGGGAGGCATGGGAGGAGTATTTGAAGAAGGTGCCCTCACAGAAGGCGTGGGAGAAGAGAGGGATATCCGAATGCGAGGAGTATTGGCAGGTGGTGGAATAAGGAGAGATTGTGGCACAAAAGGTGGTTGTACTGATGGTGGAGGAACTCTTGCCGGTGTAGGAGTGGTAGAGGGAGTAGCGGGTGCTCGCGGTGAGCGGAGTAGGAGTGGTCTGGAGGGCGCGGATGTGGGATTGGTGGTGGAAGGTGGAATGGTAGATTGCTGTGGTGGTAAGCGGTTAAGAAGAGAGCGAGCCGGCAAGGCCGTGGAATTGGTGGTGGTAGATGGGTTGACGGGGCGTAAAAGAGAACGTCCCGATAGGAGACTAGAAGGAGAAGGAGGAACGCGCAAAAGACGCGGAGTTTGATTTTGGGTTGGATCATGGTGGAATGCCCCGACAGAGGCGTTTTCTTCGTGCCATCCCTGCCCTCTCTCCACCTCGTAGAGAGACGTGACAGGGTTCATGTGTTGATTAGGAGCGTGCTCCGGCAATGGATTACGGACAATTCCCATATCCTGCTGGGGTGCTGGAGCTTGCTGTAGCTGAGCTTGTTGTGGAGCTGACTGCTGTTGTTGCTGATTTTGCTGTTGCCGATGCGGCCTTCTCTCTTTCATGGTGGCGATGACTTGCCTCATTTCATCCCAATTAATGCCACCCTGGTCATTCAAATCATAAATATGATCTCTGAAATGGAAACAACGATCAAGGTTGTGACCAGGGGCGCGGTGAAATGCACAGTAACGGGATGTGTCAACGTTGTCGGGCCACACCGTTCTTTCTTTTGGTAGGACGAGCAAGTTGGCGGCCATCAAAGCATTAAAAATGTCAGGGAGACTCTCTGGGAGTGGTGGATAATGGGCCCTCTTGGGGCCAAGCGGTGGTCTCCGTTGTTGTTAGCCATAGTTGGTGGGTGGGGGGACCTGATGGTATTGTGGTGGTGCTGGAGGGTCAGTGCGAGGCGCTTGGCTTGGTGATGGAGCAAAAGAAGGTTGGGGTGTGAAGTGGCGTTGTGGAGCGGAGGTAAAATGGGGGTTTTGCTGTGGAGGTGGCGGAGGTCGAGGGTTTGACTGGTGGTGGGGGTGGCCAACTACGCCAACCTGCTCGTTTGTGACAGTGCCCTCCGTCGTGGGCCCACTGTTGACATTTGTATTCTTTTTAAACAGCCGAGGCTTCGGCTCAAACATGCCCATGATGGGCGAATCCTTCATTTGTGTTTGTATATAACGGGCTCTTTCATAGAGCTCTTCCATAGTTGTCAGCCGATTCATGGCCAAAATATGCCGGAATTGAGGAGTTGCATTAGAAATGACCATTTTTACTTGCTCTTGTTCCGACAACGTGTCCTTCAATTTCTCGGCCATAGACCGCCACCTATCAGCAAATACAATGAAATCTTCCTCGGGCTTCATTTTTTCAGCGACCAGATCTGTAACAGAAAGGGAAGGTCCCACCCGGTCTCTGTACTTTTGCAAGAATTTCCTTTGGATAACATCAAAATCACCGGCATCAGCTGGCTCCAGGGAATAAAACCATTCGAGGGCTGGCCCCTCAAGAGATCTCCTGAATAAATAGGCCAGGGAGGCCTTATTGTCTTGCCAGAAAGAAGTCTCATATCGGAAATCCTTTAAATGAATGAATGGGTTACGGGTCCCATTATATCGCCGAAAGTGCGGCATCTCCGAAGGGGGTAAATGAAACACCGGCAACGTAGGAAGAGAAATTTCCGGACCATTCTTAGTTGCTGTAACCTTCTTGAGCTGCTCCTCCATGCTGGCTAGCTTCTGAAGTAAGAGAGTGTTGGTATCGTGCTCGACCGGGGCCTGATTCTGAGCAAAAGAAGGTGGTATAGGCGTTCGTAGAAGCCGAGGAGGTTGGAAGGATTGATGCCTAACCGCTGAATAGCTCGCCTGCTGGGCCGGCATGGCCGCAGTAGGCGTTTGTGGACGAGAGGAGGGGGGATGCAAGACCGCCTGGTCATTAGCAATCTGATGGCCACTCACGGCCGGAGGGGGATTAGAGGAAGATGAAAGGACGGATTTCCCCTTTAAAGCGGCCTGAACGGCTTGCCGCTGGGAGTCATCCAACTGGGAGAGAGCTTGGATCAAATCTGTGACGTTGATGGATGGGGAAGGGTTCCCCGAAGTGTTGGAAGATGGAACTTGAGACGAAGGGTCCGCCTCATGGATGGTGGTATCGACCACATGGACTTGTGAGTAATGGGGGTGAGGAGGAAGGTAGTTCCCCTCATAATAAACAGAATCCTGGAGAGGGTCCTCATATTGACCAAATATGTTCTCATTCTCATCATCATAAGAGTACCCGTTGCCTGACATGTTGATGGTTTTACCTGAACGGAGTTTCATTCTTAAGAGAGAAGATGTTTAATGAAGGAATTATCACAAAATATTCAATCCAAACAAGGCAATCAAATCACCCAACTATGTTTATGCAAACAAGGTTGGCAAGAAACGCAAGGTTTTAATGTTTGATGTTTGAATTTAGGGTGGATTATTTGTGAAAGTTCACTCTTTTGCCAAATGAGACCTAGTTTGATCTGAGTGTAACCTCCGGGTCAACTAAGTTCTTCTCTCTTTTAACAACGTATAGGTTCTCTAAACTCCAGGTACTTCGAGGGTACAACCAGCCCGGCGTCCGTGAGGGAATCCACGGGTGCGGGGACTTACGGAGGTCTTGGAAAAGGGATTTCCGGTCCAAAGAGACGGAATGCTCAATGGAGGGTCGTCCCGATTCCAAGAAGGGTGTGTAGATCCTAGGATAGAGAGAGGAGGTCTCTCAACCAAGCCAACAAATCAAGACAATCCAAGCAGCAATGTAATATCAAGACAAATGCCCAGCAATGAATAAGAGCCAATCTGTGAAAAAGAATAGTAAAGACACGCCCTTGGAAAGGTCGTGTTCACAGCAAGAGGAAAGACACGCCCTGTGGTAGGTCGTGACCAATTTAAAACACGGCAGCGTGGCTGTCATAAATTCTGTGAGGGGCTCACAGATGGTAGGAAAAACACGCCTTGAGGTGAGGCGTTCTAAATAAAGGACGCCTACGAAGGAGGGCGTCAAAACTCAAAGACAACGCCCTGATGATAGGTGCTGATAATAAATGAAACGCCTCTGAGAGGGGCGTTAATTCACAGGCAATATGATAAGGATGTAGCAGACAGCAGTTATGATAAAGAGAAACGCCCTAATGACAGGTGTTGATAAGAAATGAAACGCCTCGAAGAGGGGCGTTATTCCACAGACAGTATAATAAGCATGCAGCAGACAGCAGTTATGGTAGAAGACGCCCTGGAGGTGGGCGTTACTCAACGAAACGCGTCCCTGAGAGGGGCGTTAAATGGCAGACGAGAAAAATACTAACAAAACGCCAGCAGGTGCAATAAACACACGCCCTGGAGGGGGGCGTTAATTAATCAAAACACGTCCCTGTGAGGGGCGTTAAATCAAAAGACGCCCTTGTTGAAGGCGTTATTAAGCAGCAATTGACTGATCCGGGAGTGTGCAGCGTGCACAATGGGGGGTGCCCGAGGGGCACAAGGGAAAGGGCACCGAGGGTACCGAGGGGAAAGGGCACGCGAGGGTGCCTAAGGGGAAAGGACACACGAGGGTGTCAAAGGGAAAGGGCACACGAGGGTGCCAATGGAGATGGTAATCAATAAAGAAAACAGTGGAGGTCCCACCGTGATCGCCAATTTGTAGATCGGATTAAAAATCCTCTCTTTTGGGAATGAAAAATAAATAACATGACAACAACATGTACAAGATGTGATAAAAAATATAGCACGAGGTGCTAAAGGGGAGTTGTGATCGCCAGAGGGTTTACCTCAATAAGAAGAAAATGAGATCGCGTGTACCTGGTGAAGAGTGGGATGCGGGATGAATGTGGATTTCCTCCTCCAACTCCAATCGGCCGACCGATGAAGTGGGTTTTCTTGATTGATTACCTTGTAAAAAAAAGACAATGAAAAACAAGCAAAAGAGAGGGGGATCAGCCCAAGTGCAGTAGTATCAGTCAAAAAAAAAAAAACCAACATAAAATGATGAAAAGACATCAACATGCGCACCTCTTTTGTTTTATAAACCCCTAGCAGAGAACTAGGGAAGGGATATGATAATGCTTAATGCAATAAGAAAACTGACGGTATGATGACAATGATTGAACTCAAATAAAATAAGCACAATATAGCCCTGCTCTCCCTGACGAGAGTGGAGGGAAACTGTGAAGACGTTGAACGGATGCAGAGGACACCAGGATGAAGCCCGATCGGATGCAGAAGACACCAACACCAAGATGCAGTAGGATAAAGTGCACAGAGGGAGAAGGCCCTGCTTGCAATCGCGATGTTCTGGGTTTAGGGCGTTCAACCTCTTTAATGCTCGATATGGAACCTCTTATATAATGTTCAATCGGATGTGATCAAACAAGGTAAGATAAGAACGGGTAATGAGGCATCCAGGGTAGGACCAAGATCGAGTAAGAGTCCCAAGGACGGTAGGGAACTGTGGGGGAAAGATGGAAAAAAGAAGGACTCTGGAGTAAAACACGCCTTGAGCCAGGGCGTCTATTTATGAATTGACGACCTGCACAGAGACATTTCTTGAAACACGACCTAGGAAAGGCCGTTTCTTCCTGGATTAAATTTTGGAAATAAAAACTTCCTCTGTTTAGAAACTGAGATAACACGCTTGAGATAACGGCGTTTCTTCAAAACACGCCCTGAGGAAAGGCGTTACTCACAAAATACCTTTTATTTTGAAAATAGATAATTCCAGAAATTAACGGATAATACCAGGAATTGACGCCCTCAACTTCGGTCGTCCTTTCTTTGAAAACGCCCCATGACATGTCGTTACTTTAGAAAGTAACGCCCTTCGTCAAGTCGTGATTCACAAAAATGCAGGAAAAATGCAGAAAAACTCACAAAAATAGAAAAACTTTATGTTATAGGAATATTGAAGTCCACTTGGGGCGTCATATATAATATGAGATTTGATCAATAAAACGTCAATTTTGGCGTGTCTACAGGGATGACGGGAGCCGTCTCGTTCTATTCCGATTTCTGTCGATCACTTGCGGACCACTTGATATTCGGACAAGGGTCCATATTGAAGGTACGGCGTAGATAGAAACAGCCCCATACAAATGTATGCCGAGTTCACGGCAACTTCAATGAAAGAGCGGGAACAAATCCCATTAGGATGAATCTGATTTGGCGAGCTATCGGCCCAGAGCAATACCGGATCATGACCACGTCGGGGTGGGAGCCGTCGGCCATGTTGGTTGCTCACGGGTCTTTTCATACTCAGACACAGGTCCGTAATAGAAACGCGGCGGAAATCGAGGTGAACCCGTTCAAATATCTGCCGAACGTGCGGCAATTTTAGTAGTGGCTCGGAAGGGATCCGGCCTGAGAAACTGGTCTGGTCTGATTGGAATGTCGGCCCAAGACTAGGTCGGGGCCTGGCCATGTCGGGATAGTTCCCAAGACTCAGGCCCGGCCTGAGAGGGCGGCATTATTGTTCCTTCAGCACCGAGTCACGAGAGAGATGGGGCTGCAAAGTGGATTTTACCATTTTTTATCTGGGTTTCATATTACATGTATATATATTTTATTGCTTGTTTCCCTTTTATGTATTTATTCTGGATGACTTCTCCACTTTGTTTATTAGTATCACTATTATATTTTCTCTCTTTTTTTGTTTATTGTTATTATTATTTTACATTTTTTTGTTTATCTCTTATATATATATATATATATATATATATATTCAGGTCTGTTTATTTATCATAATTTTTATTAATCTATTATCATTATTATCATTATCATGACATATATATATATATTTATATATTTATTTATTTTGGAAGGAAAAGTGGGCCGTTGGGGGCAAGAAAGGGGGGGTACCGGCGAAGAGGCACAGGGACCGTGATGGGTGTGCCGGCGAGGGCAACCGGGCGTGTCGGCAAAGGGCCAAGCGGGTGTGCCGGTGAGGAGGCTGGAAACGCGTACCGATGAAGGCCGTGGAAGCGCGCCGGGGAAGGAAGAGGAGGCGTGCCGGCGAAGGGGGTTTGGGTGTGTGTGTCGGTGAAAGGTAGTAGGAAGTGTGCCGGGGAAGACTATCACGGGCGTGCCGACGAAGGATGATGGAGGATGTGCCGGTGAAGGAGGGTGGAGGGTGTACCGGCGAAGGACTGGATTAGGTGTACCGGTGAAGGCCCGCTCCTCCTCCACTTCTCTTAAGGCTTTTCTTTTTTTTTTCTGATTTTATTAAGTTTGCATGGGTTTCTTCTTTTCTTCTCTTGATCAATTTCCATTCTTTCTCCCATGAGGACGAATGTTCAAGTTGTTTAGTTGTCGTTCGATTTGGCTCTCTTTATGTTGATTACGGTTCCCTTGCCTCGGTTAAAGTATTTTACCGTTGTTCTCCCCTTTTTTATTTGTTTGTTGCTTTCTTCTAGTCCTTTTTAATGTGTGGTCGTTCCATTTGTTGGTTGCTTCCTTTTATCTTTTTAATATGTTATCGTTTCTAACGAAAATTCGACAGCATCTACCCTTAACCCGAGCGTAAGGGAGATACAGGGAACACGCCCACAAGGAGTGGCGGAACCCGACAACTGGAGGTGGGCGCCCGAGAGCGGCAACACCTTAATGAAACCTCAGAAAACTCGGAGGGAACGCCGGATATGAAACCTCTCCCCGGCTGGCCGGGGATGCACCGGGCAAAAAGGTTGGGGGTGTGTCGGCAAGGAATGGCCTGGGGCGTGCCGGGGAAGGCCCGTAGGGGCGTGCCGGGGAAGGCCCGTAGGGGCGTGCCGGTGAAGGGGCTCCAAGGGTACACCGGGGAAGGAGCGATTGGAGTGTACCGGCGAAGAGGCCCTGGGCGACAGCGGGGGAGGGCCCATGGGGCGTGCCGGAGAGGGCCCTGGGCGACAGCGTGCCGCAGAAGGGCGTTGGAGGAGCGGATCGTTGAGGGGCCAAGAGGGGAGAAACTTCCCACAGGCGAACGGGCAAGGGTGAGGGCCAAAAGCCCGACGAGGGGGATACTCCAAGGGGTAAAGTTCACTGCCGGAGGCCAAACCAACGGGGAAGAAGAGGAAGAAGAAAGCGCCAAGGGATGCAAACACGCGAGAAATATCTTAGAAGGACATCAAAAATATTCGCAAGCCTTCTATTTCTATTCCCACAAGAAAAATGCCCCGAGGGGACTAATACATTGTAATAAAGGGAAAACGGGGAAAAGGGAAAGCAAGAAGGAACAAGATACGGTCGGGGGGGGGGGGGGACCGACTCCTCTTCTCTTCTTCTCTTCTATCTTCTTTCTCCTCGCTCAGGCGGTGGTGATCGAGGCGGCAGGCTCCTCTTCTTCTCTTTTTCTTCTTCTCTTTTCCCACAGACGACGGCGGTGGGCAGAGTGGCGGGGCCTCTCCCCTCTCTTCCTCTTCTTCTGTTCTCCTTCTTCTTCTCTTCTTCTCTTTCTCTTCTTCTCTTCTGCATCTCTGTCCGTCTGTCCCCCTCCGTCTGTTCGCAGCGAAGAGGGGTTTTATACCCCGGGCCGCGGGAGCCTCCGAAGGTGGGAAGCGTCCGGCGGGCATTTAATGGGAGTTGACTCCCTTGTCCTGGGTGGCAGGAGGAGTAGGCAGCGTGGCTCTCTCCCCGGGTGACACCTCAGCAGGTCCACTGCGCGCCAAGAATCCGTAGGGCATGGGCGTAAGATTTTGTTTGCCGGAACGTGCCGTTGAAGAGCCTGAATGGCGTACCGCTGGCAGGCACAACAAGCGTGCCGCTGAGAGGGCCAAAAGGCGTGTCGCTGAACGGCCAGGAGGGCGTGCCGTTGAAGTCCTGAAATAGTGTGTTGAAGGCCTGAAATAGCGTGCCGTTGAAGGCCTGAAATAGTGTGCCGTTGAAGGCCTGAAATAGCGTGCCGTTGAAGGCTTGCAGGGTGTGCCGTTGAAAGGGCACAAGGGCGTGCCGCTGAAGGCCCAGGGGGTGTACCGCTGGAGGGCCAAGGGCTGTGCCGCTGAAGGCCCAAGGGGTGTACCGCTGAAGGGCTAAAAGGCTGTGCCGCTGAAGGACCCAGGGGCATACCGCTGAAGGGCCAAAAGGCTGTGCCGCTGAAGGACCCAGGGGCGTACAACTGTAGGGCCAAAAGGCTGTGCCGCTGAAGGGCTAAAATGGGCAGTTCTGAGCCCGTTGTGAGCACGAGTTGTGGCCCATTTAATTTTCTTCGAGGCCCATGGATTGTGGGGGCTCTTGGTGGTTGATTTCTCTTCACTGTCGTGACTCCGGGGACGTCTTCACGGCAGTGTGTATATTTGGGGAGTCCGGATGACCAATCCCTCCGGGGCTTCTTCACTCGGTGCCGTTGTTGATGCTGGGCCGAGCAGGATATCTGGGTGCGTAATTTTTGGTGTCCACAGACTCAAAGGGAGATTTTATAGAACGATTGTGAGACCTACTTTATTATATGGTACCGAGTGTTGGGCAGTACGAAAGGAACACATTCACAACATGTGTGTAGTAGAGATGAGAATGTTAAGATAGATGTGTGACAAGACTAAGAAAGATAAAATTAGGAATGAGCGCATCTGTAAGGACTTAGGGATAGCCCCAATTGATAGTAAAATGAGAGAAAATAGACTCAGGTGGTTTGGTCATGTGCTTCGTCGCCCTAACTCAGCGCCGGTTAAAAGATGTAACTGCATCTTAGTGGATTCTAGTAAAAGAGCTCGGGAATGCTTAAAATGAGATGGTGTGATGTTATTAGGAAGGACATTAATTTCTTAGGTTTAAATATGAATATATCACTTGATAGAAATCTTTGGCGGAACATGATTCATGTACCCGACCCCAAATAATTGGGATAAGGCTCTGATGATGATGGTGGTGGTGGTGGTGGTGACAAATAGCGAATAAGGGTGAAAAAAAGCTTCCGACGATTTTTTCGACAAAAAATTAATTCGTCGGAAAGTTATAAGGGAGAAATATCGATATATAATGTATTACCGACGGACTTCCCGACAGAACTCTTTTTCGTCAGAAAACTGTAATGGTTACAAATAACGAACAAGGGTGACAAATAGTAAATAAGGGTGAAAAATAGATTCTGACGGTTGTTCTAACGGAACATTAATCTGTCAAAAAGTTGAAAAGGGACAAATATCGAAAAACAGGTTACCAGACCGACAAATTGTATTTCCGACAGAAGTATGCTATCGGAAATGTAGTCTGAATTTTCGACGATTTTTCGACGGTATTTTTTTCCGTCGGAAACTTACCACCATTCAAACGGAAACGTTCCGACTAAAATATTCCGTCTCAATATCCGTCGGAAATACAGACAGAGTTTCTGACATATATTTATTTGTCAGAAATATCGATGTAATTTACGACGAAAATTAGCCCGTCTGAAATTACCACTCCCATTTCGACGGAAATAAATCCGTCGAAAAATTCCATCTCTAATATCGCTTTTTCTTGTGGTGAAAGGATGGACAAATGTGACATTTTAACTATCATTAGTACCGGGTTAACCCAATATCTATAAAATCACATTGGATTAAAAGTAGGTTAACCCACCTCCTTACTTCCAGGTTAACTCTCCTCTTATCAAATAAAAAATAAGTTAACCCCAGACTATCTTAAGCAGGTTGAGTTATCCCACCCTTAATCCAACCCCCTACCAAAGTGAGCCATATGATCTTAACATTTAAGGGCCACTTTGATAATAAGTTAGGATAACTCATATGAGGTGGATCAAGGTGAGTTATTTCTTAGGTTTTCTCTTTTTCAGTTTGATAATGTACTCTTACCCTAGGAATAACTCATTCCATGTGAAATGGTAGAATGAGTTATTCCTAGAATAAGGGCCTTAACCCTAACCGACCCCAGATAACTTAACCTTGCTACCAAACTAGGTTAAGGGTGAGTAGGCGGAATAACTCACCCTACTCTCCCCTTATTCCGCTATCAAAGTGAGCCTAATAGTATTAACACAAATTTTAGAAGTTGAAAAGATCTTGATTCTCAATCTCTTTTTCCCTAGTTGCAAAAATAAATAAAGAAAACTTAAGAGTTATTAAACTTAGTGAACTCCCATCGTGACACTATCTCATAGGACAACTAACATGTCACAAAAGAGAAAGGAAAATTATGGAGTGTAGAAAAGAAAGTGTCTTTCACATTTCTAATAGTGTGTTTGGTATTAATTTTTTACCATATTTTCTCTCAAAATAAAAATTAGAAATAGACAACTCACTTAGACACGTTTGGTAAGATCTCTCCAAATTTTTAAGATGAAATTCCAACCCATTATAATCTTTCCCAAAATAAAAATAAGTCTTTCCGTATTTTTCTAAGAGTGGGGCGACGTCATGCCCTCAACCATGTGCGTGCTCATGAACGGAGCCCCTCCCCTCTCCTTACTCTTCTCCCCCTCCTCCATATCCTACTCCGGCCACGTCCAGGGTATGACGGCGACATCTTTCCCGGTAGCACACCACGAACAACACCACGCCGCCGTCCTCGCCACCCCCATCGTCCAGTAAGGAGCGATCCGGCGGCGTCACGGGTTAACCTGAACGGTTAAACCAAATGTCCTGTGACCCAATATTGATGTAAGTAGTTCTAGTCTTACAGATCACGGACCAACTTGAACGGTTAAACCAATTGACTCGTGACTCACTGGTCTATCCAGGTCGAGATTCGGATCAGTTTTTAAAATATTGGCACGAAATGATAGAAATGACATTTAATTGCCATATCATGGATGTATTTATTTCATGTCCCAATCCATTCGATGAAACGTTCAAAATGTGCAATTAATTCTAAGGGGGTAGTCCACGCGTGCGGCCGGGAAAATGATAGAAACATTTAATTGCCATATCATGGATGTATTTATTTCATGTCCCAATCCATTCGATCAAACGTGGAGTCTTTCTCTGTTCAAAATGTGCAATTAATTCTAAGGGGTTAGCCCACGGGTGCGAGAGGAGATTCCTAGAGCTGGTGAACGAAAGGTTACACCGTTTTTTTTCTACCTCATTGTTGCATATCTTATTATTACGCACAAATTCAATATTCTCATATAAGATCTTATTTGTTTGAAGAATAGATTAAGAGAGATACTATAACTAGGGTTAGATTATTTCAAATAATAAATAATTTTATTTTCATCAAAGAATATTATAACTGTAGTTATCTTATTTCGTCATTTATCTTGAACAATTTAATCGACTCTTAACTTGGATATGGACTCTTAATTCAGATATCAACCGGAATATGAGATTCGCGTAATCAAATCAGCTATAAAGATGAGATATCCAAATTAATCTGACCCTATTCGCTGCAAACAAATAAGGCGGTCAGAGAATACCCTCCATCTTAGAGGAAAGGGATGATAGCTCTTCCCGTTGTAAACCCCCGGACTCTCCACACTTAATATTTCTTTTATCATAGAAGGATTTTCATTCAAGTCATAAAAGATTTACATACAAGGAGACACCAGCTAACCAACATGGAGATCGGCAGCCAAATCCACATTAATAAATTAAGCTCATTTCATTCAAGTCTAGAATATGTTTACAAGGATATTTACTTCATCTCGAATAATGAGGGCAACTCCAAGAGTTTCGTCCTTCAATTGATCCGGAAAATTGGCTATCTCCTGGGTACGTGCATCTCACACATCCAAGCCTCTATGCATTGTGTATGGAATGCGCGTTTCTCCTCATCCACGTACGTACAGATGTTGTATGCGTAGTCCAGGATGGTCATCACAATGCAAGAAATGGAAATTTTGGGATAAAAAAGGAACAGAAAAATGAAATAGCATGGAAACCTATTCTAAAATCCCGTTTCAATGCAAGAAATTAACTGGAAAGTTTTGGATGCAAGCTATGAACAGATGAATGGGAATAACAAGAAACAACCCCCCCCCCTTCGACTCGGTAGCCTCCCGAGCCAATTCCCTCGCCTGGACAGAACGCGAAGGAACTGCAGTTTCTAGCCAGAATTATGTAACTTGGGATGCTATGCTGGCTGGAGATGAAATAAATGCAAAAAATTGTGAGTTTAACGAGAGTAAGGCTAGCTGCACAGTCGGGGTCCGATGCACACCTCAGGTGTGTACTGCGTTTTACTTTTTTTTAAAAAAAAATAAACGCTAGACTCAATTAAGTCACCTTAATTTATCGTGTAAGTCATGTCACTGTCTAATTATTTAAAAAAATAAAAATAAAATAGATTAATTTAAAAAAATAGACCTAACACTATTTATTTGAAATGATTTTTTTTATTTTTTAGAGGTGATTCAATGATGACATGAATTGTTCGACAAGTTAAGATAACTTCGAATCCACGTCAAAAAAATTAGAAAATAAAATAAAAGATAATGCACACTCGAAGTGTGCAGCAAACCTTACTCCTTTTTGTAACAATCTCTAAAAAGGCCCCAAGAGAATATTGGAGTAGGCCATAGGCTAACTTACGGAGGCCCAAAGATCATATTGGACAAGATCTGACGTTTTTGCAACAATTTGAGGCCCTCTATGATGCAGTCCCTCCATGTCCCATATGCAAGGCCCACTTTCAGTATGAGGACAGTGTTTGGAGTGGGAGACCAAAAATGTCCAAAATAGTGAGTGTTATATTCTGTTGTAGATCAAGATACTCTACATAACACACTTAACCGAGTAGCGTTTAGATACTCTTTGACACTTAACCAAGTAACGTCCATCCTTCCTATGTAATACATCTTTTTAAAGAACAAAGCGGCGAGGTCTATGAATCAAAGTAGACAATAATACCCTGGTAAATGGTATCGTTGAAACTCATTTGAACATGAAGAGCCATCATCTCCCGTTCCTCTAAGATGGAGGAGGGTATTTCTCTGAGGGCCGAAAGGACGGGCACGTTGGGGGCTGAGAGGGGTAGGAGTACAGCCCTTGTTTGGATCTTTGACAAATATAGTAGAGTCTTTATTTGAGATTTACACTTCACATAATTCTAAAATATACTCCATTGGTCAGGAAAACTATAGATATGCGTACGTTCATGATTTAATCTATGAAATAGTCAAAAGTTGGTAATAGTCTGCGGTCATTTAAAATATCAACTGTGAAAAATCTAGTGACAAAAATGATTTATAGCAACATGCGTCCTCCCCCACTTATCTTTCATAGGTCGACCAAAATGATAAAGATATCTCCTTCTTGTATTTGTGTCAAGTTAATTAATAATGTAGTGTCAATTTTGATGTTCATAGCAAGTACGTGTATGCCACTAATTACTTTAAATTGTCCCCTCTTTCGTTCAAGCGTGCGTGTTGTTCGTTCAATCGTGTTGGACCTTGGAAAGGCAGTTTATTTTGTTCAAATGTTCTGATAAATTTGTGGGTACACTTGTATTAATGCACGTGTAACCTAGTCGATCATTTTAATTGAGATGCACAAAGTAACATCTATCTGAGTCATGTGAAACGGTGATCTCCAAAACCTCACTACATGTGTATCATGATATCTGCAGGAGAAAATGAGCAAAATGAGAAAAAATTTGAGTCTGCATGGGTTTGACGTACGCAAGGTTGCACTCAGGAATCCGGATTATAAATTAAATTGAGCCCACTACCATCTCTCAATAGGGACTCTTTTTTTATTATTTTTTATTTGGCAATGGGACTCGCGAAGGGGGAGGGGAATAATGTATTCGAGTGAAATTAAGATATAAAATGTTTCGTTTTGATGATTTACATTAGATCAAATGCAAGAATGAATAAAAAAATTCACTATTATTATATTTCAACTTATTGTAACTCCTTAATTAATTATTATTATTATTGTGTACGTATCCGTATCCCAAACATGGTACGGCATTTATCAATAGAAATTATATATAAATTACCTCCACCGAATAGAAATGTAGATTAGACCGGTAAACGGATTGAATATGGAGCGGATAGTCTGATATCCGAATTCGTATCCGATTAATAATCGAAATATTTGATTAATAATTAAATTATCCGTCGGATACTTTATTCGGATAATTATCGGATTAATACGAATTCGAATTCGATTCGAATTTTAAACGAATAATTATTTGACTTACTTTCACGTGAGTCGTGTGAGCCGTATATAAGTGCCGTAGATTATTTTCTCAAAAAAAAAAAAGATAGAGTGGAAGCTATTTTTATTTTGGGAGATATTATCAAAAGATTAGACTTCATCCTAAAAAATAAGAGATAACTTACTAAATGGGTTTAAGTGGAGTTCTTATTTTTAAATTAATTTTTTGAGACAAAAAAAGGTAAAAAAGAGCAATCAAACAACATATTAAGATTTAAGTTAATTATATATAGAATATGTGTATCATTAGAAATTTATATAAAGATTCATATTCAGTCGGATAATATCCGACACGGATATCTCAATATCTGAATTCGTATACGATTAATAATCGGATATCTGATATCCAATTAAATTATTTGGTCGGATATTTTATTTGAATAATTATCCGATTAAACGAATTCAGTTCGAATTTTAAACGAATAATTACCGGGCCTTAGACTTATTATTTATATATGCTATTACCCGCTTGAAATACTGCAAATAATAGCATATTATTATTATTCAAATGGATGTAACATTGTTATTGTTAAATTAAATATTATAGTTATATATATGTAGACAGCTAGCGAGGCGGAGCTGGGGGGCAAGGAATGCTAACTGAGCTCTAGAGGTGTCAATATGTATACGTAAGTTTAACTGGAACTAATGATCCTCTCAAATGATGTCTAGTTAGTTAGTTAGTAATCCCCTTTCTCCATGTCATTATCAGTAATCAATAAGGTATGCCCAGCTCAGCATGCTTCCAGCTGAAGTTAATTTAATCTCTTGTTTAATTGCCCCCTGCATGAGGCCGACGTGCTGCCCAAACAAGGACACACGTACGGTCCAGATGAGGATCGCAAGGAGCTCGTCAAGACAACCTAACCTAGAGAGAGAGAGAGAAAGAGAAGTCGCCTTCTGGTATGCAGCACACCAGCCATCCCAGCCATCCTAAAAGAAATGAGAGAGAGAGAGAGAGAGAGAGAGAGAGAGAGAAGTGGCCATATGGTGTGCAGCACAACAGCCATTTTAAAATAGGTAACACACACACACACACCGAGAGAGAGAGATGGCCTTCGGGTGTGCAGCACAGCAGCCATCCCAAAAGAAACAAGGAAAATTAAGTAGAATTCTGTCAAATCTTTGATTTATTGCCTAATTCCTGTCAAAAAAAAATTAAGTGTTTTTTTGATGGCCTTCAGGTGTGCAGCACAGCAGCCATCCCAAAAGAAACAAGGAAAATTAAATAGAATTCTTTGTCAAATTACTCTTTGATTTATTGCCTAATTCCTGTCAAAAAAATCAAGTGTTTTTAGTTCTTTATTTTTTAAGAGACTCTTTACCATTAATCATTATTGGGAGTATTTAATGTTTGAATGCTAGGATTGTAATGAATTAAACTGTAAAATTTTAATTATTAAGTGTCTCAAAAATAGTGTAAGTTAACGCATTAGCACATTATTAAGGTGTTTGGTTATAATTTTTTTTAGACAATTTCTCTTTCAAATAATATTTTAAAGAAATAACCGTCTTTAAATTCCCATTTAAAGTCAACTTCCTTAATTTTTAAGGAGCAAATTAACCCTTAGCAAAACTTCCTCGAATATAAAACGACACTCCCTCCTACGACAGCAGTCTAACCTGCACCTCTCGTTTGGAAGTAGACTCATCCCACTGTTATCACTCGTGATGCCGACTTGACCACGGCTGCTTCGTCCAGTTCGCCACCAACGCAACGACTACCCTCCCCTCCACATGCATCCTACCCCCTCCCCTCCCATGCCCTCCGACCAACATGTCAAACATGTCTACATCACAATTCCTTAGAATTACGTTAGTATTGCCAAACGGTGCCTAACAATTTACGTGACTTTTAAAAATTAGTCAAAAATTTACATGGACAAATTATTTAGAGAGAAATAATTATGAAAAAAAATACGTTCAAACATCCTATAAGCTTTTCTGACAGATAGCAAATACAAAATAAGTTCCGTCAAAAACAAGAGATTAAATATGCTTAATTTGTCGATAAGACCAAACAGAGAATTAGATAGCGGGTGTTAATTAATTTTTTAAAAACAATAATTGAGAGAGAGAGAGAGAGGATAGAATTAAGTCGCCTTCGAGTGCGCAGCACACCGGCGAACCCGGCCACCCTATCTAAAATAACACATGCTACTGTGCGTGCTTACGCATCTCCCGTGATCCCCGTTATCCGGACCCTTTTTTTTGTTTTGATAATGGGGAATTTGGCGTAATGGTACTCTATTTTAAACAAAATGTAAGAGATTTAAATTCAAATTAGTATATATCTAATTCATGAGTATTTATTTTTCTCCGACTCATATATATTTTTCTCAAAATTAATAAATCTTATATAATGACATAAATTTCTCTCTAAAAGTCGATTTTGAGACATGGGTCATTGTCAACAGACCCACACGGAGTTCTCAAACGTGAAGCTCCTCGTTTGCCCTGGAGTGAAGTGGGGGTCACATCATACGTATCACATGATCACCCATCATTCCCACCCGGAGACTTCCCTTCCTCACAAAATTACACAACTGTCCCTGACCCGGCCGAGGACGAAAGCGCGTGAAGGATCGGGTCATCCGCTGGCTGCCACCCTCCGGTCCTCTTTCAAGCCCAGGTGGGACTTTTATTACGGTGTTACCTTTCTCTATTATTATGGACTTGAGGAACGATTCGTGTTCTTGATTTCCGAGAGTCTTTTATATATATATATATATATATAATGATCAAATGGTGTCCTCCTGTACCATTCGTCTATCTTGACAAAGATCTAACGATTATTTTAATTTTTTAAAATATAATATGTGAACCGTTTATCTTTATTCACCTCTAATTTTGATAAAAAAAAATTAATTCACCTCTTAAAATATAAATTCAGATCAAAATTTTATTTTATAAATTTAATAAAAATTAAATATAAATATTATTATAATGTATCAAAATATTACTTAAAAATGAACAGTAAATTAATATCATCATATTTTATTTTTAATTACTAATATTAAGAATTCTATACATTAAATATTTTATTATTTTGATGATAAATTTATTTTATAAAATTTATTAAAAATAATTAAAATTTAAAATTAAAATCTTTCAAAATAAATAGTGATAGGAACGTGTTGATCGCTCGATAATTAAATGGGTCCATTAGATCACATGGGACTTTAAAAAAATTAAAAGTCTTAATAATTTTTTAAAATATTTTTGTTCTATATATTATTATTAAAATTATATTTTTTAATAAAATATTAAAATATATATTTTAAAAATATGATTAAATGATAACACTGTAACTTATTACGGTGAATGAGGGGCGGATGTGCTGTGCGCCGGAGAATATAATTTCATGGATGACTAAATTAATTTAATAAGATTTGAATGACTTAGATAATAATCCCATGGGCACGCTCCCATGGTTCCGGCACCATGTGAACGCTACCGTGTGTGTGTGTATATATATATATATATAGTCTTAGGAGGAGAGTGCGCTCCACCAAAGGTGCAAAATAGAATAGTTTAGGAATTTTTGCATATATAACTATTTGAAGATTTATTTTATCAAATAAACCCTTGATTTAAGCCTATTATTAATGACACTCTTGAAATTGTTTAAATATTTGTGATTATACCCTTACCATAACCCCCATCTTAATCAAAGTGAAATGTGGGTTAACGTGAAATGTGAGTTAACGTGGAAAATGATGATACCCGAAGGGGGGATATGTAAGTTAGAGGTGGGGGCCTGTCGAGATTGGGGCTATTGCAATCTCCGCTTCGAAGGTGTCGATGACAGTAGGATTCTCAAGGCTACCGTCTTCACCACCTTTGCCCACTCCCCAGAGCTTCTTCACCACCACCATCTCCCCGTTAATAAACACCGCCTTGTAGACCTTGCCAGAACCGCCACTCCCGTTGAGGTTATCCTCCTCCAGGCAGTCAAAAATATCATATTCTTTGAAACCATGCTTGCGGAAAGTTTGCAATCTTTGCCTGCTTAAATTTCCTATACCTCTAGTAGAACCCATCGACACAGATGACAACCACAAATGCTATGAGTCTGAAGATTGTCGAAGCAACCACAAGTACCCTTGGTTCCTAGTGCTTCCTACGAACCAGTTGCTTGAGATAGTTGAGAACTCGTAGGGCCCCTTTGAAAACCTGTTAGGGTGGACTTATTCGATCAACAAGGTCGAATAAGCCCGGTTAAGAGATTGGGTGTGAGGGGGGGGGGAGGCGGCCCGCCCCACGAAGCGGCCGACCGTCCCCCGACAAACCGGTTATCAAACCGGGCCATAGAGAGCCCAACGCCGGTGGAAATAGGGGTAGTTTTGCCTGTTAAATAGTGGTGGCCTGTTGGTGGAGAATCTTTCCTGGAATCCTATGTTACTTGAGCTTGTCATCGGTTACTTTCAGGATCATGCTCCTAGGTGGTTAATGAAATGACTCGAGATCCGAATACCGGGGAAGGCCCGATAACCCGAATCTCGAACCGCCACTCACGAGCCCAAAGTCTTGGAAGGGTTAAAGGGATGGTGTGAAAATATACAAGAATCTAAAATAATTGCAGAACTGCGCAATTCATATGAATAAGCAGGAAATGATAATTAATATTAAGCAATTTATATGGTCCACAATATAACAACAGTCTAAAATATAACAGTAGTCTACAACTAGTACAGTCCAAAAAGAAAAGTACAACTACACGGGGCATGCATACCCCGGCTCTAGCAGCTGGCAACTAACCTTGGGCAGTAGAACCACGCGGAACCTCAGAAGCGCTCCTCAGAAGCCTGGCCTCACCTGAAACCACAGAAAACGCAGGGAATGAGCCTCATAACAAAAGGCTCAGTAGGGATCACTCGGACCCCTGCCTCACAGAATGAGAAACTGCATGGGAGGCAGCTAAAGCGGGAACTGGCAAGACGTAGAACGGGAAGCAATAAGAATAAATTAACGGAAAAGCTCAGCTACGTCTAGTACCGACCACACGGCACGAGAACCAAGACAACGTGACAGAAAATCAAGAGTCACTACCTGACAAAGACAGGAGTACCTCCCACCAGAAGCAAGGCTGGATGCGCCCCCTGGCGTCTTAGACCGCGCCTCAGATGTCCCCCTCGTCGCCCCTGGCGGAACGGGGACACCGTACAAGTAACCACAGAACAAGGACTGGTCGGGGTCACGCTCGTCAGCGCGGGTCCGCCATCCCCGACCATGTGTGCACACACAGACCATGCGTCCTATGTCAGGCCCTCTGACTGGTTTTCCCCTCAGCCGGACTCTGGCTGCAAGACGTGGGGCCCTACGATAACCAGTCTAAAAATCGTCTCTCTCGAGGTAGCCTCGCCACCACTCCCTGGTGGGACCACACGCGTGTCGGAAGGCTACGACATGTGGAGGGTCACTGAAGGAGTAGACTCTCTAGTCAACAGAAAATAACGCCTGAACCGGACAAGGTACAAGGATAGCTCCTCGTACCGACACTGACTCAAGGTGACACCCGCCGATCCACGCCACTCCCCGGGGTCCCCACGGCACCCAAGCACAGCCCCCAGATGATGCCCAGCATCAGTCAGACCGTAGGTTAGCACGGGGATCGAGATCTACTCACCCGGGATTAGAATCGTCAAGAAACGAACTCCGGTCGGACAGAACACAGGTGGCGGTCCACTCTGGACCACCCATGGTAAAAACGGTTAGATGCTGGACCACCCCAAAGATAGAGAGGGGGCCGCGATCGGGTGAAAACGGGGGAGAGAGGGGGGTGCGATGGGTTAAAAAAGAAAAAAACGGGTTGTCCCACAACCCTCCCAGAAGCAAAATTGTATATATGCCCAAACGATTTCAATTAAATTCATTTAACCATTTAAAAATATAGAAAAATGCGTAATTTAGTTGATAAAATAATTTCAGGCACAAATAAAATAATTCCTTCACGAGAAAATTAAATCCGGGACTCGAGAAAAGGATCTGAAAGGTCCGGGATATTACAGCCCTCCCCCCTTAAATAAATTTCATCCTCGAAATTTAAAATAAAGCACGAGGGAAAAGGGAGAGGAACTTACTCGAATAAATAAGGGAACTGCTGACGCATCTCGTCCTCACGCTCCCAAGATGCCTCGCCGCCAGAGTGCCGCTGCCACACCACCTTAACCAGGGGAATAACCTTGTTCCGTAGGTGCTGCTCTCGTCGATCCTCGATACGGATGGGGTACTCCAGAAGAGTCAGATCGGGAGTTACCTCGGGCCAAACAGCATCCTCCAAAACATGAGAGTCATCGGACATATATTTCCTTAACATCGAGACATGGAACACATCATGCACCGCAGCTTACTCCGGGGGTAGCTGCAACCGATAAGCAACCTCACCAATGCACTTAATAATGGGAAAAGGGCCAACATAGCGGGGTCTCAACTTCCCACGCCGGCCAAAGCGCGTCACCCCCTTCATAGGAGAAACCCTAAAAAACACTCAATCACCGACGGTGAAACTGAGGGGCTGCCTTCTCCGATCGGCATAGCTCTTCTACCGACTCTGCGCCGCCAACATGTTCTAACGGACCAAATGTACTACATCGACACACTGCTGCACCAGCTCCGGTCCCGTCATACTACGCTCACCAACCTCAAACCAATCGAGTGGAGTGCGACATGGTCGCCCGTACAACACCTTTCAGTAGGTGAAGGCGGAACATCAGCGACATGGTGGTACAATTCAGCTCTTGTAAGTTCCCGCGTGGAAATGGGACCACGTGACCACTGATTTTATGGTGGGATTGTCGAGGACTCCGAGTGGGCATGATAGCATTTGGTTGCTGGTGGATAGACTGATGAAGACGGCCCGGTTGTTACCGATCAGAGTCAGTTGGAGTGTGCCCAAGCTGGCACGCTTGTATGTGGAGCGGATCGTACCTTTGCATGGAATTCCTATTTCCATCGTGTCAGATCGAGATTCGCGTTTCACTTCTAGATTCTAGAGGAGTTTCCAGAGGGCTCTAGGCACCGAGTTAGCGTTTAGCTCGGCTTATCATCCTCAGTCAGATGGTCAATCGGAGAGGACCATTCAGACGTTAGAGGATATGTTGAGGTCAAGTTGCCTGGAGTCGGCAGTAGAACCACGCGGAACCTCAGAAGCGCTCCTCAGAAGCCTGGCCTTACCTGAAACCACAGAAAACGCAGGGAATGAGCCTCATAACAAAAGGCTCAGTAGGGATCACTCGGACCCCTGCCTCACAGAATGAGAAACTGCATGGGAGGCAGCTAAAGCGGGAACTGGCAAGACGTAGAACGGGAAGCAATAAGAATAAATTAACGGAAAAGCTCAGCTACGTCTAGTACCGACCACACGGCACGAGAACCAAGACAACGTGACAGAAAATCAAGAGTCACTACCTGACAAAGACAGGAGTACCTCCCACCAGAAGCAAGGCTGGATGCGCCCCCTGGCGTCTTAGACCGCGCCTCAGATGTCCCCCTCGTCGCCCCTGGCGGAACGGGGACACCGTACAAGTAACCACAGAACAAGGACTGGTCGGGGTCACGCTCGTCAGCGCGGGTCCGCCATCCCCGACCATGTGTGCACACACAGACCATGCGTCCTATGTCAGGCCCTCTGACTGGTTTTCCCCTCAGCCGGACTCTGGCTGCAAGACGTGGGGCCCTACGATAACCAGTCTAAAAATCGTCTCTCTCGAGGTAGCCTCGCCACCACTCCCTGGTGGGACCACACGCGTGTCGGAAGGCTACGACATGTGGAGGGTCACTGAAGGAGTAGACTCTCTAGTCAACGGAAAATAACGCCTGAACCGGACAAGGTACAAGGATAGCTCCTCGTACCGACACTGACTCAAGGTGACACCCGCCGATCCACGCCACTCCCCGGGGTCCCCACGGCACCCAAGCACAGCCCTCAGATGATGCCCAGCATCAGTCAGACCGTAGGTTAGCACGGGGATCGAGATCTACTCACCCGGGATTAGAATCGTCAAGAAACGAACTCCGGTCGGACAGAACACAGGTGGCGGTCCACTCTGGACCACCCATGGTAAAAACGGTTAGATGCTGGACCACCCCAAAGATAGAGAGGGGGCCGCGATCGGGTGAAAACGGGGGAGAGAGGGGGGTGCGATGGGTTAAAAAAGAAAAAAACGGGTTGTCCCACAACCCTCCCAGAAGCAAAATTGTATATATGCCCAAACGATTTCAATTAAATTCATTTAACCATTTAAAAATATAGAAAAATGCGTAATTTAGTTGATAAAATAATTTCAGGCACAAATAAAATAATTCCTTCACGAGAAATTAAATCCGGGACTCGAGAAAAGGATCTGAAAGGTCCGGGATATTACAGCCCTCCCCCCTTAAATAAATTTCATCCTCGAAATTTAAAATAAAGCACGAGGGAAAAGGGAGAGGAACTTACTCGAATAAATAAGGGAACTGCTGACGCATCTCGTCCTCACGCTCCCAAGATGCCTCGCCGCCAGAGTGCCGCTGCCACACCACCTTAACCAGGGGAATAACCTTGTTCCGTAGGTGCTGCTCTCGTCGATCCTCGATACGGATGGGGTACTCCAGAAGAGTCAGATCGGGAGTTACCTCGGGCCAAACAGCATCCTCCAAAACATGAGAGTCATCGGACATATATTTCCTTAACATCGAGACATGGAACACATCATGCACCGCAGCTTACTCCGGGGGTAGCTGCAACCGATAAGCAACCTCACCAATGCACTTAATAATGGGAAAAGGGCCAACATAGCGGGGTCTCAACTTCCCACGCCGGCCAAAGCGCGTCACCCCCTTCATAGGAGAAACCCTAAAAAACACTCAATCACCGACGGTGAAACTGAGGGGCTGCCTTCTCCGATCGGCATAGCTCTTCTACCGACTCTGCGCCGCCAACATGTTCTAACGGACCAAATGTACTACATCGACACACTGCTGCACCAGCTCCGGTCCCGTCATACTACGCTCACCAACCTCAAACCAATCGAGTGGAGTGCGACATGGTCGCCCGTACAACGCCTCATAGGGAACCATACAAATGCTCGAATGATAGCTATTATAGGCAAACTCCACCAATGGTAGATGGTGAATCCCACTCCCCTGCCACTCCAGGCAACTTGACCTCAACATATCCTCTAACGTCTGAATGGTCCTCTCCGATTGACCATCTGACTGAGGATGATAAGCCGAGCTAAACGCTAACTCGGTGCCTAGAGCCCTCTGGAAACTCCTCTAGAATCTAGAAGTGAAACGCGAATCTCGATCTGACACGATGGAAATAGGAATTCCATGCAAAGGTACGATCCGCTCCACATACAAGCGTGCCAGCTTGGGCACACTCCAACTGACTCTGATCGGTAACAACCGGGCCGTCTTCATCAGTCTATCCACCAGCAACCAAATGCTATCATGCCCACTCGGAGTCCTCGACAATCCCACCATAAAATCAGTGGTCACGTGGTCCCATTTCCACGCGGGAACTTACAAGAGCTGAATTGTACCACCATGTCGCTGATGTTCCGCCTTCACCTACTGAAAGGTCAGGCACCTGGCCACAAACTCAACAATATCTCGCTTCATGCCAGACCACCAGAACTGCCTCCTCAAGTTCTGATACATCTTCGTCGCACCCGGATGTACGGTATACCTACTCCCATGAGCCTCTAGTAACACTGCACGCCTCACCTGCTACTCGGCCAAGACGTATAGCCTACCTCGGAATCTCGCCGCTCTATCCTCGCCGAGCTCCACATCAGCCATAGCCAAAATCTAGGGCAACTCAGGGTCTACATGCTGAGCCTCCGTCACCTGACGACGGATGGCTGGCCTCACAGTCAAGCTCGCAAGTACGGCTGACCCTGGCTCTCGGGGAACCTTAAGCCTAAATGTCACGGCTGGCACTTGTTCCCAGAGCTTCCACTTCCTCAACATCATCGCACTGACCATGACCTTTCTGCTCAAGGCATCGGCAACGACATTCATCTTGCCCGACTGATAAGACAGGGTGAAGTCATAATCATTCATATACTCCATCCATCTCCTCTGCCCGAGGTTAGGGTCCTTCTGAGTAAACACATACCTTAGACTTTGATGGTCAGTGAACACCTCGAACTTCTCGCCGTACAGATAATGCCTCTAAATCTTCAACGCAAAGATCACAACAGCTAACTCGAGGTCATGGATAGGGTAGTTCTCCTCATGTGGCTTCAACTGCCTAGGTGCATACACCACAACTCTACCATGCTGCATCAATACAGCACCCAAACCAACCCCGGAAGCATCTGTACACAACACAAAATCTCATGATCCAGAAGGAAACACCAACACTGGTGCCGAGGTGAGCAACCTCTTCAGCTCCATGAAGCTCTGCTCACACTCATCGGTCCAGACGAACGGCACACCCTTCCGCGTAAGTCTGGTCATCGGGGCCGCAATGCGAATGAAGTCCTGAATGAACCTCCTATAATAGCCTGCAAGTCCCAAGAAACTCCGAATCTCTATCACGGACCTCGGCCTCAGCCACTGCACCACTGCCTCGACCTTGGCTGGATCCACGGAAATGTCATCACCAGAAATCACGTGCCCTAGAAAGTGCACCTTGCGAAGCCAAAACTCGCACTTGTTGAGCTTGGCATACAACTGGTGATCTCACAAAGTCTGCAATACAACCCTCAAATGATATACGTGCTCCTCTGCAGACTACGAATAAACAAGGATGTCGTCTACAAACACGACCACGGACTAATTCAGGTAGGGACGAAACACCCTATGCATCAAATCCATGAAGGCTGCGAGGGCATTGGTGAGCCCAAATGGCATCACCAGGAACTCATAATGCCCATACCTCGTGCTGAACGTAGCCTTCTCCACATCAGACTCACAAATCCGCAGCTGATAATAACTAGATCGCAAATCAATCCGTGAGAACAGTCGCGCGGACTGAAGCTGGTCGAACAAGTCATCAATCCGTGGCAATGGATACTTGTTCTTAATGGTCACCTCGTTCAGCTGTCGGTAGTCAATACACAACCTTAGACTACCATCCTTCTTCTTCATAAACAATACTGGCGCACCCCAAGGGAAAAAGTTAGGACAAATGTATCCTTTGGCTAGCAACTCCTGTAACTGCGCTCCCAACTCCCTCAACTCAGCGGGAGCCATACGATAAGGAGCCTTAGACAGAGGCCCCGTACCAGGCACAACCTCAATAACAAAATCAATTTCCCACTGTGGAGGTAATCCAGGAAAATCCTCGGGAAAAATATCAGGAAACTCGCTCACCACCGGAATGTCCCCCACATCCGATTCCGACTGGTCTACTATGACCACAAATGCAAGGAAACCCTAACATCCTGCATCAAGCAACCTACGGGCCCTAATAGCGGAGATAAGAAAACGAGGGGAGGTAGATCAGATACCTTGAAAATAAAATGTGGGTCTATGGGGAGGCTAAAAATAGCCTCTTCGATCCGCAATCTACCATCGCTCCATGGGCCTTAACCCATGCCAAAAATCACATCATAGTCCCGAAGGTGCAACACATAAAGCCTGCCTGGCATGTTCTACCCTTTAATCCACATAGGAACCTTCTCGAAACAATACGGGGTAAACAGGTAATCACCGGAAGGTAACTCCACGGCCAAATCACACGACATCTGGGTCACCGGCTCATAATACTCAGCGTGAAATCCTCTGGAATAAACGAATGCGATGCGCCAGAATCAAACAAAACCCGAGTCGCACAACCCAAAATCATGATAATACCTTCACGAGCTGCGACGACTCTGCCTCCGCCCTGGTCATGTGCGTAATCTGGCCTCGGGACCTCTGCCTGCCCACACTCGTTGACCTGGGTAGTGGCGGATACTACCCCTGCTACTGCTACTGCTACTGCTACTAAGGATACTGCTGGGGCTGAAACTGTTGCTGCGGAGGGTACTACTGTTGCCGCTGCTGAGGGTATTGGGGTGGTTGATTCGACATCTGAGGACAGTCACGCGCCACATGCTCTAGCTGATCACATCTGAAACAAATCACTAGAACCGTCCACTATCTGCCTGGATGCGAGTCGCCACACAGGGGACATGACCCCCGCGAACCTCCAACTGATCCTTGACGCTGGCATCGGCTGCTGAACACTACCCACAGACGCCTGCCTCTGATCTATGCCCTCCTTATGCTTCTTGTTGAAACCTTTCCTGAAGAACTTCTTGATCTTGGAGCCAAAAGACGCAGATCCTGTCGCTGACGTTGCCGGTACCGATGCTCCCGTACTACTTGAAGAAGGTTGAAAGGTGCTCTGCTGTTGGGTAGCCGTCTGCTTGCTGCGGCCTGGCTGGGACTGCCCCTGTCCCCGCGATCCTCTATTCTTCTGCATATCCAACTCCAATGATGCTGCTACATGAGAAGCTGTCTCCAAATCAGTGGCAGTGTTTGCCATCAAGAGGTGCCTCAGATCCTGCCTCAAACCCTGGACGAACTGCTCGGTCTTTAGCTCATCATTCTTCATGATATGGGGAGTATAACGACCCAACTCAACAAATCGAGCCCTGTACTGCAACACTAACATGTCGCCCTAGACCAGCTCCAGAAACTGACGCATCTTCTGCGTACCGACATAGGATGGGCAGTAAGTACGCTCAAAGACCTTGACGAAGTCCTTCCACACAATCTGCTGAAGGGAACGAGACTGAAAAGACGTCTTCCACTCTGAAGACCACCAAGCTCGAGCCGAACCCTGCAACTGGTTGCAAGCCAACATCACCTTATCCTCCTGGGCACAGTTCATGGAACTAAACACTCTCTCCATCTCATCAAGCCAGTCTCTAGCCACATCTAGATCTGGCTGGCCGCCATAGCAGGGTTGATGAAACTGCAAAAAGTCTCTCACTGCATGGCTAGGCCCACCCCTGGACGATGAGCCCTCACCAACATCTCCACCAAGCTACTAAGCCATGAACTGGTACATGCCCCGAATGAAATCATTTGCCCCCGAAACTCTCGCTGTATCCCCTGCCTGAGTGGCAACTGGTGGCACTCTGCTCTGCTCCACCTGCTCATCCTGCTCCTCTATCGACTGTGCCTGCTGAGAGCGAGGCCTCTGCCTCGGCGCCATGCTCTCCCCTGTTGCAAAGGACAGAAGACACGAAGAAACATCAAAATCAATAAGACATACGATGCCCTAAGCCAGTGCCGACCGTACATCATCATTGTGGACTAGTGGACCACTGTAATTATTTTATGGTTTTTGTATATATCCACAACCGTGCTCTGATACCAACTGTAATGACCCAAGATCCGAATACCGGAGAAGGCCCGATAACCCGAATCTCGAACCGCCACCCACGAGCCCGAAGTCTGGGAAGGGTTAAAGGGACGGTATGAAAATATACAAGAATCTAAAATAATTACAGAACTATGCAATTTATATGAATAAGCAAGAAATGATAATTAATATTAAGCAATTTACATGGTCCACAACATAATAGCAGTCTAAAATATAATAGTAGTCCACAACTAGTACAGTCCAGAAAGAAAAAGTATAACTACACGGGGCATACCCCGGCTCTAGCAACCGGCAACTAACCCTGGGTAGTAGAACCACAGGGAGCCTCAGAAGCGCTCCTCAGAAGCTTGGCCCCACCTGAAACCACAGAAAACGCAGGGAATGAGCCTCATAATAAAAGACTCAGTTGGGATCACTCGGATCCCTACCTCGCAAAATGAGAAACTGCACGGGAGGCAGCTAAAGCGGGAACTAGCGAGACGTAGAACGGGGAGCAATAAGAATAAATAAACGGAAAAGCTCAGCTACGTCTAGTACCGACCACACGGCATGAGAACCAAGACAATGTGGCAGAAAACTAAGAGTCACTACCTGACAAAGATAGGAGTACCTCCCACTAGAAGTAAGGCCGGATGCGCCCCTTGGCGTCTTAGACCGCGCCTTAGATGTCCCCCTCGTCGCCCCTGGCGGAACGGGGACACCGTACAAGTAACCACAAAACAAGGACTGGTCGGGGTCGTGCTCATCAGCGCGGGTCCGCCGCCCCCGACCACGTGTGCACACACAGACCATACGTCCTAAGTCAGGCCCTCTGACTGGTTTTCCTGTCAGCCGGACTCTGACTGCAAGATGTGGGACCCTACGGTAACCAATCTAAAAACCATCTCTCTCGGGATAGCCTCGCCACCACTCCCTGGTGGGACCACACGCGTGTCAGAAGGCTACGACTAGTGGATGGTCGCTGAAGGAGTAGACTCTCTAGCCAACGGAAAACAACGCCTGAACCGGACAAGGTACAATGACAGCTCCTCGTACAGACACCGACACACGGTGACACCCGCCGATCCACGCCACTCCCCAGGGTCCCCACGGCACCCAAGCATAGCCACCAGATGATGCCCAGCATCAGTCGGACCATAGGTCAGCACGAGGATCGAGGTCTACTCACCCGGGATTAGAATCGGCAAGAAACGAACTCCGGTCGGATAGAACACAGGTGGCGGTCAACTCCGGACCGCCCCTGGCAAAAACGGTCAGATGCTGGACCGCCCCAAAGAGAGGCGGTCCTCTCTGGACCGCAGAAAGAGATCAGGCAATCCCCTATAGGCCACCATGCTTCAGAAGAAAAACGGTCTCCTGCAGACCATTTAAGAAGAAAGCGGTCCACTCTTGGGCCGCCTCAAGGTGTAAAACGGTACCCTAGGGACCGCCACGCCATGGAGCTACAAGAAGAGTAAAATGGTCATCTTGTGACCGTTGGGACTTAAAACGGTCTCCCTTGGGACCGCAAGACATGTCTAAGCGGCCATCCCCTGACCGCGAACCCCCAAAACTCTTCAACGGTCGAAAAATAATGGTTAAAACACCTCGGGAGTCACACTGGCCCTATGAGGGTAGCGGTCGGCCGCCTGACCGCTGTGAACGTGCCACATAGACATTTTTAAAGAGAAAAGAAAATGATTTTAAAATAAAATAAATAAAATGGTGACAAATATGATAAAATAAGTGGGACACAAAAGAGAAGAGGATGATCATGAGATGCTCTATGGAGGGTGATCGCCAGAGGGGTTACCTCAAAAAAGAATGATCGCATGTACCTTGTATTGAGCGGAGAAATTGGGAGTTCTTCCTTCCTCCTTCTACCGGCCGGCCGATGAAGGGGGTTCGTAGCTTGATTACCCTTGCAAAACACACAAAAATAATAGAGATATGGATCAGCCAAAGATGTGTAGTATCAATGCTCTAAAAATATGATATCAATCAAATAAGGCATGAACACACCTTGTGTGTTTTGGTTTTAAACCCCTAAGGAGGAGTAATAAGGTTGAGATTATATAGATGATATGCGAAGCCAATAGGTGATGTAAACAACAAGTGATGTAAAGCAAGATATGTTTAATATGATGTGATGATAACTTCCTCCAGCAAAGATAGCTAGAAGGAAAAGGTGCGTACGTGATATGAATAAACTAAACTAAAAGATGAAAGGGAAAGTCCCTACTGCTATGTGTGCAACAGTATAGGGAAGAACAAGAGCCACAGCGGCTGCAGCAGCAGGATGAAGAACTCATGGGTATGAAGACTGCCGCCTGTGGGAAGAAGGTTCCTCCGGAGAAAGAGCTACTGTTGGAAGAAGAATGCTGTGAAGAACCTGCAAAAAAACAAGACTCTCTCCTTTCTATTCAAAGCTCACACAGTGAAATTGTTGTTCTTATTAAGCTCTCTTCTTCTCCTCGCGCGTGTGAGATTCAAGGGGTATTTATAGGCCAAAATCCTTGTATCAATAGGATTAAAACAAGGAAATCAATCCTCCAACAAGAAACCCTCTTCCCAATCGAACACTAAGTGTAAAATGGGGAAAGGATCATCACTGTAAGGTAGCAGACGCAAAGGAGACGGAAGTGCAAATGACGACCAAAGGAGGGGCGCCAATTGAAATGATGACAGCCTTTAAGTCGTTAATTCCTGGATTTATTTATGGCAATAAAGGACTTTCCTTATTTAAAATTGAGAAATGACGCCGGTTTAAATGGACGTTAAATAATCAACGCCCCTCAAGCGGGCGTCAATTCCTTGAGTTTTATTTTGTTTAGGATTCGTAAAATCCAGGAAACAACGCCTGTATGAACAGTCATCCATTGATTAAAACACGCCCCTCATCAGGTCGTCAGTTAAATGACGCCCTCCCTCCAGGTGTTAATTGCAATTATTATAGAAAAATGCCAAGAAAGTATAATTATTATGGAAAAATTATCAAATAATTAGGAAATTTTCATATTAAGCCAATATTGAAGTCCACTTTGGGGCGTCACGTGGTGACATGAAATTTTCTCAACATAGCATCGATTTTGGCGTGTCTACAGCTGTCCTGCCTTGGCGTCTACTTTGCAAGGGAGTGAGACGGAATGAAGCGAAAGTGTAACAAGCGGAATGAAGTGGAACAAACTGATAAGTAGATGCCAAGGTGTGATGTGACACGTCTTCGACAATAAGTGTTGGAAATCTTTCCATGATTCTGAATGAAACAACCTCGGATGATTACAAGAAGATAATGATTGGCTGGATGAAGAAACTAATCTAATAAACGAAAAATGTGCACGAGGACACGGAAGGGAAGACACCATTGGAGAGCGGTTACCAGCCAATATGGACGTGCTACAACCAAGGTGGGTTTGCAGGAAAATAAAATGAATTGAGACAAAGATCCAGTGAATGAATGCTTTCAAGGAACCAGCCTGAGCGACGTCAAGGAGAATAAAGTACTCGATTTGGAAGGGAATATCTCATGTCAACTCAATTAAGAGCGAGCAGCCCTCATTATTGGCGTAATATGAGGATTTTCATCATTAAAGCTCAAAGTCCTACATGATGCATGCTGGGCTAAAAGAAAAATTAAAATAAATTAAAAATAGAAAATAATCAAGGATAATATTGCTAAACCATCCAGATTTGGTCAGGAATCCATATCTCTAAGCTGACACTAAGCCGAAGCCCGTTTATCCACGCATCAACTCAGAAAATGGAACCATCGTCCCAAACCTTAGATGACCCAACAGCCTATCCGTGTGATCAAAACTCTCCTGGAACTATCACTATTTTTGATGAAGGGGAACTCCAATTCTAGGTTCATCAGAACCACAAGGCCCTTGATATGCTATAATAGCGTAGATACTTTATAGTAAAAATGCATACAGGAAAAGATACAAAGGATGGAATGGTGTTACCAGATCTGAACCCAATCATTTCAAGACTTGCACAGCATGTCCTTCTCTGCGCTCAAAAATCATTAGCTCATCAAAGAATCATCAGCTCAATAAAGCTCAAAATGATCATAAGTGCATGACACAAGCAATTTCATCGAGATATAATAGCACTTAAGTTCATGATGTAAAAATGTGAGCTCAGAAAATGACGACTCTGTGTAGAGACGTTATAAATAAAAATGACGACAGTCACGATGCCGCTAATCATGATCACAATTGAACGTGGAATCGGATTGAAAATGACGCATGTCAGAGAGGCGTTAAATAAATGACGACACTGAGAATGTCGCTACTGACTAAAATGACGCTTAGGTCTACGTCGTCAATTAACCATAAACAATAGTGCTCCATTCCCTGCTTGGAAACAAATTGCTAGCGACTCGTTCGAATCAAACTCAAACCGTGATGCTCTAAACGGTCGGCCAAAACTTCAAATCATTATAAAAGAAACTCAACTTCTACTGCATATCAAACGCCTGAGAGCTGCAACCGAGACTTCAGTCGAACCAGAGAATCGCAGATTAGTTCAACAGGGGCACTGTAAGACTTCTTCAAACTGAAAGAAGAGATGGACAAGATGATGACGATACAGAGGCCTTCTAAGAAGCCTAGGATGGGATTTCCTAGGATATCTGAAGTTGTAAATCACATTAGCAGGAGGATAGCCAAAGGCCAAGTAAGTGTGATTTTTTATTTTAAATCTTTTATTTCATTCTTCCTCTTCTTTCAAAAATTCTGACTGCATTCTCTTCTCTCTTCTCTTTTTTATGCTTTTCAGGACTTTCCAAATGTTCCGGGACCAAGGAGGTTCTTAAGAATCAAGTGGCTCCCTCTACTCCTCTCTAAACTTTCTTTAGATATGAGGTCTTTTCTTAGTAGATGGCACCTACTCGGCCTTGTCACCCATGCTACCCACTACGACGATATCCACCTAGATTGGGCCTCCATAGGAGCACTTATAGAATTATGGCACCCTATCACCCACACTTTCCTCTTTCCCACCTTTGAAGCCACTATACTCTTAGAGGAAGTAGAGATGCTCCTTGGGTTAAGAAAGATGAAGCAAGGAGAAGAGTCAAAGATGGCTAGTATGACTAAACCAATAAATGCCCATGACATGCTTACTAACCTCATACCAAACCCAAATCTAGTGAACCAAATCAAAGCCCATAAGGGAATCAATCTTCTAAAGTTAGCCTCATGGGTATACAAGAATATGGATCAAGCCCAAGAGGATGAGGATTTGTTAGAGAGAGTAATGAAAGGCTTTGTAATATGCATGGTAGGAGCTCTACTCTTCCCTTCAATGGAAGACCACCTAGAGGAATGCCACTTGGGTGCCATAGCTAGCATTTGGGAAGGCAAAAGGATAGGTCCGGCGGTGCTAGCCAACCTCTACAATGGACTCACCTCGGCTTCCTTGGGACGGCCTCTCTATGGGTCAATGCTACTCCTCTCTTGTTGGGTGGACCTCCACCTAAAGTTTGATCCATGCCAAGAAACCCAATTGGCCTCAAAAATCTTTTCTAAGAGCCCCCTCCGGTACATGACGGATTCCCTAGGCCTATGTGGGAGGTGACTAATCGGGTGCCAAAGCTCAAGAAAGAAGTGATTGGAGGAACTACTTCAAGACCATGCCAAAGGATGGTTTCACTTGCACACCGGGGTTCCTCAAGACCCAAGAGCTCCACTCAAGACTTTCCACCGGCATAGAGCTACGACTAATCGGCGGGACTGACTTCGTCCTCTACAACGCACACCAGTGCCTTCCACAACTTGGACTACCTCGGCACAAGTTTGAAGAACATTCTCATCTTCCACCACTCAAGAGAAGGGAACTAGGCTCAAGTGGGGATCAAGAAGAAGTCAAGACAATCATGACTCAATGGAGAGTTAGACTACTTCATAGGTCGAAGACACATGTTGAAGAAGAAGAAGACAAATGCAAATCTTATGTAATAGCACTTAGGAAGATAAGGCCCATAATGGATCATTGAATGTAACAATGATTTTCTTTGAATGAACTAAAAGAATCTTTCCTTATTTGAGTAAAAACAACATGTTATATGATCTTGTCTTCCAATTCAATGTGATTCTATCTGGTGAAACTGAGCGTCGGGTTTTCTGTACTGAGCCGCGCCTCCAGGTATGGCGTCAATTCCTGAAACAGCGTCTTAGCACATGTCGTCAATCTCTTTTAATCAATTTCCTTAAAAATAAATAAAACCATGATTGATGCCTATTCAAATCGACGTGGATTAATTCGCGCCCCAGCTAAAGGCGACATTTGCTTTAAATCCTTAAATTATTTTCAAAATATTCCCTCAATTTCTCAGAAATAACGCCTTGATCCATGTCGTGCCTTATCAAGCTGACGCCCACTGGCGTTGTCGTCAATTCCAAACAGCAATCATGACGACGAATCACATCAATCAATTTCCCATTAATGCGCCTGACGACAGTTACAAAATCCCATGCAAAGTTAAATGACGACTGACCTTGTATCGTCATATCCTGAAATCATGCCTTTATCAAAACCGTTAATTAAGGGAGTGACGACAGCTCTTAGGGCGTCAATTCTTTTAGAAAGATTTCCCTCTTTCTTCTCCTTCCTTCGTTTGCTCTCCCTTTCTCTGCTCTCTTTCTCTGCAACCAAACCATAACCGAGCCCCACTCCCCCATCTCTCTCATTTCTCATCTCTCTCTCTATTCTCTCTCTGCACGAACCCATGGCGAGCGGTGCTCACAAATGGCAGAGGGTCTCTACCCCCGAGGTGGTTAACCTAGGCGATGACGAACACGCCGGGGAGGGGGAGGCTCCTCCCGCGGCGGCCGAGGGTGCTCCGGCGACAGAGCATGGCGAGGAAGAAGAAGCGGCCAACGAGGAAGAAAGAGGAGATGACGGGAACGATGGAGAAGAAGAAGATGGTGAAGATGAAGAAGGTGATGACGAGGAAGAAGATGACGATGAGGAGGAGGAAGACGAAGAAGAAGAAGGTGAAGATGAAGATGAACAACCGGTGGTGGCGGCGGCCCCTCGACTTTGTCAACCACGGCGGCCACGGCAACCCCGGCAGCCACTCCGCAGAGGGCTCCTAACACCCGAGCGAAGCAAGGTAGGTCCCCCTACCTCAGCCTTCATTTTTTTGATTTATTTTTGATTTTTATCAATTTTCCATAGCCCTCGGTGAAGGGAGAAATGACAAACTAGCAACACAGAGAAATGACGCCCCCAGGGGTGTCGTCAATGCATATAACGACCCACCTTGGGTCGTCAATTCATCATATTTTTTATTTTCTAAAAATAATTAATTCATGAAACCACGCCCTGTAGCATGTCGTCATTTTAAAATTATCCTGCTTAATTACCATGCTGTTATTTTCCATGCCATTTCTTTTCATTTTTGATATATATATTTCTGTTTTATTTCCATTTCGCAAGCTGTTATGTTAAAAAAACACCCCAGAAAACAACGCCTCCCACCGGGGCGTCAATTCAAAATATAACGGCCACTTGGGTGGTCGTCAGTTAAAGAAAATTCATAAATATGATTTCTGGGACAGAAATAATCTTCAAAACAGTGTCCCCCACAGGGGCGTTATTTAAGCAAACAATGACCCAAGGGTGTTCGTCAATTCAAATTATTCATTAGATTACCAAAAACACATTTTGAAATAGCGGCCCCCACAGGGGCGTTAATTAATCAAGTAACAACTGTGGGCAGGTCGTCAATTTAAACAGTGAACAGCAAATGAATATCTATATAAAAACTCATATCACAATGTTCTTTTTGCTTGCAAGGATTGATGAGGACTAGGATCTCTTGGGTCCTGGTCCGAGCAGCGTACTACGGGCTCCCAGATTTTAGAGGGCTAGGGTAGAGGCTATGGGGTTCGGACCCTTCCTTAGCATAGAGCCTATGAGACCTGACCTACCCCTGATCTAGGTGCTTAGGGAGAGATGGGATAGGACTAGCCGGGTGTTTCTGATGCCATGGGGTCACATGGTTCCTAGTCTGGAGATGTTGCTAGGGTTACCGGGCTGAGGGTAGATGGGGAGGCTATGAGCGGGATCACCCTACCCGATTATAGTAAGCTAGCCCAGAGACTGCTAGGGTTAGAGACTATCTACGAGACGCCTAGTGAGTGTAGGACCATCTACCGCACCGACCTTACCATAGCTATGGGGTTGGGAGATTCTAGACAGAGGTCGAGGGAGTCTCTGGAGAAGTTCTCGCAGAGGCTGATAGGGAGAGCTAGGACCGTCTACTGCCAGGACCCAGCTCAGAGAGACAGAGTGGACCGAGATCTGAGGAGATTCTTATTCCTGATGCTCGGGAGATTATTGCTCGGCATGAAGGGTGACATCATCAACTATACCGATATTCTTAAGGACTTGGAGAGCGTCGGCAGATACGCTTGGGGAGCTGCTCTTCTGGCGCACCTGATGGCCGACTTTTCCATGGGGACAAGTCGAGAGACGACTGTCAGTGGCTTCTCACATTTTCTTCAGGTATGCATTTTTTTCTTTTCTTTTCTTTTCTTTTCTTTTTCTCTTTTTTCTTCTTCTTTTTTCTTAAATGCATATGAATGCTTTACTAATGCAATTGATGGATGCAGATATGGAGCCACCTGTACATGCCGATGGGGCGTGTCGACCCACGACCCGGAGATGAGGGATCCTTCCCTCTTGCGTGACGTTGGCTACCCATCGTGACCGGAGCGCCGCTAGCCTACGAGCTGCGAGTTCTACGGAGGGAGTTCCGTGACTACCCCGCTTCACTGGTACGTGTGTTAAATATGATGCAGTTTTTTTATGAAATATGTATGCAATGATATGGGATATGATGATATGCATGCAGGTGGTGTGGAGACCCTATGAGGGCATGACCGATGAGGGCCAGCCCTGGGTCGCAGTGGGCCGACCTCACTTTGGGCATGAGCTTTGGGTTCATTGCCTGAACGAGATCAAGCAGCTACGGCTTAGGCTATTCATGAGGACCCTCGGCCTACACCAGGAGTGGGTCGAGGTACGAGAGACTAAGGGGATTGGCAAGAAGACTCGTGGTCGCACGAAGGCGACCGACTGGAGAGTCGGGTTCCCTGACCAGTACGCTGACTGGCAGCGTGGCGGGACCCGAGTCACCTCACAGGCGGCGGACAGCTCCGAGTACCTCCGACGCTACTGGGAGGTTTACGCCGGTAGACCCCAGATGAGGGTCCTATGGGTACGTATGAATGCACTTTCTTTTAATTAATTACAAATGTTATATGTCTATTATGCGACCGATATGTGTGATGAATGCAGGATGCACGGGACATAGCAGCGATGGATAGCCTTCTAGAGGCCCAGCTGGATACTACTCGGGCAGACCTACAGACCCTGGTGAGTGTTTAATTATCTATATGCAAATGAATTCCTGAATTATTGATGATTAGCCACTGACAATCTTAATGAATGCAGCGTGCTCAGCATGGAGCGGCAGTGAGAGAGACTGGAGGAGCCTCCAGCTCGAGGGGGCCTAGTGCAGAGACGACTGCACTAGCGGAGCAGCTGGCAGGAGCGGTTGCTCGTGCCGAGACAGCAGAGCGTGACCTCGCCACATGGGTAAGCTTAAACTCAAACTCCAAAATGCATTTGATTATATATGATTATGTGTTCATGAAAATTTATGTTTTACAGACTGAGGAGCTCCGAGCCTCGCTTACTTGCATCGAGGCAGGACATCGTGCGATGGCTACCCAGGTAAGTTAAATAGCAATTTATTTCAATTATTTATTTCATGAATTATTGAATTAAATGTGGAACTGATGATTTGTTTATTGTTTGCAGACCACAGAGCTACATGAGGCACTTACCCAGGCTGCACTAGCTGGGACGAACTGGCCATCTGCGAGCAGTGAGTCGTGGAGCTCGAGGGTGCCTTGAGGCGGCGAGAGGAGCTACCTCAGGACTTGGTAGAGCTGAGAGTCCTCCTCGACGTAGAGAGGAGGGAGCGTGCCCGTGAGCGAGAGCAGCACCTGGCGGAGCGGACCTGTGATTGGGAGCAAGAGGCAGCACGCGAGCGGGAGCTCACAGACTTGAGGACCCAGCTAGCCGTCACTCAGGAGCGGCTGCGGGCGACCGAGGAGCGGCTCCAGCGAGGCCGGTAGCGGGCGAGAGCTGAGGGGTACTCCTTTACCAGATCTACCTTCGTGGCGGGTTCCTCTCTCCGGCAGAGGAGCGAGGCAGAGGAGCAGGCTCGAGCTCTAGCTACTTCCCGGGAGTCCATGCCCCCTCCGCAGGCACCTTGTCAGGACGACGAGGGTGAGGTAGAGAGTAGGAGAGAGGAGGGTGGAGGCGATAGCTAAGAGAGAGAGACTTACTTGTACTCCTCCATCCTCACACCTGTACTCAGATATTTTATATATACATATATATATGAGATTTTTTTGTTACCTGAGTTACCTTTAGTAGTTGAGCACTTGAGCACTTGTGTACTTCCGTGTTTGCTTTTCCTTCTTTTTTCGTTCTTGCCCTGTGCCTGTAGTTCACACTTAGACAAATAGATTAATCCATCTGTTCGGCTTGGCCCCTTGCTCAATAAGCAATGGGTTGTCACTTCTTTGATCTTGTTGACGGGTCAAGGGGCCAAGCCTCTAATCAATGAAGGCAGATAACAAAAACATATAAGGAAATGCAACATACAAGCACATAGATGCAAACTTGAAATAAAAGATGCCCACACAAGAATGCAATCAAGCACATGAGATGGAAAGCAGTAGGTTTTTTTATTCTTTTTTTCATTTTCTTACCCCCCCTTTTTTCGTTTTGAAAATGACGCCCTCGCGAACGAGCGTTGATTGAAAACAATCATTTTTTTAATTATTTAATTTAAAATGACAACATTGACAAAGCCGTTGATTGATGAAATGATGCCTACCTGGCGAGCGTGAATTTAAAAATTATCTTTTTTTCTTTTGTTCTCTTTTATTTGAAAATGACGACATTAGGAAAGTCGTGAATTATGGAAATGACGCCTGCCTATGGGGGCGTTAGTTAAGAAAAATATTTTTTGTTTGTTTTTTTATTTTATTTTTTTATGAGGCTAAGCATAGTACAAGGGTCTTAAACCTTACACAATCACTATCTCAAATTCATTAATCGTTCTTAAAAGATTTAACAAAGGGTCAACGTGCTTATTGACTTGTGCCTTTACTCATATTCTCTCGCGGCCCGTCCTTCTCAGTCGGTCTTTGCCATTCTTTGAGCTTATAACCTACCATGGAGGGAGAAGTGAAGAATAAGTTGAGGAAGCTCACGAGAGGTTTCCGAGACCCGGGAAACTTTCCTTCTCTTACCCTAATGCCTGTTAGGGTTCGATCTTCAGCTTAGGGAAATTTTGTTTGCTCTTTTTGCCCTTATTCACGCATGCTTACGACTAGGGTTTTCCCTGCGGGGACTTCGCCCTCTTGACATACCTCTCTTTTGCTGGTAACTTTCTCTTTTCTTTTCTCTTTTAAAAAATAAAGACCTAATTGTACTTGGATAAGCATTTTGTTCCCTTTTGGGCCTGACTTCCACCTACTAGGGTGGCGGGCAGGTTTGGTTAGCATTCCTTGACTCGTACTCCCTCTCATGAGCCGAAGAGAAGAGAATAGGTAAAGTTTTTACACTCTTAGTTTGATTCTGACTTTCCTTAAATTTTGGACCACTCGAGTTTAAGAGTAAAGCGTGTAGTGTGTGCATGAATTGACCCCAAGGTTAAACCATCAAGACTGAAAAATGAATTAAGGATCTTGATTTTTTGGGCTTGCAGCCTACGCACCATGCCAGCCTGTAATTTTTTTCACATTTTTTTGTTTATTTTCTTTTCTTTTTTCTCTTTTTTTCATTTTCTCTCTTTTTTCTTTTTTTTTAAAGACTTAGGGATAGTATTTCTTCAAATAAAGACCATTCCAAGGGTGAGCCAGTTCTTCCCCTTCAGCATTAATCAATTTGTAGCGTTGCCAGGATAAACATCTTTTATTACGTAAGGGCCCTTCCTAGTTCGGTTGAGTTTTGAACGAGGTCCACCTGGTTTTACAAAATTCTTTAATTACCATTTCATCGATTTTAAATTTTCTCTCAATTACTTTCTTTTGGTAAAAACGTGAAAGCCTGTTTTGATAAATGCGCGCATGTTCAGCGGCGGCCAAACGTTTCTCATCTAAGAGTTCCAACTAAGTAAGGAGAGATTCACGGCGCTCATCAATAGAGAGTTCCTTGTCCAACTGTACCCTAAGAGAAGGGATAAGGATCTCATAAGGGACTACCGCCTCTATTCCATAAGTGAGGGCGAAAGGGGTTTGCCCAGTAGGAGTCCGAATGGATGTTCGGTAGGCCCATAGAGCTTCAACCAGCTTTTACGGCCAATCCAAAAATTTATTAGCCTCACACGTTTTCTTGATAATTTTGATCAAAGTTTTATTAGTTGCCTCTGCTTGACCATTGCCCTGCGGATAATAAGGAGATGAATGATGCAATGCAATGTTATACCTGTTGCAGAGGTCCTGAAGCTCTTGAGAGATGAATTGTAGTCCATTATCGGTGACGAAGGTATTCGGGATGCCGAATCTTGTGATGATGTTCTTTATTATAAATTTGCAGACGGTTGACGCTTTAATCTCCGCGTACGCTTCCACCCACTTGGTGAAGTACTCCGTGGCCGTGAGTATAAACGATTTTGGTTTTGTGAGGAGGTTCAAATCACCAAGAGGTCCAATGATACCGAAAGCCCACATGGACAAAGGCCATGGGGAGGACACAGGGTGGAGTGAAGAAGCAAGAGAATGAATTTTGTCGGCGTGTAATTGGCACTTGACATACCTTCGAACATAGATAGAGCAGTCCTCTTCTAGAGTGGGCCAATAGAAGCCTAATCTAAGATTTTCTTAGCTAGCATCTGACTATTGACATGGCCACCACACACTCCTGAATGCACCTCTTCCACGACCTTCCAAGATTCATCATCGTCGAGACACCATAAAAAAATCCAGTGAGACCTCTTCTATAAAGCACACCTCCAACTAGGGTATCTCTGAGCAACTCTTCGAATGGCTTTCTTTCTTCAGCCATGGCTTCCTCAGGATAAGACTGATCTTGGCAATTTCATAGTACCATGGCTTCTCTCATCATCCAATTCTTCCTCTAAATCCATCAACATGATCTCCTTATTCTCAATGATTCAACCTTGCTTAACCTTCTTGAGCACCTCCTCCTTAATACTGAGGAAAGTTGGATCTTAACAGCAGGAGTGAGACGCCTGTGAACAATAATCGAGTGAAAATCCCTTTCGGAAGGAAAACCAAGGAAGAATCAAGAGAAGCAAGAGCATCAGCCAGAATATTCTGATCACGAGGAACATGAACGAAGATTAGCTTGGTGAAAAGCTTGGCATAAGCAGAAGTCAATTCCTGATAGGGTTTGAGTTTAGGATTGAGCGTGTGGCACTTGGTGAGCACTTGGTGAAGAATAAGTTGACTATCACCTATAATCCGCAATTGGGTAACACCGAATTGATGAGCGGCCTCCAGTCTGGCCAGAAGAGCCTCATACTCAGCTATATTGTTTGTAACTGGAAATGCAAGTTGAGAGGCAAGCGGAATAGTGATACCCTCAAGTGATAGAAGAACAACGCCGATCCCTTTCCCTTTTGAATTCAAAGCTCCATCAAAATGTAACGTCCACATCGAATCAGGCTGATTGACGGACATTAGTTCTTCATCTGGAAACTCTGAACGAACATGGTCAAATCTAGGGAGAGGGTGATGAGCGAGATGTTCTGCTATGGCATAGACTTTAATCACTTTTTACTGAATATAGATGATATCAAATTGAGAAAGGAAGCTTTGCCATCGTGCTAATCGATCAGTGAGAACAGATTTTTCAAGGAGGAACTTTATAGGATTCATGCGAGCAATGAGATGAACCTCGTGAGCCAAGAAATAATGCTTGAGTTTCTGAACTACCCAGACCAAAGCAGCACAAGTCTTCTCCATGGCTGAGTATTTTTGCTCACAGGGGTTGAGAAGTTTGGATAAATAGTAGGCTGCCCTCTTCTTACCTTCTTCATCAACTTGCGCAAGGACAGCACCTACAGAGTCATCCAGGACAGAAATATAGAGAACAAGCGGTTTGCCTGGAATTGGCGGCCTCAGGACAGGAGGATTGGCCAAATAATCTTTTAGTCCATCAAAAGCTGCCTAACACTTATCATCCCAATTAAATTTAACTCCTGACTTGGTAAGCTCGTAAAACGGCCTACACCTTTGTGAGTGCTGGGAGACAAACCGGCAGATAAATTGTAACCTCCCGATCAATCCTCGAACTTCCTTCAAATTCTTTGGAGGGGGTATATCCCTTATTGCCTTTGCCTGTTGGGATCAATCTCAATACCCCTCTTACTTACGATGAATCCAAGCAACTTTCCCGACGAAACACCAAACACGCACTTCTTGGGGTTCATCTTTAACTGATACTCCCGTGCTCTTTGCAAGACTTTGGCCAGAACCCCGGGATGCTCGATCCTCGTTCTTGATTTACTACCAGGTCGTCCACGTACACTCTATATAAATGTGGATCATATCATGAAAAATTACCATCATAGCCCTTTGATAGGTGGCTCCGGCATTCTTAAGTCCGAAGGGCATGACCACATAGCAATAAGTTCCCCATGGTGTAGTGAACGATGTCTTCTCTTGATCTCTCAGCCAAGCGAATCTGATTACAACCTGAAAAGCCATCCATAAAGGAGAGAGTCTCATACCCTGCCGTGTTGTCGATCAAAACATCAATATGTGGGAGGGGGAAGTCATCCTTAGGACACGCGCGGTTGAGGTCCCGAAAGTCTACGCAAATTCTAACTCTTCCGTCTTTCTTCATGACTGGGACGATGTTAGCCAGCCAATTGGGATAGAGGATGACTCTAATGAATCTGGCCTTATGAAGCTTATCGACCTCCTCTTTCATCTTTAAAGCCATGTGAGGGTGGAAACATCTTAACCGCTACTTGACTGGTACGGACCCTGGCTTAAGTGTAAGATGGTGTTCAACAAGCGCAGGGTCCAAACCTGGCATATCTTTGTAACTCCATGCAAACGCGTCTTTATATTCTTGAAGAACTTGAATAAGCGCCTCCTCTTCAGAGGGCGGCAAATTTTTGCTAATGAGGACAATCCTAGGGTCTTCCTCAATACCCATATTTATTTATTTGGTATGCTTTTCTACTGAGGCTGATGGTTCGTCGAATCTTCTCATACCACTGGCGAAAACATCAGCCTCGTCCTCATATTCTTCGTAATCTTCATCCCCCTCTTCAATAGGGTCTTCATCGTTCATGATTTCACACACACCAACCCTTCATCTAAAGAACACACATCCTCACATTCTAAATTCGACAGGAGTATCAGATCCTCCAAAAACTTGGGAAGAGCTAAGCATGCCCGACATCTTCTAGCTAAATTTAGCAAGAACCTATGGGGAATCTGCCTACCCTTGGATTTCTTATGCGAAGCTCCCCCATAAGTCTTATTAGAAGGAGAGGGAGAGGAACAAGATGACAAGCTAGACGAACTACCCTGACCTAAATGAGGTGGAGGAGAAGAAGACGAAGATGCAATGGATACAGGAGGGGATACAGGGGGAGCCTCCTCGTCGGAGGAGAAAAGAAGGTCCACTCATGAACCTTGAAAGAGCGGCCCTTGGATCGGGGCGCGCTCCGAAGCAAGATAGGAGGTCTCTTCAAAAGAGATGGAAGATTGGAGAGTTTGAATTTTGGCATTTTTTTCGTTTTCAATAATAAAGCAATGAGAGGAAGGAATAGGAGGTGGTGTTGAGATTGAGAGATTAGCGAAAGATTTAATAAGTGATTGCCCACGCGTGGGCGTGATGGAGAGTTTAGAAAATTGCTCGAGGAGCAAAGGGGAATTGGAGGAGAAACTTGAAGTGAATCTGGAGAAAAGGATATCAAGACCGCGGGCGGTCTAGGGATATCTAAACAAAATATTTTATCAAGCAAATGGACAACAATTGTTGGATGGATGGATTTAAGAGAGAAAAGGCCGGCCCACAGCCTATCCACATTGAAGCCTTCTTCATACGGCACATCTGGCTCCCCGTATCTGTGTAGTTGCTTAACAGCTACCTTTTGTTAGTGATTACCGCTGGCTTTTCAATCAGTTCATGAATCAATGGCGGCCACTCCGGATCAGTTGGCATGAACAGACAGCTTAGAGCAATGGTAATGTCGTTCATGTCGAACCATCGGTACCAGTCACATTTCGAGTCATCCATTTTTCTTCTTTTGTCTGGACGTAAGGACTCCAGGGCTTTATATGTAGCCAGTGGGGCTATGTGGCGAGCAAACTGCCGGGCATGTACATCTTGACAATCTGGCATGGAAGTAACTAGTGTGGTTTGCTCATCATTATGAGTACCCCCTTTCACAAAGTGTGTTTGTAAGGTCCATGTGAGAGGCTGCCGGTCTGTTTTAAGAGTGGAGGTCATGATGGCCCATGGCCCTTCTTCATCTTTGTCTTTGCTTGCCCTTTGTACCCCAGGCCACCCCGGGGAATCATCTTCTAGTGCTTGACAGGTTTAACTCGGCCTTGAAGATTAACTCCCAAACCTTTGCCAGTTCTGTACCCCATTTTCATCAAGATATTCCATCCAGGATATTCAACATATTTTTCTTTTTCTTCCCCTGGGGAAGTAGGGGTGTCATCACAACTGATGCCGGCTTAGTAACTGGAGGCCTTAACAAGTCTTTCGCGGGTCGGCAACATCCAATTCTGAGAGCAAAGGCCTATTGGAAGGCCACATAGAAGGCACCGATGTTACGGAATGTATATCTTCCGTCGGCAAAATGGGCATACTAGTAACTTTGATAATGCGCCCTTTGTGCGGAAATTTTATACATTGATGGTTCGTGGAGGGCACAACATCAAGCTCCTGAATGTAAGGGCGGCCCAGAATGCCGTTGAATGTCGGGTCCATATCTAGAATGTGGAAATCCGATGTAATTGTGACCGGACCCAAACCCACTTTTAAAGTGATCATCCCTAGGGGAGGTTTCTTAGTATTGTCATAAGCCGTGACAATGATTGTAGATGGCCGGATTTGACTTTCCGAATGTCACACATTTTCAAAGTACTTGGTGGCAAAACATTGATTGACGCCCCGGTATCAACCAAACATTGTTTTACGGCCACCTTATTAATATCAACGGAAATGCACAATGCATATTTCCTGGCCTGCTGAGGAGCCAATTCATGTTCATAAAAAGTAATGGCCGGTTGATTGCTGGCTGGACTTAGAACTGTAGTGACCTGTTCAACTGGAATGTCTTCATTCACCATTACTTTCTGTAGATATTGCTTTAAGGCCAACTAATGTGTAGTCGATCTTCTAATTAATTCCAGAATGGAGATCCGGGTCGATGTTCTGTCTAGATGCTTTAATATATCATATTCAGTGCCCGGTATAGACTCATGTTCATGTTCTCCCTGCTCTTGTAGCGGCTCCTGCTCCCACTGGGGAAACACTCGGTGGAACAACCATCCGCTACGAAGCACCATTGTCTTCGGCGCCTCTGTTGGGCCTGGAGTGGGTGAAGGGTTAGAGGAGGTAGAGGGAACAGTGGAAGGCGTGTTGGATGCTGGGGCAGGATTAGTAGAAGGAGGTATTCTTATAAGGGGCCTCGCCGGTTGGGGGTTATCGAAGGTGTAAGTGGAGACCGGGTGATTGGTGTGACGGCTGGACGGACAAGGAGGGGCCTCGGAAGCATGGTAGTGGTAGACGGGGTAGGTTGTGGTGGAACCGGAGGGGAAACGGTTGTCAGCGGGGGGCAGATACGGAGAGGTCTATTTGGTGGAGGGTTTTGGGGTGAAGGAGAATTTATAGGTTGGCGTATAAGAAGAGGCCGTGAAGGAGTAGGGTTAGGGTTAAGTGGCCCTGGAGTGGTGGAACGTATGAGGGGATGCGGCAGTTGGGAGGAGGGTACAGGTTGAAGCCTTCTTAGCAATTGTGGTGGCTGACTAGAGGTTTGGTTAACGGCCCCGACAGAGGCGCGCTCTTCATGCCAGCCCTGCCCTCTCTCCACTTCATGGATTGAGGTGACAAGGTTTACTTGTTGATTTTGAACTGGGTGCTCCGATAGCGGATTATTAACAATCCCCATATTTGGCTGGGGTGCAGGAGCCTGCTGTTGCTGAGGGGGAGGTACTGCTGGTTGCTGAGGAGGCTGTTGAGCCTGTGGTTGCCGAGGAGGCCTTCGTGCCTTCAAAGTAGCGATGAATCTTCTCATCTCACCCAATCAATATCACCTTGGTCATTCATATCATATATGTAATCTTTAAAGTGAAAGCAATTATCAATCGTGTGCCCCAGCTGCCTGTGGAAGACGCAATACCGAGAAGTGTCTACATGTTGTGGCCACACCGTTCTTTCCTTAGGCAAGGTGAGCGCATTGGCGGCCATGAGGGCGTTGAAGATATCTGGTAGATTTTCAGGTAACAGAGGATATTGGGCCCTTCGGGGACCCAATGGTCTTCTCGATTGTTGCGGTTGTTGTGGCGCATAATTGGCTGGCGGGGGTACCTGGTGGTATTATGGGGGTTGATTTTGTGGGGTAAAGTGGGGTTGTTGTTGCTATTGCGGTGGAGGAGGCCGGAAGGTCTGAGACGGGTTATTATTCAACTGGTGGACTTGGTTTTGGAAGGCGGGCTATTGTGGTGGCGGCCTTTGATTTGGAGGGTGACGAAAGGGTGTGGAATTTCCAAACGTGCTCACCTGCTCGTTAGTAACAGTGCCTTCGGTGGTTGCACTAGTATTGCCAGCATTGACGTTCTTTCTCATTACCTCCAGTCTTGGTTCAAATATGCCTATAATGGGCGAATCTTTCATCTGTGTTTGTATGTATCTAGCTCTTTCATAGAGCTCTTCCATGGTGCTTAACTTGTTCATGGCTAGAATATGACGAAACTGTAGAGTGGAGTTTGATATGATCATTTTGAGTTGCTCCGTCTCTGACAGTGTGTCTTTTAGTCTTTCGGCCATGGCTCTCCATCTATATGCAAATAAAACAAAGTCCTCCTCGGGCTTCATCTTTTCGGCAACCAAATCAGTAACAGACAAGGAGGGACTCACACGGTCCTTGTACTTTTGCAGAAACTTTCGTTGAACTACGTCAAAGTCACTGGCATCAGCCGGCTCCAAGGAATAAAACCATTCCAGCGACGGACCATCTAAAGACCGCCTAAAGAGATAGGCTAGAGAGGTCTTGTTATCCTGCCAGAACGATGCCTCGTACATAAAATCTTTTAAATGGATGAACGGATTGCCCGTTCCATTATATCGCCAGAAATTTGACATCTCGGATGGGGGTAAGTGAAAGACTGGCAGAGTGGGAAGGGTAACTTCGGGAGCGGTCTTCGGTGCCTGACCTTCTTCAGCTGCTTCTCCATACTAGCAATCTTTTGGTGGAGTAAGGTGTTGGTATCAGACTCGACTGGGGCCGGATTAGAAGAATATTGGTTCGGCATAGGCCTTTTTAGAAATTGAGGAACAGGAGGTTGTTGAGGCCTATTAGTGGAGTGACTTGCCGGTTGGACCGGTGTAGTCATAACAGGAGTTGGTGGGCGCGAGGGCACCCTAGGTGCGACCACCTAGTCGTTGGGAAAGTTAGCATAGTGGCCACCCGCGGCCTGGGGAGGGTTGGAAGATGACGGTACGGATTTTCCTTTTAAGGCGGCTTGGACCGCCTGACGTTGGGAGTCATCTAGCTGAGTTAAAGCATTCAGAAAATCATTGAAGTTGAAAGAAGGGGACGTGTCCCCAGAAGTATTTTGAGTGGTAGGCTTGGCCTGTGAGGAAGGCTCAACCCCCTGAGAAGTAGTGTCCACCATGTGGACTTGAGGGTAATGAGTGGGAGAGGGAGCATAGTTTCCCTCATGGTAGACGGAATTCTGAGAGGGAATCTCATAAAATGGGTCAGATTGACCCTCCTCGTAACCATCGTAGGTATACCCATAGTTGGCCATACTGACGATCTTACCTGAATGGAGCTTCATGCTTTAAGGAGAGAAATATTTTTCCAATAAGCAAGTGTAAGCAAGAGATAATCACCCAAACAAACAGGATATACACTCAAGTTGTAATGAACCCAAAGATTTTAGGTTTTTCTTTGGAGATTTGGTGAGTTTTAAAGTATAATGAATTCTCTCCTTTGAATGTGGGTCCTAGTCGGGAGTTTGGGTATAATCTCCGGGTTAACTAGGTTCTTTGTCTCTCCTCACCAACGTATGGGCTAACTATACTCCAGGTGCTTCAAAGGTACAACCTACCTGGCGTCTGTGAGGGAATTCACGGGTGCGGGGACTTACGGAGGCTTGGTTTAGGAATTTTCGGTCTAATGAGACGGAATGCTCAAAGGAGGGTCCTTCCTTCACCAAGAGGGGGGTGTGAGATCCTAAGTGTGTAGAGAGAGGAGGTCTCTCAACCAAATCCCTAGAATGCGCTCTAATGCAGGCAGATCAAGCAGATAGTGATCACATGAGCAGTAATAGCAATCAACAGGTGAGAGCACAGTAGTAAACAGGGTTGTGTGGGCACAGAATAAAATGATGACCTCGCAGAGGTTGCTATATCAACAAGCAGCGACTGAGTCTCAGTCGCTAATCACTATGAATAGTGCAAACAGAAAGCAATCAAAATGAAATAGCGCCTTAGAGTGAGGCGCTGCCTGTAGAAATGACGCCTCTTTACAGGGGCGTCAGATAGCAGTAAACAGTACTCAAAGTGATGAATAAAAATAATGGTAATCCAAGTAACGCCTTTGAGTAAGGCATTGTACCACCGAAAGACGCCTCTGTGAGGGGCATCAAAATGCAGCAAACAGTAACCAGAAAACAACGTATGAAATGAACAACAATCCAGAAATGACGCCTTTCTTTAAGGCGTTGAATTCAGAAATGAAGCCTCTGAGAGGGGTGTTGATTAGGAAAATGATAGAAATGTGGAAAATAAATGGAAACAGCGCCTGTGTGGACGGTCGTTGTATGTATAAATGACGGCAGTAAAGGGGGCCCTATTCAGTTCAGAGAACCGAATGCCCTGGTAACTGACAGAAATCAAATTTCTTTTCTAAAAAAAATTTCTATGGATACTTCAAAAATTGGCTAATCCAGTGGGGGGTGTGCACGTGGTACACAAGGGGAGTGTGCTACGTGGAGAACGAAGGAGGGGCACACGAGGGTGCCAAAGGAGGGGCACGCGATGGTGCCAAAGGGAGGGGCACGTGAGGGTGCCAAACGGAGGGGTAATCAAACTAAAAACAAAAGGGGTCCCACCATGATCGCCAATTTGTGAACGTGTCACATAGATATTTTAAAGAGAAAAGAAAAAGATTTCAAGAATAAAAATAAAATAATAAGCTAAAAATATGCTAAAATAAGTGGGACATAAAGGAAAAGAGGATGAGCATGAGATGCTCTATGGAGGGTGATCGCCAGAGGGGTTACCTTAAAAAATGCAAAGATGATCGCATGTACCTTGTATGAAGCGGGTGAGATTGCAAGTTCTTCCTTCCTCCTTCTACCGGCCGGCCGATGAAGGGGGTTTATAGCTTGATTACCCTTGCACAAACACACAGAAAATAAAGATATGGATTAGCCAAGTGTGTAGTATCAATGCTCTAAAAATATAGAATTAATCAAATTAAGCATGAACACACCTTGTGTGTTTTGGTTTAAACCCCTTAAGAGGAGTAACAAGGTTGGGATAATATGGATGATATGCAAAGCTAACAGGTGATGCGCAAAAACAAGTGATGTAAAGCAAGATGTGCATAGTATGATGTGATGATAATTTCCTCCAGCGAAGATAGCTAGGAGAAAAGGTGCGTATGCGATATGAATAAACTAAACTAAAAGATTAAGGGGAAGCCCCTGCTGTAGTGTGTGCAGCAGTATAGGGAAGAATACGAGCCACAGCGGCTGCAGCAGTAGGATGAAGAACTCGTGGGTATGAAGAACTGCCGCCTGTAGGAAGAAGATTCATCCGGAGAAAGAGCCACTGCCGAAAGAGGAACACCGTGAAGAACCTGCAAAAACAAGACTCTCTCCTTTATGTTCAAAAGCTCACACAGTGCAATTGTTCTTCTTATTAAGCTCTCGTTCCCTTTCGCGTGTGTGAGATTCAAGTGGTATTTATACGCCAAAAGTCCTTGTATCAATAGGATTAAAACAAGGAAATCAATCCTCCAACAAGAAACCCTCTTCCCAATCGAACACTAAGTGTAAATGGGGAAAGGATCATCACTGGAAGGTAGCAGACGCAAAGGAGACGGAAGTGCAAATGATGACGTAAGGAGGGGCGCCAATTGAAATGACGACAACCTTTAAGTCATTAATTCCTGGATTTATTTATGGCAATAAAGGACTTTCCTTATTTAAAATTGAGAAATGACGCTTGTTTAATTGGACGTTAAATAATCAACGCCCCTCATGCGGGTGTCAATTCCTTGAGTTTTATTTTGTTTAGGATTCATAAAATCCAGGAAAAAATGCCTGTGTGAACAGTCGTCCATTGATTAAAACACGCCTCTCATCAGGTCGTCAGTTAAATGACGCCCTCCCTCCAGGCGTTAATTGCAATTATTACAGAAAAATGCCAAGAAAGTACAATTATTATGGAAAAATTATCAAAGAATTAGAAAAACTTCATATTAAGCCAATATTGAAGTCCACTTTGGGGCGTCACGTGGTGATATAAAAATTTCTCAACATAGCATCGATTTTGGCGTGTCTACAACCGCCGCTGGGCCTTGGTGGTCTATCGCATGACTGCCGAGCCCTGGTGACACTCTGGGTCAGAAAACAGCCCACCTAGGGCCGCCTCTAAAAAAATGGTTCCTGGAAGGACCGTTTTCATTCTGGAAAATCGAGAACGGCGAGAATGGCCCACAAACGCCATTCCACGCCCCATTCACCCCCAGGTGATATGGAAACAAAATGGAAACCCTTCCCCATGCCCCAAGGCATCCAATGACACCATCCAAACTCCAAATAACGCAGTAAAACGCTAGATCCGACGCTCAATCCCAAAACATGGTTTTCTCGTCCCAGCATGAAAATACGCCCCACTTTGCCTCACCTCGGCCTAAGAATCACGGGAAAGGCAATAAACGAGCTAAGGTTCCGTCACCCTACCTCGGGGTTGTTGGATATATGTTGTTTTGATGATGTCTGACCATGACTCATTGATGAGTCCATTTTGCATTTGATGATGTCAACACTCTTACATTTCAGGTCATTATAAGTAAAGAATAAGAAATCAAGAATGGCACAGAAAATGAAGCAATTGGATGCACAAAAATCAAGATAAGTGATATTACTTATGGGTACAAATGCACAGAAATCAAGGCAAAAGGTTGCACATAAATCAAGGCAAAAGACTGTATAGAAATCAAGGCAAGAGGTTGCACAAAAATCAAGGCAGATCTTACTTAGGGTCATTGCTCTAAGGAACTGAAGAAACTGAAGAAGTTTCAAAATGTGCACCGACATACATACGCTTGCAACAGCTGCGAGCGAAAACATGTGCACTGACCTACATATGCTTGCCTCAGCTGCGAGCGGGCAGATGTTCACCGACCCTAGCTGCGAGCCGGGAAGACATGCACCGACCTTGACTGGGCGACAATACTAATGTGCACAGACTTTGGTGTGCTAAGCTCTAAACATGCACCGACCGTGAAGTGTGCTTGGAACAGTGATATGCACCGACCTCCTTGCTGAAGTTTAAAGTGTGCACGGACCCTGCTCAGGAAGTGCACCGACTTCTATGCTGCACAGACCTGGTTCATCAGGCTGCATCGGGTTTACGTAAGAACTGCACCGACCTTACTGAACAAAAGTCATATGTGCACCGACCTCAACTGGAGGAAATCCAAAGCTGCACCGACCCTTGACAAGGGCAAGCATCCAAATGTGCACCGACCTCTGCATGCCTGGGTGAAGTGAAGCTTGCACTGACCTTGAAACATGCACCGACTTCAGATGCTTGGGCGGAAAGAAACTTGCACTGACCTTGAGTGCTCGTAGCATGGATGTGCACCAAGTTTGTTCTAGTGTGCACGGACCTAGCTCCTCAATTTGCATAGACCTTACTGAGGAAGTTCAAGATGTGCACCGACCTGCATGCGAGGAACCTTGAAGCGTGCACTGACCTTGAAGCTTGCACCGACTTCATCTGAAGGATATCTAAATGTGCACCGACCTCTACTGAAGAGGCTCTTAATGTGGACCGACCCTGCTGAGGACCAAGCTTCTTATGTGCATTTACCAATGCCCAGTAGAACAATAAACTGCACCAACCTCCACTGAAGAAATCCAAAGTTGCACTGACCTTGCCAAAGGCCAAGGATCTTATCTGCACCGACCTCACTGTTCACGTCCAGAAGCTGCGCGGACCTTATTGAATCAACAGAAGGTGTTTGATGAAATGTCTTAGTGAGCCAAACTACCTCCGGTTTAAGCAGCTTTCTGTCATTTCGATTGGGTGATCCAGAGAGCAAAAATAGGAACCGCAGGTGTCCAAAAATACATCTTTTGAGGTCTGGAAACGTCTCCTTGGTCAGTCAACATTTTGGTAATCATGGGTTGCTATATCAGTCCTTTTGGTCAGTGGAAAAGCAAGCTACCATTTGTGGGAAAAGTCACCTTTCCTGGTACGTAACTTTTTGCCTCCACCCAATCAGCTGCTCTGTCTCTGAGCTTGCACAGGACAAGAGGATGTCCTTTACTGCCCAGCATGTAGAAAAGAAGATCCTACATATCTTGCTTGGGAGCTCCTACTCTCATACATTTTCCTGTCAACCAAAATAAGAAATTCCAAGAAATGTTTTCTGCTAGCTCCGTGGCCAATCAGAGGCTGCCAAGGCAAAAGCTCCCTGAAGACAAATAATAGATTATGAAGGGCCAATCACATACGGGCTGAAACCTCCCGCTGGGAGGACTGCTTGCGCCTATAAGAAGGACTCCATGCTTGAAGAAATGCTGCTACTATCGTTGCTGCTGAAGTTAAAGATCAATCCCGAGAGAGAAAGAGCAGAACGTGAGAAAGATCTGAGTAGGATCCTCATTCAGCTAGCCAGCCAACCACTCAATCAGCCATCCAACTCTGTCCTCATTACCTCGCAATCTTGCACTGTCATTCGAAGTGTCTCTCGAGCAATGAAGAAAGAAAGAATCCAAGAGAGGAGTGTAGCCCCTCTTACGTCTAGACTGAGCCTAAGGAGAAGTCAGATTGGACTTGTGTCCAGATCTGTTCCAAGGTGCTACAAGAGCAAAATCTGAAGCCACCGTCTGGTTATCATTTTCTGATTGTACATTTCCTTTGCCTCATCTTCATATCAGGAAAGTTGTTTTCTCACTACACCTGCAGTTTTGTTTCTTTTGTGTTTTTCATTTTATCACATTCCATCAAGAAATCGTCCCAACCGGTTTATGTGTAGGAAACCACCCCTGCCAGTTTATGTGCAGGAAGACAGACTGGGGGTTCTCCTTGGTCTGTAGTTTGGGGCGTCGTCCCCAAGTGTGCTGCGTTTGCAGCGTGTGGTAAAGTGATGCGGGATGGACCACGGACACGACTCGAATTAGAAACGCGATCCTCGGACTCTAGACGAGCTCGTGATTGTCCCTTAGCGAGGGAAGCGTCGGACGTGCGCGGTTGAGAAACCGGAAGTGAGCTAGGATGGTCGGCTCTTTCTAGTGCCCGGATCGGGTCACGGGACGGTAACGTGCTCTCTCGCAGCAGCGGCGATATAAATATAAAGCGAGCTAATTACCCTATCATGCTCTCTAGCAGCAGCATAAGAGATATATATGAATAGAGCAAATGCCGAGTAAGGGAGCGAATACGATACCTCCACGCTCTCGGCGTGGGGAAGACGGACCCGACCGAACTCGTACTCCCGGGACAGTTAATACATGAATATTATAGCAATACAAGTATGCTGCCCACTCCACGTAGGGAGGTAAAGGGCTACACAAGTGGGTCTGGGAGGACCGATTTCAGGTTGACGGGCGGCTTCTCGCATAGCTTCAGTGGCACACGAACTCGTGACTGTGGGGCCCACGTGCTGGTCGGAGGGGCCGTGTGGGACCGGGCGGCACCGCTGTAGTGGGAGACGCCTGGGGAAGCACTCCCTGGGATGGCGGCATGCTGGAACGTCAACCGGAGGCCGGGCGGCTCCGTTCAGCACCGGTCGGAAAAACCGGCCACGGATCTGTAGGTTCTGTTTTGAGACGCGCACTCCGGCGAGATCGCTCGCTACGACCAATCCCGATCTCGGATCGACGATCAGGAGGTACCGTTGGAAAACTCTCTGGAAATTCTTCAAGATAGGACTAGAGAGAGAAGCTGGATCTGCACGGATCTGGACTTTATTGAATTTTGAAGTTTCTGTTGTACAGTACCTGAACTCTCAGAATAGCTGGGAGTTTTCCTGAGAGTTGCCTTTGACCGCAAAGAAAACTTCCGAATCAGACTTCAAGTCCTTCATGAAAGTTGTGGAGGGGAAAAAGAGGAAAACGGCCATATTTTGTGTGGAGGGATTGGTGGAGGCTACGATTTACTATGAATTTTTCACTGACTGGTGGTCGGATCTAGAAACAGGCTGACAGAACTGTAGATGGATCGATAAGAGAATTTATAAAAATATGAAAAGAGCTTTTAAAATTCCACGAAAAATTGGAGGTGGAGAGGAAGGTGGACAGAACTTCCAATAAAATTGGGAGCTCCTGCAAAAATTAAAAAGTGGTGCGGATATGGAAAACTTAGGGTTGCTGTCACTGTAGACAGAATTCTGGAAGATCTGGGATGACCTGAAGACCAAAAATGGGAAAATAGCAAAAGAAGGAATTTGGGCTTGAATTTTTTTGTGAAGATAGGGGTTAGAGACGGGAACCACTCTTGAAAATGTCAACTCCAGAGGAGGTGGGAGGTGAGAGCAGAAATTCGGGGAAGATGCTTCTATCCTGGATGGATTGAATACCGAAGATGACTTTGCGGCGGCTCGATGGCGGCACGAACGGCGACGGCGGCGGCACCGATGATTACCGGAGGTGGAGAAGAGATGATAGAAGGGATACCACTCTAGAAATGGGGTTGGGGAAGATGAAAACCAGAGGGGAGAGAGCTAGGGGCGCAAGAAGCTCCAATGCACAAATGAATTTTCTTCTTTCATTAATTGTAACAAATGGAAATTACAAGCTTTTATATGCTACACATCAAATCCAATCTCCACCATTGGATCTAGAGATGGGGAAGGGATGGCCTATATTAAATGTGGCCAACACAAAAATAAAATAAAATAATCCAAGTGGGAGGGGGCGCCCCCTTGACGAGGGTGAATGGGTTGAATGGGTAGGTAGCCTACCTTTGAAAATTTTAACCACTTGTCTACCCATGTGTCATTTGACATTCAACCCTTCTAGATGTCCACCTAGGATGGTTGACCAACCCCACATAGGTGACATGGACCAATGGGAAAGGGCTGAGGGCCCCCTTGCTTGGGCCTACTGGAATTTTACATATAAACCCACTAAGACCTACAATTGCGTACCTATATAACACAAGGGTATACATACAAATATGAAAGGACATAAATGCAAACAAAATGTGGACGGCCTTGCTTCGATGTCCCCATCATAAAGCCTCACCGGGTTTGGTGAGGGTTGGACGTAGGTTGCGGGTCTGGAACCGAACCACCTTAAAATCCCTGTGTTATGGTTGTGTATTTTATGTGATTGCTCCATATCCCCTATCTCCATTCACAGGTTGGTGTGCTCACTTAATCATATGCAATCGGGGTTATTCTCTTTGCACACTCAAGCTATTAGATTTGCACCTTTGCTTCATCCTGATACCATTTGGGCCTCAACGTTCTGCCTGCACCCCGTTGGCTACCTGTTGCACTCTTGCACACAGGCACCTACCTGGTAGCATTGCCAAGGAAATCAGTTTGGTCACACATTCAGCTAGTCATCTCACACTCAGTTAATGTGTGTTGAGATCCATGCTATCTAGTGCTATAAGATCACACTCAGTCCTTACACTCTGCTTTACCGTTTCCACTAGAGCCACTCCTACTCAATCCGCTGTGCTTTGTACTTAAGTACTTTATTTATTCTATAGGAGTGGTTTATGCGCATTGGTTTGAGAGATTTTCAAATAGGCTAAAGTTCGTGAAAGGATCTATTCAACCCCCCCTTCTAGATCCTATTGCACCACGTGGGACCCAACAATTGGTATCAGAGCCAAGCTATGTCATTCACAGATCTCACGATCTGCAGAGAAAAGATCCCGGTGCATTTTGGGAAAATGGCTTCATCTGCTATACATGCTTCGATGGTTTTTCCGCCTACTTTTAATGGTTCAGATTTCTCTACATGGCTAGGGAAAATGCTCATTTATGTTAATTCCATAGATCCACAGTTATGGACTCTTATATACAATGGTCCTCATGAGCTACCATCAAATATTGATGTCTGGTTAGCTGATCAAAGGGCCAAAAATGTTGATAACCATGCTGCCTTCAATCTGATAAGAGCTGGAGTAGATGTCACCATGTTTCCTTTTGTTTCCAGTTGCAGCACGGCCAAGGAGATCCTTGATGGACTGGCCAGCATCCACAAAGAAGGAAATGGGAATCATTGTCTAATGGCCAACAGCCCAGATCAGCCAAGCAATTCATCTTCATCTCAGGTAAACTCTGATCCTGAGGACTTTACCTATGATGAACTTGCGGATGCATATGATGAGTTGGCTAAGCAGAACAAGAAGCTTAAGTCTGAAAACAAAATATTGAAAAAGAAGCTTGAAAATAATCTTGCAGATAGCTCTCCCTATAAAAAATTATCTGATCTTGAGCAAGTGAATGAAACTCTCGTGATTGACATAGATACACATAAAGAACACATTGCTTGCTTAAAGGATGAAAATAAAATCTTGCTAGCTGAAATCACTAGGTTAGAAGTAACTGTAAGACAGCTTCAGGATGAATCTAAATCCTTGTCAAACAACCCAGACTTGACTGAAAACAAGGCTTATATTGAAGAAAATGAAAATTTGAAAAAGCAAAACAATGAGCTTCTTGCTAAGCTTCAGGCATGTAAAAAAGGTAAGGGTGCTAGTGTTGTTGACTTAGAAAAACTGGCCACCATTCAACAAGATTTTGATTACTGCAGAACTGTGAACGTCATGTTGAATGAGCAGCTTGCTGCGTGTGAGACAGATTTGATTAACTCTGAATAACACATCACTTCACTTGAAAAGGAAATCCAAGATCTGAATAACTCCTTGTCACGAACTGCTCAGGGACAAGAGAGCCTAGGGAGAGTGTCGGGGACTAGAATGAGCTTCCGAAGAAAAGGATTTGGGCACTGTAATACCCTGGATCCTTATTGGATTCTTATTGGGTCTTTCGGATCCTTTTCGGAGAGTTTCGGATCGCTTTCGTGGGTCCTGAGTTGAGTTTTACAATCCGTGTGAGTTTTTCTCTCGTACTAGTTACGGAACCCTGCTGTGAGTTTATTTCTTCGTTCATCGACTCGTGGACGATACAGTTGCGATGTACTCTTCCCGAGGATCATTTCGGCTATTTTTGCATATTTTTCTGAATTAGTCCATTTTCAGGCTAATTATCAAATTTTTGAAAATTACGAAAATTCCTAATTTCTTTCTTTTTCTTTTTCTTTTTCTTTTCCTTTCCTCTCTCCTCCTTCTCATTTCGCCGCCGCGGCCTCTCTCTCCCGTTTTCTCTCTTCTATCGCCCTCCCGGCTCTGGATGCAGAAGGAGGAGGCTCGGGCAGGTAGAGGAGATGCCGTGGGGATGGTCGGACGAGCGATGGGACGAGGATCGGATCAGTTTTGGCACGATCCCGATCGGTGGATTCAAAGCTGGCGATTGAGTTCGTGTGGTGGTTTTCGGCGCGGTTTAGTCGCCTCTGCACTCGGTTTCTTTGGTGGAGGTAGGGAGATGGATCGCCTACCTGTTCTGCACGTTTTCCCTGCTTCTGTGCGTGGTTTGGTACTCGGATGGGCTAGATCGGGCCAGTTCTAGCAAAATCGTCATTTTCGCAGTTTGTAGGGTTCGCCGGAAAATGGCAACCATTCTTAGTCTAGTTAGTGTCAAAATGACCGCTGGGATGTCTAGATCCCATTCACGTAAGTTTCGTAGCGTTTGGTCATCATTCGGGGCCGGTAGGAGTCCGGGAACCTCGGTGGCTCGTTTAGGGTCGATTAGTCGGAATCGCCCCAATCTCGCGATTTAATGAGTGCATGTGGACTTTCTAGCTTCCAGAAGTTATTTTTCGTCATGAGGCTTTGTTTCTCCTGCGCTTCGGCGTGAATGGGGCGTGGAACGGGCCGATTCGGCCATTCCACTATTTTCCCGCCGTGACCGGTGTAACGGTCGTTCCAGTGGCCGTCACATGCTCTGACGATCCCACGATAGACCGCCACAGCCGTTGGTCATTTTGTGTTCTTCGAGGCTAGGTCAGTGTAACGGACCAGTATTGGACTGTTACATGACTGTGACGCCCCTATAGAGGTGCGTCATAGCGTAGTTTGCCCGAGTTGTGCTGGCCATGTCGGTTGGCTGTAACGCACCAACCCCCATGCGCCAGGGTCTTGTAACGCGCCTCTCTTAGGCCGTTACAGTGTTGGTCTGTCTTAGGTCATGTATAGGGCGGTGTCTGTGACGGGTCTCTCTTCGACCGTCACATCACTGTAGCGCGTCTCCATTCGACCGCCACAGTCCTGTCTCCTCTGGGGTGTAACGGCCCATTTTAGACCGTCACATCCGTGTAACAGTCTAAGGGTGGTGCGTTACAGTCCTAGAGTTCCGATTTCCGCTGTTTTCGATTCTGTTTATCTTGGCTTGACCTCGTGGTTTGCCCGACTGCACGTGGATGTCACCCGATGTTCTTTGAGGGCTATAACCATGGTACGAGGTGGTCAGGAGTGTTTGTGCTATGTGCATGTGCTTGTGTGTCGTTGTCGGGTTATGGTCAACCCGGTGTGACCCAGTGGTTGACAGGTAACCTTGTGTGTGTCTCGGCGGTTTTGTCCAGCTCGAGACGGTGGTTCTGGACGCCTTGAGGTATCACTTTACCTCCGTTTGCATGTCCAAGTGTACATAGGGTCCTCAGTGTTCCCTCAGGTCTCTGCATGTCGTTTCCTTAAACAGCGTCGTTTCCTCTGGCTTAGGATTAGACCGGCTGGCGGCTTGTTCCGCCGTTTGTGATGATCTTGCCTCCGAGTCGTGAGACTCAAGGATCGTTACGTGAGTAAGTCTAGTTGCCTTGTCCCGAGTCTGTCGGCAGTGGCGGTGCTGCCATTGGTGCTCTGAAGTACATGGCGCAGGGCGTTCTTGCCTGCCTGTACTTTCGCACTCGTGTTTTGAGTCTCCGTGACTTGTGAGCCTTCACTAGTCGTAGCCCTCGTCACTGTTTCCTGGTGACGGCTCTTGTAGCTGGCCACTTTCCCGGTTTACGGTTCTTAAGCTAGTTTCTGTGGGCTCCCGACTCGACAGCGTTGCCCTCGACCGTAGCGTCCTACGGGGGGAGAAAACTAGCTAGAGGCCTGGCTCAGGCAAGAGCCAGTGTGTGCACACGTGGTCAGGGGCTTGGACTGACGCCGACGGGTGTTACCCTATCTAGTCACTCACGACTGTAGTTCATGTTGGTTTCAGCGTGTGTCTACGACTCTGCTATGTTTTCCTGCAGTACTGTAGATGAGACACTTGTGACGCAGTATAAGACGTCAGTGGACGCATCTGGCCGTTCTTCTAGTGTGGGGCACGTCAGTCACTTGGCGCGTGACTCTCAGCGTTTCTCGTTCGTCGTGACCTTTCCGGGTTAGCCCTCCTGTGGCTGTACTCGAGGTCGATGTCATGTCGTCTGTTGTCTATCTAGGTTTCTTCCTAGGCTCTTGCATGTTTTGTAGGCGCAGCATAAGACGTCGGTGGACGCAGCTGGCCGTTCTTCTAGTGAGGGGGGGTGCTTCCGTCACGTGACACGTGACTCTCGTGTTTCTCCCACGTCGTGACCATTTTTGGGTTGCCCTTCCTTGGCCCCGAGGTCAGAGTTGTATGGTGGGGGAGATGCCCCAGTCGTACCTACTGTCACGTCGTGGTCTGCGTTAGACCAGTCTTGTCTGTGTGCACGACTGTCTGGTCGTGTTGCGTTCGAGCCGGTCTAGGCTTCCTCAAGGGTATCATGAGTGTCCTTGTGGGCCTGAGCGTAGGCCTGTTGTTGTGCTGACTGATAGGTGACTCCTGACCGTCCCAGGTCAGAGTCTGCCCTTCGATCGTGGTTCGGAGTAACTTAGGGAGCCGAGGTTAGTTCGGCAGCTGTGTTTCGCTCGGTACGGCTTTTTCCCTTTCTTTTAACTATTTCTACTCCTTCCATTCTCGATTTTCTTTTACAGCTTTCTAGTGGTAGTTTTCCTGCTTTACTACTACTACTGCTATTGTTTCTGTTGTTGTTGCGTGTTACTACGTATTTTTCAGTAGGGATCCACGTTACCCCTACTGAGCCAGTGACACGAGGCTCACCCCTACCTTTCAGGTGGGTGGTGTCTGCTTCTTCGGTTCCTGGTGTGCAAGTTCGTAGAGGCCAGCTGGTACCTTCGTCGGGCTTCCCCTGACTTTTCGGTACGTCTTTCTTTTCTGTCGACTGTACTTGTCTTTCTGTTGGACTGGACTTTGGTATAATTGTTAATTTAAACTGTTAATTAAAAAGTGATTTTATGTCTGCTACTTCAGCAAACCGTTCCAATGAATTTTAATTGCTTACTGTTATATCTCCGTGGCTTCAATGTACTACACAACAATCCTTTTTCCCTTCGGAGCTTTACCGCTCTTGGGAGGCCTCGCGGATTCCAAGTGGTATCGGGTCTACTCGGTAGTCCTACTAGGTATATCCGGTATCTGGGATCTGGGTCGTCACAGGTGGTATCAGAGCGTTGTTGTTTGAAGTACAAGGGAATCCGAGATATACAGTTTCCAGAGTCCTGAAAATCCAGTACAGTCTTCAGCTGGCATTAGGTTCGTGATTCCTTGTTGCTTTGTTTCCGTGTGACGTCTTGTGCGTGTTGTGTTGGCACTGTGTGAGATGGTTTTTGCTCTCGTTAGGATGTGACGGGATGCTCCTCTTTCGTCATGGTGTTCGTCTCGATCATGTTGTACTTGGCAGTGTTCGTCGGAAGGCTCGAATCTGCAGTGCACTGTTCGAGGTTTCTCTGTATGTTGCTCAGGTTGATGTTGACTTTTAGCGTCGATGTGATGACCGTACACATTCTTACGTTGGTTTGGTCGTCCCAGCTTGAGTCTGTGCAGCTCTTGATGCGTTTCGCTTCTATCAAAGTGCTCGATTAGATTCCTTGATTGAGAAGTTGCTCGGGCGAGCCTAGGATTTTCCCTTCCTGGTGAGCTGCTGTTAGTCGAGCTTGATGCTTCTCAACCCGTCTGGTGGAGTCTTTTCGAGGTAGGCTTTGGAAATGATGTCTTACTGAGGCCTTTGTCCTGTGTCTGCTTAAGCGTGGACTGTGTTCATGCTGAGCCTGATCTGTTGTTCCTTGTGTTACGGTTGCTTGGCTTCGGACGCGATTTCTGTGTTAAGAGCCGTTGTGCACCGTGTTCTGTCGTGCCGTGTCTGACGGCTGACGTGTTGTAAAGGCTCGATAATTGTTTTTAGGACGTAAGGGTAAGCTGAGATTAGCATTTTCCTTGTGTTTTGTGCTGAAGCTGGCGCTCTTTTCTATGCACTTAGGCTCCTTGTGATCGGTTGCTCGTTGGGTTAGTACTCATGGCGTGTTAATTGCGATTTTGATGAATTGTGATTCCGTCGAGCCTGTGCTGAGATGCGGATACCGAGGTCTTTTCTGATGCCTGTGTACATTGTTTGAGTGCGAAGCGGAAGCGTGTGGGTTGGCCACCCACTGGTCGAGGATCTTTTCGTAAGGTTCTAGCTGGTCGAGATATTGTTTCTTCACGATGTGACTTCATCTTGGCTTCCTGTGCCTCGATGTTGTCTGTTGCCGTGCCGTTGCTGGTGATTTTCTGGTGTTGGCATCGACATTTGTGAGTGTTGGGGAAATCTATCGGCATTCTTGCTGGTTAAGTATCCTCTGCTCTACATTTTCTTCTCTTGGGTGTTGTGCTCTTTGGACGTGATCATGATCCTTGAGATGCGCTCCCCGAGACTGCCGTTTTCCTGTTGTCGTGGGTTCCTTCTTGGTGAGTTGCTCGATGCATGACTCGTCCCAGTAGTCATGTGTTCAGCTGTCATTGTGCCTTGGTGTGACCCAGCTTGCAGTTGTGTTCTGTGGTTCTGTATTTTGTACGGAGCCTGGATCCTGCAAGTGTTGCCGTTATTTTTTTTAAGTGATGTTTCTCTATGATTTTGTCTATTTGTCTCAGCACTATTTGGACCTTATTCTTGTCAGTTAGCTTTGCTACACTCTTCTCTCCTGCTAGAGTTAGCTTGCGACTCGATCGAATGTAATGTCTGATTGAGGACTGACTTGATTGTGTTTGTGGTCCGATGCTGCTGTTGCTTTCGTTGTTTCTGTGCCTCCATGAATCTATCATTGGCGTCCGGTTGTTGGTTATGATGTGTCCCTTCTTTTGCAAGATGGGCTAGGCTGCCAACTATGATGAAAATATGAACCAATGATGAAATCAATCAACCTATGAACATGTGCAACATGAACCTAGGCAATTAACATATACTCTAGCATGGGCATGCTATCTCAATCAAGGATAAGCTAAGCAAATAAAGAAAAACACACGTCGGGGCGTGGAATAAGGAGTAAAAGAAAACACACCGTATATGTGGAACAAGCAAAATAAGGGAAGATGTGAAGAAAAGAAAGCTACTGCCCAAACTAAGAAAAGATGTGATCGCCACTAAGGTAAAAACAAGCCAGAGACTTGATAAATACCTTAGAATAGGAGGATGATGCACCCGCCCACAGGAGAGAGAAAGCAACCAGGAAAACTGTAGCTCTGTCAGATGTAACGGCTGAATATTGATGCGTCACAGAACTATGACAGCCTCCCGATAGACCGCTACGTGACTATAACGCGTCTGCACTAGACCGTCAGATCTTCTGCAGAGTAAGAATTGGGAATCTTTGATCTCCAAGCTTTCCAGCCAGCCAGGAAGCTTGGGCCTCGTGCTGTGGACTCTGTAAACCTACAAAAGAGTGTAGAACATAAAAAATATAACCCAGATTAGCCCTTGAGCAAAGTAGTATCATTAAATCAAATAAACTTAAGAACATGCAAAAGGAAAGGGAAATACCGGGGGGGTTGGTTTGTTTAACCCCTCTAGGGCATTTTAAAAGATGGGAGGGAGGATTTAAATGGATGCAGAAGCAAGAACGTGGTAGAGGAAGAGGGACAATGCTATGATGCTTAGAAGAGGGAAAAGACGCTAGAGAAGAAAACTTTGACTGGACTAAACCCTTGGAATTAATACTCCCTGGACTTTGGAAGCAGATGGACGTGGGAAGCAGCTCTCCTTGGTTGGTTCTAACTCCAGGATGTGGCAGCACTTCGACGCGAACTCCCGATGTCTCCTCTTCAAGCCATGAAGTCAAGGGTTCTATTTATAGACCCTCAAACTCTCTAGTCGAGTAGAGGATAATCCAGCTAGAAAGTAGGACGTTTCTTAGCAAACTCTTGAAGATAATACTCCCAAGAGTCCATAGAAATAAACAGAAGGTTATGAGGATCAGATTTGGAAGAGAAATCAAGGAATCAAACTCTTAATTCGACCACAAAGTAGCAGAGAAACAACAGTTCTGCCAGAACTCTCTGTTTAATGTAACAGCTACACGATAGACCACCACAGGGATGTAACGACCCAGGAATGGACCGTCACACAACCTTATCCATTAACAGATAAGACCAACGGGTGAAGTTTCCGAACACAGGACTCTAGATGAATGTAACGGTCAAGGGTATACGCGTCACAATGAATGTAACGGCCGCACGATAAATCGTCACACTCAACGGATAGAATACGAGATGAGCTTGAAAGAAGCCTCTAACTTAAGGACTCTGGCAGGATGTAACGGACCAAGGTGGATGCGTTATATGATTGTAACGCGCCATCAAAGGACCGTTAGAGACAATGGAGTGTAAAATGAAAATGAAAGTTTTGCTAAGCTTCGTCTAGCGGAAAGAGGTAAGGAACCAGACCCAACCAAGAAGACATGACCCATGAAATAGACCTCAAATTGACCAAGATATCCCCATAAGGGTGAACAACTCGGAGTATCATTTAAAATGAATAAGGAGATGACCCAACTTATTGGTCACAAAACGGGTGTCAACAGATGCCACTCCTTAACGTCCTCTTTGCACGGGAGCAAGCGGAGGTGAAGCGAAAGTGAAATGGAACATGGAGATGAAGCGGAGATGAAACGAAGCAGACTGAAAAGTGGGCGTTAAGGCGAACGACACCCGTTCTCAACCAACGAGCGACAGGAATCTTTCGAAAAAGCTCAGACCAATCACAAGGAAATAGCCAACCAAATGACACATGTCTGGAGGAACTAACAACTAAGGAAAGAAAAATACGGCCAGCGGCCAGAGCAACGGAAAAGAGATAAGCAACTAAACTCCAGACATGAATCTTCAGCTAACCAGATCGAGCGAGCAAGTCAAAGAAAACCTTCCAATTCAAAGTGGAATGACTCTCCTTATTCGAGATCATTGAACATATAGTTATTCACCATTATTGAAACACCGGGACAGATGAGGCTCGTGAATGCTCAAAAGATGCGCATGATGCATGCTGGGCTAAAATAAAGAAATCATCAAAATAAATGCCAAGAAAAGGATAAAATAATAAGATACTCGAGAATAGTATTGCTAGAACGGAGAAACTAGGGTCAGGACACCGTCTGCAACCACGGCGTGCAAGACAGAACCGTCGTCCCCAAACTTTTCCAACCTAACGGCCTATCCAACGATTAAACATGCGTACTTAGATCATCATCATTTTTATTTAAGGGGAACATCAGATCCCAGAACACATGAATGACCAGCCGGTTCTTGAGATAATATATCATAGATAACATATAGTAATGCATTAAGGGATAAAGGATCGAGATACTGTACCTGACTTACCTATGCGGCGAGCGGAGCATGATGACTAATGGTTCTCATGATTTCATCCATGGAAAAGAGATTAGCCAACAACAACTAATCATCTTCAAGCATGAACTTCATTGATAACATAAGGCATGAAAGCATAATGATCATTCAATCATAAAATAGGGCATTATCATTTCATCAAATGTTTTAAAGCCTCTGACGGTCCATGGAAGGTGCATTAGAAAATTGTAACAGTCTGAGATAGACGCGTCACACAACGTCGATTCATATTTTCAAAAATAGATAACTATTTCACCTGATGGCCCAAGAGAGACGTGTTAGAGTCTGTGACGGTCTTACGATAGACTGTTACAGTTTCTGGGTGTTCAAAAAAAAACAAACTGAACGGCTATTCCCCTCTCACATTCGTTCAAACGCCAAAAACGCAAACAACGCCCAAAACCCCACCGAACCAAAACCACCGGCGACGATGTCCGGCGACGAGCTCCCCCGGCCACCGATGGAGAGGGAGAAGGGAAAGAAGGGGAAGGCGATCAAGAGAAAAGCCCTAAGAGGATTTAGGGCACGGGTAGACAAAGAGTAGGTCACCCCGGCGGTGACTGAGCAACCGGCGGCGGCGGCGGAACAAATGGTGGAGGAGGACCCTCCCACGGCCGAGGAGGGAGGAGAAGAGGCCGTTGGTGGCGAAGAGGGATCCACGGCACCAGATAAGAGGAAAAGAGGGAAGGACCACGAGGTAAGTCCCTCACCTCAAAACTCCATTTTTCAATTTTTTATGTGTGTGCATGTGTGATTGAGGGGATAGAAATGGGTCTAGGGACCCATTGGGAACGTTTGTAGGCCATTGTGGCCAATTCCACAAACTGGGGGAGCAAAGGGGGTGATGCCCATTTCGAAACCACGTAACGGTCCTTTCAGGGACCGTTACAACACCTGACGCACCACCCTTGGTGCGTCAGAGAACTCTAACGCGCCAGGGTACGATCGTCAGATGAACCAGAGACAGAACTGATTCTTTTTTAGGTTTTTTGCTTATTCAAATTTTTATTCATATTATATGCAATGAACTTAATCTAATGAAATGACTAACATATGTTCTACATGTGCGCAGGGAAAAAGAAGAACCAGAATTTCTTGGCTGCAGATCAGGGCGGTGTACCAAGCATTGCCCGAGTATCAGCAGGAGAGACTAACTGCTATGGGCTTCGGGGAAATCCTCAGCATTGAGGTGATACGGATGGACACGCCTCTGCTGTACGCGTTGCACGAGAGATGGGATCCAGTCAGCCGAGCATTCATCTTCCCATGGGGTCACATGATCCCAACACTAGAAGATATGGCCAGGATTACAGGCTTGAGGGTACATGGAGCAGCGGTGACCGGCTGGACGTACGACGATTATAGAGAGATAGCCCAGGAGCTGTTAGGGCTAGACTTGGTGAGACCGGGACATCCATCATCCCAGCTATCACGATCAAGACTCCAGGAGAGCCTGGGCCTTCGGGGAGCAGCTATAGTAGTCGGGGAGCTCCCAGAGCAGCACTTAGATTGAGTGGTTGAGCAGGTCCGCCCGAGGGTAGCAGCGGAGGTGGGACTAGAGGGAGACAGAGTTTTGAGGCGATTCCTGATTTTGCTATTTGGGAAGCTGCTATTCCCGACTCGAGCGGATGTGATCAGCTGCAAGCTCCTACCATTGCTGGAGGATTTGGGCAGAGTGGGAAAATATGCATGGGGAGCGGCAGCACTGGCCTTCCTGTTCGAGTCCTTGAGCACGACCGACCGGCAGACGATGCTGGGCGGCTTCTCTCCTTTTCTACAGGTAAACGCTTAACTCTTCTATATATGCTTATGATTATGAACATGAATGCAATTTACTGATACTTGACTTCTAAAATGCAGATCTGGAGCTTCGTCTACCTCCCAGGGATTGGGCGAGGCACTCAGATGTATCCTGGGCGGATCCCGATCGCGAGGCGATGGATGGTTGCAAGGGATACGGGGTCGATCAACAGGCTGACCCGAGCCATCCAGGATGATCTTGACTCATTCCCACACACAGCGGTAAACTCCGAACTTAAACTTTCTATATGCTTCTAAAATGCTTTCTAATGCTCTCTAAATGCTGACATGGACTCAGTTGCCTTTTCAGGTGCGCTGGACACAGTACCGGGATGAGAGCTACGAGGGACAGGCATGGGTGAAGGCGTCCCTGGCATACAGCGGGTGAGATGTCTGGCTACACTGCATCAATGTGATCGAGCCGCTGCACTATCGCCTGATCCTGAGGACACGGGGACTTCATCAGCCAGAGGTGGCATTCCCCCGTAGAGATGATGAGCGCCCGGGCAAATCTTCAAAGGGCATTAGCGGAGACGTCGATTGGTGCGCCCGGAAGGCAAAATATGTGCATGATTGGAACAAGAAAGGCCGGGCCATAAAGGATCGAGCAGACAGCGATGAGGCCTACCTCAAGGCCTACTCGCAGCGATACGGTGACCAGGTGTTTCGAGGCACCCGACGACCGGTATGAACCTCTAAACTCAAAACCCTCCGTCTATTTAATTAATTAAATTCTTATTTGCCATGACACATGTTTTCTAAATGCAGGTAGACCCACAGGGAAGGATAGCCGAGCTCGAGGGACTGCTCCATGCCACCATCCAGCAGCGGGATGAGTACTGGACAGCCTTGGAGCTTTTGGTGAGTTTCCCTAAACCTTAGACTTAAATGCTTACGCTTATGATGCGAATGTGACCGACCTTGACTTCTAAATGCAGCGGGCTGAGAGCAGGACTGGATTCTCCGTCTTCGTCGTCACAGCCTACCGGGGGTAGAGCTGAGCGGGATGCAGAGTTCGCTCGAGCGGTAGCTCGGGCCGATGAGGCGGAGGCCACCCTCGCGGAGCAGGTAAGAATCAACCCCATTCCTTTAGACTTAAAATGCTTTTGCTTATGCAAATACCTAATGGACTGACTATGCAAAATACAGGCAAGAGAGCTGACCGTAGCGGTATTCGAGGCTGAGCGGGCTCGAGCGGAGGCAGAGCGAGGACGGTCGGTGGCAGAGAGACTCCGGACAGAGTTGGCTCAGGCACGGGCCGAAGTGGAAAGACTCTGTACCGGGACAACGGATTTGGAGCGTTACCGGACCGAGGCCCGTGAGACACGGCGTCAGATCTTCGAGTTGATGATCGAGCTGCGGACGATGCAGCGGATGTTGCGGATGATGGGCCGCGGATCGGAGCGGAGCGCCTCACAGAGTGCAGCACGGAGGAGCGTCACCCCGAGCGGATCAGTAGCAGACTTCCTCGTCAGTTCCTCCGGCCAGCGGAGGAACGAGGAGGTAGAGCAGAGGCAACAGCGAGAGGAGGGGAGCGTCTCCATAGCCCCACCAGCGAGGAGACCTGAGGGTGCTGACGATAGTGACGGCCCGGGAGACAAGCCAGCCGAGTGACTTTGTATTTTCTTCCTTCTTGACACCCACACTTGTACATGACTGATGTGAATGAAATGGAATGATAAAAATGAATGAAAATTCTTTTTTTGTGTTTTGTTTATTTTTAATGTGTGGATGAAATGAATGAATGTGTGGATGAATGGATGTGAATGTGTGGATGAATGTAAATAAAGGTGTAAATGAATGTAAACAGGGGACAAAGTGTAAGATTGGCAGGTTAGACCAAAGGACGATGGAAAGAACAAAAACCTGTAGCAGAGGGTGTGACGGTCCAATGTTGGAGCGTCAGGGACATGTAATGCATCAAGCTTAGGCCGTCAGAGATGACAGAGAAAGTGGACTGAAAACTAGTTGCAGGAAATATGACGGTCCAATGATGGAGCGTCAGGATCAGGTAACCGTCCAAGATTAGACCGTCAGACATGACAGCGCAATTGAGCTAAAACGTGTAGCAGGAAATGTGACGGTCCAGTGATAGAGCGTCAGGAAGCTGTGGTGGTCCTACGATGAACCGTCAGAGAAAAAACTACAATCCGAGATGGATTCTACCGTGAGAGCTCGAACTCGAGGCAAGGAGACCTTAATCCACACTAGAACCCTCCTAGGCTTAGGATAAGGCTTTCTAACCCCAGTCTTATCATTCTAGCACCAAAATCAAGCCTTTATAAGTTAGGAACAAGCCCAAAAAATCGCAGCTTTCATTAATCCTCTGCTTTCAAGGGCTGAAAACTTCATCAAAAGGCAAGGAACACCATGAAGAGAAGCTCCAGAGAGATGGGCATGGAGGAGAGAGTCTACACTGGTCCCAAAGCAGCCAAGAGAGAACATGGGGAGCTGCAAAGATTGACATCCATCCCCAAGCATATGAGCTCAAGTGCCCAAAGAGTGGTAAGTTCCAATTGAATTCAAAAGTTCATCAATTTCTGTACTTTCCATGCTTCTTATGATTCTTCCTTCTTTCTCCTTCTCTCTTCCTTTTCTCTCTAGCCTTTGCCTGGACCAAGGTGTTCTTCCAACTTAAAGTGGGTGGCTCCCATGGTCAAAGAACTCCCTTTAGAAATCTTGTCGATCCTTAGGGCATGGCACCTCCAACCTTTGTTAGTTTTGGCCAAGAATTTCCAGAAATTGTCCTTAGATTGGGCAAGCATTTTGGCCCTCATAGAGCTATGGCATCCACAAACACACACCTTCCTCTTCCCTACCTTTGAAGCTACAGTCCTATTGGAGGAGGTAGAGACCTACCTAGCCCTTGCTAAGACTAAAGTGGGGGATGAAGATCTAGTGTGCCATACGGTTGAACCTATTGACCCATCCTTGATTCTGAGTGATTTCATACACAACCCGAAGGACGTGAGGATCATGATCAGCCCATGCCATATTCACTTGATACCCATGGCTCAATGGATAGTCTCTCATTGTAAGAATAAGTGGGAAAGATATGAAGCCATTGCCAAAGCCGTGTCAGTTTGCTTATGCGGGGTCTTCCTTTTCACCACCACCGACCACCTCCTAGATATCCAAAACCTTAGTATCATCAGCGGGTTGTGGCGGGGTTTATCAATTTCCCAAGCAGTCCTTTCATACCTATATGAAGGACTTGTTGTGCCCCTGTGTGATTTTGATGATGGCTGACACACCATGAGTCACACTGAGGTGTGATGATGGCTGACACACCATGAGTCACACTGAGGTGTGCTAATTAATATAGATGACCGATTGACTGCTTGAATATCTGATTGTTTTATCTGATTGCTTACTTGAATAGTTAATTCATGAATATGGCTAGATTGGGTTAACGTAGTGGCTAATTGTTTGTTCATGCATTACTCTATTTGCCAAGTGTATACATCAGTCAGCATTACATTTTGTTCACGAAGTCTATACACTGCTGGATGTACATGTCTGCACATTGGTGTTTTTCCCTATGTTCTGGCCAAGTCTATACAGCCTCATTCCTACCTTCGTTCCAAGCCAAAGTCTACACAACGCCCTTCATTGAAAGTCTATACATTCGCTGCAGAGATCACGGTCAAGTGTGTACACTCTTTCACTGTAGCTTCCACATATTCAAGTCTTCACATTGAAAGCCTATACATTGCTGGATGATCAAGTTTGTACATCCACAGTTAAACTTGAAGTCTGCACACTAGTCTTCAAATCCAAATCTGCACATTGGTCTTCGATTTCAATGTCCATACATTGGGCTTTTACATGAAGTCTATACATTGTTATTTGCAGTGAAAGTCCATACATTGGACTGTTCTTCAAAGTCTGTACATCAGACTGTTACAGTAAGTCTGTACATTGGCTTCACATCTTCAAGTCTGTACAGCCGTTTGCTTTGAACTTCAAGTCTAGACATTGCACTGTTGCATCCATCGTCTTCGTGCTATTTTTGCGTCTGAGTCTTCTTCATTATTTCTGTCTTCGTGTTGCTTTTCCTAGACCTCGTGTCGTTCTTGTTTTGTAACCACACTTCGTGTCGGTTTCTGTTGTTTCTGTGTTTTTGTCGTCGAGTTATTTTTATGACTTCGTGTTGTTTCTTTATTGTGTCTTCGTGTCAGTTTCTATTTTTCATCCTTGAGTTGTGGTCAGCCCGTGTCGTTTCACCTCGTGCTGTTCTCACTTACTTCGTGTCGTTTCCTCATTATCTAGTTGCATCTCGTGTCATCTTTTATGTCTTTGTGTTGTGTTTACGTTTTCGTGTTAATTTTGTGTTTAAGTCTTCATGATGTTTCTGCATTTGTGTCTTCTGACCTCGTGTTGACTTAACACACTTCGTGTTAGTCTTACGTCGTGTACTTCTTCTTCTAATCAAGTCGAGTCTGTCTGTGTAACCCGTGTCGTTTCCTTTGTTTTTAGTTGCTCATCTCGTGTCATCTTTTGTTTGCTCGTGTGCCTTCGTGTCACTTACTGTTGTTCCTCGTGTCGTTTCTTCCTGGTCCCACTGCTTCATCACGTGTCGTGATAGCCGTGGCATCTTCTGTCTTCGTGTTGTTTTCACTTCGTGCAGTCTTCTCCTAGTGTTGTCCTAAGTTCGAGTCGTTTCCTTGTTACTTCGTGTTGTTTCTATATTCGTATCTTCGTGTTGGTTTTTCTCTTTAGACTTCGTGTCCTTCTCGCTTTGACCACACTCCGTGTCGATTTCAGGTTTCATCTTCGTGTTGTTTTTGTCTTCGTGTCTTCGTGTTATTTTTTTTATCTTCGTGTCTCCGTGTTGTTTTTGTCTTCTACTTCGTGTTGTTTTCTTTCTACTTCGTGTCGTTGTTGTTCTATTGCGTGCAGAATATTGCAGCACCTCGTGTTGCTTCCTGTGCCACCTCGTGTCGTTCTCTGTGTAGTGTGTATTTTTGTCACCACTATACTTCGTGTCGTTGTTCTTTACTCCGTGCTGTTTTCATCGTCTTCGTGTTGTTCTCTTTGTAGTGTTATCTCTGTTACAATATGTATCTCATGTCGTTCTCAGTGCATCTAGAGTCGCTACCACATACTTCATGCAGTCTTAGCTTTAATGAGCATACAGCGAACTCTGAATGATTAAATGTATTAATATCATTACAGGTCCAAGGAAGAACATTCCACATACCTGGGCAGCACGTGATCCGAGGCTAGAATGAAGCCTGCTGAGAGACTGCCACGTGGTCCTAATATTTAGGGCTGAAAGTGTGGAGGTCACACGACGGAGCTGCCGCTGCGGCTGCTGCTCCTGCTATATATATGAGCCTTCTTCCACAGAAGAAGACTGATCGAGTTGGGCGAAAGGTGAAGTCCATACAGAGAGCCACGATCCAGACAGAGAAGAAGAAGAGGAAGAAGAAGAGGAAAAAGAGAGAGAGAAAGAAAAAGAAAGAGAGATTGAGTAAGAGATCGAGATAGCAGAGTGTGAAGAGAAGAAGAGGAAGAAGAATAGAGAAGAAGAGAGAGCTAGAGTGATAGAAGCTTCAACTGAAGATCTGTTCTTGCTGGGCCGTGGATCAAATCCAGGCCAGCCAGCTCCTGCGAGAGCCACATTTGTTTTTATCTTTTCAGCTTTCTGTTGCTGGTTTCGTTTTTGTTTTTATCCATTTGCTATTTTTCCGATTCTCTGTAGAGAGGTCGGGGTCCCTCCTGTTGGTTCAGGAGAAGGGAGATTGCTATCTCCGGTTGCAAGTAGCTAGGTGCTACTTGTGGGTTCCCTCTGGTTAGAGGAAGGGAGGCTCGTCCTCCAGTTCTGGGCTTGTAGGTTTCAAGTCCAGGGGTCCCTCCGATTGGGAGGAAGAGAGGTCCTAGACCTCTGGTTTGCAGGTGACGTAGTGTCACTTGTGCTTCCCTCTGGAGTTCAGAGGAAGAGAGACTTGGGTCTCTAGGTTCCCCTCCGGTTTGGAGGAAGGGAGGATTGGTCCTCCGGTTCTAGTCTTGTGGGTTGCAAGACTAGGTGTTCCCTCCGGTCTGGAGGAAGAGAGACTTGCGTCTCTGGTTTGCTAGTGACTAGTGTCACTAGTGGTTCCCTCCGATTGGGAGGAAGAGGGGAGGTTGTTCCCCTGGTCAAGCTGTTTGGCAGCATTTGTTGAAGACTGAGTCTGCTATGCTAGTGTTACTAGTGGAAGCCTCACTCCGGTTGGGAGTGAGGGGTGGATGTAGGTCTGGAAGACCGAACCACCTAAAAACCCCTTGTGCATTGTGGTTTGGTTTATCTTTTTTTGCTTCCGCTAGATGATTGCATAGGGGCGCTCTAAGCGTTTGGTTTCTGTTTGAGCAGAAGAGTTGATTAGTTTTCTTAGAATATTTTAATCTGTCAAGAGAGCGAAATTCCAGTTGAGCTTCAGATTGTCGAATCTGTCTTGTTATTATTCTAGTTTTTTAATTGGGTGAAGATTTTTAAACGGGTTATATTCATTCACCCCCCCTCTGAATACTGCACCGAACCCAACAATTGGTATCAGAGCGGGTTATTGCTTCAAGATCCAACGATCTGCAGTGATCCCCGTGCTTCTCGGTGCTTATTCCGGTTTGCTGCTCCTTGATCTTGTTTAATTGATCATAGCCTACAAATGGCTCTTCCACTTGTTTTCAATGGGTCTAACTTTGATTCATGGTTCAGTAGTTTGCGTAACTACGTCAATCTAGATAATCCCGATTTATGGAAGTTAATTACTCGTGGTCCTCATAGGTTACCACGAAAAGAGTCAAAATGGACTGATCGTCATAGATCAATGCATAGAGAAAATCAGAAAGCTATAAATCTGATAAAAGCATCCATCAACAAGGCCTTACACTTTTGCCTTCATGATTGCAGGTCTGCTAGGGATATTCTGGACAAGATGAAACTAACTTGCAGAACAGGGAAGGAAAATTGCATGATGGCTGATGGGAGCGACCATAGCAGCAGCCACAGTGATAAAGAAGAGAACGAAGTTCAGGTAAATCCCTTTGCGGACTATACCTTAGATGATTGGGTAGATGCTTATTCCAAGCTGTTAAGATCTAGCAATAAATTGAGCAAGAAAAACAGATCTATGAAAAAATAGCTAGATAGGTTTGAGAATTCTAAACTTACTGGTGAGGACAGTGATACTCTGAAAACTGAAAATCAGATATTTAGAAGACAGCTGACTGATCTTGATTCTATTACTTCAGATCTGGAATATCTGAAATCTGAAAATGCTAGACTCAAAAACCAAACTGAGGAATCTGGATCTAAATCAGTGAGCCTTGAAAATGAAAATAGATTGATTTCTGAAACCTTGGAGACTGTCAGAATAGAATATTCAGAACTTCAGAAAAGGCTTGAAAATCTTCAATCTGAAGATGAACAAGAAGTGTTTAGTGAATGTCATACCTCCTTAAGTGTTTTGAAATTTGATGATGAAATCCTGGAACAAAATGGTAAAATGAGACAGGAGATCTGCAAGCTAAAACAGTTAAATACAGCTATGTCTGAGAGACTTATCACTCTTGAAAAAGGGAAGAGTGTTAGCCTGGATAGCTTTGATGAGCTAATGAAAGCTGAACAAGAAATTGAAAGTCTTAGGACTGTTAATCAAATGCTGAAAGAAGATGCTGTGTGCTATAAAAGGAAAGCTGATGAATATGAAATCCATGTATCAAAGCTTGAATCAGAAGTTACAGAGTTGAGGAAATCTCTTGAGAAATTTGTCAGTGGAAAAGAAAATCTTGATAAAATTCTTGGATCTAAAGTGAATCTCCGAAGAGAGGGCTTGGGCTACAAACCAATAAATAAAAAGAGCTTTGAAAGTAAGCTTCAAACTTCATCGTGAGTAGCTCTAAGTCAGGCAGCACATCGAATGTGCCTAAATTGAACAAACACATTCATGCAAATAAAAAGAAAATTTCATGCCATTACTGTGATAGGTTTGGTCACTTGATGCATGAATGTAAATTGATGGAACAGGATGATAGAATGCATGCTAGGAAGTACAATAACAAAAACAGTCCTGTTGAACAAAAGAGAAAAAGTTATTGTTATCATTGTGGAAAAACAGGTCATGTTAGTGAACAATGTTGGTTTGCCAGAGGTAAAGGTAAATATTTTTCAAATTCTAATCATGTCAATTTGTATGAAAATCAGCATGTCTTTAAAAGGAACAAAAATGGGTCTAGGGGCCAACCCATGGTGTGTTCCACCTGCAGCAAGTCAGGCCATAGTGCGGTTGACTGCTGGCTTAATGTTGGTAGAAGAAATTTCATCTTCTGCTATCACTGTGAGAAACCTGGCCATACAGTCAAAGACTGTTGGCATTCTCAGAGAAAGAAGGTCAACTCTAAATTTGTTAAACAAAGTGTGTTTGGTAGGAACAAATCTGTTCAAACAAGAAAATCCCTCACATGCCTTGAGTGTGGAAAGCAAGGTCACGAGGTGACTGATTGTTGGTTTTCTGACCATCTGAAACAAAGTGGTAGTAAAAACAGAAACATTCATGCTTATAAATTTAGCACACCTGCTTACATGCATTGTAAGAAATTCAGACCGAGTGGTTCATGTGATTATTATGGTCTGTCTGGACATTCCATGTCTAGTTGCTATATGAAAAAGCATGATGATATGATGGGTCAGAAGCTTTGGTAAACATCCCATCAAAATACCACTAACCCTGCAGGACCCAAGGAAACTTGGGTACCAAAATGTGCCAAGTGAGAAACTTTTTGCAGGTGTGTCTTGGGAACAAGAAATAAAAGGGGCAAATAAACCAAGACACCCTAAAAAGGTTAACCCCACTCATGCACTTCTCAGGTAAGTCTCTTGACTCTTCAATGAGTCTGCTTAGATGGCATTGGGAATATAGATAGATTTGTTAATTAGTGGTTTAAACATGCATGGTTGCATTTCCATGCAATAGTTGTTGAGTCTGGATATGCTCATTCTGTGACTGCATACATCTAGAATTCATTACTCATGAATGATTTTCAAATGTTTTGAATGCATACCGTCAGGGGGAGCTGCACAGCATATCATGCACATTTGACTAGTCTAATACCCTTCAGGGTCTTCATGCCTTTCATGGGTAGTTAATGCATCTAATTGCATCTCAGAGTGGCATCATTTAATCATGAAATTTTTCAAAAGAAAAGGGAGGGTTACAGTTTATGCACTCAGTGAGGGGGAGCATCTCTCATTATTCATTCATGTAAGTGCATGTGACCATCAGACCTCTCATCAAAGCTCATGTCTGATGACTAATACTCACCTTCCTGTTTGAACTGCAATCTTGATAAACTCCTTGGTGATTGTGAAATGCATTGTATTTCAGCCTCTTGCTTCAATTCTTGTCAGCCATTGTCACTCATACTATCAATTGGTATCAGAGCGAGGTCGTGGGTTGGCATTTGTTGACGTGGCTGAACCTGAAAAATGCTCTTGCCTTCCTTGAAGTCCCAGAAAGATTTCTCTGCTCATATCTTGATCATAAATCCGAAAACATTGTTTTTAAGGAAATTTCTATCATATAGGACTATGAATGTCTGAAGATTTCAGCCGGTTGAAGTTTCATGTACTTCTTGTGTTTGTTTATCAATTCTTCTTGGAAATATCTGAGTTAGTCTTAATAAATTTTAACCAATCCTTTCATGTTGTGTCTTTTAAATTCTTCTGAAATCTGAAATTCTGAAATCATGATTTTCCTTGACTGATTTGTATGAAAATATGTATTGTTTTTAAACATCAGGGAATATGGATTGTCAAATACCAAATCTTGTCAGAGCAATGTCTTTGGTCACTGAGAAACACATCTCATTCATCAAAGAAATGAATTGAGATATGTCATGAAGTGCCATAGTTAACTCTGTTTAAATATGTTGATTAAAAATCTGGCAGAGCAATGGCAGGCACACTGAGAAATACATGTCTCTCATCAAAGAAATGAGTTTCAGTGTGTCATGAGGTATAAATGCTATCTCTGTTCTTAAGAAGCATGACAGTTAGTCCTTCCAAGCGCTTCGGGATACTGGCGTCTAAACAACGTGTATCCTCCAGTTGTAAGGATGTACTTAACTTAATTGCTCTTGAATATTGTTGTTAAAAATTCGTTGCCTATCTAGCAGATCATCTGAGATTGTTTGGAAAAGAATATTCTTTCAATAGAAACTTTGACAGAAATAAATGGTTTCTTGTTTGTTTATCCTCAATACTATCGATTGCATTACTTGAGGAAATCCTTGAAATTAAGCGAGCAAGAATGAAGAAGGTTAAAAAGGTTTCTCAATATGAAAACTTGGTTCACTTGTTATTAAGAAAACTGATTTCAGATATGAGTAGAAATAGCTCATGTTCAAACCTTGCATACATAAAATTCTGAACTGGTTTGTCAACATAGGTTCATTCATAGGTTTCTATGATGGAAAAGTCTGTAATCATCTGTTTAAATCAGATTTATGAAATTGATATTTCATTGAAAATCTTTCTCATTCTTTCTGAATTCCTTTTTACTCTCTCATATTGGACTCCAGTCGTTCAGACTAAACTGACTGCTTCATTTGCACTCAGTTCTATCAATTGGTTCCAACTGTTGACTTCCACTCATGTCTTGGGCCTGCATAAGCATGGTGGATGCATAAGAGTTGTATGACTAAGGGGGAGCTAGTCAAACTAATTGCATAACATGCCTTTCAGGTTTTGATTCATGCATAGGTCTCATATCCTACATGAATTCTCATTGACTGTGCACTCATATAATTAATTGCAATACATTCATAACATCTTTCTAGTTGACGATGGGGGAGACTTCATTCATGCATTTTGTTGAGCTCCTAACTCTTTTCTGAATTGAGTTCTTCATACTTCAGTGCTCCTGTGTGATTGAAAATATGACATATCTACAGGGGGAGAAGCTCTTGAAAGGATACATTTGGAAGATAGATGTCACACTCCAAAGGGAAGTATAACATTCATGTGCTTTACTGAATTGTTTCCCTATTTCATATCTTTGATGAAGGCAAAGGGGGAGAAGAATCTAATCTGAGTCAGTGTAACTCATAGTGTTGCCATCATCAAAAAGGGGGAGATTGTTATGCCCCTGTGTGATTTTGATGATGGCTGACACACCATGAGTCACACTGAGGTGTGATGATGGCTGACACACCATGAGTCACACTGAGGTGTGCTAATTAATATAGATGATTGATTGACTGCTTGAATATCTGATTGTTTTATCTGATTGCTTGCTTGAATAGTTAATTCATGAATATGGCTAGATTGGGTTAACGTAGTGGCTAATTATTTGTTCATGCATTACTCTATTTACCAAGTGTATACATCAGTCAGCATTGCATTTTGTTCACGAAGTCTATACACTGCTGGATGTACATGTCTGCACATTGGTGTTTTTCCCTACGTTCTGGCCAAGTCTATACAGCCTCATTCCTACCTTCGTTCCAAGCCAAAGTCTACACAACGCCCTTCATTGAAAGTCTATACATTCGCTGCAGAGATCACGGTCAAGTGTGTACACTCTTTCACTGTAGCTTCCACATATTCAAGTCTTCACATTGAAAGCCTATACATTGCTGGATGATCAAGTTTGTACATCCACAGTTAAACTTGAAGTCTGCACACTAGTCTTCAAATCCAAGTCTGCACATTGGTCTTCGATTTCAATGTTCATACATTGGGCTTTTACATGAAGTCTATACATTGTTATTTACAGTGAAAGTCCATACATTGGACTGTTCTTCAAAGTCTGTACATCAGATTGTTACAGTAAGTCTGTACATTGGCTTCACATCTTCAAGTCTGTACAACCGTTTGCTTTGAACTTCAAGTCTAGACATTGCACTGTTGCATCCATCGTCTTCGTGCTATTTTTGCGTCTGAGTCTTCTTCGTTATTTCTGTCTTCGTGTTACTTTTCCTAGACCTCGTGTCGTTCTTGTTTTGTAACCACACTTCGTGTCGGTTTCTGTTGTTTCTGTGTTTTTAGCGTCGAGTTGTTTTTATGACTTCGTGTTGTTTCTTTGTTGTGTCTTTGTGTCGGTTTCTATTTTTCGTCCTTGAGTTGTGGTCAGCCCGTGTCGTTTCACCTCGTGCTGTTCTCACTTACTTCGTGTCGTTTCCTCATTATCTAGTTGCATCTCGTGTCATCTTTTATGTCTTCATGTTGTGTTTACGTTTTCGTGTTAATTTTGTGTTTAAGTCTTCATGATGTTTCTGCATTTGTGTCTTCTGTCCTCGTGTTGACTTAACACACTTCGTGTTAGTCTTGTGTCATGTACTTCTTCTTCTAATCAAGTCGAGTCTGTCTGTGTAACCCGTGTCGTTTCCTTTATTTTTAGTTGCTCATCTCGTGTCATCTTTTGTTTGCTCGTGTGCCTTCGTGTCACTTACTGTTGTTCCTCGTGTCGTTTCTTCCTGGTCCCACTGCTTCATCACGTGTTGTGATAGCCGTGGCATCTTCTGTCTTCGTGTTGTTTTCACTTCGTGCAGTCTTCTCCTAGTGTTGTCCTAAGTTCGAGTCGTTTCCTTGTTACTTCGTGTTGTTTCTATATTCGTATCTTCGTGTTGGTTTTTCTCTTTAGACTTCGTGTCCTTCTCGCTTTGACCACACTCCGTGTCGATTTCAGGTTTCGTCTTCGTGTTGTTTTTGTCTTCGTGTCTTCGTGTTGTTTTTTTTGTCTTCGTGTCTCCGTGTTGTTTTTGTCTTCTACTTCGTGTTGTTTTCTTTCTACTTCGTGTCGTTGTTGTTCTATTGCGTGCAGAACATTGCAGCACCTCGTGTTGCTTCCTGTGCCACCTCGTGTCGTTCTCTGTGTAGTGTGTGTTTTTGTCACCACTATACTTCGTATCGTTGTTCTTTACTCCGTGCTGTTTTCATCGTCTTCGTGTTGTTCTCTTTGTAGTGTTATCTCTGTTACAGTATGTATCTCGTGTCGTTCTCAGTGCATCTAGAGTCGCTACCACATACTTCATGCAGTCTTAGCTTTAATGAGCATACAGCGAACTCTGAATGATTAAATGTATTAATATCATTACAGGTCCGAGGAAGAACATTCCACATACCTGGGCAGCACGTGATCCGAGGCTGGAATGAAGCCTGCTGAGAGACTGCCACTTGGTCCTAATATTTAGGGCTGAAAGTGTGGAGGTCACACGACGGAGCTGCCGCTGCGGCTGCTGCTCCTGCTATATATATGAGCCTTCTTCCACAGAAGAAGACTGATCGAGTTGGGCGAAAGGTGAAGTCCATACAGAGAGCCACGATCCAGACAGAGAAGAAGAAGAGGAAGAAGAAGAGGAAAAAGAGAGAGAGAAAGAAAAAGAAAGAGAGATTGAGTAAGAGATCGAGATAGCAGAGTGTGAAGAGAAGAAGAGGAAGAAGAATAGAGAAGAAGAGAGAGCTAGAGTGATAGAAGCTTCAACTGAAGATATGTTCTTGCTGAGCCGTGGATCAAATCTAGGCCAGCCAGCTCCTGCGAGAGCCACATTTATTTTTATCTTTTCCGCTTTCTGTTGCTGGTTTCATTTTTTTTTTATCCATTTGCTGTTTTTCCGATTCTCTGTAGAGAGGTCGGGGTCCCTCCTGTTGGTTCAGGAGAAGGGAGATTGCTATCTCCGGTTGTAAGTAGCTGGGTGCTACTTGTGGGTTCCCTCTGGTTAGAGGAAGGGAGGCTCGTCCTCCAGTTCTGGGCTTGTAGGTTTCAAGTCCAGGGGTCCCTCCGGTTGGGAGGAAGAGAGGTCCTAGACCTCTGGTTTGCAGGTGACGTAGTGTCACTTGTGCTTCCCTCTGGAGTTCAGAGGAAGAGAGACTTGGGTCTCTAGGTTCCCCTTCGGTTTGGAGGAAGGGAGGATTGGTCCTCCGGTTCTAGTCTTGTGGGTTGCAAGACTAGGTGTTCCCTCCGGTCTGGAGGAAGAGAGACTTGCATCTCTGGTTTGCTAGTGACTGGTGTCACTAGTGGTTCCCTCCGGTTGGGAGGAAGAGGGGAGGTTGTTCCCCTGGTCAAGCTGTTTGGCAGCATTTGTTGCAGACTGAGTCTGCTGTGCTAGTGTTACTAGTGGAAGCCTCACTCCGGTTGGGAGTGAGGGGTGGATGTAGGTCTGGAGGACCGAACCACCTAAAAACCCCTTGTGCATTGTGGTTTGGTTTATCTTCTTTTGCTTCCGCTAGATGATTGCATAGGGGCGCTCTAAGCGTTTGGTTTCTGTTTGAGCAGAAGAGTTGATTAGTTTTCTTAGAATATTTTAATCTGTCAAGAGAGCGAAATTCCAGTTGAGCTTCAGATTGTCGAATCTGTCTTGTTATTATTCTAGTTTTTTAATTGGGTGAGGATTTTTAAACGGGTTATATTCATTCACCCCCCCTCTGAATACTGCACCGAACCCAACAGGACTTAGCTCAGCTTGCTTAGGAGGACCTCTATTCGGCTCAATGATACTTTTTGAATGCTGGATGGGCGTGAGAATCAAGTTTCAACTCCAGGAGGACTTGACCACAACTAGCCGGATCTTCGGGAGCCACCCTTTGTTCTTTATTGGAGGTGCCTTTGGGTTCTCTTCACAGGTTGAATGCCGGACGGCGGACAAGAAAATGTGGGACGATTGGCGCCTCTTCCTCAACACCTTGCCAATATAGAAGTTCATAATGGGTCCAAGAGTTCTTCGGAGCACCTTGCTCAAGGTACCACGGTGACCAAGTCTTGGTCTTCAGCTAGTGGGGAACACCACCATGGCGATCTACAACCCGCACCGGTGCTATCTTCAGATCGGGCTACCCCGTACCGTAGTTCTTGCACTATCGCATTTCCCTCCCCTTCAAGCTAGGAAGATGGAGACCGAGGATGAGAGAGTAGTCCGGAGCGCCCTGACCATGTGGGAGATCAGCAAAGTGCGCCCGTGGCAAGAAGAAGTGGAAGAAGATGACGAGGGACGTCGTGGCTATGTGAAGGAATTACGCAAGATCCGCCCTCTTGCGGATAAAAAGCTGAATGTAGCTTGAATTTTCTTATGACGTTTTTGAACTTGAAGTTTGCCGATCAGTTTTGCATATCATTGAATTTAATTGAATGACATGGAAGTGCCTTTTGTTGATGGAATATAAATTTGATGCTTGATTTGGACCCAAACGTCCTGGAAAATAGATCTTCTGGTGGATGTAAGGGTCCTACATAGGGCCGCCACAACAGTATTACGGTCTCACGATGAGCCGTCACAAGGGCAAGCTCAGAAAAACTGAGTTTTCTGTCCTCGGGAAGGTATAACGGTCTAATGTAGACGCGTTAGAGAGGCGTGACGGTCCATCTCGGATGCGTTAGAGATAATTCACTGAGAACAGAGGAGTTTTAACCTTCGGGAGAAGGTGACGGCCGAACTATGGACCGTCACAGGACTGTGACGGTCCACAACTGGAGCGTTACAGGCCTCGTGGGTTTGTGAGCTTGTAATCTGAACCTTGGTCTTGAACCTGCGTTCTGCACACACTTAGACAAGAAACAAGTTAGATCGGTTCTTAGACTCAACCCCTTGCCTAAAGCAAGTTAGAGAATGACCATTTCTTGATATTTGGTCAAGGGGTGAGCCTTATTAAATAGGCGGGAAATAGAATGGAAACAATGCGATGCTTGCGATGCACGTGATGGTATTTTTGGGATTTTTGCAAATATTCTGATTTTTTGTGAGATTTTAAAAATATCTGATGTTTTTGGATTTTGGAATGATGATTTTTTTGGATTTTGAAATATATGATTTTTTTGGATTTTGAAATATATGATTTTTTGGATTTTGAAATATATGATTTTTTTGGATTTTGAAATATATGATTTTTTGGATTTTTGAAATGTATGATTTTTTTTGGATTTTTGAAAACGCCAGTGCCTCCCCATAAACGTGGGTCCTCCCCATTCCATTGAGAGTTTCCAAGGTTGGCGTGCAATAGAGGTGACAACCCCTGGCCAGGGCCTAACTCGCGACAGTGGCTCTACCAAGGCCATACCCAGGGTTTTTGTCTTAGTCCTGAAAAGGAAAATAGAATGCAGGGGTAAGTTTAGGCCAGATATAGAAGTGTTCAGGGCTTGAGTTCCTCTCCAGACAACCCATTCAGAGACTTGGTCTGTTGCGCCGGGACTTTGTGTCCGTCATCGAACCTTTGTCCACTCTAGGCACGTATACGACCGGGCTCATGCGTCCCGCGGGGAAACTGTACTGTCACTCTTGCCATGCCTAGCCTTTTTATTTTTCTTGGAGCTTTGGAACTTATAATTGATAGACTTTTGAGATAAACTTTTGCTTTTGTCACGATGAATGCTCCTTTTCTTTGCCTTTTTTCTTTTTTATTGTGGCGTCAGGTCATAATGGACTACCCCTATTTGAGACCTCCTCTCGTCAGGGTACCTAGATTGGTTGTCGCCTCCTTATTCACCTCTTGCCCCTGGATTCAGCCGAAGAAAGAAACGGATAGGGACTTTGACTTTCCCTCGTGGCCAAGGAGAAACGGTGTCTACAGAGTGGGAAACCCGACGAGGAATGCCGTGTAGTGTGTGGTTGCCGCGCTCAGGGTCCTCTTTCACGTCAAAAGGGAAATGACACCTTGCTACCGGGGTGGCACTGGTTAAACTCTAAGGAAAGAAATACTTAAGATACAACCCATTCCAAGCGTGAGCGAGCTCCTCACCTTCTGCATTTACTAAGCGATAAACATTCCCTGGATAAGCCTCTTTGACAACGAACGGTCCTTCCCAGTTAGGTTGTAATTTAGACCGAGGACCTGCAGACCGTATGAATTTACGTTTCAAAACCATATCGCCCTTTTGAAATTTGCGCTCAATTACCTTCTTTTGAAAATAACGTGAAACTATCTTTTGATAGACGGATACGTGATCGGCCGCATTCATCCTCTTCTCGTCTAAGAGTTCCAGCTGGACGAGTAACGCCTCTCGACGTTCATCGAGATTAAGTTCCTTATCGAGCCTTACCCTTAGGGAAGGGATCAGGATTTCATATGGGAGCACCGCCTCCATCCCATAAGTGAGAGCATAGGGGGTTTGCCCCGTGGCAGTGCTGACAGAGGTGCGGTAAGCCCATAGAGCCTCCACTAATCGTTCCGGCCAATCAGAAAATTTGTGAGATTCGCATGTTTTCTTTATGATTTTGAGAAGGGTTTTGTTAGTGGCTTCGGCCTGGCCATTGCCTTGTGGGTAATATGGAGATGAATGATGCAATGTAATATTGAACTTCTTACATAGGTCCTTGAGCTCTTGAGAAATGAACTGGGGTCCGTTGTCGGTCACGATACTGCTTGGTACTCCGAACCGCGAGATGATGTTCTTCATGATGAAGCGGCACACCGTGGTAGCTTTAATCTCCGTGTACGCTTCGGCTTCAGCCCACTTGGTGAAGTACTCAGTGGCGGTAAGGATGAAGGATTTTTACTTGATCTGAGAATTGGGATCACCGAGCGGGCCAACAACGTCGAAAGCCCACATAGAGAATGGCCAAGGAGCAGAAAGAGGATGAAGAGATGAAGTTGGAGCGTGAATCTTATCAGCGTGGAGTTGGCATTTAAGACACCTCCAGACATAGAGGGAGCAATCTTCCTCTAGAGTGGGCCAGTAGTAGCCATGCCTAAGGATTCTCTTTGCTAGAGCCTGGCCATTGACATGACCTCCACACTCACTAGAATGGGCTGCTTCAGCCACTTTCCAAGCTTCATCATCGTCTCAGTATCTCATAAGCATCCCATTTGTAGCACGCCTGTATAGTTCTCCTGCAACGATAGTATACCTTGAGGCGACTCTTCTTATTGACTTACGCTGCTCAGCGCTTGCCCCTTCCGGGAATGATCCGTCCTTGCAATACAACTCAATTTCATGATACCAGGGCAATTCTTCCTCCTCCAAGATCTCTTCTAGCTTTGTCAAAGATACTTCCTTAAGATCTTCCTTCTCAGCCCTTGCTTCTACAGTCTTCCTAAGGTTGGCATACCAAGGATCTTGAAGAGAAGGTGTGTCCAATCTCTGAACGACGATAGTCTCAGTACTCCGACTGAGAGGGAAAGATAGAGAGGAAGCAAGGGATGCTAAAGCGTCGGCTAGAATGTTCTGAGATCGGGGAGTATGGATATAGATGAGTTTCTGGAATTGCCTAGCAAGGAGCGTGACCAGATCTTGATATGGTTTGAGCTTAGGGTCACGAGTGCGGTAGGTGGACAGAACTTGTCGCAGGACGAGCTGAGAGTCCCCTATGATATTTAAGTAACGCGCGCCTAGGAGGTAGGCATGCTTCAATCCGGCTAGGAGAGCTTCACACTCGGTGATGTTATTGGTAGCAGGAAATCGGAGTTGATAAGCAGAGGGAATCGTCACTGCTTCCGGAGTGAGCAGAACAGCGCCTATCCCTCGGCCCTGAGAATTAAGTGCACCGTCGAAGTGCAGAGACCAGAAGGGATGATGAGTAAGGATAGAGAGATGCTTATCAGGGAAATCATCCTGAATAGAATCAGTGTGAGGGATGGGAAGATGGGCAAGATGCTCTGCGATGTCGTATCCTTTGACCGCCTTCTGAACGACGAAGGTGATATCGAACTGAGAGAGGAAGCTCTGCCAGCGAGCCAACCTACTAGAAAGGACAGACTTTTCTAAGAGATAACAGATTGGGTCCATTTTAGAGATCAACCTAACTGGGTGGGCTAAAAAATAGTGTTTAAGCTTCTGAGCTACCCACACTAAGGCGGCACAAGTCTTCTCCATGGCGATGTATCTAGCCTCGACTGGGTTAAACAACCTGGAGAGGTAATAAGCTGCTCGCTCTTTTCTTTCATTGTCTACTTGTGCTAAAACCGCCCCTAAGGAGTCCTCAATGACTGAGATGTATAGGATTAGGGGTTTCCTAGGGATATGAGGTTACAAAACTGGGGGATTGGATAGATAGACCTTCAAGTCCTCATAGGTTTTTTGACAATCTTGATTCCATTCAAATCTGACCCCCGTCTTTAGCAATTCATAAAACAGGCGGCACCTCTGAGAATGTTGGGATATGAATCTTCTGATGAATTGCAATCTACCAATCAGTCCTCGAAGTTCCGTGATATTCTTTGGCAGAGGCATGTCCATGACGGCCTTTGCTTTATTAGGATCAATCTGGATCCCTCGTTTGCTAACTATAAAGCCTAGCAACTTCCCTGAAGAGACTCCGAAAACACACTTCTTCGGATTCATTTTGAGCTTGTACTCCCTGGCTCTTTGCAGCACCTTAGCCAGAATAGTGGGGTGTTCTTCTTTGGTTCTCGACTTCACCAAGATGTCATCCACGTAGGCTTCCATATAGATATGTATTATGTCGTGGATTATGGCCATCATCGCCCTTTGGTAGGTGGCACCTGCGTTCTTCAGACCGAACGGCATAACTACGTAACAATACGTGCCCCAGGGCGTGGTGAAGGAGGTTTTCTCTTGATCTTCCAGAGTGAGACAGATTTAATTATAGCCTGAATAACCATCCATGAATGATAAAGCTTCATACCCGGCGGTATTATCCACCAAGACATCTATGTGAGACAGCAGAAAGTCATCCTTGGGACATGCCTTATTAAGATCCCTGAAATCGATGCAAATGTGCACTTTTCCATCCTTCTTGATGACCGGGACTATATTCGCCACCCACTGCGGATATAGAACGACTCTAATGAACATGGCCTTATATAACTTATCAACTTCTTCTTTGATCCTTAAGGCCATGTGGGGGTGAAATCTTCTTGACCTTTGCTTTACGGGTGTTGCCCCTAGTTTAAGTACGAGTCGGTGTTCCACCAATGAGGGGTCAAGACCCGGCATGTCCTCATAAGACCAGGCGAAAGAATCACTATACTCCCTCAGAACCTTGATTAGATCTTCTTCTACTCGTGGAGGGAGGTTAGCGGCAATAATAATGGGCCTTGGGTCTTCTTCAGTTCCCAAATTTATTTCCTTTGTAGGTTCATCCACTGCCGACGATGGTTCGTCGAATCTCTTTAATCCTTGCGCATACAGGTCGGTAGTGTCATCTACATTGCTGTCCTCATCATCGACCGGGTCTTTTTCATCCAGGACTTCATACAGACCTAGTCCGTCATCATTCCACACCCCGTCTACTTCCTCATCATCCTCTATCACAATTGTCGTAGCGACAAATTCCGGGCACTTCAAAAGAGCATGACATCGCTGAGCTAGATCCTGCAAGAACCTATCAGGGATGGATTTGGAATGAGGCGCAAGCGAGCGCGGCTCAGGCTCGGAAGGATTGGACGACCTAGAACAGGACCCTACTTCTCTAGACCTAACTGACTTTACTTCCCTAGACTCGACGGATCCTACGCCTAACCTAGGAGAAAGGAAATTTAGTGGAAATGAAGGAACATGGGACTCGTGCCCCTGGGAGGATGATGGAGACAAGATAGCGTAATCTTCCACCGAAATCTCCGTTTCAAATTGGACATTTTTTTTTGGAGATCAGTGGAGATCATGTAGCAGGATGGAGGAGATGGTGGCGGGGGAAGTTGGAGAGGAAAGAAAGACGAGAACAAGACGTCAAAGAAGGGATCAGATGAGGAGAACCACATGTCCGAAAGATTAGAGGAGGGGGTCCACAGAGTGGAGAGACCAATGGGCGGGCATTGCCCACATGCACAGGGTATGATCAACACCTCGGTTGGCAACTCTGTGAAATACGGATCAATCATGATCAGAGGTGATCGAGGTATAGATCCCAGCTGCTGGAAGAGAGACATAAGACGGGAGGGAGACCAAGAAAAGACAATGGGCGAGCTCCCCTTCTCCCGTGGGCGGTCAGTTGGCTTCGACTTCCACTAAACAAGCCGTACCTCTTGATTCTCCTTCTGACCATAACCATCTGGCTCGCTGAACATTCTGGCAAACGACTGACTGAAATCTGGCATACCATCAACATGCCTTTTTGGTAGCAGAGGCGGACTGGCAACTATGCAAGCTGTATCTTTCTTTTCTAACTATACTGATGGTGGATTTAGTGTGCCCGGCTAGAGGGGTCCTTTTACAAAGTGCTGATAGTAATCCCAGGTAAGTGGCCCTGAGTCGCCCAAAACTAATAGCGCGAACTCTCGATAACCGAGACCTCTCCTGCCCATTTTTCTTCCCTTGGGCACCGGCTTGGTCCGCCCTTGTAACTGTGCACCGAGGCCTCTCCCCGGTTGATAACCCAGCTTCAATATAATATCCCAGCCCTTGGAATCTCGGATCTGGGGTTTCACTTTGATGTTGACGGGTGTAGCGGCGGGCTTGCGTGGTGCGTAAGCCCAAGGGAAATTCAGATCTAACACAGAAATAACGGGTTGACTACTGGGCCATAATGTGGGCAGAATCTTTTCTAAAATAGCTTTGATAGACTGGACCGTGGATAAGCTTTTGACTTTAACCACCCTCCCTTGAAAAGGGAATTTGAGGCACTGATGCGCGGTGGATGGTACGGCACTGAGAGTATCGATCCACAGACGATCCAAGATAGCCTTAAACATAGAGTCGATGTCCAACACATAAAATTCAATGGGCATAGTGAGAGGCCCAAGCTCAGCTTGAATAGTAACAACCTCGTGACATGCTCTCCTCGAGTTGTCATATGCAGCTATAGTTGTGGGGGTCGGCCGTAGAAGTTCCTCTGATAAGTTGCAGACCCTGAGAGTGCTGAGTGGACATACATTGATAGATGCCCCTGTATCAACTAGCGCCGCATCAATACTGACTTTGTTCAAGATTATTGTGATGCAAAGCGACATCTGTCGGGCTTCTGGAGGTGCTAGCTCTGTTTCTGAGAATGTAATCGCTGGTCCTTTAGAGATAGTTGCCAAAGCTATAGGTAGACTATCAGCTGCCACATCTTCGCTGACCATCACCTTTTGAAGAAAATTCCTGAGAGCATCTTGGTGAAGGGTAGATCTTTTTATAAGCTCTAGCACAGCTATCTTGGCGGGTACCCTGTCAAGGTGATGTAACAGGTCATATTGGGTACCTGGTAATGGCTCGGTCTCTTCCTGCTGATCGGCGACCGGTTGAGAAGACTGGGGATTGGTAATGGAAGCATAGTTGTGATGGAACAAACGCCCGCTCCGTAGGGTAAGGTTTTGTGCCGGCACGGCATCGATGGATGGTATAATAGGCCCTGTGGGGTAGATAGGTGGAGTAGAAGGTGCGGGAGAGATGAAAGGGTGGGAGGTGGCGTTGGTGGAGGTAACGAGTTGCGGTGGAAGGATAATAGGTGAGGGATTGGCGGTAGGCGGGGTAGTGATGATGGTTGCTGGTACGGGTGGAGGGAAAGCTAGCGGAGGGTTAGATGGAGGCGTGGTGATAGTGGGTGTAAGGGTGAGCGGAGGTGTAATGAGCGGAGGGTTAGATGGAGGCGTGGTGATGGCGGGTGTAAGGAGCAACGGGTGTGATGGAAGCATAGGTGAGAGTGCTGGTGATGGGGTATGGGTAAAATATGGAAGGATAAGTGGTGTAGCGAGTAGCGGAGGGGTCTGATGTGCGGGTGAAAGGGCGGTGGGAGTGGAAAGATTGCGGTATTGGTGGTGGAAGGCCATGACTTGCGGGGTGGAACCGTCATCGTCAAAGGACCACCCGGCATTGGGGGAACCTGTGCCGGTGCCGGTGGCTGAAGCTGCGGAGCGGGAGGATGATTGGATATGGGGTTCTAGTGGATCCCCAAGTCTTGGACCGGCTGCTGTTGCTGTTGCGGCTGTTGCTGCGGCGGCGGTGCCTATTGTTGGTACACTTGCTGCCTTGGCACTTGCCTTCTTTTCTCTTTAATTTCAACAATGGCCTTATGCATTTCAGCCCAATCAATCCTGTGCCCTTCGTGTAGATCGTAGACCAAGTCCCTGAACTGAAAGCACCCTTCAATAGTATGTCCGGGTTGCCTGTGAAACATGTAGTATTTTGTCTGATCAACGGCCGGGTTCCAGATGGGCCGTTCCGGAGGAAGTTGGATTGCACTAACTGACATGAGAGCCGAGAATATGTCCGTGAGGGACTCGGGCAAAGGAGGGTACTGGGGGCCCTCTTGGGTCCCGGGCGCTTGTTGTTGTTGTTGTTATAGCCGTTAAGTGGAGGGACATTATGGTATTGGGGAGGCTGTGGAGGTTGTTGCGGAGGGGCAAAGGTGTTTTGAGGAAGGCCTTGTGGGGTGGAGTAGGCTAGCGGAGGGTTTTACGGAGCGTATTGAGTGTTGCGGGAGTTTTGGGGGAAGCAAATTTGGTTATTTGGGTTGGCGGAGGGAAAGTTAACGGCTTGCACTTACTCATTTGTTTGGACCCCCTCGGTAACGGGCCCTTGAGGTTTCTTGTGGTATTTGGGCTTTTGATTTTCAAAAAGTGAATGGATAGGAGAGTCCTTGAATTGGGTTTGGATAAACCGCGCTCGGCTGTACAGTTGGTGCATGTTGGCTATGTCGTTCATGGCAAGAATGTTACGGAAGGTCGGAGTGGCATTGGAAATGAGTAGTTTGACTTTCTCTTCCTCCAGAATGTGGCCTGGCACCCTGGCAGCCATCTGCTTCCATCTGTCAGCATAGGTTGCAAACTCCTCATCGGGATTCATTTTCTCGGCCACCAAATCTGTGAAGGAGTATGCTGGGCTGACTCTGCCTTGAAACCGCTGAATGAACTTATCTTTCAACACCTTGAAGCTCTCGGCATCCTCTAGTGGTAGAGAGTAGAACCATTCAAGCGCGACCCCATCTAACGATCGGCGGAATAAATACGCGATAAGGCGATCATCATGCTGAAACTGGGCTGATTCATATAGAAAGTCCCTCACATGGATAAAGGGATTACTATTCCCATCATACTTGCGGTAATTGGGGAGCTCGGATTGCGGAGGGAACCAGATGTTCTGGAAACTCGGGACTAGAACGTCTGCCAAGGATTGTGGGCCAACCCGCTTCTGGAGGAAGTCAAGTTGTTGTTGCATGGCGGCCCATTTATCGAGTAATTCCTACTCTCTGGACGGAGTAGGGATAGTGAAGGATGGAATTTGAGGAGCAGAGGGGTAAGCAGATGGAGGGGGCGGCCCATAGGAAAGATATTGGGCCGAAGGATGACCCATATTGGTGTGAACTTGGGCTGCCCCTTGATGAGGGCGCATGAAATCATTTGGGCCGACAAGGACCTGCGGCACTGATGGGCCGGACATGTGATGATCCGACATAGAAGAAGGAGGGACAAAGGTCTTTCCCTTATCCAAAAATTGCTGACCTGAACCAGAAGACTGGCCCATCTCCAGATTAGAGAATCTGAGGGTCCTAGGTCGGACCGGAGTGAGGTCGATGGGAATGGGCTGGATGGCGGACCCATCGGCCCTAGGCTGAGCAATGGAATGATTGGTCTGACCTTGCATAATCGGGGAAGGTGGGGTGTTGGACCCCTGCATGGCCTGATAAACCGCCTGAAGTTAGGCCGGGTCTAATTGGGCCATCATTTGAAGAATAGAATTAGCGGAAGGAGGAAGAAGAGCTTGAGTGGATTGGGCGCCCTCCATAGGGATGGAGGACGAAGGAGGGATGGGCCCCTCTCTGGGTTGGAATGAGATAACCCTAGAGGGATCCTTTAGAAGCCCTTGAGGAAGAGACTCCTCTTGGGAACGGGGAAGATCGAAAGAAGCCATGGTGGACTCAAAGAGTGGATTGAAGTAGGATGTTGAAGGGGAATTGCCCCAAGGTGACGAAGCTTCTAGAGGATGGAAGCAACTCCACATGCAACGAAAGACCTTAGAACAACGCAAACAACACACAATAAACACACAATGAGTGATTTAAACTAGATGATTTTAACAAAGATGTAAGTAAAAAAGAGATAACAACATTCAAGGTCAACCAAGTTACTTAGACGATGCAACAAGATTTTATGGTTTTCTCCTTTAGAACCTTAGCGACTTGATTAAAATGTGCTGTAATGCCCTACGATTTTTATAGCATTTTATTTGATTGTTAAAAAATTTGTGTATGCCTAAATGCTTAAACTATTAATTTTACTATATTTATTTTAGTTTTAAAAGTTTAAAGAAAGTGAAGGAAGAAAAAATAATAATAACCAAAAGTTAAAAAAAATATTTGGGAGTTAATTGTTTAAAATAAAGAAAGAAAGGGGTTAAATAAAAATAAAAGGCCATTAACGCAAAAAAAGAAAGGAGGTCAAAAATGAAAAAAATATATAAAAATAAAAAAAGGGATGTCGGCAGGGGCGGCCGCCCTTGCGCTCGCGCTTGCGCGCGTGCGCGCGCGCGCGGGAGCTGGCCCGCCCCCGCCTCCGCCCCCCCCTCCGGTTGCCGCTTTGCGGCCCGTGTTTTAAAAATTTTTTTTTTGTTTTTTGTTTGTTTGTTAGTTAAGGATTATATTAGTTTAATTTTTTTAAGATTCTTTAGTCAAATCTCCACATGTCATTTATATAAAAAAAAGAAAAAAATGTGGGATAGTCAAAAGTTTGTGCTGAGTAGGGTTGGTGAAGCTTGAATGTCAAATTTGAATTAAATATCATTAGAATAAATACTTTAATCTTCACTCTTGATTAAATGAAGGGTTAAGATTGATTAAGTCAAAAACCCTATAAGTAAGGGGGTTGAGGGGCTCATTTGCTCCTCTTGGAAGCTGGTTACATAAAGAGAAGAAGGTGGAGGATAGTAGGGTTGCTAAGGAGGTGTTTAAACATTTTTAAGGTAAGGGATTAGCACTTTATCCCATTGATTAGCATGGATTAACATATTTAGATTGATTTAAGTGTGTAATTAGCATCTATATAGGTAGTTAAGTCCATATATCATTATTTCATGATATGTGATCATATCTTAGTCGGATTAGTATTAGATCATTAATATTAAGGCATGTGATTAAGGGTAAACTCAAATAATTAATGCATTATAATTAGTAACGGTGTATGATAAATTTAGAGAGCTTTCAGAATCACGAGATATGATGTTATGAGCCATCTGTAAAAAATTTCATGTCTGATTCAATTTATTTTTACGTTTATGAATATTTTAATATTATCTTAAAAGTGTTCAATTATATTAAAATATTAAAGGGATGATATTAAATCACCTCAAATTGTAAGAATGCATCTTACTGTGAATCCCATGTGTAGAAAATTTTTCATGATTTCTAGATCATGGTATTTATTTTAATGAATTTTCATACATGATAAAATATATAAATAATTATATATAAATTACAGAAATTAGAGATCATGTTCACAAAAATCTTAGAATTTCACAGAAAGGTTATTGCGTTGACTTTGTTGTATTCTGATAATATAAATTGTTATTCATGTCTGTAAGTGATATTACATAATTTTTGATACTTTATTAGGAGTAGAAAATTATGGGATAATAAGAAATACTATATGAAAATTCTTGAAACTTTACCAGAAGATTAAAATGTATGTTAAAACTAAGTGATGAAAATTTCATCTTAGTCTGATAACAGAATCTTTACTGGTATAATTACCAATGTTTAAATAAATAATTGAAAAATTGAATAAATAATAATATTCTGTGAAAAATCTTGAGAATATTACAGAACTGATATATAATATTTATAAGTTAATTCTCAATATACTTTAGTCATTTTAAGTATTCTACATAATTTTCTCTATTTAAAAATTATTATTATAAATTTTAGAAACTGATATAAAATTTTAGAAATTAGACATACTGAATGAAAAATAATGAAAGTTTTTATATATGACACTTATGTCTGGAAGAACGTTCTGTAAAATTTTAGTAATTTCTTGATCATTTAGTTATATTTAGTTGAATTATCACTCATGTTATATTTTTGTTATTCTATTAAAATATTACAAATACAGTGTGAAAAATAATTAAGAATTTTCAAAAAATGAAGTTTCTGTTATGAATGATTGTTTGCTGCTATGAATAATGGTTTGAATACGTATGATTATTTTTAGTGTACTTTGGATAAATTTCGTCAATTTTCCATGCATAAAAAAATTTATATAATTCTAAAAAAAATTTAAATTTCTGCATGAAAGTTTATGAAAATTTTTCTGTGCGCTTTTACATGTAAATGTGATATGCATTAAAAATTTAATGATTTATAGAACATGGCAGTTAATTTAGTCAATTTATGATATATGTTGAAATACAAGTAATTCTGAGAAAATTCGAATTCCTGCATGTAAAATTATGAAAAAAATTTTGTGCATTGTTACAAATAAATATAAGTTTCTGTAAAAATTTAATGGTATTCTAAATTTAATAGCTAAATTTAGTCAATTTATGATGCATGTTGGAGTATAAGTAATTTCATAAAAATTATAATTACTGTCTACAAAATGATGAAAAATTTATGTTCTAATCTTTTCTGTAAATGCATTGATTTCCTAAAATTTCACTTTATTCTGATCTCTATAAATAGAAGTAGTAATTTTTGATATATATATATGTCATTATATTTGAATAAGTTGAGAAATTTAAAAAAAATAAAAAAGAGATTTTCAGTAATGGTATATTTCATACTTATTATTCACAGCATGATATTTGAGTGACATGTGTCCATTGGATATGAGTTATTTATAAATAATTACTATACTGTTATTATTGCCAAATGGACACTGCCACCATAGGGGGAGACTGGAACCAAACTATAGAAATGTCCCTATACTGAGATTCACACTGTACTGGCCCCGATGGTAACGGGGATTGAAATCTTGGAGGTGGACAAGTACCACTAGTTAAGGTGGAGAGGACTTCTCCCGGTTCTGCGCAGTAACCAAAACTCATCACTGTTTACCTAGGTGATCGAGTACCGACTGACTGTCCTTCTAATGGTGGTTTGAGCACTGTATGTGGCTATTTATATCACTGTTACTGTTTACTGAACTAAAATTGAATGACTGTTACTGCCTACTGAATTGATACTGAACTACTGCTACTTTTCACTGAGTCGTTATTAATACGACTATTACTGCTCACCGATTCGATATTGGAATTACTTTTACTGATCACTGAAACTATTGTTACTGCTCAATTAACTGATATTGAAGTGTTATTGCTTATTGAACTGTCATTGTATTTTACTGTTATTACACTGTAAATGTTTACTGTTAATGAATCTCCAGTATATCGAATGGTGATTTGGAAAAGGGCAAATTATGTCTATCTGGATCCTTTCACTATGCGTGAGCCTACTCCGCCTAGTACTGGAATCATTCGTTAATGTTTGCAAATGATGAATTCTTATTTACTTTGTTATTGATAGAATAAAGTTTGAATGTATATTGCAGAGGGGCATTTCTGTAGCCCATCTAAAGAGCAGCCAAACTAGGTCCATCAGGACCAAACGAGGCCCAGCTCATCCAAGTGACAGCCCCGCAGGGCCCACTTAGGCTAAAAAGCCCAATAAGGTCACTCGGGATCGCAACCTTCCTCGGCCCCTTAGGCTCGGAAGGCCCTAACATTGGTCAAGTCAAGGAAAGACCCACGCACGACCTATCCCCTCCCCGTGATAAAGGCAGGCGCATAGCGCCCAATCTGACCTATCTTTATCCGAGCTATGCTTATCGCCTGGACAGGGTGGGCACCTTTTAGGCTCAAGTCGACCGACGAATGCTTATCCATGCTGCCGTTGAGAACCCTTTATGAGCAGGGGTTTATGAGGATAAGGGATCCATGATCTCTCAAGGCTATAAAGATCCCACGATGAGGACGTGAAGAGCCCACGTTGAGGACGTAACTCTCGCCTGAAACCCCTCAGCTTACGGGACTCATGAGGCCGGTGCACTATTTAAACCTGGGACTCCCTCCGACGAAAGGTAAGGGCAACACACGCCTAAACTCGCTCAGCAGGAACCACTTCACCACCTCGGTGTAGGGGGATCTCGTGCATCTCTTTTTTTCTCCCTTCATAACTTCCACTATTGCTCTACTGACTTAGGCATCGGAGGGTTTTTCCCAGGGAACCATCCCTGGGCCCCCTGATCTGTTTCCCTTCTTTACAGTTCACTATCCGGTGATCATTCTCCCAGCTCAGGACCAGCGCAAGATCACGTCCCTTCATCTGGCGCCGTCTGTGGGAAATGACCAAAGAGCCAGTATGGTGCGAAGAAGTTCAGGGAGGAGGTCCGCCGGCGACAGGGGAAAGGCATGTTGTGCCCCTGGTTTTGATGATGACAACCATGAGATGTGTATGTTGAATCTAACTTAAAATGTTGAACTAAATCTTGATTCAATAATGCATGCCTTTGGCTTATTTTTGATGCAAGAAAGGAACAGGGTCGACGCTGGGAGTTTAAGGCGTCCACGCATCAGTTGAAGAGGTAAAATCATAAGTCACTGATATAATCTCAGTGCATCAACGCCACACTATTATAGCGTCGACGCATCAGCTTAAGAAGCAGAGGCACTCAAAGATCTACTTCACTGCGTCAACGCCACAGTAGAGCAGCGTCGACGCAGCAGTTCAAAAGGCAGAAGTATGATTCACTGGAATACCCCAGTGCGTCAACGCTACAGCATGATAACGTCGACGCAGCAGTTCAAAAGGTAGAAGTATGGTTCACTGGAATACCCCAGTGCGTCAACGCTATAGCATGATAGCGTCGACGCAGCAGTTCAATCTGAGATGAAATTGGCTCTGGGATAGCTTAGTGGGTTGACGCAGTAACCCAATGCGTCAACGCATCCACCTATGAACTTAATGCTTTGTGGAAAGTTCAAGACAACGTAAACCCTTTGGTCACCATGGGTTGACACCATATGAATTCTTTGATAAAATTAGTTGGGTGGACCCCAGTCATTAGTGACGTCAAAGGCCACATCAGCCAAAAAGTGTTTCGATCTTGTTTTCATTCGCGATTCCAGAAGGCTCTGATGAGATCACTCAGTGGGCTAACCAGAAAATCTGGTTGGGGCCCACTAGTTGTATATATTACATGGATCTGGAAGTGAGCGCGGGAATCTGATTATCGAAGAAGGTTTTTGGAGAGTTGCAGTCGAACCTGAGGGAGTGAAGTCCTCGAGAAGGATCCTGGAGTCTATCGTCTTCCTGCTGGTACCTTGCTGCATTCACTGACGATCAGAGGAGATCCAGGGGAAGTGGATCAGTGTAAGTTCATCTACCCTTCAGAAGGAGAAGGCCAGCTGATCGTTGAAACATCTTCCTCCAGACATCTGAGTTCGAGCTTGAGATCCAGCAGCATCACAGATCTAGAGCTGTTCCTCCATCTCTGAGTGATTTCGTTTATTGCTTTTATTTTTTCAGTTAGAACACTGTTACATTGTTTCTCCCTCGTACTAGTTTGAGTAGAGGGAGGGGTTTGATCCAGCAGATTGTGCTTGGATCAATGGCGTTTGGGCGTGTTGCCTGCAAGCTGTTCGTTAGCGGTTTAGAGGATCTGTTCCTCTAGTTAAGCCAAGCTGTACTGCTCAGCGTTGTTTGAGGAGTAGTTCCTCGGTGAAGCTGAGCTGTAAAGCTCAGCAGGGGTCCTCACTGGTTTAGTGAGGGGTGGACGTAGGTCTCCACAGGGAGACCGAATCACCATAAAAATTTGTGTTCCTATTGTGGTTTGCTATTCTCACATTATCCATCTATCGTTAGATGTTTGATTAGGCACGATCTTCATATAGTCTGTTTACTGAACTTCTAATTAGCTTTCTGATCTATAAAGAGAGTGTGATCTTGCATTAATTTTTCAAAGGGTCAACCTATTCACCCCTCCCCTCTAGTTTGACCTTCCACCTAATCCAACACGTGGTATCAGAGCTAGGCTCTCTTGTCAAGGGTCTCACAACCTAGAGAGATTTAGTGGAATGGAAAACAAGGGGCTCATGCCTGAAGGGTATGTAGTGAATAGGCCACCCTTCTTTGATGGCACTAACTATGCTTACTGGAAAAATCGGATGCAGGTATTTCTGAGAGCTCAGGACCATGATATTTGGAGAGTCGTGAGCAAGGGACCATATCAGTTAGAAGGAGATGAGGAACTGTGGGTGAAAGAGCAGATTCGGAAGTCCAACGTCAATTGGCAAGCTATGAACATCATGCAATGCTCATTGCATCCCATGGAATTTTCACGAGTATCCTCATGTGCCAGTGCCAAGGAAATGTGGGACAGACTTCAAGTCATCTATGAAGGTACATCAGAGGTAAGAGAGACAAAAGCTAATAGTTAATTTCTGAATATGAAGCTTTTAGAATGAAGCCAGAGGAAAATATATCTGAAATGTATGCTAGACTAACCCTATTAGTGAATGGTCTTAGAGGTCTAGGAAAGGTTTACACTGATTATGAACTAGTCAGGAAAATTCTTAGATCCCTAACTCCAATTTGGCACACCAAAGCCACTGTTGTTGAGGAATCTAGGAACCTTCCTACCACTACCCCTGATGAGCTTATCGGATCCTTGATGGCTTATGAGCTGAACCTCAAAAGGACAGATGAGGATGTGAAAAAGAAAAAGCCTCTTGCATTAAAGGCAGGACCAAGTAGCAAGGAGAGTTCAGATGACAGTCAGTCATCCAGTTCAAACGATGATTCAGGTGAGATAGCTATGCTAACCAGGAAATTCAGGAAATTTTTAAGGAAGGAAGGTAAGGCTGGATGGAGTCGAAGACCGTAGGTAAGAAATAGTTCAAAATTTAAATTAGAAAATTCAAAGAAATCTGACAAGGTTGTTTGTTATAAATGCAGGAAACAAGGACATATCAAATCTGAATGTCTAGAGAATATGAAGAAAGCTCAGCCAAAGTGGAAAAATAAAAAGCCCAAGGCCATGATAAGTACGTGGAGTGACGAGGAGAAAGATGAAGATGAAGAAGAAAGCACTTCTGAAGAAGAGAGTGATGTTAAGCTGTGCTTCATGGCTAAGGACGATGAGCAGGATGAGGTAACTTCTTCCTTCGAAAACTTCTCTTGCAGTGATTGGGAAGAAGCATTTAATCAATTGTTAGATAAGTATGATTATGTTAAGAAAGAAAATAAATCACTCAAGAAAAAGAAAAATCTGACTAGTCAAGAAAATTCATTGAATGATAAAATCAGGTGCCTAGAAGCTGAAATTACCAGTTTAAGAAGATCTCTTTATGAAAGTGACCATTGTAGAGATTAATTAATAGAGATGAATAGAGAAAATGAATTTTTACTAAAAATTCAGGATGACCTGAAACTCAGAATGCAAAAATTGGAGAGTGATGTAAAAATTGCTGAAGAAAAATATGAAGCCATTCAAGGAGTAAATCAGGAACTCCAAGAAAATTTGAAGAAACTGGAAGATGAGAATTCAAGTAAACAAGCCTCTCTTGAGAAATTAACACAAGGTAAAAACAATCTTGAGGCTGCCATGTGAATAAGAAGCAATTTTGGAAAAGAAGGACTTGGTTATAATCTAACCAAGAAGAAGGATCTAGGAGCTAGATTTATAACATTTGTTTCTGAACAAGGTACATCTGAGCAGAGCCAAATGGCTGAAAAGAAGTCTTGTGAGAAAAATCAAGAAGAAGTAAAACAGACAGATGAAATCAAAAAAGAAAAGGGCAAAGAGAAAATGTATGCTACCTTAAATGCCAATCACCATAAGAATGTGCCTAAGTTCAGAAGTAAACCCTCAGGTCAGCCTATAGACCCTAGTTCATCAACCCAGCATCAAGGATATAGAAATTCAGGGAGTCATAGGACTGGTACACGACAGTCGCGTCAACGCACTGGGTATCCTGCGTCCACTCAACCCATGTCCCAGGGGTTCTACAGAAATAATGTTAGAACAAACCATTGGGCGCGTCAACGCAGTGTCCACACTGCGTCAACGCATACACCCTTCCCGGGTGGGTATTCTTTCATAAACATGAGAATGAGTCGACGCAGCGACTACAGTGCGTCGACGCACCCTATGTACCAGAACCCATATGACAGAAGGGTTGGGTGGATGAGTCAACGCAGTCAAGAGAGAGGGTCTACGCAGCGAACCTTCATCCCTTCTAGAACTCAATATTCCTCTAGAACCTCTCATCCTAGGTTCCTCAGTGCTTCTTGGAGTCATAATAATCATTGGAATGAGAACAAGAATAAAACCTCATACTTCTCTAACAACAGAAATGGTTCAAAAAGGTCATTCCAAAGGGTACCTCAACCCAATCAGAAAATTTTCAAATCTATGACCCCCACATCTCAAAAACCCTCAAAACAATAGATTTGGATTCCCAAAAGTATGCTGTCTTACTTGACACAATCATATGGTCTGATGGGACCCAAGTGTATTTGGGTTCCAAAATCTCTTGTTTGATGTGATTTGCAGGAGTGCCTTGCAGCTGTACACAATAGGTGGTATCTTGACAGCGGCTGCTCAAGGCACATGACGGGCGATAAGGCAAAATTCTGTTTCTTGGTTGAGAAAGAAGGAGGACATGTCACGTTTGGGGGGAGCAATAAAGGTAAAATAATTGGCAAAGGTAAAGTTGGCAAAAATCCCCTGAACTCTATTGATGATGTGTTACTTGTTGAAGGATTAGAATACAATCTTCTTAGTATAAGCCAACTATGTGATAGGGGGCACAAAGTTGTGTTTGATTCTAATGCATGCACTATTCTTGAAATGCAATCTGATAGTGTCAAATTCACTGGAAAAGGAATAAATAACATGTACATGGTAGACTTGGATGATCCTGCTCATAACAATCTTTGTCTAGTTGTGAATAAAAGTGAGCTGGCTTGGCTATGGCATCGTAGACTAGGACATGCTAGCTATAGTGTCATGTATAAGTTAGCCAAATTCAACATGGTGAATGGTCTGCCTGATGTTTCATTTAAGCAAAATGACAAAATTTGTAATGCATGTACTCAAGGCAAGCATACTAGGAAGTCATTTAAATCCAGAATTGAAAATCAATCTTCTAGACCTCTTGAACTTGTTTACATGGATTTGTTTGGACCCACTAGAACAGCAAGTTTGAGTGGCAATAAATATGGATTTGTTTTGGTAGATGACTTTTCTAGGTTTACTTGGGTATTCTTTTTAACTCATAAGAATGATGCATTTGAAGAATTTCAGGCATTCTTCAGGAAAGTTCAACAGGATGGTAAGTATACTATTTCATCTATCATGTCAGATCATGGAGGAGAATTTGAAAATTCAGAATTTGATGGTTTTTACAGGGCAATGAGAATATCTCACAAGTTCTCATCTCCAAGAACTCCTGAACAAAATGGAGTGGTGGAAAGAAGAAACAGAACCCTTGTCGAGATGGCTAGAACAATGTTGATCGAAGGACAACTCCCAAGGAAGTTCTGGGCAGAGGTGGTAAATACAGCTTGCTACATTATAAACCGGGCAATGGTAAGACCTCTATCTAAAAAGACTCCATATGAATTGTTGAAAGGTAAGAAGCCCTCTGTTATACATTTCAGAGTTTTTGGATCTAAATGTTTTGTTCAAAATAATCACAAACGGGACTTAGATAAATTTGAACGCAAGAGTGAACCAGCCATATTTCTAGGATATTCAAATCACTCTAGGGCCTATAGAATCCTAAATGTCAAAACTCAATCTGTTGAAGAATCTCTACATATTGTCTTCGATGAAATGAATGTCAGGTCTGAAAATGAACAATCTTGCAGGGACAAAGATGATGGGGAGTTTCTTGAAGAAAAGGAAGAACAATACACTCAAGAGGAAGAGCTAAGGTCAAATGAGAATCCAGTAGAATCAAGCACTAGAGGTAATGCAGATGCTAATGAAGGTAACTCTCTGACCAATGTTAGAATGTTAAGAGACCACCCTCTATCAAGCATTATTGGTAATCTGCATGACCCTACCAGAACTAGATCTTATTTTAGAACAATTAAAGAAATGGATAATTTGGCTCTTATATCTCAAATTGAACCAAAAAATGTAACGGAAGCCCTGAAAGATGATTGCTGGATAAATGCAATGCATGAGGAATTAAATCAATTCAAAAGAAATAAAGTGTGGCACCTTGTGCCAAGACCCAATGAACTTTCAGTAATTGGAACTAAGTGGGTCTTTAGAAATAAACAAAATGAAAATGGAATTGTGATAAGAAATAAAGTAAGACTGGTAGCACAAGGATATAATCAAGAATTTGGCATTGATTTTGAAGAATCATTTGCACCAGTAGCTAGATTAGAAGCTATTAGATTATTACTTGCATATGCATGTTGTCATGGAATAAAACTCCATCAAATGGATGTAAAAAGTGTATTTCTTAATGGTTTAATAAAAGAAGAGGTGTATGTTGAACAACCCCTGGTTTTGAATCTATAGACTGCCCTGACCATGTTTACAGATTAGACAAAGCTCTCTATGGGCTCAAACAGGCACCTCGAGCATGGTATGATAGACTCAGCTCATACCTCACTGAGAAAGGATATTCAAGAGGTAAAGTGGACCAAACCCTATTCACCAAGGTAAGAAATAATGACATTATTCTGGTTCAAATCTACGTTGATGATATAGTCTTTGGATCCACTAAACCAAGCATGTGTGAGGAATTTACAAATTTGATGACCACAGAATTTGAGATGAGTCTCATGGGTGAGCTTCAATTTTTTCTAGGTCTACAAATCACCCAAAGCAAGGATGGATGCTTCATCAACCAGGCAAAGTACGTCTCTGAACTATTGAAGAAATATCAAATGGAGAATCTTAAGGCAATCAGCACTCCCATGAGCACCAACACAATTTTGGATGCAGATCTGAAAGGTAAATCAGTAGATGCAAAGACTTATCGAGGTATGATCGGATCACTCCTCTATCTTACTGCATCTAGGCCAGACATCCAATTTTGTGTATGTATGTGTGCTCGTTTTCAGTCTGATCCTAAAGAATCCCACTTGATTTCTGTCAAGCGTATCTTTCGATACCTTGCTGGAACTCGAGATTTAGGGATTTGGTATCCTGCATCTTGCACTTTTGATCTAGTATCATACTCAGATGCAGACTATGCTGGATGCAAACTTGACAGGAAAAGCACAAGTGGCTATTGCCAATTTTTGGGAGGGTGTTTGGTTTCTTGGGCATCCAAGAAACAACACTCAGTGGCACTATCCACTGCAGAGGCAGAATATGTCGCTGCAGGGAGTTGTGGCACTCAAGTGTTGTGGATCAAACACCAACTCCAAGATTATCAAACTGATCTTGGATGTGTCCCAATATTGTGTGATAACACAAGTGCCATTAACCTGGCAAAGAACCCCATCCAGCACTCTAGGACCAAACATATAGAAATTAGGCATCACTTCTTGCGAGATGAAGTTAATAAAGGAAGCTTTAAATTGATTTTTGTAGACTCAGAACATCAACTAGCTGACATTTTTACCAAGCCTCTGAATAATGAAAGATTTTCTTGTCTTAGGAGAGAGCTTGGATTGTGCATTCCTCATCTTGATGCCTAAATTGATTGCTTGTATTCTTCTTTGAAACCTGTTTGGTTAACTGTGCCTAAGAATAAATTGATTTCTTCTTTAAACTGTTTGCTTGAGTTGAAAATGTCTGATTTCTAAATAAGTCACAGATTTAGGGGGAGTTTAGTTTTGAGCATATCTTTTTTAAGAACACATGATAAATAAATTAAAAAAACCAGCATGTCAACAATTGCATCTTCATTCATATTTTCAGTCATGCATGAATGGAGGGAGAGTTTGCATTAGTTCTTGTTTGCTAAGGAATGCAATTATGTCCCTTTAGATTAAGTGATCTGGGATTCTGAAAAGTGGTTAATAATGCTGAGTTAACGCTATTGCAAGACTGAGTCAACGCACTAAAAGAAATTTTCTGGAAACAGGCTGGACGTTGAACTGACTGGTTGAGTGAGTTAACGCAGTCACATGGTTGAGTTGACGCACTGAAATAAACCTGGTGCAAATCAGTTCTGGAATTAATTGGATTACTTCAGAAGGGTTAACGCAGCACTGGAGTTTCGATCTCACATATCTTATTATGTTGAAATCTTCTAGTACCTCAATTTGTCTGAAACATGGAGTCGTCTTCTCAACCTCTCATAAACCTTGTTTCTTCTATACTCAGTTCTTCAGCTTGTAGTGAAGTACCACTCAATCTTCAGTATGAGGGAAGTTTCTTGAGATCTGAAATGTGAATTGATGTCATAGATTCAGGGGGAGCTAAAATGATAATTCCTTATAAGAGGTGGTGATCTTTATTGACTGGCTCTATGCAGTATTAATGGTTGGAGATCTATAAATCTTTTTTATCTTTGAATGCAAAAATTCTTGAACATGAAAGTGCTTTGCATATGGAATAGTCATGGAACTATTTAATAAAACTGAGAACTCATCTATTCTTGAACTATGATGATCAAAAGTAAAGAGACCCTTGCAAATGAATTTAATATCTGTATTGACTTTAAACTCAGAATAGGTTTAATAAGAGCCAAAGAAACAAACCCTATGCAATGTATATAAATATCTACATGGAATAAACTGCAGAGCAATGGCAAGCTTTCGCTGAGAAACTGTCTCTATGTACCAAAGAAGTGCTAAGGAGCAAGTCATGAAGTGAGCTGTTATCTCTGTTTCAAAAGAAAAATAATTCATTGCAGAGCAATGGTAACTTTCCACTGAGAAACTACCTTCATGCACCAATGAAGTGCTAAAAGGCATGTCATGATGTGAGTTGCCAACTCTGTTTCATTGGAGCAGAATAGTTAGCTATGCTGAGTAACCGGGAACTCTGGTGTCTGATAAACATGTGTACCCGTGTCAAAAGGCTAGCTACAATTGACTGCAAATGAGAATTTAATATATATATATATATATATATATATATATATATATATATATATATATAGGTAGGTAGTTGACCTGAAGCTCATATAAAAACCTATGGAGTTCATCTTCAATACTGGTTAAATTCACTTCTCTAAGGGTTTTCTTGAAATTGAACAATCTAAGGGAAAGATATGAAAAAGTTCCAAGTGTGCAAATTGTTCTATCCCTATTCCATAATCATGCTCCTCTTACTCAAGGATTTGTCTCAAAATTCTTAAGATTGTTTTTCTCCACATCATTAAATGAATTAGGGGCTCTCATCATTTCTCATCATATCTCTCATAAGGGAACTTGAATTTTATCTATTAAAAATCCCTGAATGTAATTTCATCCTTTCATAATTTCAGTGTCTTTAGAATGCCTAAATACTGTGGGTCTTCACTATTCCTAGTGTCTACTCAATATTTCCCTCTTATTCCTCTTGGTGGCGTCGACTCAGTGTCTCACTGCGTCAACGCAGTCATGCACTAACTCCAAATTCTTCCCAGTCCGGTTCAGCACAGTGAACCGGTTCGCGTCACGTTCTTTAAAACCCCGCAGCGTAAACGCTGCCGTCTCCTCAGCTCCTTCCAAAACCTAGTGGGCTTCTACCTCTCCGAATCTTCTCTCCTATTCCCGTTTGATTCTCGCTGCCATGGCGCCTCCGGAACAAGTGAAGAAGGGGAAGAACAAGAAGGGTTTAACGAGAAGAGCTCCCATATTTTCTAAGGGCAAGATTGAGCCTCGAACCAAATTTCAACGTGCTCCAGAGGAGATACCTTCCCAGTCAGCTCAACGGACAAGTAAAGGGAAAGAAAAGAGCTCTCCGGCAAAGACAAGGCAGCAAAGCAGAAGGAGACTCACGATGTACCCATAGCAGACCCTCCAGAGGAGATATCGTCTCCTTCAGCTCCAAGGAAATGGAAAGGAAAAGAGATAGAGCTATCTCTTCGAAAACGCCATCTCCATCCAAGCCCACCAACCAAAAAGAGAAAGCTATCTACTTCAAGGGCAGAAGAGCAGTCTACATCCTCAGCCGCTGCCAAGGGGAAACAAGCTGTGGATAGTTCACATGCAAGGTCTTCTGATCCTTCTCTCACCATCAATGTAGAAGAACCTCTGAAAGTTCTTATTCCACGATATATTGTTGCTACCGATGTTGAGATGCTTGAGATTTTTCCGCAACTATTCCCTACCTTGGATTTTCAGGGTTGGTGGTCTTTCGTTACAAATCATAAGATTTATTATCTCACCCTAGTTAGGGAATTTTACCACAATTTGAAGTATGAACCTCAGATCCCCAAAATTTCTTCAACTATCAGGAATGTTAGTTTCGAATTGACAAACAAACTGTTTGCCAAAGCTTGGAAAATACCAATGAATGGGGTTCAGCTACACAACTTTCAATTTGATGAACATGCAGCTTATGCTCTTCTAACTGACAAACCAAGTGATCCTACAAATGTCAGGGAGACTTTTCTATCTAGTCTTAAAGCAAATAGGTTCCCTCCATTCAATAGACTGCTCCACCATATTTGCACATCCATGATAATACCTCAGAGCAGTGGTAGGGAACGGGTCACTGAGATGCAGAGATTTTTACTATATTGCATGCTGAAAAAGATACACATTTCATTGTCAGATGTAATCATTCAGACTATGGGATCTTGCTTAACACAATCTAGGACACTCCCATATGCTACTCCATTGACTGCCATATTTAGAAAAGTTGGAGTAAAATTTGGAGATGAGAAGAAACTGAATATTCCTAAAGGGAACGTATACTCCCTCTCTTACATTCAGAAATTCATGGGATTTAAAGTCATAAATGGAAAGCCAGTCAGGGTTTTGCCAAGTCAGAAACCTGTATCTACTTCAGTGGAAGCTGGTCAAGAAGTGAGAACTGAAACACAAGATCAGCAAGAGGCCAGTCTAAACAGAATGGAAAGACCAGAGGCTAGGGCAGATAGACCTGAAGCCAGTTCAGCCAGAATGGACTACCAAGACTTCAGCAATATCCAAGATGATTACAATGTACAAGATGATACTCCTGTGTTTCCAGTTGCTTCCAGAGAGCTTGTCATTGTACAAGGTCCTCTTCCAGAACCCTCTCCACCAAGGGGACCTGCATCTACTTCTGAGGAGATTCCAGCTAACTTTCAGCATGATGCTGGTATGCCTGATTTTTCTGGCATCAATCCTACACTCATTCAATTTTTGGAAATGAAATTCAAGAGCATTGACTCTTCCATAATGCACCTAAGCTCAACAACGGATATGAGGCTGTCACACCTTGAACAGAAATTAGACAGCAGATGGGAAAAGTTTACACGTGATAAATTCAAGTCAGACAAGAAGCTTCATGAATTTATGGAATCTCTTCTTCAAGCTTGTCAGAAAGCTGGTTCAGTCATGCGTAATTTACAAAACTTGCATCAACAATGTTTGAACAGGTTAAAGAGTGTACAAACATACAACTATGAGATCAAGGAAAATCAGTCAAAGCTGAATCTGAAATATTCTACCCTGATAGACAAGAATTTGATGTTCAGTGAAACGGTTCAAAACTTGTTTGAAAAGATTACACCCTTTGGTCAGGACATTGCTAAACTGTTTGAACGAACCACTCTGGTCGGTGATGAGGTTATGGATGTGTTGCATATTCTAAAAGAAAACTTCCCACCCACAATTGAAGATCATCGTGATGTGTACTGCCCTCCACCAACAGAAGCCTCCTCGTCTGCACCTGAATGGGGATCTCAGCAGAAAGCTCAAGTGGACTATCTGTTTGATATATTACACAACTGGTTTGATGGTATCACTACCAAGGTCCAAGAATACCACAAGTTCGTGGTGCACAGAGATCAGCTACTTTCAGAAAGGATGGACACTATGGCAGCATCAATGGCTCAGCTTCAGCAATAGTTGTATATTGTATCTGCAACTGTCCTTCAGTCTTCCTCATCTACTCCCCTTCCTGATGATGTCAAAGGGGGAGAGAAATGAACTCAAGTTGGAGTCTAGTCTAGAATTGCATTGCATCTGCATCAAAGCTGCATCAAATGTGATGATTGAGTGAAGTTTTTGTTTCTTTTACATATTTTGTGAAATGTTCAAAAGAAGTCGTAACATGTGAGAATCTCCAATTTTTGTTAGAAAAGCCTCTCTGTTTTTCTGTTTGATGTAAAACCTTGAGCTTAACTGAATGACAAAAATTGGTGGGTTAGCCTCTTAAATGAATTCTTTGTTTGAGCTGAACTTTCATGTTTGACCTGAATAATACATCTTTATTTAGATGCAATGACATTCACCTCATAGTTGCCATCATCAAAAAGGGGGAGATTGTTGTGCCCCTGGTTTTGATGATGACAACCATGAGATGTGTATGTTGAATTCAACTTAAAATGTTGAACTAAATCTTGATTCAGTAACGCATGCATTTGGTTCATTTTTGATGCAAGAAAGGAACAGGGTCGACGCTGGGAGTTCAAGGCGTCCACGCATCAGTTGAAGAGGTAAAATCATAAGTCACTGATATAATCTCAGTGCGTCAACGCCACACTATTGTAGCGTCGACGCATCAGCTTAAGAAGCAGAGGCACTCACAGATCTACTTCACTGCGTCAACGCCACAGTAGAGCAGCGTCGACGCAGCAGTTCAAAAGGTAGAATTATGGTTCACTGGAATACCCCAGTGCGTCAACGCTACAGCATGATAGCGTCGACGCAGCAGTTCACTCTGAGATGAAATTGGCTCTGGGATAGCTTAGTGGGTTGACATAGTAACCCAATGCGTCAACGCATCCACCTATGAACTTAATGCTTTGTGGAAAGTTCAAGGCAGCGTAAACCCTTTGGTCACCATGGGTTGACGCCATATGAATTTTTTCATAAAATTAGTTGGGTGGACCCCAGTCATTAGTGACGTCAAAGGCCACATAAGCCAAAAAGTGTTTCGATCTTGTTTTCATTCGCGATTCTAGAAGGCTCTGATGAGATCACTCAGTGGGCTAACCAGAAAATCTGGTTGGGGCCCACTAGTTGTATATATTACATGGATCTGGAAGTGAGCGCGGGAACTGAATATCGAAGAAGGTTTTGGAGATTTGAAGCTGCTGCGACAAGGCTGAGCAAGAGAAGCTCACGAGAGGAACTGGGAGTTCATCTTCTTCCTGATGGCGATCTGCTGAAGACCTGAGGAGATCTAGGAGCAGTGGATCAGTGTGAGTTCATCTACTCTTCAGAAGGAGAAGGCCAGCTGATCGTTGAAACATCTTCCTCTAGACATCTGAGTTCGAGCATGAGATCCAGCAGCATCACAGATCTGGAGCTGTTCCTCCATCTCTGAGTGATTTCGTTTATTGCTTTTATTTTTTCAGTTAGAACACTGTTACATTGTTTCTCCCTCGTACTGGTTTGAGTAGAGGGAGGGGTTTGATCCAGCAGATTATGCTTGTTTATCAAGGGTGTTTAGGCGTGTTGCCTGCAAGCTATTCGTCAGTGGTTTAGAGGATCTGTTCCTCTGGTTAAGCCAAGCTGTACTGCTCAGCGTTGTTTGAGGAGGTAGTTCCTTGGTGAAGCTAAGCTGTAAAGCTCAGTAGGGATCCTCACTGGTTTAGTGAGGGGTGGACGTAGGTCTCCACAGGGAGACCGAACCACCATAAAAATCTGTGTTCCTCTTGTGGTTTGCTACTCTCGCATAATTCCACCTATTGTTAGATGTTTGATTAGGCACGATCTTCATACAGTCTGTTACTGAATTTATAATTAGCATTATGCTTTCTAAAGCGAGTGTGATCTTGCATTAATTTTTCAAAGGGTCAACCTATTCACCCCTCCCCTCTAGTTTGACCTTCCACTTAATCCAACACGTGGTATCAGAGCTTGGCTCTCTTGTCAAGGGTCTCACAACCCATAGAGATTTAGTGGAATGAAAAACAAGGGGCTTACGCCTGAAGGGTATGTAGTGAATAGGCCACCCTTCTTTGATGGCACTAACTATGCTTACTGGAAAAATCGGATGCAGGTATTTCTGAGAGCTCGGGACCATGAGATTTGGAGAGTCGTGAGCAAGGGACCCTATCAGTTAGAAGGAGATGAAGAACTGTGGGTGAAAGAGCAGATTCGGAAGTCGAACGTCAATTGGCAAGCTATGAACATCATGCAATGCTCATTGCATCCTATGGAATTTTCACGAGTATCCTCATGTGCTAGTGCTAAGGAAATGTGGGACAGACTTCAAGTCATCTATGAAGGTACGTCAGAGGTAAGAGAGACAAAAGCCAATATGTTAATTTCTGAATATGAAGCTTTTAGAATGAAGCCAGAGGAAAATATATCTGAAATGTATGCTAGACTAACCCTATTAGTGAATGGTCTTAGAGGTCTAGGAAAGGTTTACACTGATTATGAACTGGTCAGGAAAATTCTTAGATCCCTAACTCCAATTTGGCACACCAAGGCCACTGTTGTTGAGGAATCTAGGAACCTTCCTACCACTACCCTGATGAGCTTATCGGATCTTGATGGCTTATGAGCTGAACCTCAAAAGGACAGATGAGGATGTGAAAAAGAAAAAGCCTCTTGCATTGAAGGCAGGACCAAGTAGCAAGGAGAGTTCAGATGACAGTCAGTCATCCAGTTCAAACGATGATTCAGGTGAGATAGCTATGCTCACCAGGAAATTCAGGAAATTTTTAAGGAAGGAAGGTAAGGCTGTATGGAGTCGAAGACCGCAGGTAAGAAATAGTTCAAAATTCAAATCAGAAAATTCAAAGAAATCTGACAAGGTTGTTTGTTATAAATGTAGGAAACAAGGACATATCAAATCTGAATGTCCAGAGAATATGAAGAAAGCTCAGCCAAAGTGGAAAAACAAAAAGCCCAAGGCCATGATAAGTACGTGGAGTGACGAGGAGAAAGATGAAGATGAAGAAGAAAGCACTTCTGAAGAAGAGAGTGATGTTAAGCTGTGCTTCATGGCTAAGGACGATGAGCAGGATGAGGTAACTTCTTCCTTCAAAAACTTCTCTTGCAGTGATTGGGAAGAAGCATTTAATCATTTGTTAGATAAGTATGATTATGTTAAGAAAGAAAATAAATCACTCAAGAAAAAGAAAAATCTGACTAGTCAAGAAAATTCATTGAATGATAAAATCAGGTGCCTAGAAGCTGAAATTACCAGTTTAAGAAGATCTCTTGATGAAAGTGACCAATGTAGAGGTCAATTAATAGAGATGAATAGAGAAAATGAATTTTTACTGAAAATTCAGGATGACCTGAAACTCAGAATGCAAAAATTAAGGAAGAAAAGCAGATACGTTAGGCCCCTGGCCCACCTTGAAGCTCGGAGGTGGAAGGCTCAGGCGGTCTGCCCCCGGCACCCTCTGCGACGGCCAACCCTGGCACTGACCCCACCGGCGTGGGAACTATCTCGGCTGCGTGCCCTCCCGAGACATCGGAAGCCGACGACCCCTCAGGCGAAGAGCCCTCCAGATCTTCTTCCTCCGATCCCGAAGCAGAGGAGCCGGAGGATGACAGATCCGAGTCATAGCATTGTACAGATGGGAATTCAATTATCCCGGATGCCTGCTCCTCGGCATAAGATACAGCCTGGTCGTAGCCCTGTTTGAACCCCTTGCGGATGCCCCGGCGAAGCGCTGACTCGTAGTAGGGGAGGGCAGCCACCTTAAGGTCGACCCGGTAGGCATTCGAGCATTTGTATCGCTCGAGCGCCTCCGCCCCGGCCAATCCCACCCTACTAGCGAGCTCGGCCTTCTCCCTCTCCGCTTCGGATAACTTTCGCTCGGCCTCAGCCGTCCACTCCTCAGCCTCCGCCGCCCGCTTCTCCGCCTCGGCTCGATCGGCCTCGGCCTCCCTCCAAAGGCACTCAGCTTCCTCCGCCCGGTCACCAGCTCGGAGCGCTCGGCCTCCCACCGACCATCTAGCTCAACGCGAACAAGGCGCTCCTCTTCAAGAAGCCTGTTCTTCCTCTCAAGCGATTCGCGGGCCTTAGCTAGCTGTTCGGTTTGCGCCCGGGCCTCCGCCTGGCTCGACTGCACCAGCTCCCCTACTGAGGAGAGCTCTCGTCGAAGCCCATCACGCTCCTCGGCAAGCCGAGCCAGCTTCCTATCTAACCCACCAAGGGTCCAGGCCAGGGTCGCCTGCTCCGACTCCAACTGAGCGTACGCTTCTGCCAGAGTGGCCCCCATCTGGGCCAGGACAAGGCCGCCCTCCATAACCCCCTAGAGGGCCGCGGACGGGGAGTGCCGCCTGCCTCCCCCCTTCACCTTCGCGGCTATACCGCGGCATACTTGATACAGAGGGCCCTGGATGCCAAGCCTCTCTAAGACCGCCGGAATGGAGATCCTCCCTTCTGTCGGTGTCCCACCTGGCGACCCAGACCGAGCCGCGGCCTCGGTCGCCTCTCGTGCCTCGGTCAGATTTTCTCGCTACCCTCCGACCTGGACCGGTTCGGCACCTGCCCCGCCACCTGGAGCGCAGCCCGCCCCAATCTCGGCCGCGGCCCCAGCATCACCTGCCTCATCCACGGCCCCCTCGGCTTCGGCCGAGGGGAGAGCCGGGCCAGCACCGCTGCCAATCACAGAAGCAACCTCGGCCCCCTCGGCTCCTACCGAGGGGAGAGCCGTACCAGCATCATCAGCAATCGCCAGAGCAGCTCCAATCTCCTCGGCCCTTTTTTGCTCCGCAGATGGGAGAGCCAGCCTAACTAGGTCGGCCCTGTCTCGCTCAGAAGAGGGGAGAGCCGCCGAACTGGAGCCGCCCACGACGACAGAGACGGATCCGGCCTTCCTGGCCCGTTTCTTGGCCTTTACGGCATCCCGTATCATGCCATCCACGGTATCCTTACGCTTGGCTCCCCGCGGCTTGGAAGACCCCTCCTGGGCCGTCCTCTTGCCCTTACCTCGGGCTCGGGCGCGCCCCTCGGGAGATTGCAGCTCATCGGTGGTCGAGTCATTGCCGAGATCGACCACCTCTGCGGTCTCCTCTCAGGCCGACTGCCTGGTGTCTGCGCAGAAGGAAGACATAGTCAGAAAAGGAAAAATGGTCTCAACTTCCGAAGAAGAGTCTAATTTGCGGCACCTGAGCCCGACGGATGCAGCCGCGAGAGAAGACACTCCTCGATGTTCTCTGGGGTAACCAGCTCTTCTGTGGATTGGCGGTGCTTCAGCAAGATAGTTGCATACTCCTCCACGTGTGGAGGGAACTCGTCCTGCATGGGAGAAATATTCGGATGGAAATTGGGGATTACGGGGCACCTCCAAGTCTCCTCCACCGAGTAGATCCCCACCCAGAAAAATTGAGTTTTTCACCCCTTATGCGAAGAATCCTTCGCCGCCAAGGAGATGCAGCTCCTATTCCGCCTCGCCTGGATGAAATAAAAATTCTTCTCGGCAAAGGGATGCGCCTTCAACTCAAAAAAGTAGTGAAAGAGGTCCAAGGAAGGAGAAACTCCGCATTGGCGACAGAGGATGCGAAAGGTGGAAAGAATGAGATAGGAATTGGCTACCAACTGAATGGGCGCCAACTGAAAAAAATTGAGGATCTTAAGAACGAAATGCTCGAAGGGAAGGTGGAACCCACCCTTCCATGACAGAAGGAAGGTACAAATATGGCCTATACGAGAGTCCAAGCTCGTCTCATGCGGGGCGGCCGCGGCAAAGCAAAACTTGTGGGATAGGCAAAACTGGTGCTCCAGCCTTCTCACCTCCGCCTCCCTCAGTTCACTACAGTTTGGAACCGGCGCTTTAACCACAGGCTCATCTTCCCACTCTTCAGCATCCGGACGCTGATCCGCCATGGAATCCGGAGAAGAACTTGAGGAAAGACGCTCTCGGGACCCCGAAGATTTTGGAGGAAGAGGAAGCCGCCGGATTGCCTCCGCAGTTATCTCCGCCAACTCCGCGAACGCCGCTGCAAGCCTCTGCTCATCCGCCGTGCCTCCACGACGCATCAAAGAGCCCAAAGCAAGCACGAAGGTGAGCCAAACCCTAAAGATGGAGGGAGTCTGGAATGACAACAAGCGCCCAATAAAGTTATCCCCACGCGGGAGGCGGAGCGTCGTTCCAACCTCCGAGAAAAAGGGGGCCCCTTCATTTCAAACCCGTCAGGATTATCATTATTACGGGCCCAGGTGACCACGACACGTGGCTTCTTAACAGCGCCATATCTCCTCCCACCCGAGCCACGCCGGTCCAAAACCCTAACGGCTACTCTTCTGAGCCTACCAAGGCTCGGGAGTAGGAGGGGGACAAGTGGAGAGGGGGATTTCTGTAGCCCATCTAAAGAGCAGCCAAACTAGGTCCATCAGGACCAAACGAGGCCTAGCTCATCCAAGTGACAGCCCCGCAGGGCCCACTTAGGCTAAAAAGCCCAATAAGGTCACTCGGGATCGCAACCTTCCTCGACCCCTTAGGCTCGGAAGGACCGAACATTGGTTAGGTCAGGGAAAGACCCACGCATGACCTATCCCCTCGCCGGGATAAAGGCAGGCGCATAGCGCCCAATCCGACCTATCTTTATCCGAGCTATGCTTATCGCCCGGACAGGGTGGGCACCTTTCAGGCTCAAGTCGACCGACAAATGCTTATCCATGCTGCCGATGAGAACCCTTTATGAGCAGGGGTTTATGAGGATAAGGGACCCATGATCCCTCAAGGCTATAAAGATCCCACGATGAGGACGTGAAGAGCCCACGTTGAGGACGTAACTCCTTCCTAAAACCCCTCAGCTTACGGGACTCATGAGGCCGGTGCACTATTTAAACCTGGGACTCCCTCCGACGAAAGGTAAGGGCAACACATGCCTAAACTCCCTGAGCAGGAACCACTTCACCACCTCGGTGTAGGGGGATCTCGTGCATCTCTTTTTGCCTCCCTTCATAACTTCCACCATTGCTCTACTGACTTAGGCATCGGAGGATTTTTCCCAGGGAACCATCCCTCGGCCCCCTGATCTGTTTCCCTTCTTTACAGTTCACTATCCGGTGATCATTCTCCCAGCTCAGGACCAGTGCGAGATCACGCCCCTTCATACATGTTTTATTTGTAAAATGTTAATAGCATGACTTATGATTGTAAAAAAATTGAATTTAGATTAAATGTATTAATCTTATATGTTATCTAATTGAAATTATGCCTAAGAATGACTTATGAAATGAAATACCGTAAATCACTTTGGATGTGTTTATACATGTTATGATTGGGGACTATGCTAGTCTCTTACTGGGTCTATTCGTAGACTCACACCGTTGAATATTTTCAGGAGAAGCGGTAGAAGAAAGCGAGGAGTGATCTCGCAGTGTTCTGACCGCGTCTTGGAGTTACTTCGAGTCATTATCTTAGTTAGTTGTGTTATGAGTTATGTTAGTTATGTAAAAGAAAAAAATGTGTGTGAAATTTGGATTTGTAATAAAAGGCTAGTGAAATTGTTACCTTTATTTTGATTTTATGTGGACGAAGACATTTGAATGTAAGCTGATGATTTGAGAAATTTTATTTCCGCTGCAATAATATCTCAGTTTTTATGTGAAATTCTCAACCATGATGTACCATTTGGGTTGTCCCACTGTGACGTTCTGATCAAAATCTGACGTGCGTCTTTACGACTGAACCAGGTTTGCGAGTCGGGGCGTTACAGAGAGTGGTATCAGAGCCCACAGTTGAGAAGTTACATAAATAGTCATCAGCTTAATGCACATCTTAAAAGGTCTTGAACTAGTAGGTTGTTTTGACGAAAACCTAACCGTATTATTTCATTGCTAGACCATGGTGGGAGGAGGTCGTCGTGCGGTTCAGAATGACGATACTCAGGAGGAGCTGAGAGGACCCCCAGCTCTGCCCCCACCACCTTTGGTGGACTATGGGATGTTCATGCAAGGCCTGGTTCAGGCTATGCAGACCCAAGCTTAGATGCAGGCAGCACTTCAGGCCCAACCCCAAACGCAGGCGGCATCACCCCAGGAGCAGGCTTTTGGAGGGGTGACCATGATGGAGATGTTTCGGCGGATGGCACCACCCTCTTTTAAGGGGGAGAGTCAGCCAATCATGGCTGAAAATTGGCTCCGCTAGATCGAGAAGATTTTCAGGGTCATCCGGTGTGCGGATGAGGACAAAATAAGTTTGGCGGCATACATGCTACAGGAGAGAGCAGACGTATGGTGGGCGTCTGTGCTAAGGAATCAACCAGACAGACTGGAGCATGAAATTACTTGGGAAGAATTCATGGAGCTATTCATGGTAAAATACATACCAGAACATGTACAAGACAAGCTGGAACAAGACTTTCTGGCCCTAACTCAGGGGTCGAAAATCGTGCTCGAGTATGAAGCAAAGTTCGCGGAATTATCAAAACATGCACCACACATTGCTACAGATGAAAGGAGGAAGGTGAAGAAATTTGTGGCAGGTCTATGACCATCGCTTCGAACCCGCCTAGTTGCACTAGATCTTACTACTATAGAGGCAGCTCTTGGCGCGGCATGTCGTCAAGAGAGCGACATGGAGTTATATCAAGAGGAGAAGAGGACTTCGACAAAGAGACCATCAGCACCATTCCACCGGTATGACAAAGGCAAAAAGGTGATGAGCAATCCGTCATGATCGTTCATGGCAGGGAAGACCACACCACCAGCTTCTGGTAACAACAAAACAGAATGTAAACAATGTAGCAAGCGACATGGCGGGGAAGTATGCTGGATCGCTACCTGCAGATGTCTCCGTTGTGGCGAGAAGGGTCACATGATTCGAGATTATCCGAAGATGATGCAACCTGTAGCGGCTCAGCCAGTAGCAGTAACAACAGCTCCAGTGGCAGCCAGACCAGCAGTAGTAGCAGCCAGACCAGGAGCAGCGAGACCCGTAGGGAGACCACGAGCACCAGCTCGGGTGTTTGCACTTGCTAGAGAGGATGCTGAGCAGGCGGAGGACCTCACAGAAGGTATTATCTCTATCGATGGTATTCATGCTAGAGTATTGTTTGACACCAGTGCCACACATACTTTCATTTCTGAGAGGTTTGCTAGTCAATTGCATGAAGAATTTAGAATTGAATCAATAGAACTAGACGTGCCCTTGTTGGTGCACACACCTGCAGGAGCAGTGTCTACCAAGAGGCATATACCCTCACTGTCAGTTAATATAGAAGGAAGAACTCTGCCCGGTTGTTTTTGTTGTTTACCTAGGCAAGACTTTGATGCTATCCTAGGGTTGGATTGGTTAGAAGAGCATTACGCTCTCATAGATTATCGAAGGAAGAGGGTAATTTTTCGCATCCCTAGAGACAAGGAGTTTTCTCATCCATTACTGAAGCATATGGCCGGAAAGAAGTTAGTAATTTCAGCAATGAAGACTGTGCGAATGTTGAGGAAGGGCTATGATGCATTCTTGGCAAGTGTAGTCACGAAGTTTGATGCTGACCAGGCACCGACCGTAGCAGAGATCGAGATTATTCTGGAATTCCTAGATGTGTTTCCAGAGGATTTGCCCGGGTTACCACCTACAAGGGAGTTAGAGTTTGCCATCGACTTGCTACCTGGCACTACACCTGTCTCTAAGACACCCTACAGAATGGCCCCAGCAGAATTGGCAGAGTTAAAAAAGTAACTTCAAGACTTGTTAGACAAGGGGTTTATCCGTCCAAGTGTGTCATCATGGGGAGCTCCAGTCCTATTTGTGAAGAAAAAGGTTGATTCTCTTAGGTTATGTGTTGACTATCACAAACTTAATGAGGTGACCATTAAAAATAAATATCCTTTACCCCGCATTGATGACCTATTTGACCAGTTGCAAGGAGCCACGGTGTTCTCAAATATTGATCTGCGTTCGGGATACCATCAATTAAGGATAAATAAAGAAGACACATCTAAGACGGCGTTCCGAACGAAATATGGTCATTATGAATTCTTGGTGCTACCTTTTGATCTGACAAATGCCCCAGCAGCCTTTATGGACTTGATGAATCAGGTGTTTAGACCTTATCTTGACACCTTTGTTGTTGTCTTTATTGATGATGTGCTGATATATTCCCTTGATGAAGCTTCACATCGGGAACACTTGAGAATCATCCTCAAGACGCTAAGAGCGCATAGGCTGTAGGCTAAGTTCAGTAAATGTGACTTTTAGCTGAAGGAGGTTCATTTTCTCGGGCATGTAATCCCAGGCAATGGTGTTGCTGTTGACCCCGCAAAGGTTCAGGCAGTATTGGAATGAGAGACTCCTAAATCTCCCACGGAGATTCGATGTTTCTTAGGGTTAGCTGGTTACTATCGCCGCTTTATCGAGGGATTCGCATCTCTAGCGGCGCCACTAACCAAGTTGACCCGAAAGGGAGTCAAATATATATGGTCTGAGAACTGTGAGAAAAGTTTCCAAGAGCTAAAGGCTAGGCTGACATCGGCACCAATTCTTGTTCTGCCTAACAATGAGGATGCTTTTGCTATCTACTCTGATGCATCGAAGGTTGGGTTAGGCAGTGTATTGATGTAAAATGGAAGGGTGGTCGCTTATGCTTCTCGCCAACTAAAGGAGCACGAGTGAAACTACCTGACTCATGATTTGGAATTGGCTGCAGTGGTTCATGCATTGAAGATCTGGCGTCATTATCTTTACGGCGTCAAGTTCGAAGTGTTCACTGACCACAAAAGTCTGAAGTACCTATTTTCTCAGAAAGAGTTAAATCTAAGGCAAAGAAGATGGGTCGAATTGTTGAAAGATTATGACTTCGAACTACGATACCATCCAGGAAAGGCGAATGTAGTAGCCGATGCTCTCAGCAGGAAAAGAGTTATGATGCAGCAGGATTGGAAGATGATCGAAGATGTAGCGCAACTTATGGCTGTGATCGAGCCTCAGCTATGTCAGGCATTTGTGTCTCAACTGACTATAAGGTCAACAGTGCTTGACAAGATAATAGATATGCAAAAAGATGATCCCCAGCTACAAGGATTGATCGGGAAGACCGGCTTTGCTCGTGATAAAGATGGAGTGATTCGGTTTCAGCACAGGATCTGTGTACCCGATTTAGCCAATCTAAGAAGGCAGGTTCTAGAGGATGCTCACCGATCAATGTTCTCTATTCATCCAGGAGGTGGGAAAATGTATCAAGACTTGAAACGGTCTTTCTGGTGGCAAGGAATGAAGAAGGACGTAGCTGATTATGTTGCTAGATGCTTGGTTTGTCAACATGTAAAGGCAGAGCACCAAAAGCCATCAAGGCTAATGCAGAAAATAGAAATTCCTCAGTGGAAATAGGAAGCAATCACTATGGATTTTGTAACTGGGTTACCCAGATCGGTAATGGGCAATGACTCAATATGGGTGATCGTGGACCGATTTTTAAAGTCTGCACACTTTCTTCCTATGAAGGTGAAGCAATCGGTGAAAAGTTTGACAAGACTATATGTGGATAACATCGTCAGACTTCACGGGATTCCGAAGTCGATCATCTCCGACAGGGACCCCCGGTTCACTTTCAGACTATGGCAAGGGTTGCAGGAATCTTTTGGTTCGCGACTCAAGCTGAGTTCGGCTTTTCACCCGTAAACCGACGGTCAGTCTGAAAGGACGATTCAGACACTGGAGGACATGCTTAGAGCTTGTGTTCTGGATTGGAAGGACGATTGGGAGCGGCATCTACCTCTCGTGGAATTTTCTTATAATAATAGCTTCCACGCGAGTATAGGCATGGCTCCATTCAAGGCACTATATGGTAGACCTTGTAGGTCTCCGTTGTGCTGGGAGGAAACAGGAGACAAGCAATATGTGGGGCCCGAAGTTGTTTAAGAAACTACGGAAAAGATCAGGTTGATCAGGCAGAAATTGGCAACAGCACAAGACAGACAGAAGAGTTATGCTGATAATCGAAGGAAGGAGATGTCATTCGAAATTGGTGATCACATTTTTCTCAAGGTGTATCCGTCAAAGGGAATCGTTCGGTTCGGCAAGCGTGGAAAGTTAAATCCACGATTCATCGGACCGTTCGAGATTCTGGAGAGATTAGGGAACGTGACATATCGGTTGGCTTTACCTCCGTCTCTCTGTACTCCATCCGGTGTTCCACTTGTCCATGCTGACAAGGTACGTACATGATCCGGCACACGTGATCAGTTCTGAACAGATGCAGTTTCAGCAGAACCTATCTTATAAGGAGCAACCTGTTCGAATTCTGGACCGTAAGGAGCAGGTGCTGATGACTAAAGTCATCCCATTGGTGAAGGTACTATGGAGGAAGTTTTCCCACGATGAGGCCACGTGGGAACCAGAGGAAGCAATGAAGAAGAAGTATCATCATCTATTCGGTATGTGATCTAACCCCAAACTTCGAGGATGAAGTTTTCTTTAAGGGGGAGAGGGTGTAATGCCCTACGATTTTTATAGCATTTTACTTTATTGTTAAAAAATTTGTGTATGCCTAAATGCTTAAACTATTAATTTTACTATATTTATTTTAGTTTTAAAAGTTTAAAGAAAGTGAAGGAAGAAAAAAAATAATAACCAAAAGTTTAAAAAATATTTGGGAGTTAATTGTTTAAAATAAAGAAAGAAACGGGTTAAATAAAAATAAAAGGGCATTAACGCAAAAAAAGAAAGGAGGTCAAAAATGAAAAAAATATATAAAAAGGGGGATGTCGACAGGGGCGGCCCCCCCTGCGGCGTCGCGCGCGGGAGCGGGGGCCGCCCCCGCCTCCGCCCCCCCCCCCCCCCCCCCTTCCCGTGGCCGCTTTGCGGCCCGTGTTTAAATTTTTTTTTTTGTTTTTTGTTTGTTTGTTAGTTAAGGATTATATTAGTTTAATTTTTTAAAGCTTCTTTAGTCAAATCTCCACATGTCCTTTATGTAAAAAAAAAGGAAAAAGTGTGGGATAGTCAAAAGTTTGGGTTGAGTGGGGTTGGTGAAATTTGAATGTCAAATTTGAATTAAATATCATTAGAATAAATGTTTTAATCTCCACCCTTGATTAAATGAAGGGTTAAGATTGATTAAGTTAAAAACCCTATAAATAGAGGGGTTGAGGGGCTCATTTACTCCTGTTAGAAGTTGGTTATGTGAAGAGAAGAAGGTGGAGGATAGCAGGGTTGCTAAGGAGGTGTTTAAGCGTTTTTAAGGTAAGGGATTAGCACTTTATCCCATTGATTAGCATGGATTAGCATATTGAGATTAGTTTAAGGTGTGTAATTAGCATCTATATAGGTAGTTAAGTCCATAGATCATTATTTCATGATCTGTGATCATATCTTAGTCGGATTAGTATTAGATCATTAATATTAAGGCATGTGATTAAGGGTAAACTCAAGTAATTAATATATTATAATTAGCAACGGCGTATGATAAATTTAGATAGCTTTCAGAATCATGAGATCTGATGTTATCAGCCCTCTGTGAAACTTTTCATGTCTGATTCAATTTATTTTTACGTTTATGAATATTTTAATATTATCTTAAAGGTGTTCAATTATATTAAAATATTAAAGGGATGATATTAAATCACTTCAAATTGTAAGAATGCATCTTACTGTGAATCCCATGTGAAATTTTTTTTTCATGATTTCTGGATCACGGTATTTATTTTAATGAATTTTCATACATGATAAAATATATAAATAATTATATAAAAATTACAGAAATTAGAGATCATGTTCACAAAAATCTTAGAATTTTACAGAAAGGTTATTACGTTGACTTTGTTGTATTATGAAAATATAAATAGTTATTGATGTCTGTAAGTGATATTACATAATTTTTGATACTTTATTAGGAGTATAAAATAATGGGATAAGTAGAAATACTATATGAAAATTCTTGAAACTTTACCAGAAAACTAAAATGCATGTTAGAACTAAGTGATGAAAATATCATCTTAGTCTGATAGCAGAATCTTTACTGGTATAATTACCAATGTTTAAACAAATAATTGGTAAATTGAATAAATAATAATATTATGTGAAAAATCTTGAGAATATTATAGAACTGATATATAATATTTATAAGTTAATTCTCAATATACTTTAGTCCTTTTAAGTATTCTAGATAATTTTCTCTATTTAAAAGCTATTATTGTAAATTTTAGAAATTGATATAAAATTTTAGAAATTAGACATACTGAATGAAAAATGATGAAAGTTTTTATATATGAGACTTATGTCTGGAAGAACGTTCTGTAAAATTTTAGTAATTTTCTGATCATTTTGGTTATATTTAGTTGAATTATCACTCATGTTGTATTTTTGTTATTCTATTAAAATATTACAAATACAGTGTGAAAAATAATTAAGAGTTTTCAAAAAATGAAGTTTCTGTTATGAATGATTGTTTGCTGCTATGAATGATGGTTTGAATAAGTATTGTTATTTTTAGTGTACTTTGGATAAATTTCGTCATTTTACATGCATAAGAAAATTTATATAATTCTGGAAAATTTTAAATTTCTGCATGAAAGTTTATAAAAATTTTTCTGTGTACTTTTACATATAAATGTGATATTCTGTAAAAATTTAATGATTTATAGAACATGGTAAAGTCAATTTATGATACATGTTGAAATACAAGTAATTCTGGGAAAATTCGAATTCTTACATGCAAAATTATGGAAACTTTTCTGTGCATTTTTACGGACAAATGTAAGTTTATGTAAAAGTTTAATGGTATTCTAAATTTAATAGCTAAAATTAGTCAATTTATGATGTATGTTGGAGTATAAGTAATTTTAGAAAAATTATAATTACTGTCTGCAAAATGATGAAAAATTTCTGTTCTGATCCTTTCTGTAAATGCACTGATTTCTTGAAATTTCACTGTATTCTGATCTCTGTAAATAGAATTAGTAATTTTTGATATATATATACATGTCATTATATTTGAATAAGTTGAGAAATTCAAAAAAAATAAAAAAGAGATTTTCAGTAATGGTATATTTCATACTTATTATTCACATCACGATATTTGTGTGACATGTCCCCATTGGATATGAGTTATTTATAAATAATTACTGTACTGTTATTACAGCCAAATGGACACTGCCACCATAGGGGGAGACTAGAACCAACCTATAGAAATGCCCCTATAGGGAGGTTCACACTGTACTGGCCCCGAGGGTAACGGGTATTGAAATCCTGGAGGTGGACAAGTACCACTGATTAAGGTGGAGAGGACTTCTCCCGGTTCTGCGCAGTAACCAAGACTCATCACTGTTTACCTAGGTGATCGAGTACCGACTGACTGTCCTTCTAGTGGTGGTTTGGGCTTGTGTCTGGCTATTTATACCACTGTTACTGCTTACTGAACTAAAATTGAACGACTGTTACTGCCTATTGAATTGATACTGAACTACTGCTACTGTTCACTGAGTCGTTATTAATACGACTATTACTGCTCACTGATTCGATATTGGAATTACTTTTACTGATCACTGAAACTATTGTTACTGCTCAATGAACTGATATTGAAGTGTTATTGCTTATTGAACTGTCATTGCATTTTACTGTTATTACACTGTAAATGTTTACTATTAATGAATCTCCAGTATATCGAATGGTGATTTGGAAAAGGGCAGATTATGTCTATATGGATCCTTTCACTATGCGTGAGACTACTCCGCCTAGTACTGGAATCATTCGCTAATGTTTGCAAACGATGAATTCTTATTTACTTTGTCATTGATAGAATAAAGTTTTAATGTACATGTTTTATTTGTAAAATATTAATAGCATGACTTATGATTGTAAAAAAATTGAATTTGGATTAAATGTATTAATCTTATATGTTATCTAATTGAAATTATGCCTAAGAATGACTTATGAAATAAAATACCGTAAATCACTTTGGATGTGTTTATACATGTTATGATTGGGGACTATGCTAGTCTCTTACTGGGTCTATTCGTAGACTCACATCGTTGAACATTTTCAAGAGAAGCGGTATAAGAAAGCAAGGAGTGATCTCGCAGTGTTCTGACCGCGGCTTGGAGTTACTTCGAGTCATTATCTTAGGTAGTTGTGTTATGAGTTATGTTAGTTATGTAAAAGAAAAAAATGTGTGTGAAATTTAGATTTGTAATAAAAGACTAGTGAAATTGTTACCTTTATTTCGATTTTATGTGGACGAAGACATTTGAATGTAAGCTGATGATTTGAGAAATTTTATTTCCGCTGCAATAATATCTCAGTGTTTATGTGAAATTCTCAACCATAATGTACCGTTTGGACTGTCCCACTGTGACGTTCCGATCGAAATCCGACGTGAGTCTTTACGACTGGACCGGGTTTACGAGTCGGGGCGTTATATGTGGTGTCCAAAATAGGTTCCTAATAGGGGAATGATATGTGACCTGATTGACTCTAAATGTAATCACTCCTTCACTTATGCAATCCTAGACACGGGGTGGGAAGTGGTACAACCGGTCCGGCATCGGTGTGGGAATCCATTGCTCGCGAGGGCTTACGGAGGTCTCTGATGTGATTTCCTGGTCGGCCCCAAGGAATATGGAGACGAGAGGTCCACACACCAAGGTAGGAAGATGCAATCTAAAGTATGAATATATGAATGGCCCTATGTGCACCGGAGTGCATGCAAATTCTAGCCTAAATTCTAGCAATCAAATATGCACACAATGATATGAACATGTGAACTAACTAATGAGGAGACCAGATAGCACCCAAGCATGAAAATCACAGTAAAAACTATGAAAATAAACTACACCTCGGGATGTGTACCTATCTGGAGTATGTGACGGTCTAGAATACCCGTGCCAGAATGATGTAACCGTCCAAGACTGGACCGTTAGATATAACGTAACGCGTGAAGAGGCGACCGTCAGAGTAGCCATGGAACCAGAAACAGCAGAGAAATAAAGGGAAAATCTGGGGAAAACGAGAGCAACTTAGGGCAAACAAATGACAACAGGTTTTTAACAGAGATTCAAAGCACGATTGGCACTAGATGTCCCACCGTGATCGCCACAAAATTCTGTTGGTTATGATGTGTCCCTTCTTTTGCAAGATGGGCTAGGCTGCCAACTATGATGAAAATATGAACCAATGATGAAATCAATCAACCTATGAACATGTGCAACATGAACCTAGGCAATCAACATATACTCTAGCATGGGCATGCTATCTCAATCAAGGATAAGCTAAGCAAATAAAGAAAAACACACGCCGGGGCGTGGAATAAGGAGTAAAAGAAAACATACCGTATAGGTGGAACAAGCAAAATAAGGGAAGATGTGAAGAAAAGAAAGTTACTGCCCAAACTAAGAAAAGATGTGATCGCCACTAACGTAAAAATAAGCCAGAGACTTGATAAATACCTTAGAATAGGAAGATGATGCACCCGCCCACGAGAGAGAGAAAGCAACCAGGAAAACTACAGCTCTGTCAGATGTAACGGCTGAATACTGATGCGTCATAGAACTGTGACGGCCTCCCGATAGACCGCTACGTGACTATAACGCGTCTGCACTAGACCGTCAGATATTCTGTAGAGTAAGAATTGGGAATCTTTGATCTCCAAGCTTTCCAGCCAGCCAGGAAGCTTGAGCCTCGTGCTGTGGACTCTGTAAACCTGTAAAAGAGTGTAGAACATAAAAAAGATAACCCAGATTAGCCCTTGAGCAAAGTAGTATCAATAAATCAAAGAAACTTAAGAACATGCAAAAGGAAAGGGAAATACCGGGGAGGTTGGTTTTTTTAACCCCTCTGGGGCGTTTTAAAAGATGGGAGGGAGGATTTAAATGGATGCAGAAGCAAGAACGTGGTAGAGGAAGAGGGATAATGCTATGATGCTTAGAAGAGGGAAAAGACGCTAGAGAAGAAAATTTTGACTGTACTAAACCCTTGGAATTAATAATCCATAGACTTTGGAAGCAGATGGACATGGGAAGCAGCTCTCCTTGGTTGGTTCTAACTCTAGGATGCGGCAGCACTTCGACACGAACTCTCGATGTCTCCTCTTCAAGCCATGAAGTCAAGGGTTCTATTTATAGACCCTCAAACTCTCTAGTCGAGTAGAGGATAATCCAGCTAGAAAGTAGGACGTTTCTTAGCAAACTTTTGAAGTTAATACTCTCAAGAGTCCATAGAAACAAACAGAAGGTTCTGATGATCAGATTTGGAAGAGAAATCAAGGAATCAAACTCTTACTTCGACCACGGAGTAGCAGAGATAGAGTAGTTCTACCAGAACTCTCTATTTAATGTAACGGCTGCACGATAGACCACCACAGGGATGTAACGCTCTAGGAATGGACTGTCACACAACCTTATCCATTAACAGATAAGACCAACGGGTGAAGTTTTCGAACACAAGACTCTAGATTAATGTAACGGTCAAGGGTAGATGCGTCATAATGAATTTAACGGCCCCACGATAAACCGTCACACTCAACGGATATAATACGAGATAAGCTTGAAAGAAGCCTCTGACTTAAGGATTCTGGCATGATGTAACGGACCAAGGTGGATGTGTTATATGATTGTAACGCGCCATCAAAGGAACGTTAGAGACAATGGAGTGCAAAATGAAAATGAAAGTTTTGCTAAGCTTCGTCCAGCGGAAAGAGGTAAGGAACTAGACCCAACCAAGGAGACATGACCCATGAAATAGACCTCAAATTGACCAAGATATCCCCATAAGGATGAACAACTCGGAGCATCATTTAAAATGAATAAGGAGATGACCCAACTTATTGGTCACAAAACGGGTGTCAACACCGGTGTGCCAGGTGTTCCCTGTTGCCTTTGGCACTAGAGCCAATGATGTTATCGAGCTGTCAACTGTGAGGATTCTGCCTCCTTGTGTAAGCTGATGCTTGCTGTATCTGTGGTTTTGTTTTATCTATATATGTTGTTTTGGCATGGGTCGTGTCTCCTTCCTGGTGAGACGTAAGTGACATTGTCTTATTTCGGAGGTGTCAGACTTGCCTTTCTCTGGTGTGCCATGCTCGTTCTGTGGATCTGGTTGTCTCGAGATCTAGAGCGTGTGCCTGTACTTGTGGTCTGACAAGTTTCCTCTGAACTGTGTTTCTTGAGATTTATGTTATCGCGTTTTGCGTCTGAGTTGTTGGCTGATGCTTGGAGGCGTCACCAATGTTTGGGCTATTCTTCCCTGCTTGTCCTTTGCTAGTTCTTAAATTTTGAGGATGAAATATCTTGAAGGAGGGGAGGATGTAATGTCCTGGATCCTTATTTGTAATATCCCGGATCCTTAGTGAATCTTTATCGGATCTTTATCAGGTCTTTCGGATCCTTTTTGGAGAGTTTTGGATCGCTTTTGTAGCTCCCGAGTTGAGTTTTACGATCCGTGTGGGTTTTTCCCTCGTACTAGTTGCGGAACCCTACAGTGAGATTATTTCTCAATTCATCGACTCGTGGACGCCGCAGTTGCGATGTACTCTTCGAGCTGATCGTTTCGACTATTTTTGGGTATTTTTCTGAATTAGCGCATTTTCGACGCATTTTACAGATTTTTGAAAATTAGAAAAATTTTCTAATTTCTTCTTTTCTAACCCACCCCCCTCTCTTCTCACTCACGCTCCCACTCTCTCTCTCTCCCGTTCTCTCTCGTTCTCTCACCCTCTCGGCTCTGGCTGCGAACGGAGGCGGCCGTGGGCGAGGTGACGACGCTGGGGAGCTGCTGAGGCGCGTGATGGAGCGAGGATCGGTGCGGTTTGGGAGCAATCCCGAACGGTGGATTCAAAGCTGACGGTTCGGTTCACGATGTGATTTTCGGCATGGTTTAGTCATTTCGGCGCTCGATTTCTTCGGTGGAGGTAGGGAGATGGACCGCCACTTCGTTCCGCACATTTTCCCTGCTTTTGTGCGTAGTTTGGCTCTCGATCGGGGGAGATCGGGCCGATTTAGTGAAAATCGTAGTTTTTGGGATTTTCAGGGTTCGCCGGAAAACGGCAACCATTTGCGGCATGGTTGGTGTTAAAATGACCGCTGGGATGTTTGGATCCCATTCACGTCAGTTTCGTGTCGATTGGTTGTCATTCGGGGCCGGTAGGAGTCCGGGAACCCCGGTGACCCGTTTTGGGTCGATTCGTCAGAATCGCCCCGTTCTTGCGTTTTAGCGCGTGCATGTGGGCTTTTTAGCCTCCAGACGTTATTTTTCGCCGTTTAGCTTTGTATCCCCTGCGCTTCTGCGTGTATGGGGCGTGGAACAAGCCGATTCGGCGTTTCCACTGTTTTCTCGTCGTGGCCAGTGTATCGGTCATTTCAGAGACCGTCACAGTCTCTGACGGCCCTACGATAGACCGCCACAGGCTCTGGGCGTTTCAGTTTTTGTGAGGCTATGGGAGTGTGACGGTCCATCATTGGTGCGTCATAGCCCTCTGACGCATCCAGGTAGGTGCGTCACAGCCATTTCGTTTTCTTGAGGTTCTGGTCAGCCGGTTGCCCTGACGGCCCTGTAACGCGCCTTCCTTGGGCCGTTACATGCTGTTTGACCGGATTTGACCGTGTCAGTCAGTTCGTGTAGCGGCCATTCCCCTGTGCGTCACAGCCTTGTAACGCGCCTGTCCTAGGCCGTTACACACTGTTTTGGCCGAGTTGGGTGGCTGTGTCGGTTGGCTCCAACGGCCTTGCCCCCATGCGCCAGGGTGCTGTAACGCGTCCGCGCTGGACCGTTACCTGCTGTTCGACCAATTTTTAAGCTTGGGCCTGTTGGCTCTGACGCACCTGTCCTGGTGCGTCAAGCTCGTGTAATGCGCCTTTGGTGGTGCATTACAGCCCTGTTGTGGTCGTGATGGCCGTTGGGTGGTTCGGTGTTCGCCCGTGTGTTGGGCAGTCGTAGGTTTGTGTCCTAGGGCTTTGTTCGTGTGGCAGTGGTCTTCTGGATCGGTCGGGTTAGGTGACTGGGTGCGATCTTTTCCCTGACTGCGACAATTCCCTAATGATGCAATCTAGAACTGCCAATGCCCTTGTCTCTGGTTGCGTGGCGGCTGTTCCGTGACTGCCGGATCTGCCTAGCAGTTGAATGACGGTCCGTTTTGCCAGAGTGTCGTTATTGCTGCTTCAGTTTCTACTTGTCTTGGCTTGATCTCATGGTCTGCCCGTGACCCGTGGGTGTCTGTTGACGTCCTATGAGGGCAGTAACCATGATGGGATAGCCAGGAGTGCTTGTGCTTGCTGCGTATGGGTCTGTGCGTCGGTTGTTTGTGTCGGTGTTGTCTGGCTCCGGTCAACCGGGGGTTACCCAGGGGTTGACAGGTGGCTTTGTGTGTCTCGGCGGTTCTGTCCAGCTCGAGACATTGGTTCTGGATGCCTCGAGGTGTCATCTTACCTCGGTCCGTGTGTCTAGGTGTGCGGAGGGTTCTCGGTGTTCCCTCAGGTCTCCGTGCGTTATTTTCTTGCGGAGTGTGTCATTTCTGTGGCTTAGGAGTTAGACCGATTGGTGGCTTGTTCCGCTCTTCGTGACGATCTTGCCTTCGAGTCGTCCGACTCAAGGATCGTTGCGCTGGTAGGTCTAGTTGTCTTGTCCTGAGTCGGTCGGCAGTTGTCTGTACTGCCATTGGTGCTTGGAAGTATGGGTGACAGTGTCTGTTTAACCTGTCTGTACTTCGGCACTTGTGTTTTGGGTCTCTGTGTTCGTGAGCCTCCACTTTTTGTTACCCTCGACTTTCAGTTGTCGACCCACCTCAGGAGTGGTGGGAGGGGTGTTCCCATTAAACGGTTCCTAAGCTAGTTCAGTGGGCTCCCGGCTCGGTTACCCTAGCGTCCTACGGGGGGAGAATATTAGTTAGAGGCCTGGCTTAGGTGAGAGCCAGTGTGTGCACACGTGGTTAGGGGCTTGTGGACGAGGCGCCGACGGGCGTTCCCCTGACTAGTTTCTCAAATTCGGTTGCTGTTCTGGTTTGGGTCCGGTCAGCGTGTACTGGAGTCTCCGCCTGTTTGGTTAGGCGTTGTTAGACTCGGTACGTGGAGCGCAGCATAAGATGTCAGTGGACGCAGCTGGCTATGGAGAGGCACTCCCGTCATGTGACACGTGACTCTCGGTGTTTCTGTGCGTCGCGACCTTCCCGAGTTAGCCTTTCTGTGGCTGTACTCGAGGTCGGTGTTCTATCACCTCCACGACGTTCTGGTCTTGCGTGGGGCTGTATGCACGGCGTTCTGGTCGTGTTGTCGGTTATCGACCTAGGTTTTTCTAGGCTTTCCTGTTGTCCTTGCGGGTCTTCGCTTTAGGCCTGGCGTCTTGTCGGCAGATCGGTAACTCCTGACTGTGTCAGCTCTGAGTCGCCTTCCTTGTCACGCCCCGAACCGATAGCAGCGGGAAGCGACGCTCGGAACGTGGCAGTTAACAGTCATGATAACAAGAGTGAAAATAAATAGCCACAATTAAACACATGGAGGCCATACACACATATTGAAAATACGAGCTCTTATTAATATTGAAAAGTATAATTTTGACCCACTCTTACAATATTAGATTCAAATTAAGGGAAGAAAGAACAAGGGAAGGAAAAAGAAATAACTAGACTCACGACACTAGCTAGACTCAAAAAGGTAAAAAGACAGACTCTGATCTCTAGGTTCCAAGTTCACTCGATCACAATGATCCGATTCCCATTTGCAACGTACCGTTTACCGTGTTACCTGAAAAGGATTGGAAGTAGGGGTGAGCAAGAAGCTCAGTAGGAATTATACTCTATCGTCAGGCATAGTTTAAGTGATTAACCAATTAATGATTATGCATGATTAACGCGATAAAATAAACAGAACTAAATAATCACTAAGATAGAAAGAGTAACGATAATTAACTGAAAGAAATAGTTGCATGTCGAGATATCAAGCAAGATTAACATGATTTTCTAGTGAATGGCCATTTACAAGTCAATTTCAAGTCATGTCAAGCAAGCAAGCAAGTACTTCATACTTTAAGCATGAATAATAAGTTTCACGAGAATGTGGAATGTCGTAGACCCAACATGCTAGATAGTACCAGTGCCAAATGCCACACCTAATCATTCACCTCCCCGGGGATCAAGTACTTTTCGGGTGCTCCTCCCTGTAGACACGCCATTCCTGACGTCTCCTGAGAAAGTCTCATATTACTATACGACGCCCCGCGACGGCTTACGCATTTCGAATCTCTTAAGTGCTTCCTTTTCTTGGGTCTTCTTATGCCTTTTTCGGCATCCGGAATCGTCTCGTCATGGCATTCGGACGGCATCAACACCAGTCGGACGCATCAGAGGTTCCGAAACCAGGAAGGGTGTCTGCCGGGCGGCCGCCAACGCCTGAACTGACGACCCGGGTGGGTCTTTATGGGGGCGTCCAAGCCCCTGGACGCCCCCATTCTTTTAATTTCTTTTCCACAGCCCAAAACCAAATAAAAAATAATATATTAATGGAGGCGTCCAGTCCTCTGGACGCCTCCATAAAAACAAATATAAAAAATATAAAATGCCAGCTTTGGCATAAAAACAAAACAAAAATATAAAATATATTTTCTTGGAGGCGTCCTGGACCCTGGACGCCTCCATCAACTCACTCACGGGGCGCCGCCCACCGAACGACGGTTTGTCATGTGCGAAAGAGTCCAAAATGTGGAGACGTCCAGACAACTGGACGCGCCCATTTTTGAATCACGAGGCGCCGCTCACAAAACCACGCGTTGTGCCAAACCGCATGCGGCTTTCAGTGGAGTTCGGTGGACCTTATTGAGGCGTCCGGGACCCTGGACGCCCCCAAGAAAATATTCAAAAAAAATGAATAAAAATAGAATAAAATATTACTTCGGCCCTGATGGAGGTGTCCAGGGTCCTGGATGCCTCCACCCTCCGGAGCCCTATAAATAGAGGCCCACCCTCTCAGTTCTGAAGGAGCTTCTAAGAGATCCGATAGGCTGCCGGAGCCCAGAGGCTACGGAGTCATTTCTAACCCGTGGGGTCTTTTGTAGGTGGAGGTTCTGCCGGCTTCTCGGGTGTCCAGGCTCGCGAGAGGAAGGCTATCTTCGTCCACCGCGCTTCCACGTCGTCCCTACGCTGCCGGAGCTCCGCCGGATCTCACCCTCGGGTCATCCAATAAGCCTTTTCTTCCCCTTTTTCTCCATAGTTCTTTACATTCATCATACTGCATCCTCTATCTCCCTACATAAGGGCGCCGTCTCTTGCATACTTCTTGCATTCATCATCGCATTTTCCTCCTACTCGAGTCCGAGAGGGGTTTAAAACCACACCAACCAGGTGTGTGTCAGGTCACGATCTCGTTACTTTTATTGCAAGAAATTGTTACTACACTGCCATTTTCTATTTCCGTTCGTTTATTGTCTACTGTTTTGCAAGGGTAATCAAGAAAAGCCCTCTCCGTCGGCCGGCCGAAGGGGGAGGAAGAAGCAACCCGCCATCTCCCGCTCTTGAGGTAGGCGCGATCACTTTCTTTATTTTGGGGTCTTTTGGCCCCTGGCGATCTCATCTTGTTCTCGAGGCCGCGGCGAGTCACTTCCCCAATGGCCGTTTAAATTCCCGTTCTTACATTCTCTTTATATTCTGTTATATTCTGCTCATATTCTCGAGGCCGCGGCAAGTCACTTCCCCAATGGCCGTTTAAATTCCCGTTCTTATATGTTATATTCTTATCTATTCATATTCTCGAGGCCGCGGCGAGTCACTTCCCCAATGGCCGTTTAAATTCCCGCTCTTATATTCTCTTTATATTCTGTTATATTCTTATCTATTCATATTCTCGAGGCCGCGGCGAGTCACTTCCCCCATGGCCGTTTAAATTCCCGCTCTTTATATTCTCTTATATTCTGTTATATTCTTATCTGCTCATATTCTCGAGGCCGCGGCGAGTCACTTCCCCAATGGCCGTTTCAATTCTTGCTATTTAATTTCTGCACCATTCCCGTCCCCCCGAGGCCGCGGCGAGTCACTTCCCGCTATGGCCGTTTAACCCCCATATCTTGCTATATTACATTTGTCCCGCTCGCCCCGCCGGAGCAATCTCCCGTGGTGGCCCCTTCTCTTTTCTCTTATTTCTGTGTTGCAGCAAACAAAAGAGGAGCCCGCGCGCTCCGCGTCCTCTTCGCTCCCCGAACCGCGTGACGTCGCTCACAGATTGGCGATCACGGTGGGACTTCTACTGCTTCCTTTTGGCTACCCTTGCAAGTTCGGCACCGTCCGTGCCTCTCCACCTTGGCGCCCTCGCGCGCCCCCGTTGTGCTCACGGCAGCACTGTCAGTTGTGATTGGTTGGGTGTTCATTATATGTTTGTTATTTCTGTTGTTTTCTTACTCTATATCTCTGTCAGCATTCCATTGCATACATCCATCCCTCTTTTATATCCTTTTTCATTTTTTCTAAGGATCACCCTTTCCCGGTGAAGGAAGGACTCTCCGTTTGAGAATTCCTCTCAACGGACTAGAATCTCCTCCACTGGGACCTCCGTAAGTCCCCGACATCGAAGAATCTCCTCTTCGTTCACTGGGCTGGTTGTACCATTGAAGTTCCCCGGAGTTAGTCATCCCATTCGTGGTGAGACGAGAGACCCTAGCTGACACGGCGGTGAAACAAAAATAAACTAGGGTCCCTATTTTGTGTGAACTTCGGATCTCGCTAAAAACAAAAAAAATCATCAAAATCAAAACACAAAAAAAGGCGTAAAGGCATCCACTTGTTTGATAATCTCTGCTACCTGCTTGCTAGTGTATGTTTTTGCGTTCTGGGAAAACTGTGAGCATGGCTCACGAGTCTTTTGAGGAGAACCACCCTAGTCGTGGTTTGTCAGCCGACCCGCGAGTCTATGCTATGGACTCGGGTCCTTCTCATGAGCCCTCGCATGAGGTGCAGGTTATTACCGGGGACACATCCCCACCACAGGATATCTCTTCCTTACTGGGCGTCCTCGCCAACACGGAGCTTACCTCTGAACAGCTCCGGGCCTTCCAGGCCATTCTGAAGGGGAAATCTGTTTCCCCCACGCCCCAGGAATCAACTCCGGCCATCGCACCTCTCCAAGAGTCCGTGCAGGCCATTCCATCTCCTTCATTGGCGCAAGCCATCCAGTCTCCCTCGCTTCAAGGACAAGCGAGCCAACAACCACCCTCATTCCAGTTCCCGTCACAATCTCAAACTCCCGTTGTTCCCCACACACCGCTTCAGCCAGGGCCAACTGTCGGCGGTCCGACAGCTCCCTCTCATTCGGGGTTCCCCCCTCAAGTCTCCGGGAGACAGTTTCTCCCCCAGTGGCAAGTGCCACCTTCACCTCCAGAGGAGCTCGCCCAATCGCTCCTCAATAGGTTCAATCGCATGGACGAGCAGTTTCAAAATCTGAGAAGATGGTGGACGTGAAAGCCACCCCGGAGGTTGCTTTGCCAATCCTTCCCGTCATTCATCTTCCTCCCTCCGAAATGCCCACGTACCGCAGATACAATGGTACCGGCAACCCCTTCATTCACCTCAAGGATTTCATGTATGAATCCTCCTATTGGCAAAACGATCAGAGGTCCCTGGCATACCTCTTTCGGAGATCATTGGATGGTCCCGCGCTAGAGTGGTTCTATTCTTTGGAGCCCCGCGAGGCCGAGAATTTTGAAATAGTCCAGAGAAGGTTCTTGCAGAAATATAGGGATAGGGTCGGTCCCTCACTCTCCATTACCGACCTAGTGGCCGAAAAGATGAAGCCCGACGAAGATTTTGTCCGCTATGCTGATAGATGGAGGTCTCTGGCGGAAAGAATAAGGGATACCCTCTCCGAGCCCGAACAAGTGAAGATGATTGTGTCTAATGCAACCCCACAGTTCAGACACGTCCTGGCCATGAATAAACTTACTACAATGGAGGAACTCTATGAAAGGGCCCGGTACATCCAAACCCAGTTAAAAGACTCCCCCATTATGAACATGTTTGAGTCGCCGAAGCCCAAAGTGGTCAGAAAGACAGGCGCTGGTGTCCCGGGCGGAGCCACAGAAGGGGTCGTGACAAATGAGCAAGTGGGTGCGGTCAACAATGCCAACTATGCAGTCAACCCAAGGCCTCCACAAATGCCCCGACTTCCCCTCCAACCAGGTCCTTTCCCTCTTCGTCCTCCACCCCAAAATAATCCACCCCAGGATAATATGCCTCCATTACGTCAACCCCAGCAACAACAACCACAACCTCAGCAACAACAACCACCGCTTCAGTACAACCAAGTTCCACCCCCGGGGAATTATGGTCCCCAACAGCAACAAAGGAGGCCGGTCGGTCCCAAGAGAGCCTACTATCCACCGTTGCCAGAAACTCTGGCAGATATTTTCAACGCCCTCATGGCCTCAAACATACTTGGCCTACCCAGGGAAAGGCCCGTGTGGCCCCCGAATGTTGATACCTCCAAATACTGCGTCTACCACAGGCAGCCAGGACACACAGTAGATTACTGCTTCCATTTCAAAGATTACATCCACGATATGAATGATGAACATCAAATAGATTGGGATGAAATGAGACGATACGTCGCCGCTCTCAAGGCTAGGAGACCTCCTCATAGGCCACAGCAGCAGTTACAACAGCAGCAGCAGCAGCAGCAACCACAACAACAACAACAGCCTCAGCAGGCCCCACAACAACAGCCCAACATGGGCATAATCCAGAATCCATTACCGGAGCACCAACAGCCCAATCATCAGGTTAACCCCATCTCCTCCTTCCCGGAAGTCGGGAGAGAGCAGGTGTGGCACCCGGAAAGTACCTCATTCTTTCTACCTCCAACCCTATCGTCATGCAACACCCTGCCTTGCCCGGGTAGCACCTCTCTCTCATCAACCCGCGTCAGTATCGCCTTCACCATTTCCACTACCATTACGCCCTCTCATCCGCACCCCGATCTCCTATCAACCGACACTCTCCACTACGCCTTCACACCCTCTCATCTTCTCTCACTCCCCCACTTTACCATCCACCTCTACCACATTTACCCCTACGCCTTCTAAACCCCTTATCATCCGTCAACCATACATAACCCCGTCTTTCTCCACCATATCACCACTAATGCCTTCAAAACCACTCATTACCCATCACCCACCTCAAAATCATTGCCCGCTTCAAGCCCTACCCACTTCTACTTCGTCTCCACCTCCACCTTCCAGACCCCTTATCCTTCATAATCCGTGTGATATCCCCTCTACCTCCACCATGCCTCCACCTAACAAACCCCTCATCAGAATCCCTGCTCCCGTCATCACCCCTGCTTCATCAACCATTCCTCCACCACTACCCCTCAAATCCCTGTTAAAACCCACTGCTACCCCCACAGAGGTACAAAAGCCGCAGGCAATGGTGCTCCGGAGTGGAAGGATTTTCCACAGGGTTTTCCCCCACAACAGTCAGAATCCTGAGCAATCTCAGCCAGAGAAGGATGATGGAGAACAACCAGAAAGAGCTATCCCTGGAACACAGTATGATCTATTGAAACACTTGGACAAGACGCCTGCTCGGATCTCCATCCTGGAGCTACTTCAAAGATCCACATCCCACCAGGCGGCCTTGATGGAATATCTTCAAAAGGTCATGGTTAATGAGGACCTCCCCGTGGAGAAGATTTCGACCGTCCTGACCCCAACAGACACACAACCGGCCATCATGTTCCACAACTACGAGCTCGCTCCCAAGGAAGCTCGGAAATATGCATTGTGCATTTCAATAAAAATTAATGGGGTATCCATAAACCCGTGTCTTGTGGACACAGGGTGCGTCCATAAATGTGATCTCCATGGACACCCTTCAGTTGTGTGGGGTCAACGAGGAACAAATAAGACCTTCCTCGATCACGGTCACGGCTTATGACAATAGCAAAAGGCCGCCGCAGGGGATGATTATTCTGAAGGCAGAACTAGGCCCCATGTCAATTCCCACGGAATTCCATGTCCTCGACATGGACCCCACATTCAAGGCTATACTGGGTCGCCCTTACATCGAAGCCATGGACGCTGTGCCTTCCACCAACCATCAGTGCCTGAAGTTTCCTTACAATGGGAGGATTATTAAAGTGGTCAGTACACCTGTCCTTCACACAGTGGATGCTATCAACACCTCTCTGCCCTCTGTTTGGCCGTCTCATCGGCCCATATTGTCACTGCTGGACGTGCGTGATCATCTCACGTTCCACTAGCACCAAAGGAGCCGGTCAGGGCAACCGCAACATCATGTCTCCCTTTTCACTCCAAAGGTTGGGAGATTATGAGGAACATCGGCTATCAACAGGGTAAAGGTCTGGGCGCACAGTTACAGGGTATGCTCAAACCGCCAAAGGAAATTAGGCCGAACCGCAGGTTTGGCCTAGGCTTCAAAGGACCGTTCAAGGCGGATTGGAAGCCCCTCACATGGACTCTATCAAACCACTTCAACAGAGGGCCCGTTGTTCAGATGGGAGATTACCCACGAGAAGCATATGGGGGATCACATGCTGTATATTTGGCTGAAAAATGTCCGAGGATCACCAAAAGAGGCAAGATCAAAGATCCGGAATGCGAGTGGAACAAATGGTTCGACATACGGGACATTTCCGTTGCACTGGAAAGGATGTTCTCGTCTCCGCAGCTTGAAGGACCACCATTGATCTCCGGAATACCAGAGAATATTACCACTCTTGCCAAGGTTCCAAACTATCCTCGTCCTCGCCAGAAGGACCCTGTCATCGACGGATCTTCATCCGTCCTCAACATTGCCGTCGACGGCTCATTAGCCGCCATCTTCTCCATCCACTCGTCTCAGCCTTTGCTGATATCTTCTTCCTGGGCCAGACAGTTGTCTGATGATCTTCCCAGGTCCCCTTCTTTGCTTACATACCTACGCGGGCTTCTCAACCCGCGCCAGGTCTTCAACCATGATCTGCTCTATGAGCCTCACAATCCTCTAGCCATAACCACTTTTCTCTCTCCTCCAATCTCTTTTCACTGCTTTGTCATTAAAAATGAAAACGAAAAAAAAAACGTCAATTTTCAAACTCCCCAACAACACATCTTCGTTGAGGAAACCTCCTACATCTCCCACGGGTGCGTCCCGCCCTGCGGACCACCCGTCCAAGGTCCGATGAGCGACCTTTTCTACCCCTCCTCTGAGGGGTCTTCTCCTGTACATTCTACACCATCCTCTTCGTCTTCCTCTTCTTCTGTAAATATTGTCAGTCAATCTAGGAATGATAGGTCAAGGGTAGTACCTAGGAAGAAATCCAAGGGTAGGCAGATCCCTCGTCGATTCCTTCTGGATTTAGCCGCCAGGTGTCAAGCCCTCTTGCCATCCCCCAGTTGTTAGAAAATCCCATCCGGCTACCGGAAATAGAATGTGAGGGCGACTGTGCATTTGATGAAGGGTATGGAGTCTACGAGATCACGGATGAAGAATGCCCCACTGAAGATGAGGGTGAAGAATATGAGGATGCGGCGGGCGCATACGCTAGTGGAATAAGAGATTCGACGAGCCGTCAACCGCCGTAGAAGAATCCACCAAAGAAGTCAACTTGGGAACTGAGGAAGACCCTAGGATCATCCTCATAAGTGACAATCTACCACCCTCTGAAGAAAAGGCATTAATTGAGTTCTCAAGGAATATAAGGACACGTTTGCATGGAGCTACGAGGATATGCCGGGTCTAGATTCAACCTTGGTCGAACACCGTTTAACCCTAAAACCAGGGTCCGTCTCGGTAAAACAAAGGTTAAGGCGTTTCCACCCTCAGATGGCTTTGAAAATGAAAGAAGAGGTCGATAAGCTCCACAAAGCCAGGTTCATTAGAGTCGTCCTTTATCCTCAATGGGTGGCGAACATTGTCCCGGTCATGAAGAAAGATGGGAAAGTCAGGATTTGCATCGACTTCCGGGACCTTAACCGCGCGTGTCCAAAGGATGATTTTCCCTTGCCTCACATTGATGTGTTGATCGATAACACGGCAGGTTATGAGACCCTCTCATTCATGGATGGATTTTCAGGATATAATCAAATTCGTTTGGCAGAAGAGGATCAGGAGAAGACGTCATTCACTACCCCTTGGGGAACATATTGTTACGTGGTCATGCCGTTTCGGTTAAAGAATGCTGGAGCTACTTACCAAAGAGCTATGATGGCCATATTTCATGACATGATGCACATATATCTGGAAGTGTATGTGGATGACTTATTGGTGAAATCAAGGACCAGGATGGAACATCCAGAAGTTTTGGCTAAGGTCTTGCAGAGGTCAAGGGAGTTCCAATTGAAAATGAACCCGAAGAAGTGTGTGTTTGGTGTGTCGTCGGGTAAATTGCTGGGTTTCATTGTGAGTAAAAGAGGGATCGAGATAGATCCCGACAAAGCCAAGGCTATCAGGGATATGCCGCCTCCCAAGAATTTGAGGGAAGTCCGAGGTTTAATCGGGAGGTTACAGTTTATTCGTCGGTTTGTGTCCCAACATTCACAAAGGTGTAGACCTCTCTACGAGTTGACCAAGCCAGGAGTAGAATTCCACTGGAATTCTAAATGTCAGAAAGCTTTTGAAGGGTTGAAGGAATATCTGGCTAGTCCACCCGTTCTCATTCCACCCAAACCAGAAAAACCTCTGATCCTTTACGTCTCAGTCTTGGATGACTCCGTGGGAGCCGTCCTCGCACAAGCTGATGAAGAAGGCAAGGAACGGGCAACCTATTACTTGTCCAAACTTCTCAATCCCTGTGAGCAGAAGTACACCGTCATGGAGAAAACCTGTGCTGCCCTCGTTTGGGTAGTGCAGAAATTGAAGCACTACTTCTTGGCTCATGAGGTCCACTTGATTGCTCGAATGAATCCTATCAAATTCCTTCTGGAGAAATCCGTCCTTACGGATAGGCTAGCACGCTGGCAAAGTTTTCTCTCTCAGTTCGACATCACCTACATCCAGCAAAAGGCGATTAAAGGCTATGCCATAGCCGAGCATCTCGCTCACCATCCTCTTCCCAAGTTCGATCCCGTCCAATCAGAGTTTCCAGATGAGGAACTAATGTCCGTCAACCAATCAGATGAGCCAATGTGGACGCTATATTTTGATGGAGCTCTGAATTCTCAAGGGAGAGGAATCGGCGTCGCCCTCCTGTCGCCTGAAGGCCTCACATTCCCATTGGCATACCAGCTCAAATTTCCAGTTACCAACAATATAGCCGAATATGAAGCTCTTCTAGCTGGCCTAGAACTCGCTCATTCTTTTCGTATCACTGAGTTGCGAGTCGTAGGTGATAGTCAACTCATCCTTCGCCAGGTGCTCACTAAATATCGCACTCGCGATCCCAAACTCAAGCCATACCAAGAACTCACTGCTGCCTTTGCCAAACTGTTCACCAAACTGATCTTTGTTCATGTCCCTCGTCATCAGAATATTCTCGCCGATGCCCTCGCCTCGTTGGCATCATCCATAAGGTTCCCTCTAGGAAGATGGTTTGAGTCCATTTCCATCTACAAACTTCACGCCCCTGCAATCGATGATGCTTCCTACGTAAATATCAAAGACAGGATAGCAAGGAAGATCCTGCAGGAAGATATCCTTGAGAAGAGGGAAATCATGTTGGCAGAGGCCGAAGAAGAACTGGCTGATGAAGAGAAACCATGGTTCTATGAAATCGTCAAATACTGCCAAGATCAGTCTTATCCTGAAGGGGCCACCACAGAGGACAAGAAAGCCATAAGAAGGGTGGCTCAGAAATATACATTGGTTGGAGGTCTACTCTATAGGAGGAGCCTTACTGGTATTCTGTTAAGATGTCTTGGTGACGATGAGGTTTGGAAATGTGTAGAGGAGACGCACTCGGGTGTGTGCGGTGGCCACGTGAATAGTCAGATGCTCGCCAAGAAGATCATTCGCAAGGCTTTTATTGGCCCACTATGGAAGAGGATTGTGCTGTCTATGTCCGTAGGTGTGTCAAGTGTCAACTTCACGCCGATAAAATCCATTCACCATCTTCCTCACTTCATCCAATATCCTCCCCGTGGCCTTTCTCCATGTGGGCATTCGACATCATTGGTCCCCTAGGTGATCCCAATTCCCTCACCAAGCAGAAATCTTTCATCCTTACTGCGACGGAATACTTCACCAAATGGGCCGAAGCCGAAGCTTACGCGGAAATCAAGGCGTCAACAGTCTGCAAGTTCATCATGAAGAACATCCTCGCCAGATTCGGCGTCCCAAGCACAATCGTCACCGACAATGGGCCACAGTTCATTTCTCAGGACCTAAGCGACCTCTGCAAAAGGTACGCAATTGCATTGCATCATTCATCGCCTTATTACCCACAAGGTAACGGCCAAGCGGAGGCCACCAATAAAACATTGCTCAAAATCATCAAAAAAACCTGCGAGTCTAGTAAGTTTTCAGACTGGCCAGAAAAACTTATCGAAGCCCTATGGGCCTATCGCACTTCAATCCGTACCCCCACCGGGCAGACTCCATTTGCCCTTACTTATGGTATGGAAGCGGTAGTCCCGTACGAGACTCTGATCCCTTCTCTCAGGGTACAATTGGACGAGGAATTTCCCCTCGACGATCGTCGTAATTCACTCCTCGCCCAGTTGGAACTCTTGGATGAGAAGCGGCTGGCCGCTGCCGAACACGCGCGTGTGTATCAAAATAGACTCGCTCGCTTTTACCAAAAGAAAGTCGTTGAGAGAAAATTCAAAGTCGGTGAGATGGTCGTAAAAAGAATTTTTGTCAAACCTGGAGGTCCGCGTTCTAAGCTCCAACCCAATTGGGAAGGACCATTTGTAATTCAAGCCGTGTACCCTGGCAACGCCTACAAGCTAGTCAACGCCGAAGGGACCGAGTTATCCCACCCTTGGAATGGGCTTTATCTTAAGAAATACTACCCTTAGCACAAAACAAAAAAAATGATGAAAAGATAAAAAACATCAAAAATAAAGAAATATTGAAAACCACTAAAAATATGGAAAATTCAAAATGCCGATGCCTGGTGGTCACCATGTAGTCAAGTCACTGCATCTAACCTTCATGTTAGGATAGGGCCCATTAAGGCTTGGTAGGCACCGGGTCTTGGTTTGCCAGAACCGTGGAGATCCCTGTCCGGCCACGTCGGCCTATGCTCGCTCGAAGGAAGCTAACATGTGCTCACTTATGTATTTTATTCAAAAAAAGTCGGTAGCATCACCTACGGTGGGGCCCCACCCAGAAGATCTCCGGAAGCTGTAATCTTTATTCTTTTCTCTTCGACCAAATGAGACAGTCGGCGCCCTTAAAACGCTGAGCATGAGAAACCGAAACTCAAACCCCAAGGCAAGAGTAGGATCCATTTCCTCGAGCATCGATCAGAGCACGAGAAGAGGGCAGTGTCCCCGCAGGCATACGAAAAGGGAGCCCACAAACGTCAAACGACTATATCTCCCTCACAAAAAGAAATACAAAATCAAAATCAAGAGAAAAGCCTGGTCGTGACCGTGCCTGTTGCGATAAACGGAACCCCTCAAAGCAAAAGTCTGAATCCACAAAAGGGGCCGTGGAATGTAAATGCTCGAGATTTGGTCCGAAGTTGTCCGAAAGGAAAGAGTTAATGGGCCCTTATTCGCTCGCCGGGTTAACGGCTTTGCCGGTCCTCTCAGGAGGTTTATCCCCTACACTCTTCCTTCTCCCTCTAAAGATGAAGGTTCGATGGAGTTTCTGAAGGGTGAAAACTGCCCAGGGTCTGCGACCTTATTTTAATATACACATTTGGTTGCCTACTTTGAAAAGCAAAAGCTATCGCTGCGAAGGAGTCTCCGTGTTTCTGGCTGGTCAAGACCCCTGTTTACCACCTTGATGTCTTCTTGTTTAACCTCGGGCTTAGGCCAATGCAAGCGCGTCACCTATGGGTGCGACGGCGTCTGATTCCGGGTCAGCGTCGCGCGGTTGGTCGTTGGGGTTCCAGGGTGTTCCATCATATACCATCTAGAGTTGTGAGGAAACAGACCCGGGTCGGGCAAATCTCTTACCTCAAACACCTTTTGGGTGAATCCCTGTGGTCGGAAGCGACTGGGAGCCTAAGCATGGCATGACGGTATTGTCATCAGGGTAAGTCTTAGCCGGCGGGATCATCATTCGAGGGGTCTAGAGGCCCAAATCAACCTAGATGTGCACTTAGGATACCTGGGAGGTTAGTAAGAAACCCCTGTTCTCACGTAGGTTAGGTGCCATTTGGGTGCTTGCCAGGCGTTAGCAAAAAAAAATTGAAATGATAAAAACAACAAAAAATGGAAAAGAGAAAATGTACATATTTGCAAACAAAAAAAATCTTTTTTATGATAAAACAAAAAAATGCCAAATATAAAAAAAGAAAACAAATCAATTTTGCATGATTGCATTTGCGTGCAGCATCTCACTTTTAATACCGCTTGCATTCGTGTGCTTGCCTGTCGCATTTATCATCACCGCATCTTTCCCTTGCCTTCGTTAATAAAGGCTTGGCCCCTTGACCAGTTATCAAGGACAGTCACAGTGACCATTTGCTTATTGAGCAAGGGGCCAAGTCAGAACAGAAATTCTGATTTGTTTGTTTCAGTGATGTGTGCAGGGATTCAGGCAACAGAAGCAAAGGTGAAAACCAAACAAACCGAACCTTGTATTTTATTCCAAAAAACCAAAAAAATTACATCAAGTTCCGCCCTCTCTCTCTGCATTACTCGTCCCACTACTCTCCGGGCAAAACGCTCTCAAGGTGCTACCCAACTACGAAAAGCGGTACTCCTACCGCTCTGTACTCCCCTTCCTATTCCCACACCCCGGCGTTGATCCACGGAAGCAGCAGAGAAGCTACCAACACGAAAGCCACGCTCTCGTGCTCTTCGGTAGCGCTCCTCACCATCTCTCAGCCACTGTTCAGCAAGACCAAGGCTGGTTCGGAGTTCGAACAACTGGGCCTCCATGGCCCTCCGTTCCTCCCTTTCAGTCAATCTGTTGGCTCTTTCTCTCTCTACGTCTCTTTCTCTCTCTGCACGTTCTCTCTCACGGTCTTCCCTCTCCAACTGGAGAGTGATCCTCAGTTCCACAGCATCCCTGGAAGAGTCGTCATCAGGATGACGCCGCAGTTCCCTCTCCAGTTCTGCTATCCTAGCCTCCCTCTGCGCAGCTTGGGCAAGCGCTTCTTCCGTCTCCTTTTCCTGCCGAGTGTACCATCTCAGATACGCGATAAGGCGTAAACAAAGAGAACTCAACACTGAAACTTTTACCTGTATACAGAGCATCCCTTCTGCCTCCGCAGCACGCTGCGTGGCGTGAGCAAGTTGCTCATGAAGCAAGTCAAGTTCTGAGGTGGGAATCCACAAGCTAGAAGAGGCACCACCTACTCCCATCGCTGGGGAAGCCGCGCCAATCTGGGCATGCTACGACCGCGTGAATTAGCAGCCAACATCTGGAATCTGGGGTTTTAATTAGGAACGCACTGTACACCTACCAAGGCGCTCGTAGCTCCGCGGGCATCGCCCAACCGTTGCTCCATCTCTGCCAAGCGAGTTCGTAAATTCGCTATCATGGCATCACGGACATCCTGCAGCCATACGAGTCAGCATTTTCACCAGAAAACCAAAAAAAAGGAGAAAGAAGAAAAGAGAAAAAGGGGAAACCTACCTCCAAAAATCCCCGGGGTTGGAACCGCTCTGCGTACCTTGTCTTGTATAGACGCAAGTAGTCCTCGCTATCCCGCGCATGTGATTCTACAATCGTGCCACCCCGTTGCCAGTCTTCATACTGTTCGGGGAACCGCACGCGCCAGTCAATGCAGGTCGCCGGTCCTCGCGTCTCTCTCCCAACGCGAGGTGGCGCAGCTGAATCCACCCATTCTTGAGCCAGTCCCAAAGTCCTCATAACCAATCGTAGCCGAAGCGGCTCGATTTTATTCAGGCAGTGCATCCACAGTTCCCGTCCGAACCGGGCATGACTTGCTAGAACTCACGGCTGGTCGGCATCAACCATGTCTGAGTAGGGTCTCCAATTTACCATCGATGCAGGGAACTCCTGTAGCTCCCGCCTTAGCACCATCAGTTGGTAGGTTAGGGGTGCCGCACTCACGATGGGTTCCCACCGCCTGGCTAGCGGCACCATCGCGGGTCGCCAATGCCGAGCTCTCCCCATGGGGAGGTAATAATAGCTCCACAGCTGCTCGACGCAGGTCATCAGTACCTTGCAAAAATATAAAAAAATATAAAATAAGCAAAACCAAAAATACCTGGATGAATGGTGTAAAATCACTCACAGCCATCTCACGATCCACTTCTTGGAACAGGCCTGCAAACAAGTGTGCCAGCATGGCAGCTCCCCAGGCGTAGTATCCTACTCTTTCAAGGTCTGATAGCAGCTCCAGAAGCGACATTGGATACCGTCCCCTTTCGAGCTCAGTACCAATCTCCCCAAAAGGAAGAGGAGAAATCTCCTCAAATCTATGTTGCATCTTTCCCAGTTGCCGAAATCTGTGCAGTACACGGCACGGCATCCTATTTCCATCTTTCCATGAACTCTTCTGAGGATTCATCGTCCCGCCGACGAGTGTCGGTGAGCCCTAATGCATCCATGAGGGACGCCCTAGCTACCGACCTATTTTTCCGACCATCTAGGTCCAAACCCAGTAGCTTCCGAGCACCTTCTCGGTAATCCGCATAAGTGACCCCGGTCACTGCCTCGCCCTCCACCTTCAGGCTTGTGATCCGGACCACATCCTCCAAGCTGGGCACCATGTGCCCCCAGGGCATCAGGAATGCCCGACTCACTGGGTCCCATCTCTCACACAAGGCTTGGATCAGGACCAGGTCGAGCTCGAGCGGCTCGATCCGAAGAAAGGTGCCAAATCCCATCACGTCTAGCCTCGCCTTCTGAAAATCTGGGAGACCTCGGTATGCTGCCACTACCAACTCCCATGAGATCTGTGATTTCATCACACTCTACGCATACAGGGAATGGAGAGGAGGTTTGGTCAGAAAGAAAGGAAGAAAAAGAATGGAAAAAAGGGCAGGAAAACTTGGCTTACGAGTTGTGATTGAGCCCTTTCGCTGAAGTGCCCTTCGAGGTCCGAAAGCCTCCTGGAACTACTACCACTGGACCTGCTTCTCTTCGAGGAGTGGGAAGATTCGCCCTCCATCCAACTCTCGGAATTTTGAACTCCTCCTCTCCCGTGAGAACTTGTGCTCCTCGAGTTAGCTCTCGATATACCTGGAGGATAAAAGGGACAAGAATTTATAGAAATGGAAGGAGTACAGGCCAAGATTGCCTCCATCACCTTTAATAATAGCCCTCGCGATGAGGCACCTACCATGCGGTCCCGTGTGTCACTTCACCGCTCGCACAGGGTGATTGATTGGACGAAGAATATGACGACTAGCCCCCTATGTTGTCTAGGGATACCCTATCATGTTTTGGAGGACGTCCGCAAAACTTGACGCAACATCCGGGAGAAGGAACTAGGGCCGTCATTATTGACTTCGACGGCAGATTCCCGTAGAAAATGGTCACAACAAGACGCGATTCTCTGCTTGGGGTGGAGTCTCGGCAGACCCATCACATGGGAACAGTGCAAAGGAGAAGAAGTGTAGGGAAGAAGGAACGCACAAGAGAACAAACAAGCAGCAGAAAATCAAATCACTCCATTCATAATAAGCTGTCATAAACACTACAATCATAGAGAGGAGGCGGGTCCACTAGCTCGCCAACTCTTGCCATTATCTTCATGCTCGTCCCTCTAGGCGTCCCTCTCCTCTCCCCTGAGGTGAGGGTCCCTCAGAAGCCTCCTGGATCCCCGTGCAGTAGCACCCGCCTCGCCTCGTGGCGCCGGCTCCATAGCAATGACTCGCTGCTCCTCCCCTGGCGTGGCAAAGAAGCCACTAGCGGCAAAGCGACCAGACTGGCGCAGTCGCTCCCCGAACTCTCGCGCTCTCTCGTAGCGCGTCTCCATCCCTCCTAGCCTCTGCACGACGGCCTGAAGGCCCAGCTGGAGCTCCCTCACTTGGGCCTCCAAGGCCCTCCTCTCGGTCTGATCCCGCTGTCGCTCGGACCTCCTCTCGGCTTTCTCTCTCTCTGCCTCTCTCCTCATCATCTGCAGAAGAACCCTTAACTCCAGGATGTCTGGAGAAGGTCTCTCCTCACCGCGATGTCGCAGCTCTGCTACAGTCGCCACCCAGGCATCACGCTCCTCTTCCGCCCGGGCAGCCCGAGCCACCGCACCGGCAAGTTGCTCCCGGAGGGAGGCAATCTCAAGAAAAGGGGCCGAGCAACTGGAAGATGCGCCGCCGGTCACTCCCACCATCGCTGTCTGCTGGGCACGCTGGAACGAACAAACAACAGCCGTCAGCTAAGCTCCACATTTAAAAATAGAAAATACAGCACTTAGCTTACCAAGAGCGACAGTTCCTGTTGAGTGGCGGCCAGCTGCCGCCTGACCTCGGCTAATTGGGCACGCGACCCGTCGACGTCGCGCGTATCCCCGCTTGGGGAAGCCCCGCATAACTCTCTCTCTGTCCGCCGCAGGAAGTCGACACTATCCTGCACCAGTACGCTCCCTTGCTGTCCAGGGAGACGTATGCGCCAATCCTCGAGCTTCGCCTTGCCGCGACTCTCCTTCCTGACACGGCTCGGCTCGTCTGCACTCGCCCACTCATCGGCCAGGCCCAGGGTCCTCGCCATGTCCTGCACCAAGAAAGAAGGGCCTCGCATCATAACAAAGAACGCGTCCCCTGTCTAGGACGCGTCCATCATTTGAGTGCAACACTCGCCGAACCCTTTCCCCCCTCGCGCGGCTCGCTTCAAAACTCAAAATGGATCAAAAGAAGGGGAAACCGAAGCACTCACCAAGCCGTGTTCACTTCCTTCCGCGCCATTGGGCCCCTCGGGTCCCTCGGGGGCCCGAAGCGGCCCTTCCTCCTCCATGGACGCCGTTCCGTGTTCTTGCGTGTCCCTCCTCGGGCGAGGAGTTCCTCGTCCCTCTCCACCTTCACCATGGTCGGGCCCACCGAACTCCATCGATCAAAAGAGGAGGAAGACGAAAAGGGGGCAAGCGAGTTTCGGCGGAAGGCGGGCTCGTTTGCGGGTAAGGCACGGGAGAAGAAAGGCCACCCGACGCTTTAAATTTGAATTCGAGGATTAAGACGCGTCCTCGCGCCTGGACGCACCCAAAAAAGGGAGAAAGGAAACAGAATCCCCGTGCAAAGCGCAGTTCCCCGCTGTTCAGGGCAAAGTCTCGTAAGGCATGCCTCGAAACAACTCGGTGCAGCAGAAAAGTGAGAGAGGAAAGGTACACACAACACAAGAAAGCCATTTTCATTTCATATAATAGTCGAAAGTACATCATGCAGTAAGGAGGGTGGAGCGTACAAGCAACTCTCTAACTCTCACCATCACCCTCCTGGTCATCTCTCTCCTCCCTCCTCTGACGGGGATCCCTAGGGGGCCTCTGCGACCTCTGCGAACCCTGAGAAGCCGTGCTCGCCTCGCCCTGCGGTGGCACCCCAGCCTCGAAGGCACGACGACGCTCCTCGGCCGAAGAAACCAGATAGCTGCCCATGGAAAAAGAACCAGACTGACGAAGTCGCGCCCCGCGTTCCTTCGCCCTCTGGTACCGCTCCTCGCTCTCTCGAAGCCTCCCCTCCGCCGTGCGGAGACTCAATCGGAGCTCCATCAGCTGGGCCTCCAGAGCCCTCCTCTCGTCCCAGTCTCGCAGTCGCTCCGCCCTCCTATCCTCTCTCTCTCTCTCTCTGTCCTCTCTCTCTCTCTACCCTCTCTCTCCCTCTCCCTCTCCTCTCTCTCTCGCGTCGCCTCCCTCCTCGACAGTTCGAGGGCGATCCGCAAATCCAGCACGTCACGAGGGAGCTCCTCAGCCTCCCGTCGACGCTCCTCCTCCAGCTCCACAATCCGGGCGTCACGCTCCGCCACCCGAGCGTCGCGCTCCTGCTCAGCACGAACAGCACGGGCCAGGGCCTCCCGAATCTCGGCCACCTGTCCAAACACGCATGCACCGTGAGAGAGCAGTGATGGAAGGAAAGCAGCTAGAAGAGGGTCAGGGCCAAGCAAGCACTCACTCGAGCCTCGCGGTCATGCTCGGCCTCCTCAGCCCGAGCCACCGCATACACCAGCTGCTCCTGAAGGGCAGAGATCTCCGGGGGAGGGCCCCACGAACTGGAACCCGCTCCACCAGCCGTCTCGGCTGCTGCTGCCTGGTGGGCCCGCTGAAACACGGGGCAAACGACGGTTAGAGGCTAAGCATCGAAATCCAGGTCACAAAAAAAATGCATCGCATAAACTCACCAGGATCTCCAACTCCTGTCGGATGGCCACCAACTGTCGCCTGGCGTCCGCCAACTGGGCCCGCAGGTCGGCGATCATGTTGTCACGAGCATCCTGCATTGCACATAAGTTAGTGCCACATGCATATACATATAGAAGGGTGAAGCATTTTCATTTCACTTACCCCTGCCATACCACCAAGGAAGAGGCGGTCCCCGTACGTAGCCCGGTACCGTCTCAGGTAATCAGTACTGTCCTGTACATGGGACACCACTGGGACCCCGCCCTGCTGCCAGTCCTGGTACTGTGCCAGGAAGCGCGTACGCCAGTCCACGATCTTCGCCTTCCCCTTGGTCTTCCGCCCGATGCGGACCGGCTCGTCTACATCGACCCACTCCTGGGCTAGCCCCAACGTCCTCATCACTAGCCTGAGCCGCAACGGCTCGATCTCGTTCAGGCAATGGACCCACACGTCCCGCCCGAAACGAGGAAGACCCGCTACAACCCAGGGCTGGCCAGCATCGCCCATGCCCAGGTAGGGCCTCCACACCACCTGCATCACCATACATACATCATGTTAGTTACCATTCAGTCACATGCATAAAAACACAAAAAAATCATACGCATCATACCATGGCCTCGGGATACTCGCTCAGCTCCCGACGAAGTGACGCCAGCTGGTAGCTGTGTGGTGCCGCTACCACGACCGGCCTCCACTGTCGCGCTAGAGGAACGGCTCTCCTGTTCCCCTGCCTGGCCCTCCCCATCGGGAAGTAGTAATAACTCCACACCTGCATCCATCATACATCATTAGCACGAGTAATTGCATATTTAACTACGGTAAAATGCATAAATAAATTGTGTACCTGGAGAAAAGGTGCGAAGCCGCTGACTGTCGTCTCCCTCTCTGAGGTCTGGGAGAGATCAGCAATCAAATGGGCAAGCAGAGCCGCTCCCCACGCGTAGTGCCCCACTCTGTCTAGGTCCGCCAGGATCCCGAGGAAGCGGCAGTGGATACCGTCACCCTTCGTCCCCAGCAGAAGGCGGCCCAGGAAGAAGAAAAGAAACCTCCGGAGGTCTAGATCCACCAGCTCCCGCTCACTCGGGTCCTGGGTGAAAGCTGCACGGGCATCTCCCTCCAGTCGTGCCAGAAACTCCGCTCCAGTCTCGCTAACCCGCTGGCGCGGGTCAACGAATCCGAGCGCCTCCATGATCTCCACTCGGCCAACTACCCCGCTATCCCTGTCAGTCACGCTCGTCTCTAACCACAGCAGGTCCAGGGCACTCTCTCGGTAGTCGGGTAGGTGACCCCGCTCACCGCCTCTCCGTCCACCCGTAGCTCGGTGATCCGAGCCACGTCCTCCAGTGACGGCACCATGTGCCCCCAGGGCATCAGAAACTCCCGGCTCGGCGCGTGCCACCGCTCCCTCAATGCCTGGATAAGAGGAAGGTCGAGCCGAAAGGGCTCGATCCTAAGGAAAGCTCCAAAGCCCATGGCGTCCACACGCGCCCTCTGAAAGTCTGGCAGCCCACGGTATGCTGCCACCACTAGGGACCAGCTGATCCGGCCCTTCATCACGCCCTACACACCACAAAACCAACAAAAGAACACATCAGCATCATGGATAGTAATAAACAATAACATTGTATATGCTACTTAGTTATTTTATTTTTTTTAAAAAAGTATTTATGTTTTTTGGAGGCGTCCAAGGTTTTCTTCATTTTATTTTTAGAAAAACCCAAAATCAAAAACAAAAATAAATAAAAAATATAGATATATTATTATGGAGGCGTCCTACGTCCTGGACGCCTCCTTATTTTTAAATCCTATTTTATTATTTTATGTAAATGAATAAATAAATAAAAAGAAAAAAGAAAATGTGGAGGCGTCCAGGCCCCTGGACGCCTCCATCCCTCACTCACCGGTCCTCACCGCATGGCCTCTCGTCCGCCTATCCAGCCTATTAAACCAACAGATTGAAGTTCCGAAGAGCTTACCGGGTCGTGATCGTCCTCTCCCGCGTCGCCAGCATCCACTGCAGCCTCCACGGCCAAAGGAGGAGCCTCCTCCTCCGCGGCAATCTCCTCCGCCGCAGCAGCCTCCTCGGCATCGTCCCTCAGCCTCCTCGGACGACGAGCCCGTCGTTTGCGCTTCTCTCCACCCTGGCTCGGGCCTCCTTGCTCCATTGGGGCTAAGAATGGGTCGTCTGGATTGACTGGGTCGTTTGAATGAACAGTAAATGAGCAAAGGGGGGAGGCCCCCCCCCCATATATATAGAATCCACCTTGTTTGGGGCGTCCAGGCGCCTGGACGCCCCCACCTTTTTTTTATTTTTTTCAAAATTCAAAAACTTAGGGGCATCCAGGCGCCTGGACGCCCAAAAAACCAAAAAAACCAAAAAAATAAAAAATAAAAAAATTAGGGGCGTCCAGGACCCTGGACACCCCCAAAACAAAAAAACTAAAAAAATAAAAAATAAAAAATTAGGGGCGTCCAGGCCCCTGGACGCCCCCATAATAAAAATTTCAAAAAATATATAATAAAAGAAAAAAAAAGATAAGAGTATGTATATAATCCAAACAAAAGAAAAAACGCAAAGAAAAAGAAAAACCACAAAAAAAGATAATAATAATTAAGGGGACGGGGGTCCAAAACATCCATGCCAGATTTTATTCCATCAGAAAAGCAGAATAGGCTACATCAGGGGTTTAGGCGCCTTAGGCCTTAACTTCCCAGTTCGGTCACATAAGCTCTCCACAGCTCGCATTCTTCCCCCACATGCGCTAAGGCCTTTCCCGCAACACTTGTCTTCCAGGGTGCTTTGACGGCCTTCGCTTCCTTCACATCCGCTTCAGTGCCCAACTCTCTCTTCTTCATAGGAACGATGCCAGTCGGTATTGGGAATAAATGGCGTGGAATGCCGACCTGGAGGCAGCATCGATGCGCGTTATAAAGGACAAACTCGGTCGCACCAATCAGTTGAAGATCAACTTCGGGAGAAGGCCTCATGAGGAGATCAAGCGAAAGCAAACATGCCGGTGCGCAAGTGAAGAAGCTTTGTGTCATGATGCGGAAGTGGGGACCGCCAGTCTTCACGTTTCTTCAGCCACGGAACACGGTTCGCTACAGTGCCACCAAAGCCTAACACGTCGGCTATGTGATGAAGCGGACTTTGTTGGAAGAGCTTCGAAGCGGTTGACATTCCCTCACGGTGATCAAACTTGAAATGCAAATCCAACCAGCAATTCAGGACAAGTGCGCAACCAAAAGGAGGCTTACCCATGCTCGAGGCAGTAAGGCCACTATATAGGTAGGCAAGGACAGCGGGTCCCACCCTCTTTCCACGCCAGATCCCGCAGATAGCACTCAGTTGGTCTTCCTCCACCATGTTGTCGGTATAAGGAAACAAGAGAGCACCCCGCCAGACAAATGGTGAACCCTTTCATGATTCCCTCCAAATAGTCATCGTCTGGTAACCCTCTCAGGGCTCTCCATGACCCATTCCGCGAGCTTTGCAAATCAATTCCCTTTTGAGTACGAACCTTTCGGGCTGCGTCGGGCGGCATGAAGCTTCCAAGGACGCTTTCGGAAGTCCCCCGTGTCAGCATCCGCATAGCCTTCACCTTCCCGTCACTCTTGAATTTCTTCAATCCGAGCAGAAGTTTCACCTCCTCGAGGAGGATGGTCGCCTCGAAGGTCGGGAAGATAAAAGTGTGGGTCTGGGGATGCCAGATCTCCACTAGTGCGCCCATAGCCGCCCAGTCCATACGAATCTTCTCGTAGTGTTTGGCGTGAATAAGGAGCCCCTGCAGATGCCACTTCGAGAGTATGGCCCTCATGCCGATGGAGATGTTGGAAGTTAGCTTTGAAAGCCATGGCAGTTTGGAAAACTTCCTCGGGCCTGGAAGAGTGGATATGGCTGGAAGAGAAAAGAAAGAAGAAGAAATGAGGAAGTAAGAAGAAGGTTCACGTGGAGAAATTTGAAAAGAATCAGCTTACCATATGCGACATGATCGTCCCACTCAGATGACCCTCGAGTCGGAGAGTCGCCTGATCTCGCTGCTAGGCCTGCTCCTCTTCATAACGCGGGAAGACTCTCCTTCCATCCTGAAATCTCTAGATTCTCCTCTCTTTCCTCTCCTAGCTTCCAAAACCCACCTTGATGCTTTGAATGAACTAGCCTAAGGGGAGTTTCTTATAGGAAGGGTAGGGCGCTACAGGACGGAACATGTCACATCAGCGGTCAATGTCAGGATTTTGGCTAGATCTCCTTCCATTGTGGTGCGATTCTGTTACGATTCTGTTACTTTCTGATGTTATTAATCCATGCTGGCCTGTGCAGGTTTTACTAACGGACGTCTTTGTCCTATTTCCTGTCCCACCTTTCAATGGTTGGTCCCACCATGTCATGCATCGTAGTATATGATACCTACGCTACTAGAACATGTCAAGGACCTTGCGGCCCGAACGAATCTGGGATTTGAGTTCCCCTTCAACAAAAACGGTGATGATCCCGGAAGAAGTTGGGTTGTACGGATAGGCCTTTAACTTGTGATAGCATGGGGACGACGGTTCCATTCAGTGAGTTGGTGCGCGGATAAATGGGCCCCAGCCCAGTGTCGGCTCACCGGATCGGTATTCTGACCCGTTCTTAACAAGTTGACAATATTATCCTTGGCTATTTTCTATTTTAGTTTGTTTTAAATTTTCTTTAAGCCCAGCATGCATTCATATAGGACTTTGATTTATTGCGGAAGATCATTCAAGTGATTCG